>OX465374.1:13925247-15125247 GCA_950004255.1 Mesopsocus fuscifrons | reverse complement strand
CGAAGAGTGCAGACACCCTTAGTGTTTTCTGTATGTCCCATTTCATATAAACTCTAGTCTACTATGTTCTTAAGTACCAGAAAGTATGACAGGGTGTCCTTGATAAGGTACTGAACAGGTACCCTAGAGAACCCTTGATGGGGTACTGAACAGGCATTCTAAGGAACCCTTGGTGAGGTCCTGGACAGGCATCCTGGGGAATCCTTGATGAGGTACTGAACAGTCAACCTAGGGAACCCTTGATTTGGTACTGAACAGGTACCCTAGGGAACCCTTGATTTGGTACTGAACAGGTACCCTAGGGAACCCTTGGTGAGGTACTGAACAGGTACCCTAGGGAACCCTTGATTTGGTACTGAACAGGTACCCTAGGGAACCCTTGATTTGGTACTGAACAGGTACCCTAGGGAACCCTTGATTTGGTACTGAACAGGTACCCTAGGGAACCCTTGGTGAGGTACTGAACAGGTACCCTAGGGAACCCTTTATTTGGTACTGAACAGGTACCCTAGGGAACCCTTGATTTGGTACTGAACAGGTACCCTAGGGAACCCTTGATTTGGTACTGAACAGGTACCCTAGGGAACCCTTGTTGAGGGTCGTCTGGAGGGGAGCAGCAGACTGTAGGGCACGGACGAGGGTTTGGAGGGTCGAGTTTGAAGGAGCTGCCTCTCTGGCGTACAGCACCTGTATCCGGTCATATCAACTGCTGGCACCGCCTGCCACTACTGGCGAAATTTCCCACCTGGCACTGCACGCTATGGGTTGGCTATACGTTGCTAGTTGGGACAGAGGACCCTCCACCCTTACCAGCACTATAGCCCCATTTACAGAGTTTCTCCGTAGCTACAATTCGGACAAGCACACTAAATCTTCTCCGACTCTTCTGAACTAGCTTACTTCAAGTGTCGACAATGTCGACATTCATTTTTGTTGACGAACAGGCCGCAATTAACAGGATTACTGCAGGTCAATTCCGGATCTGTTACCGCAAAGTTGACGAAGAGATAGCGACGAAGCAAGGCCGTACCCAGGGGGGGGGGGGGGGGTTAGGGGGGTTCGAACCCCCCCCCCCCCCCCCCCCCCCCCGAAACTATGCGGCTTTACACTAGAGAGAATTAAGTTTTGAAGGAGAAAATATAGTTTCGTGCTACTTATAGGTACCTAAACCCCCCCGAAATATTTTCCTGGGTACGGCCTTGCGACGAAGTTGTGTTATTTTAGCTATGAGTTATAGTTATGTTTTAGCGTTGGGAGCTTTACGATTATTATTTAACGACAAAAGGTCACGAACAGTGAACGATACCATTCAGAACTGAAGCCTACCAAGGGAGCCCCTGCATACTGGTGAATATGCAAGGTATTTACTGTCCTACACCAAAAGAGGCATTTAAACGTTTACGGGCGCTTTTCGTTGGTTTTAAACTTTTTATGAATTTGAGGTCATGAATAATAAAATGTTGTATATAACTGATCAATGATCAAACCACTGTATTAGTAGGTATCTCTTATTAATATTTTCTAATGAAACTGCATTCTTAGTTACCTATATAATATAGTCGTAGTCGTACGACTTCTGAAAATTTTCCCTTGTGCCCTGGGCCCCTGGACTTCAAACACTGTAGTCGGTTCAGAATTTTATATACTGCTTATGGGGATGAGTCCTTTGTTCAAGCTCACTACGAAATTGTACCCGAGGATAGGTACATCAGGCCCAACAGTAAACATGTTTATAGTCTGAATGCACTGTGTACAATAGTTGAAACAATTACCATTGTCTGTTTCACTTGTGGGTTCGGGGCACTCAATATTCTTACGATGATAAGCGTGCGCAGCCCACGCTCGGCCCTCCACATCTCAAGACGAAAACTTCCTCCACTGCTCTTGTGTACCTCCATCACGACCGTCACCTCTAATTATTGTTTTACTATAAATTTTCAGACTTTGTCGTGTGTCACCCAATGGGCGTGCCTCGGTCATTTACATCTAATGGCTCCGGTACGGATCAACGCTGCGCGAGATTTATTGGATGAATTCAGCTTAGATCACACCCTGATCCTGAGCCATATGCATTTTAAATCTTTAGGTATGGGGATATTCTTCATAGCAAATAAGGATGTTGGAAAGTCACAAAGATAGGAAAATTTGCCCAGTGATTTGTTTGGTACCTATAGATACTAGTCGATGTTGAAATGTGATTCTATAGAAAGGAAAAAACAGATGAAAAATTTCGGTGTAACTTTCTGCAGCCTCGAATGAAGAATTACTTACTGTCTTTTTTCAGTTTTTCTTTCCTATAAATTATTTTCCAACATCTGAAAAATTATCAGATGTGAGCAATTGCAAAAAGTGGTGGGAAATGAAGATGAAGATGCAGCCAAAATATGGTAGCATTTCAAATAATGCGTATACCTTACATCCCCAGTTTATATTTTACAGACCTATCTACAATAGCGTCCCCAAGAAAATAATTTCGCAACTCATTGATATTCGAAAAAGATTGTCGGGAGAAAAGAACTAATGACTTCCCTAGAGTTTCCATCGCTGAAATTTATAATGAAAATATTTTCGTCTTCTTTCTTAGTCTGAGAAATGTCTGTGAGGCGATAACTGACGCTTCAGGAAGACATTTGTATAATTCAGAAGAAACACATGACATAAGTATTCAAATGGTTTCTTGGAAATAACTCATTCATCCATTCTGGTGCTTTTTACCGTGTCTTCAATAAATTTTCCAAAGGCACTATTATCATCATCCTAGTCCTTTGTCATGGGGGATGAACCAGGCTGTGGCCCCTCCCCAGGTATAGCTACCTACCTACGCCTTTGATGAAAGTGCTCGGGTGACCAGTGCAGTTCTGAGAGGGTCCACACAGGCATTGAGTGCATTGTATTGTATGTATATAGCACGTGAGGACCCTGTCGAGAGAGGGCAAACAAGGTCCGTTTTAATCAAATAGACAAACATTCCAGTCAGCCTTCATCTGTTGTTTTACTTGCCTGCTTATACACGTATTGAAATGAAGTGCCTACAGTCAGGGGTAGATAGAAATAGAAATGCAGTTCCATATGGAATTCAATTTCTTTGGTTTAGGTATATTTTACAAGTGTCTTTGAATCTTTAGAGATCCTGCAAAAAAAACAAGCTGCATAAATCTTATTGACTGGTGTAGAACTAGGTGTCGAAGTTCAGATCGAACAAGGAGTGATCAATCACCATCAATATCAATTAATCATAATTTAAGTTTGAAATTAATTGAGGACCTGTAGTATTGACATTATTAGCGTAACATTACAACCGCTACCTGTCTCCGAATCCAGCTGAAGTCCTATCCATACCATACAGAGCCATACATTTTTCTGTTTTTCTCAGGTCATCAGATATTATGCCTAATTAGAAAATAATTGATTGTACTTACCTGCTGAAGATAGACCTTGCATTCCCTTTTGTAGTTAACCCTCTCCTTCTTCCACTGGCCCGGAAATGTTATGCACTGACACTGAGATAATTGCCATTGCACTGGCAAACCTATAGCCAGTTATCATGGGACTTTTAGTGATTTTGCAAATAGTTTATGAAAGAACGGATGTACTGCGTGGAAAGTTACAATTTATGGAGCAATTAATAAATTCGGGAGACATTTGCAAATTTGTTTACATAAAACAAAAGTGTTTTCAATATGGTTACCTATCCATTCGTCAACGAACCCGGTCACCGAGTAATGCCTCAGTTGGGACATAAACCAATACGAATGTCTCGAGCCGACTGAAGAGCTTACGAGAATAAGTATGGGCACCTCGACTACCACTATAGGAGTAGGCCCCTTCGGCCTACAAGTCGTTCCTCCACCTATCGGGTTGTCTTCTTTGTGGCGCGGGGCCCAGTAAATCTTTGGTGTCCTCATGTTGCTCTGTCTGCAACCAGAGGTGTAAATAACCATTGACTGTCACCTGCATCCTGACCCCGTTACCCAAGTTACATTCCGTTTTTATTGGCATGTTCTTTAGATTTGTATCAAAGTTACTTCGTATAGGTATGTCCATCCATTGGACTATAGGCCTATTTATACTGGAATGTTCAGGTACTTCATGGAGGCTGAAATACCTGCAATGAATTGAAAATCTATAGGCAGCAGTTTAGATCCGAATTTGGGACATTTGGTCCCCAAGACCATTGGTGCTTCTGTATGCAGCCAACTCGAGAGAATGAGTCAGTAGATACGTATACTAGAGATGAGTCAGTTAATACATATTAGAGTTTAGTAGGCTGGGTCTCGTATACAACCCTCAATGGGAGTTGGGGCAAGAGTCGTAATGGAAGAAACTTGTAGGCAGCGCCCTATAGCCCGGCTTTCATTTACCAGTTACATTCTATTTTAGATAAACTTCCCTGTGTCGGTCTCCGACAGTGATGCACCATTCAAGAAAAAGGAAAAAATGTTCTTGTTCTTTTTTGTTCTTGTTCTTTTACGTAGACATATTACCATGACGTCTTGTTTTATTTCATGCACTGCGAAAACATTTCTTGTTTTAGTGCGTCCTTATTCTTGCGCCTAAGTCCTGGCCATCTTCTTGCTGTCTTGTTGGTACTAATAGTACCTTACATAGCTGCAGGCCGTTGTAGAATACACTCTAGGTCTTAGGAGTTCTTATGTAGGATAAGTGAAATATAATTCATGTTCTTGCTGCGATTGTTCTTGCGGGCAACAATTGTAAGGAAATGCAAGGACAAGGACAGACACTGTGCAAAAATCTGCATGGGGCCTACCGACAGGTATAGAAACAACTACTGCAACAGCATGTAGACTTTGTTTTGGCAATTTTTGAAGGCAACCTAATCAAGGTTAAGGTTGGTCTACCCTAATATTTCGCAATCAGCAACGGCATGAAGGACTCAAAAAAGGAATGAGTCATAATTAGGCAGTGCGTAGAAGTCGGGTCGAAGTTTTGTGTGCACAGGCTAATCAGGCTATCAGTTACTATCCCAACTTGTGATATCTAGCTGGAGCTTGTCAGCGGGAAGAAAAATATGCCGCCCATGTCCAAGATGGGACACCTCGTTCTTCTTATAATTCCTACAGGAAGACATTTGACCGGTCATCACGGAACCAGTAATAGTCTGTCAGCTACGAGAACAACAGGTGAGTTTCGTTTTTCTGTAATTTCTTAATTTCCAAATGGGTAGGATTTTGGATCAACCAAAAAAGATCTTCAGACATGAAGAGTTTAATTAATCTTCTGAAAAAAGAAAAAATATATTTACGTTATAATAGGTGCAGTCTACATTAAAATAGTCAAGAAAATTCGATGAGCTTCAGTGAACTACTACAGTGTATAAGTATGAAAATGAAATGGATAACACTGTGTTCTACTATAGGTACCTTCCATTCGACTTACCAAAGCACGTCCTGAGGGGTTAACCACTCGTTGGGAATCTCGTTGGGAATAATTGGAAATCTTTATGGAATATCAGGGAATCTTGGAATTTTTTGGAGTGGTTACCCCTTCGGAGTTCATCTTTCTATGAATATCGTTGGGAATCTTTGGAAATCTTTATGGAATCTCAGTGGAATCTCAAGGAATCTCTGGAGTGGTTACCCCCTCGGCACATCCGGTTATGGAAGGCATGTACCTATAGGTACATTTTATTTAGGTAGATCCCTATACCTAATGAGGACCCTTTTGATCTCATGGACGTACCTTAAAAAAATATTGTTTCATTCTGCCCAGGGGCGTCATTTAGCCCTCTTGGGGGGGGGGGGGCACTTGACCCCCCCAAGAGGACTGTTGCCCCCCCCCAAGAAGGCTGTTGCCCCCCCCAAGAACGAATTTAAAAATTACATTTTCAGTGAAAAATGTAAAAAAAATAAAAATAATTAGGATGATTTAACCTACCTACCCATGAGTTGCATCCAGTAGAGACCGCATGGATGGTATTTTGAAGGGAAAACTCTGCCGACTATTGTATACGGCGGTCGATTGCATGTAGAATGGTCGTTAGGTGTAGGCAAAAAATTACGTTAAACCGGGGGCGATTCCTTGCGAACTGTGCTGGATTAACCATTACCTATGCTAAATAAGCTACAGTTTGGGGCCTATATACGCTCTGAAGGGGCCTAAAAAAATTTCCAACGTAATAAATAATTAGTAAATTTAAAGTTCTTCCTGCAAAATATGGAGATTTTACAGAGATTAGTGAAATTTTCGGCTCGCTCGCTTCGCTCGCTCGCAAGCTGGTTGCTTTCTTGTGTTTTCTCACGGTTAAACGTTAAACTCCAGTTAAAGTCAATTTTTACCGACTAATAATTGGAATTTAACTGGAGTTTAACGTTAACCGAGTATGGTGGGACGCACCCTAAGTAGTCACTACTTGCCCCCCCCCAAGAAAAACTGAAATGACGCCCCTGATTCTGCCACTAACATTTTTATTGTATCAACAGGATGGGACTGTGTGGGATGCAGTCGGTGGTGTTCTTCTTTCTGTTGAGCTTATGCCTCTCCTCATCGTCTGAATCTAAATGTGGATCTGAAGAGTTCCGATGCGATGACGGCACCTGCATGGACTCTGCTGTAGTGTGTGATGGCTTCTTCGACTGTCCAAGTGGTGACGATGAAGAAGATTGTAAGTAACTGTGGACTTGTACGAATCAATCATTAGAATGCTACAGTTTTTTTCTCACGTTCATTGTACGGTTGAGTTTTCGTATAGACTTCTTGAAACGTCTTTTCACTTTCCAGGCCATCATGGCTGGAACCCATCGGATTGCCTGCCACCATCATACTTCAAGTGCAATTCCGGCCGATGTATCGCTTCTCTGTTTGTCTGTGATGGGGAGAACGACTGTTCCGATTTCAGCGATGAACGGAACTGCTCCCGAAACACGGAAGGTAAATATTTGAAGGCAACAAAAAACATTTCATCCCACCTCACTGTAAGTAACGACCTTAACTTCTAGTTTGGTTTTAGCAGCAGGAGTGAAGTGTGAAGATAGTCAGTTTATGTGTCTGAATGAGAAAGACTGCATCAGTAAATTTTGGCTGTGTGACGGGGAACCTGACTGCGAAGATGGCAGTGATGAAACTGTTGGCTGCAAAGATAAGGTAACAAACAACAGTCAACCAATTCAGCAGTTTGATTTCTGTCCGTCAGTTTTTAAAATATCTGATCGGTATTGTACTTTTAGTTTTCAACCCAAATCCAAGGTACAGTTAAAAAAATTTCTGGGGCAAGCTACATTTTCCTTTGCTATGCCTTTTTCTTGGAGATTGATGATCTCAGTTCAAATAATCATTGAGACACAATTCTGTTTTGTTTCTTAGCTGGATTGCACGGATGGATTTAAATGTAAAAATCATCACTGCATCATGAAGGAGTTTCATTGTGACGGCCAAGACGACTGCGGGGACAACTCTGACGAAGAGCAGTGTGGTAAGTTGAGAAAGTGGAAATTAAGTCCTATGAGTAAGTAACCGAAAGGAACCTACTTATATACATTACGTACATTACTTGCTTTACTTGAAAGTACTTTATTTCTGTACAAAAAAGTGCTGTAAGTCATTGAATCATTGAAATTACAGTTGGCACCTATATTTCAAATTCTAAAACAAAATAGAGGATATTTAGGTGAGACGTTGCCGGTGCAGAGATATGAATGAGAGTCAGCTGAAAACTGGGTCTGCGCCAGTGTCACGTTGCTGGCTCAGAGAGCTCAAACTCGAGTCATGGGTCAGGTATCTCTGAAGTAAGCAAAGCAAAGGAAAAACTGTTCTAAGAAACTTGCGGGCATTACTTCAAGTGCGGCACTATCGATCTTCAGGAACAGGGTGACTCACCATCTAGTGCTGTGTTTAGATGGGATATGCAGGTACTAGAGGAGCGGAGCATTTGGGTACAAATTAAGCAAAACACACGTACCTTTTATTCCAGATGAAGTTTTCCATAGTCCCGACCACTGCTTTGCTGAAGATGGCCTCTTCCTCTGCCATGACAAAGTTGCCTGTCTCGAACTTCGGCATGTATGTGACAACTTCAATCACTGTTTCGACGGGTCAGATGAAATCGGGTGCGGCAACACTTCGGCATGTTCTGCCATGAACTGCAGTCACCAATGTCACATCACTCCAGATGGACCCAAGTGCTACTGTTCTCCGGGACACAAGCTGGATACTGATGAGAAGTCCTGCATAGGTAATTTCTTGACTATCCCACCATGATGATAAATTTTCCAGCTGCTTTTAGCTGGTATTCCGCTTTAGCTATAGCTTTGCAAAACTACCTTTCACAGGCCCTCGCTTCTCCTTTCGTTTCAGATGTAGACGAATGTTCAATTTTCGGCTCTTGCGGGCAAAGGTGCGAGAATTCTAATGGAAGCTTCAGGTGTTACTGCGACTCTGGATATCAACTGAAAAATGACGGTCGCTCTTGTGAAGCAATGGGTAAGATTGTGATAACTCTAGTTTTTTGTCAGTTCCATCTTTCACCCTTTCAGCGATTCACGTAGTTTTTCGATGCCTAACTTTTTCCTATTAGCAAGAAGGTACTGTTCAATATTGGTATAAGATATGAAGATTGATTAAGTTTGTTGATATTTAATGCCCTATAATGTAGGAGGAGAAGCGCTCCTTATTTTCGCATCGAACAGCCAAATCCGAGCCATCTACCTGGAAAGTCAGGTCTACTTCTCAGTAGTCCAGGGTCTTCAGCAGGTCACCGCCGTCTCCCACAACGGTCACCACGTCTTCTGGACAAACATAAACGTCGGTGAAGAGACTATTCTTCGCAGCAATGAGGACGGCACAGATAAACAAGTCATTATTGACTCTGGTATGAAATAAATATATTTTTTGGAAATATGGTGTTCAAAGACACTGACTAATCCACAGAGCTCGAATCATAGAAGCATCTTATTTGTCAGCTTGATTTTTCTATCATACTTGAAATTGTAGGTCTTGGTTTGCCTGAGGATCTGGAAGTCGACTATGTCACTGGAAACATTTATTTCACCGACTCCCAGAAAAAACACATTGGGGTCTGTTCCTCTGACGGTCTTCACTGCACTGTCTTGGTCAATCAGGACGTGGATAAACCACGAGCGATTGCACTGCTACCAATAAAAGGGTAAGATGAAAAAATAATTAAACAGATTAAAATATTCCTCTGAACCCAGTTTCTAAATTGTCAAATACTTGTATATGTTGCAGTGTATATGTTGCAGTGTATATGTTGCAGTGTATATGTTGCAGTGTATATGTTGCAGTGTATATGTTGCAGTGTAATGTTCTGGTCAGACTGGGGTGCCAGGCCAATGATCGCGACTTCAGGTATGGACGGTTCCGAGCCAAAACCGTTGGTGAAAGAAAATATCCACTGGCCCAACGGGATAGCTGTTGATTTTAGTAATGACCGAATTTACTGGGTAGACGCAAAACTTCGCTCCATCGGCACTGTCAAGATTGATGGCAGCGATCGTCAGGTACCTAAAAATAGCAGAAATTAGTAAGTGTTATGGGTAGGCTTTGTTGATTTTTTACTATTTTGAAGTGAAAAATGTCGTAGCCAAAAACAGTAAGAAAATAGGGAAGTCGTGGATTCCGAATATGTCGAAGAAGTTCTAATTTGAGTAAGGAATAAATGATGGATTTTCTATCGATCTATACCGAGTACCTACCAACACCGAAACACATATAATTTTTGTCTGCATTTTTTGTTACAGGAGATCTTGAAAAACGCTGTGAAGCATCCCTTTGCAATGTCCGTATTTGAGGATAATTTGTACTGGTCAGACTGGGAGGGAAAAGAAGTGCAGAGGTGTGACAAATTTACTGGCAAGAATCACACTGCCCTCTTCAAGGAAAGGAACGACTACATATACGGGGTAAATGTTAAATGGAAATGCGAGTTAAAAGAGGAGAAAACGATTTCTATAAGATGTCTGAATGATATATTCCCTATACGTTTTTATTTGAACCCCTTATTAAAATTATTTTAGGTGCACATCTACCACTCACTGCTGCACCCCCGCGTGAACAACCCTTGTTTACACTCTGGCTGTGAGGGCATCTGCCTCCTTGCTCCGAACAACTCTTACTCCTGTGCTTGTTCCGAGGACTCTGAGTTGGAACCAGACAAACACGGCTGCCGAAGTAAGACCATATTCATTTTTTTCACCTATCCTCCCTTCTATTCAGATTTTAACCCTTGGAATCACCTCCCTATAAATGCGCTACTGACGAAGTTGGCAAAGTCAGAAACAGGTCATTTCTGCAATATTCAGGAAATCAAGGTGCAAAATATGACTTAGTTCGGTATACCTACCAATATTTTTGTCGCTCACAGGTCACCCCAAGAATTACGAAGTAGCAGTTGTCTCCGGTCAATCCGTTTTCTTGATTTCACGGCCAACCCTCGGAAAGCATCAGATACCTCGAATGGAACTCGGGCCTGACGTGGAATCCATTTCAACCATTGCTTACAACTCCATCACGAAAGGGTTGCTCTTAAGTGACTCCAAGCAGAGGAAAATCATTGAGTACGACATCAGAAAAAACACCTTGGTAAGAGAACGAATGGCAAGGTTTTTTCCGGGAATCACCCTGATTGATCTGCTTCTGTTTGGGAAAAATCAGGTTTCGTGTTGTTGCTGATAAATCACCCCATTGCGCACCTAAGTCATGAAAGAACCTGCATCCTTAAGAAGCCCCTGTCGTCTTGCAGGGCTGTTGTTGTTTTGATTGCTCCTTAAAATTCCTGTTACAGATTACATTGATTTCTTCGGGTCTTGGGATGGTTGTGTCCATGAGCCATGACTCATACACGAACAATTTGTACGTCTGCGATGAAGAAAGGAGAACGCTGGATGTGTGGAGTCTCAGCACTAAAATCAGAAAAAACATCATTAAATACGCATCCGGTCATAGACCTGTCAGTGTGGTTGTTGCCCCAGACCTCAGGTCAGTCAACTAGTCTTTCGTGTGGAGCCTCTAGAGGGTACACGCTAACGCGAATATACGCCGGCAACAGAAAGACTGTTCCAGGGCTCGATCAGAGCGGGAAAGTTGTATGAACTACGAGTATGAGAGATCATTTACTTCAAAGATAAGCCTTTCGGCTTTTGACTGATTCACGCAGCTGCAAAAAATGGTGGGTTTAATTATGAATTAATTAATTTAATTCCAGAGAATTATTTGTTGGTGTAACATGGCCCAATGAAGATGTCCACGTAACTCGTATGTCCATTGATGAGGGTGGCACTGAAAAGGTGAACGTGGTTATATCTACGAGCATTATGGGAAGTCCTCTGCACCTGGCTTTCGATCATTTCCAAACTCTACTTTACTGGGTCAACCCCTTCTTCAAAGCCGTCGAATGTAGTCACGTGAGTTTTATATTGAATGTATATATTTTGTGCACCACTGCATAGTTCAAAATGTTCTTAAAAGCAAGAAAATGACCTGCAGATACCACACTAGATGTCTGGTTACTAGATAGGTTCAACTGCTTAAAAAAAGAAATTTTACCTTGGGAGCTGATCTGCACTTTTCTGTCCTGTTTTTCCAATAGACGGATGGAACAAACAGGAACATAAGTCGAGTTTTAGCTGGAACAGCCTCAGGATTGGCAGTGGTGAATTCAACCATGTTTTGGACCATCGAAAACTCACCTTCCCTCAACTACTGGACTGAAGATTTGGACGAAAGATATCTGAATATTGGTAAGTTGACCATTACATTTACAATAACCACAGTTTTGATCGAAATATATATGGGTACCTATCACTATAAGCTATTCCATATGGATTTCTCCGCTATACCCGTTCAGACGATTTTCAGTTTGCTCATCACGTTTTCTTCCAAATGACAGGATAGGTAAACATTAACTGATGTAGGAATTCTTCTCATTGCACCTTCAATGTAAGAAAAAATTTCAGCCTCACTGTCACAAGGAGCCCCAGTGTTTATTAGGGTATTGGGGTTGTAGTGAAACTGTACCCCACGGAAACTCACATTGCAGATGTTGAATGGGGCAAGACGCTCCTTTTAGCTCCAATGATCGACAGTGAAATAAAACATCCTTGCCAGTACGAGGACAATGGGGGCTGCAGCCATCTCTGCCTGACTGCCCGTGATTCAGTGCGGTGTGCCTGCCCTGAAGGTCTTCATCTCGCAGCCGATCAGCAAACCTGTCTCACCCATGCCGTCTGCACGGATCAGCAGTACCGCTGCGCTCAAGACTCCATGTGCATCGCAAGAATTCTCAGGTACAGTTGGCACCTTCTGGTGCAATTTGACTATTATTGTCAACAGAGAAATAAAAATCCATGAGTCCTTGTCTTTTACAGATGTGATGGTAGGCATGACTGTCCAAGTGGTGAAGATGAAGAAGACTGCAATTTTGACCACTGCAGTAACGATCAGTTCCGCTGCAGCAACGGCCAATGCATAAATAAGAGCAAGAAATGCGACTTTAACTTTGACTGTTCCGACCGCTCTGATGAAATTCATTGCATCAATAAGTGCAAAGGTAGGTACAAGTGGAAAATTACAATATGCCATAAATGGATCAAATAAAAATAGGAATAGATATTCCCATTGTTTTCTGTCCTTGATGATCGTCAAACCCCATTGGCGGCGGAAGGGGGTGCAGGGGGGTGCAAGGCACCCCCCAGGAGTCGACTGTGCACCCCCCAGAAAGTTTGAAAAGAAGCCTTCATTACGATATAGGAGTAAATTTACCAGCATAAGGCAATAGGAAAAAATATTCAACCCTCTCACGAAAAAAATCTTAAGGGCACATGCACCCCCCAGGAAAATGTCAAACCCAGCCTTTTATATAGTAACACCGCGGAGTTCGAATAAAATATACATCAGTGAAAAATAACTAGCTGTGAATTTATGAGTTTTGAATTTTTTAGATGGACTTTTTCCGTGTGGATCGGGAGAATGCATCTCTGAATTATGGGTATGTGACTCTGAAAAGGATTGCAAGGATGGCTCCGATGAGAATGTCTGTGAGAACACATGTCCAGCGGGCAAGTTCAGGTGCAAGAGCGGAACCTGCATCCCTAGTGGTTGGGAATGTGACGGGGAAATGGACTGTGTGGATGGCAGTGACGAACACGAGACCTGCAGTAAGTACCTACTCCACACCCGAGTGACCTAGAGGTAGACTATATAGGTACCATCTTGACAGTTATCTCAGAAGAACTCTAAAGGACAAGATAGATAAACACCAGAACCCACGTGATATGTACGAATAGGTTGGAAAACTATTCCAAGTGCAGTGTGGGTAACATACCTGGGTAAATGCTCAGCTATTTAGTTGGTAAGCTTGTACCTTGTCCCCTGTATCTTTCGCACAAGAACCTCTCCTCCCCAAAACTTTCCAAAGTAGGTACATGGGTATTTTTAGAAGTTAAAAATACTCCAATATTTTCAGGGCACGGAAAATGTACCGAAAAGGAGTGGAAGTGTAAGAACAAGGTCTGCGTAGACAAAGAACTCAAGTGCGATGGTTATGATGACTGTGGGGACAACTCAGATGAAGCAGAATGTCCTGGGCAAGTCGGTGGCTTGGATTGCGGCATAAACGAGTTCTTATGTTCTGCAGTCAGTTCATTATGCGTTCCCATGACTGCCAGGTAAATATTTAGGAAGTCCAGGCAAATTAGGTTCACCAAGAGCCAAGAATTACTGGAAAACTTTACTTGTGCTGGGACTCGAACCTGCACCAACATGTTTGAATATTCAGGCAGAGCGAGCCAGAAAAATCACGTTTCAGATAAAATAATTGTGTGCTTAGGTGTAATTTCACGTCTGAATGTCCTCGTGGCGAGGACGAGACAGACTGTGCGTCGTGCCATCGGAGCGAGTTTCAATGTAAAAACAGGAAATGTGTGTCGTACCGTTGGCTTTGCGACGGTGAGAACGACTGTGGCGACAACTCGGACGAGGACGTGGGCCACTGCGACACTAGCGCCCATAGCGGCCTGGGACTGAAGATCCCTTGCGACGGGTTCCAGTGTTTGTCCGGAGAGTGTCTCCCTCTGGAGAAAGCCTGCGATGGAATTATGGACTGTGCTGATGGATCCGACGAAGGAGGACTCTGCGGTTAGTAACGTCTTCTATCTTTTAGGACCATCACCAAGTTCAAGTGTCTCAAGACGTCACCTTGCCATTCAACTAAGCAGTTGAATAAAATGATGGGCTCTATATCAACTAAACTGTTGTATTGCAACAAAAAGTAGGTATAGTATCGCCACCCTGACCTGCCTGGCCCGAGAGCATTCTGCACTGTACACCGTTCACAGAATGCCCTCGGGCCAGGCAGGTCAGGGTGGCGATACTATCCCAGCACATACCTACAGTTCAAGTTGTAAGAAATTATGTCTTTAGAATAAAAATCTTTCTCAAGAAATCTTTCAAAAACATCACGGTGAAGCTTTACCTTGCATTCTTGTGTTTGTTACTCTTCAGATAAGTCTTGTAGTGATGCCCTATGTCAGGGTATCTGTATGCCAACACCAACCCACGCCATTTGTCGGTGTAAAGAAGGCTTCACTCTCGGTGTTGACGGCCACTCTTGTAACGACGAGGATGAGTGTGTCGAAGACAGATGCAGCCAGAGCTGTGTCAACACTCCTGGAAGCTTTGTCTGCACGTGCCTAGCTGACTATATTCTGAAAAATGATCGAGTCACCTGTAAAGCTAAAGGTAGGAATGACAAAGTTGTCACCAAGCCACTACTTCCCTGTTCCCTTACATCTTTCAAGACTGCTGAAAGTTGTCTTTTCTCTCAGTTAACTCCAACAAACAAAAAGACAACTGAAAATGAAAAAAAAACCGGAGAGTACATACGCACTATGTCCGTAAGTATCACTAAAAATTACAATTATTTGTTTCATTTTTAGGGGACCGCATGTCTTACATAATTGGAGGAGATGACGAAGTGAAGAGGATCTCAGTTGACGTAAACCACGTGGATCTACTTATGTATCAACCAGGGAACAGTATTTCTGGAATGGATGTTGATTCCAGAAGAAAGGTTCTCTACTGGTCTTCAGGTCAGTTCAAAAAAGTATTAGAGGATACAGAAGCCCAAAATTTTAGGGAAAACTCAGTGTTAAGGGTCCGCCTACCAGTGAGAAATCGATAACGAACATGCTCTTAGATTAATGAAAGTGCGAAAAAATATGACGAGTGAGAGTAGGAAAAACTTTTTGTACCGCATATTGTTCCCTATTTTTCATGAAAAGTTCGTTACCTTCAGGAAATGCAAACACCATAAACGTCTTTAAAATGGATGATGGATCTCGATCGATGATCTCGGTAAACGGCCGGCCAGGGAAGCTTTCGTACGACTGGGTAACAGGGAACGTGTTCTTCATCGACAAGTCTTCTCCTAACCAGATCAGGGCCTGCCATTTCGTCGACCGGAAGTGCGCCACCATTCTCACCATAGAGGAAGGCGCTATTCTCTCTAATTTCGTTTTCGATCCAATCACTGGGTAAGAAGTTTACGAAATGTGTTATGATTATGTATACCTATACATCAGTGGTTCCCAAAGTATGGGGCTGGGTTTATTAACTTTCTAACAGTGGTAGTCGGTAGTGCAGTCCGTGTACACTAACTTCAGAATTACATAATCATGGTTTTTGCAGGCAATTGTAAAATTTAAAATTTATCTTCAATTAAAATTAAAAAAGAGAAGCGAGATTTTGACAGGTATGGGACGTACAAAAATCTATCTTTCCCCTCGCTCAAGTTGCAGCAGGGGTTTTGTTTCTCCAGGGGGAATAAATAAGTCACCAAAGATACCACCTACGTAACCAAAAATGCCATGATGAATTGATGATATTTCAGGTACCTTTTCTACGCTAAAGGAATCTCTTCAGCCCTGCGTAGACCCTACTCAAAAATCTTCAGACGCAACATGCTGCAGGAAAACGCCACTCTGCTTGCTTCTCACGACGTCACGTGGGTCAGCGGGATGGTTGTAGATCACGTTAGGAGGGAGTTGTACTGGGCCGACCTGCACCAACAGGTCATTGAGCGAGTCAGCTATGATGGTACCCAAAGGAAAATTGTTTTTCGTTCTGAGGTAAGTGGATATTACTCATAATTTCTAGTATCTTAAATATATCCTACTTTGGCCAACAACGTAATTGTTAAAGGAAGTACCTATTCAAATATCATACGGAAATTTTTTTCAGGTTCGAAGACCGGAAGGCTTGGCTCTGTTTGAAGACGCGCTATTCTGGTTGAGCAAAGGCTCCGGTGAGCTGAATAAATGTCATGTCTACGGTGAACATAAGGGATCCTGCCAGACCATGTCACTTCACCTCTATGATGCCAAGTCTCTGGTCTTACACCATCAAGCAAGGCAACCAGAAGGTAAACGCGTCAGAACATTAAGCTTGTCCATAAAATACTGTTTGTTGCCGTTTTTTTAGGACCCAGTTACTTTCGAGCCCCCTTACATACCCAGTGGGTGCCCACTATGATGAAAAAGTTCATAATGATATTTTATTTTACTTTATGTTACAGTTCACAATCCTTGCTCTAATGTAACATGCGATTCGTACGGCATGTGCGTCATCACTCCAGGCGGGGGACGCTGCGTCTGTGAAGATGGGACCATTGCCAGTGATAAGGGTGACTGCTCATTATCCAATCTAATCGGCTCAGCGTCCGCAAGGTATTTTAAAGCTGTCGAAAAAGCTGTTGAACACCTAATTTCCGACCCTATCCTATAAACTTAAACTTCAGATTAAAGTTCCATGACTGAGGCTCGTTAGATTGACCCTTAATTTCTCTGATAACTCTTTCAGGGCACGAGACTTTTATGATTCTGACGGTGACAGGTACGTGGGATACAGGTACAGCGGTTCGTCAATCTTCCTCGCAATCCTTCTCACGGTTCTGGCAATGATTGGCATCCTGGCTGGCTTCATATACTTCCAGAAGAATCGAAATGCTCCGATGGTTTTGGAAACATTTCACTTCCGAAACCCGACTTTCGGTATGACTCACATGGAGGGTGATATGCATCATAGACTCCTTTCCCCTGGGCAACATGAGTACGTCAACCATTCAGCTTTTGTCCCGGTGAGTCCCCTGTCGAAATTTTCTACGGAAAGCAGTGTAAAAAGGGTGACTACAAACACTAACGAAATGACAAATATCAGTGAGAAGTCAAATCCAAAGAAGTTTTTTGGTGATAAACATTTTATTTTCAATGATTCCAAACTTCATCTAAATTTGGTTGCTCACGGCCCTTCCACTTGTAATTGATTCGTCTCTTATTCGCTTGTGGAATTTTCTATTCCAGCATCCTAATGACAACTTAGGACTTCTGCCCACAGAGAAAACAGACACAACCCGCCGAGTGATCCATTTTCAAGAAAGTGATAGCGACTCCTCCGATCATTACGAAGACGTCAATATGAAATTGAATCTAATTCCATAGTTCTCGTTTTATTATTAATGAAGGCTGTATATACTTACCTACAATGCATTTCTGGTAACCCCAAGATTATCGACAAAATTAAGAATTTAAAACTTCTTTCTCATTTTCCCCCTTGGTTAAAAGTGTTCAAAATTTTTGGCAGAGAAACTTAGAGTCTTCCTAACCGACGGAAGGACTTGAAATATAATTCACCGATCGTAATCGTAATCATAGGAGGCTGAAGTGCCTGAAATGCATCATCAACTGTTGCATACCCTTAAGGCACTGCCCCACTATTGATAAGTGTCAAAATATCAACATTTGGACCTTGTTTTAGTGTCGTCACCCTTGTTATTGTTTTATTTTGTTCTTAAATGTTTTGATGAAGTTTTATATTGGGTAGGTATATGCAATATCGAACTAAATTTACTTAAAGAGTTGCAGCAAATATTGTGTTATGGAGCAACATATAGGTTTTGTGTTTAGAGAGGAACTAGGTATAGGTAGGGAGGATCACAATGAACGATTGAAAATGGATTTGTTTCGGATTTCTCGAAAACTCATAACAAAATGCCTTAGGAACAACCTAAATATCTGTGATTTTTTACGTATTTGTGATTGTAAAAAAATATGTTTAATTTGATTCTTGTTGCACGCTTACGAGTTATAGTGACTGTCCACGGCTATTATTTGTACTCATTCAGGGATGAATTTTTTTTTCGATCTAAGAATCTCGTTGTAGGTATGCGGGATTACAGGCTTCCCGGGGGATTTTCGTAACTTTCGATTAGAAGAGCATAATGAAGTTCAAGTGGCAATGTTAACTTATAATATAAAAACTTGTATCACGAGTGCAACTGTTAGTTTGTACCTACACTCATGTTATTGTATGTCTAATATAGGTATGTTGTTTTGTACATTTTTAAATAAATAATATTTTATGAGTGTTTTATACCTGCAGTACTTGTACCTACTTTGATTGCTGATGCCAGTTTGCTGAATCTCATTTTCCTTTGAGGTCTCTAAAAATAGAAAGGGGGGGGGCTGGGGGGCTTAGCCACCCCCAGAAACCGTTTAGCCACCCCCAGGAGTTTTATGACCTACACATAACTTCACATAAAACCATGCCTACCCTCCCAGGCAAGGAGAAGGGGCTTAGCCCCCCCCCCCTCCAGGTTTCTGGTCCCACTACGCCCAAGCTTGCGGTAAATGGGGGCGCGCTCTAACAGGGTCAATACCCGGTATAATATGTGCTGATGGTTGCTAAATAGCTGAATTGCTCTTCTGCTATGGAAGCAGTATTCTTGGACCACTGATTGAGCTCTAATTACTAGAGCGATGTCTTTCTGTGATAAGGTCTGAACATGGATCAACAGTAGTGCCCCAGAAAGGATAAGCGATGCATGTGTCAGTAATATGGGTGATTCTTTGTGGTCTTGTACACGCTGAGATGGATTTATTTGATCAGTTTGGCCCGCAAAAACGTACGAAAGAAGTTGACCCAAGGTTTGAAAATTCTGTTCAAAAGAGCCGCATCGAAGGACTCTCGGAAACTTTCAGGAAACGTTTGGAATATCTAAAAGAAGGAAATAAAAAAGAAGTAGGTATACCTTGGATTATTTACATATAGATACAAATAGGTAGGTTTCTTTGTATAGGCTGATTACTGTCAACTGTCTTTGAAGATTTCGTGTCTGACTTGATTACGAAGGTCCCCTGAACCAAGAACGTCCCCTATGCACTGGAATATGATATGTTCCCTCGTATGTCCCTGACAGTAAACCTTCCATTTAATGTCCTCAATGATTTTCAGGTTGAACTCATTTTTCTTATCGACGGATCTTCAAGTGTAGGGGAAGAGAATTTTCAAAACGAATTGAAATTCGTTAGGAAACTCGTAGCTGACTTCACAGTTGGACCAAACGCCACAAAAGTTGCCATTGTTGTATTTGCAACGGAAATCGTAAGTAACTACCTTTTAACCTTTCGACACCTACCTATAATTCAAATTTTTTCGTAAATAATTAGTGGCAGCTAAAATAATAACTCCTATTTTGTTTCCATCTAGGTTACCTATGTCAATCATTTGGATGGAACAGACGATCACGAGAAGTGTAGCTTGTTGCACTTGGAGCTTCCTCGTATAAAATATTTGGGAGGCAACACGTTTACGCTGGGGGCTTTACAAGAGGCCGCAGTAATTTTGAATCATTCAAGACCTGATTCGAGAAGAGCTCTTTTTCTCATCACAGACGGGTTTTCAAATAATGGAGACCCCATCCCAGTTGCTGCTGAACTCAAACGCACAGGGGTCAAATTGTTTACATTTGGCATCAGAAGTGGTTGGTATAGCACTATCATATCAGTTTTACTAGTTAAGAAATCGCTTTTCTCAATTACTTTTTGCATTGTAAGAGAAGTAAACTTGGGGAACTCTGGTTTTCGAAGACTGGATAAGCTGTGTACACCGACTTTACAATTACATAATCATGAATCTGCAGGCTAACCATTGTCAATTTTGACGTGTACACCGACTCTCCTAGTACATAATCATGAATCTGCAGGCGAACTATCGTCAATGTTCGTTCGTTCGTCCATGGTACTCAAGGGTTGGAGTTAAAACATTTACACCTGTTTACTTAATATCCATTTCCCCTTTTCAGGAAATGTCGATGAGTTGTATCGGATGTCTTCCCCACCATCAGAAGAACATGCTTTTCTTTTGGAGTCTTTTTCGGAATTCGAAGCTTTGGCAAGAAGAGCTTTGCATCAAGACCTGCCGCAAGGAGTTTACACTCCGGTTTTGGACAGAAGCTTATGTTCTAACCTTTGTAACCAAACTGACGTGGATTGCTGCAATGAGAATGCGACCTGCTCGTGCGGCAGTCTGAGTGGGCACTTCGGATGCTTATGTCCCCCGGGCTACTATGGGTCCGGCCTCACTGGAGAACCATGTCTAGGTTCGCACATTTTCAAAGCTATCTTTTTTAGTAAGAATACTGAACCAATAAATTAAAGTTGTTATTCGGAAGTTTGTAAAATATTGCATGTGTGTGGATATCAAACCGTTTTAAGTCATAAACCTATCTGAAAAGTTTAAATGTAGGTATCGAAATTCCTCCGACAATTGCCAATTACTTTTCGACTTTCCGTTTATTTTGTACTGCAATCGGTAAACTGTTTCATCTAAACGTAAATGTTTAGCTTGCCCCAAGGGATCGTATAGTGATGGCACAGTACCTGGAGATTCATCAGTTTGCCGCCTCTGTCCTGACAGAAACCAGAATACCAAAAAATACCCAGCCACTGGTATCCACGATTGCATTTGCAATGATGGCTTCGTTCCAGTTGGTGACAAATGTGAAGGTAAATTTTTTCATTTTCTTGGCACTTTATTGTTTCTTCAGTCGTCACAAATAGAACTCCCAGAAATTAAAACTTCTTCTTACAGTTGTAACCTGCCCTATGCTGGAGCCTCCCAGAAACGGATACTTCGTCAAAGAAAACTGTTCGAACGTACTGAATGCTGCGTGTGGCGTTCGCTGCGGTATTGGATACATATTGAATGGTTCAAGCGTTCGCATTTGTCAAAAAAATGCTACATGGACAGGAATAACTCCAAAATGCATCCCGAAGAGGTGCACTTCCTTAAAAGCTGTTCAGAATGGGGAAGTTCACTGTACCCACGACGATGAGGGATTTGAAGTCTTTATCAAATACGGAGAAGCTGGAGAAATCAAGAAAGAAGTGGTGAAAAGGAAGCCTTCTGATGGCAAGAGAGTCTTCGGAAGTGAGAAAGCAGAGGGCTATATTGTGGATACGGAGTGTCGTTTTGGGTGCCCGGTTGGATTTGTACTCGTTGGATCAAAACTAAGAACGTGCCTTCCAGTGACGCGGTGGGATGGCCTACAGGCCACTTGTAAACGTGAGTTTTACTCCGCCAAATTCTACGCAACTCATCTGTTGTATTGTACTGTCATTTTAACTGTTAAACCTCGCCTGGATCATTTTTATCTGAGTCAACATATTTGCTACAGTCTTGACAGCCGACTGATGTCGAAGCTTATCATTAGAGATAAGAGGAAAAATAACAGCTGGGTCAGTCCCGGTCCAAATATATGCTATTCAAACTGCGATTTATGCATATTCTGAATCTGCAGGCGTCGTTCACAAACCTCTCCGCACCACAACAAATTTTATATATTTTATCATCTCCAAATATATATTTATTGCAGCAATTACATGTCCCGCAATACCCAAAATTACCCATGGGAATATTGAACCCCAAAACTGCACGAGAAGTGGGCTGAAGCACGGGTATGGAGCTATTTGCCAGGTATCCTGTGAACCTGGTTACACTCTCAGGGGTAACAGCACACGACACTGTACAGGAAAGCATGGCACCTGGTCTGGAAAGGCTCAACCTTATAAATGCTTAGGTAAGTACCTAAATTTTAAGGCAGGAAGGTGACAAAGACCCTGCGGGTACCATCAGAATTTGTTGAAGAAGCGGAATTTTTTTCCCAAGCATTAAAGCATTTTTTTTTTAAGTCGCTTGTTGACATCTGTTCCTTCTAGCCTATTATGAAATAACACTGTTTTACAGATACTGAAGCTCCAAATTTAGTGTGTCCCGCAAACATAGTGGTAACAACAGAAGAAGGCAGCTCGTATGCTACCGTTAACTTGACCCTCCCTGTGGTGACGGACAATTCGGGAGTGCCACCTATTGTATGGTCGAAACCGCCCGTCGTGGAAACAAGCCACTTTAGCTTTCCTATTGGAAGCTCTGAAGTTCAAATTCTAGCCATTGACGCTTCTGGAAATTTGGCTAGTTGCTCATTTTCAATCACTGTGAATGGTAAAGGACGTTTCAATATTATTTTTGATAAAGCAATATAGTTCGAGAAATTTTTGGTCACTTATTTGAGTATCAACTTTTAGCTTACTCTTGGTACTTAGTTGAGTTTAAACACGAGAACTTTTAGGTATAGGTGCTCAATCAGTCAATATCCTGTTCTCATTATACTAGACCCAGGGACCCTGGACCAGGATCAGGGTCATCTTGGCTGAAAGGACTACTGTCAGATTTCTGTTTTAGACACTGAAAGTCCGGTGATTGAAAACTGTGAGTCACCCGAGCCCATGACTCTTGCTACTCTACTGCAGCTCCACTGGGAAGAACCATTGTTCTCAGATAACTCTGGCAATGTGACTGTAGAGAGATCTCACGAAGTGAAAGGGCTGACTAATGGAACAACCATTGTAACCTACAGGGCTTTCGATGCTTCTGGCAATGAAGCTTTTTGCTTGGTAAACCTGACACTATTGGGTAAGTAAGGGTTTTATTGGAAATAAAGAAATTTTCAGGCACTGCATCCAAATAATGAAATTCAAGTGGGTGAAACGTTATACCTATAGTATCGCCACTCTGACCTGCCTGGCCCGAGGGCATTCTGTGAACAGTGAACAGTGCAGAATGCCCTCAGGCCAGGCAGGTCAGGGTGGCGATACTATACTTGCTATTCTTTTGTTTATCAGACAATGTGTGTACACTGCCTCCAACTCATCATAATGCGGACGTAACTTGCACATCCAGTGGCACTGAAACGGTTTGTCAGGTATTTTGCAAGCCTGGTTTCACATCCGTAGTGCCAAACGCTACTCTGACCTGCGTGGAAGCACGTTGGATTCCTGATTCTTCTGAAGAGCCTACGCCTCTACCAGAATGTTCAGGTTTGTTTGAAAACAACAAGTGCCACCAGTATAAGCAGTCATAAAGGTTTTTTGCAATCGAACTATTTCTTCGGGGTCTCAATCTAAGGAATTTTGTAACCTTATTCCATTAAAAATTCAGAAAATAATTAATCTAAAAACAGAATGAACCATCGTTAAATTTGCATAAGAAATAGTATATTTTATGAAGTTCTACAGGTTTTAAGGCGTGAACTTGAGCTATCTAGCCTAAAAAGTCAAAACGTGAAACGTGCATAACAATAATGTCATGTCAACCAAAGAAATTATTGTTCTTATAGAGAACGTGGTTCCTGCAGAAGTAATTCAAACGGGAGAAATTGTACTTGAATCCAACGATTCCTTCTGTAACGAAGGCGAACAAGTAGTTATGGATTTGGACAACGAGTTATCTGTGGGTTTGGGAGACCGGGGAGTGGAGTTGAAAATGGAGTGCATGAAAGAAGATGAAGAGGAAGAGAGCAATGCTATTTGGACTCAGAGACACTCAAAAAGGAAAAGAAGGTCGAACGCTAGACGACAGAAACTCAACTTTAGTCTTTTAAGTGAGTAACACTTTTATAATGGTTGTAGGAAGATCCATAGTTAAATTTAACTGGAGGTTTAGGTTTAGGTTTATAGGGCTATAATTAACTTTCCGCTGAACAGTTTGTCATTTTAACCGTGATGAATATAAGCCATCACCCTGTACGGGTCACTTCCAAAATCCTCTCGGTACTCTCTATAGAACATGTCTCTGCGCGTTCTTTCATCTTAATTTCTGGCACATAAAAAGAAGCATGACAGTGTTCCGAAATAACCCCTTCAGTGAACTTCACCTTTAATCCATCTACACGAAAGTACTTTCCTCTTCCTGAAAGTTAAAAATTTTTAAATTGAAAGGTGAACAGTTATCAGTTAAACATAAAGTTTTCATTGGTTACACATTCTCACTGTAATCATGGTATTAACGTGACTGATTTGAGAGAGAAAGAAAGAAAGAAAGAAAGAGAGAAAGAGAGAGAGAGGGAGAGAGAGAGAGAGAACCGAAAATAAGGTGACACCGTTTGTCTTGTTCTTGCAGGTAGACAGCTATGTCATAATGTCATAATTAGTACCTAATTTATAAATAAGATTTTCTGCATGTAGAGCTCACTCGCTCTCTCTCTCTAATCAGTCACGTAAAATTGACCAATAAATATCTATTATTTATTCACTTACGGTTGTTACTCATTGGCTTGCAATGAATGTTTTTGATATTAGCATGACAACTTGTAATATTATATATTATTTTTAAATCCTTTACGTCCTTTTTATCATTGACGTCATCTATATCGTTAGCGTCAAAAAGTGGCTCAAGCTTTTGCCAGCAGACATCGCACTGCTCCTGAAACAAAATTGATACTTTCAATATAAGAGAGATTTCCATAGCGAATCTAAGCTAATATCCCTACAAATTTACTTACTATCCAGTGTCGACGCTTTTCCAGAAATTTCAAATTATTGTCACTTCGTTTAAGCCAGTCAGCAACGATATTTTCAGAATTTTCTGTGCCCTCCTATAAAAAATGAAAATAATTCGATTCACATTCAGTTGAATTTGAAAGGCAAAACAATGGATCTAGCGATGCACTATGCTAGATTCTAGAAAAGCAACTCTAGCTTTGGTTCTTTCGGTAGATATTCTTTATTGTTCTTGTTCTCGCAGTAGAAATTATTTCTTGCTCTTGCTCTTGTTCTTGTATTTTCTTGGTTAGTTGCCTACCGAACGGCCATTTCACGTGTAATAAATCGTCGCATAGTCTGCAAAGTTTTTCGTACAAAATATGGACTGCAATACAATACTAGGTCACTTATGAATGAAGCTTTGGAAAAAACTGCCTGGGTTTATGCCAGACTCTTGCGAGAACTCTTGCTAGAAATCTTGTTCTTTCAAGTCATTTCTCGTTCTTGTTCTTGCAGTGAAAATCAACTCTTGTTCTTGTTCTTGCATCCAAAAAATGCAAGAACAAAAGCAAGACAAAAAAATTCGTGCACCACTAAATGGATCATCATGTAAAGGAACTCACCTGACTATCGGGTAAATTGTTTTGATATCCGTGGGAAAACAAATTGCGGAGGCCGCTGAAGCCATTGTTGTAAGCAGGGGCTACTTCATTTTCATCCGAGTCCGTTGATCTGATTCCCAAGACTTGTGCACCCACTATCAGTATCACCTGTTGAAAATATATCAACAAAAAAGATGAACCTAATTACAAAGAGCGGTCAATAAAAAACGACTTAGATCTATTTAAGTTACTAATAATTCTTCTAGGAAGCAATGAAAATGGTTCTACATATGAATGACACTGAAAAACAAAAGAAACATACAAACACGGCTGCTGACTCCATTGAAACTTTTCCCACAGAAACTGATGACAACTCATGAGTCTTTTGCCTTTTATATTGTGTCCCACAGTTTCAATTGTAATGATAGTATTTATTTGTCCAGTAGATAGGCGCGGCTCATTCGCAAAAAAACAGCTTTTCCTCAGCCAGGTTGTAATGTCATTAAAAATAAAATATCCTACCGATAGGTATAGGTAAGCAACAAGTTGAAGTTCAAATATTTTATATTTATTTATTCACATCACAATGGCTGGTTTCATTTATCAGATTTGAGTAGATAAATAACCATATCCACTTCATTAAGTGGAGGAGAGAAATCTTTGTATGGTGGATGATGATGGTAGACAGTTTCAAAGACCTTTCACCTTCTTGTCTCTTTCCCATGTACCTACCTTCTTATACTCTCTTTATCTTTATACTGCCAGAGTCCAGTTCCCCCAGTTATTCTAATCCTTTAGGTTTTCACCCCTAAAATACTTGAAACGCTCTGAAAGAGACTAAATCCCCGTACATCGTGTGGATATTAAACTGGGCTAAAAAAAAGACCGCGCCTAGCATTGTTTATTTTTATCTTTAATAAGAAACCCCGTATACAATTCTATAGCGCAACCACAGATATTACTTTCCAGATAACACTTATTAAATTCTACAATTAATTATTTGAGATAATATGAAGCGTAAACAAAATCTCACATAATCCTGCAAATGCCAAGTATAGATACACTTTTTCCTCATGGCGACGGACTGTCCTCTACAAAGTGCCCAAAATATTGAATGGATAAAATCAATGTATTTTTGGATAATACATGAAATGTTAATTATTATAGAATGACAAACCATTAATTATTCAGGTCCTTTTTCCAGGTCGATCAGGAAAATTCAGCGGAAATCCTTACCAGATGTTTTCGAATTTAAAAAGTTCAGGAGATGACTTGGTAACTTATTTCAACAGTAGGGACTCCATCCTTGTAAAAGGAAATCCAGTAAAAATAAAAATCGTGGAAACGAAGAATCTTTCAATCAAATGTCACGATGGCTCTGTACCAGTTTCGACCGTGTGCGGTAAGAAAATTATATATTTTTTAAATAGATTTTTTTACACAAAACTTGTTCTTATCAGTATATTATCCATTCAGATTCTGATTACAGTTAAGTGTTCCCTGGGGAAATACTTCAACAAAACATCGAGAAGCTGCAGTCCCTGCTCAGTGGGTTTTTATCAGGACAAAGAGGGGCAAATGGAATGTAAGGCATGCCCGCTACATTTCACAACGATCGGCGATCGAAAAACACTTCTATCTGACTGCAAACGTGAGTCCATGTCGTACATACTAAAATTTAAGGTATGATTTATATACTTACTAGAACCTTTCAATCTTAAGTTATAATTTTTCAGGGATATGCCCACCCGGGAGTTTTGGCACGAGGGTGACTCCTTTTGGAGTAGCACTAGCACCATGCCGTCGCTGCCCCTACGGGCAGTTTCAGATACTTGAGGGTCAGAGCAAATGTCAGTCCTGTCAGGGAGCCTTTCGGACCTCTCATCCTCCTCAGTGCCCTTCGGAAACATTCTGTACAGCTACTACTTGCAAGAATAATGGCACTTGCTTTGCGGACAGAACACTTACTTGTCTCTGTACCGAAGGATATCTGGGTTAGTACACAATTTTTATTTTCGAAAACCTAGAAGAATAGTTTTAATCTAGATCATGATAGTATTACATGGGCACTTCTGTGCCTTCCATGAGTCTGTAATGTGATTCTAATCTGTGGGTACCTACCTGTGGGTACCTACCTGTGGGTACCTACCTGTGGGTACCTATCTGTGGGTACCTACCTACCTGTGGGTACCTACCTGTGGGTACCTACCTGTGGGTACCTATCTGTGGGTACCTACCTGTAGGTTCCTACCTGTGGGTACCTACCTGTGGGTACCTACCTGTGGGTACCTATCTGTGGGTACCTACCTGTAGGTTCCTACCTGCGGGTACGTACCTACTTAGCTCCGAAATTAATTCCAGGTGCTTTCTGTGAAAAGACTTTCAACCCATGTGACTCTTCTCCTTGCCTAAATGGGGGCACATGCTTTAACATCACCTCAATTCTTTTTGGATGCACGTGCTCAGAGGGATACGAAGGCAATCATTGTCAAATTGAAGTTGACGCGTGCTTGGTTAACCCCTGCAGCAATGGTGGCGACTGCTCCAGCAAATCCCATGGCTTTCATTGCGACTGTCCAGCTGGCTTTTACGGTACCTGACGTTTAAAAATAATTATTACAATAATTAGTCCCAAAATATTACAGGAGTCTGGCCAAACGTAAGAGCGGACCGAATTCAGTTTTGAAGTGAGCCAAAGTCATACATCCACATACTTCCTTGTCGGAAAAAATCGAGGAAGTAACCACTCCAGAGATTGCATGAGATTCCACTGAGATTCCATAAAGATTTCCAAAGATTCCCAACGATATTCATATAGAAAGATGAACCCCGAAGGGGTCCAAAAAATTCCAAGATTCCCAGAGATTTCATAAAGATTTCCAATGATTCCCAACGAGATTCCCAACGCGTGGTTTCCCCCTCGGAAAAAATTGCTAACGCCAGGATCGTATACTCCGTATATTAAGGTTTATCGTTTGTTGAAGGTGACACCTGTTCAGAAGTTATAGACACATGCCTATTAACCAAGCCCTGCTTAAATAATGGCACTTGTAATAACAAAAATGGCGGTGTATTCGATTGCTCATGCCCGAGGCCATTTTATGGCCGTTATTGCGATCGCTCAGCAAACTGTCTACCTGAAGAAGACTGGTGTTGCCAAAGCACAAGCAGGAGCGGGGGATGTTCCCCACCGAATATTTCTCAGTGTAATGTTAAACAAGCCGGACTTCTGTGTACTCAACAGACGCCCACTATTGGTTGGTATAGCATTATAATATTAATTGGCAATGGTATCCAAGTCCAAATTATAGATCTTGAAACAAAGACAATACTGTCATCGTTTGGGTATATTCGAGGGAATATTTCAATTCTTCTTGTCGTTATTTTAGCAGTTAACCTGGAAACTACACTGACTTTCCCCAAATGTAGTGCCACCGACTATATGATCATCGACTTCGACTTGACACCAATGAAACACGTATCTGCATGTTTGTGGGTGCAAACAGCGGACAGCTTTAATTTTGGTACACTTTTCTCGTACGCTACAGCGACTAATGATAACGAATTCACACTTACCGACTACAACGGGTAGGTATCCACATTCAGTTACCTCATTCCAAATGGTTTCTTGAGTAAGAAAATTCCATTCGTCACCTGCATTAATTTAAAATTTTCTTTCTTCTCAGTTTTGTTTTGTACGTGCTGGGGAAAAGGGTAGTGACCGACGTTATAGCCAATGATGGGTTGTGGCACCTGATCTGCGTAACTTGGCGAAGCGCCGGGGGAGAATGGCATATTTACTTGGATGGGAAAGTCTCTGCTTATGGAAGTAACCTTGCTCCTGGCCTCACTCTTGATGGAACGGGGAAATTGGTATCCACATAAATATCCAAAGACTGTATAGATAAAGTTTTGGCTTTTTGACGTTTCCTAAGAATTGTTCTAAAACTTTTTAACGTCTATTGTTTATAATTTTTTAGGTCGTTGGTCAAGAACAAGATCGTTTAGGAGGTGGCTTCAACGAAGTCGAGTCATTCGTTGGAAAGATGACCCAGGTGGAAATGTGGAACAAGGTTCTAAGTCAAGTGGACATTGAAATCATGGTCGGTTCTTGTGAAGAACCAATTTTCAAAGACAGCTTGAATATCTGGCCAGAATTACTGCGGAATATTAGAGGTAACATAAAGGTAACGTCATCAAATAAAAAAGGGTACCTACACATATTCATGAAGATAGGTATAACCTCTCCTTGATGAAAAAAACTAATTTTAGCAACAGGACGGTATACCTACCGTGTTTCATAGGTTATTCATTGCAGACAAATCCTTCAACATTTTGTCGAAATTGTGGATCACCTCCTCCAATTTTTCGCGCTGACGTAACAGTGGAAGGTACAGAAGCGACCTATAATTGTACCGACGGATTTCAAATGAAGTTTCCTAGAGAGCACATTCAAGTCTCATCAAAATTTTGGGTTCGAAAGTGCCTAAAAACTGGAGAATGGGAAGCAAACCAACCAACTTGCACAAGTAAGTGTGCAAAATATATACCTTGGAAAAGTTCAAAAATATGGGAAACGAAATTGTGTCATGAAAATTTTTATTTTTCTGACCAATATAGGAGTCAGCTGCGGGTCACCTGGATTTCTTCCTCATGGAACTATCATCGGAAGGTCGTACTTATTTGAAGACGTTGTCCGGTACCAGTGTCATAATGAGTACGTCTTGGTGGGACCAAGCCGCCGAATATGCCTGACCACAGGGATATGGAGTGGAGAAACCCCACGCTGTCGTGGTAAGACGTTAACCATAAAAAATATTCTCGTATGTAAGGAGTAAAAAGTCACCAAGATAGGAAAGCCAAGATTTTTCTTTTCCTCACTTTAATAAAGTAAAAATCCCACCCCGCAGGTACGAATACTTGCGATCCTCTGACCGCACCTCGTCGAGGAGCTCTTTTCATTTTATCCCAAGAACCGAACGGAATGGTTCGTGGTGCCATCGGGGATAAAATAGAATTCACTTGCGATCCTGGGTATCATTTGCACGGTGATGTTACCCTCACGTGCATGCCTAATGGAGAATGGGATCACCAAAAACCAGTTTGCTCTTCATGTGCTACCCCTCAACTGTAAGTGCCACTTAAGACGAGACTACACCCTGTGACGTCATATAGAACCACGTGTTAAAGACTATTGCTTTACAGTAATTCTTTTAATCGCAGTGAATCTACACTAAAAAAATCACTGCAAACAACCAATTGTCGTAGTCTTGATCTTTGTGATACCGCATTTTCACGGTTTCAATTCAGGCCTCAGGGTGTTACATGGAACTTCGGAACCACCCCAGACCAAATTCATTTGAAGTGCAACAAAACTGGAGAGTCCGAGAGCATATCGTGCACATTGGGATCTTGGAACATTTCCGCCGATTTCTGCAAAATTCCTCGAGATCCGTGTCCGTCACCGAAACCGCCCCAGCACGGCTACTTCCTCACCCATACTAGATCAATGAATGATAAGTTCGTCGGTGATTTTGTCTATTTTGGATGCCGATATGGATATCAAATGAGTGGGGTAAATTTGATAACTTGCTTGGAAGACAGGACCTGGAATATTTCTAATTCAAGTTGCCAACGTAAGTAAATACTGAGCCTCTTCCACTTTCGTTTCTTAATGGAGAAGCTTTGTAGATTTTAAGTATTCACTAGAGCTTCAAAAAATAATTCTCTATGGCTTGATTGTTTCAGCGGTACGTTGTGGTCCTTCTACTCCCGCAACCAATGCCGAATATTTAGATGAGAGCACAGACTACAAATACGGCGATGTTGTCAGCTTTCGATGCGTACCTGGATATCAGATCTTTGGGACACCCACTGTGCGATGTGAAGCTGAAGGCAGGTGGTCACGAGCCCGCGCTAGATGCATCAGTAATATCACCTTTACAATTTTTCATACTAAGGGTGCGTCCCACCATACCCAGTTAGAGAAAACGGGAGATTTTCTCCCATGTTTACCATGTGAAATATCCGAGAAAATCCGAGTTTTTCTCTTAATGGAATGGTGGGACGCAGCCTTATTCAGCATGGCGTAAAACACTCTTCATCATACTTATACAGTACTTTTTTTTCATTCTGTTGTTTATCTGCTGTTTCCGTAGGAAGGTATTTTAATATAACTCATTGTAAGATATACAACTATAAATTTAATACCGCAGAACTGAAGGTCATGGTCATACTGATACCATTCACAGAGTATATTAGTTAGCCTTTCGCGCCAATCAGTGTCTTGGAACTTTCAAACTCCAACACATTCATTTTGCTTATTATTCCAGGAATATTCTGCGGGAGACCAGCCAGTGAGCTCGGGCTTTCGTACAATGGCACGTCGTTCTTGTTTGAGGACGTCCTTGAAGTTGTTTGCCCGAATGGCCGCCTTCGGAACATCACATGCCAAATGAATGGCAGTTGGAGCTCCCCCCACTGCAGTCAATAGAAGTGATCAAGTTGATTTTCTCCTACTATTATATACCTTACACCTGTACACTCAAAAATTACCATCCCACTATATCCCACTATATTAAAATCGTCTCGCCCGCAACAGGGGTTAGTTATGCCACTACAGAGATTTCCATTGTCAAGTTATAGTTCGGCTAAAACTTGCGAAACCATTTACGGCCGTGCATAAGGAATGAGTTGCCGCACTGTAAGAAAATGGGGTAGTGTAGGGTTTCGGCTTTTAGTGGGGCGATTTTTTACCTTTGGGGCTACACGTGATCTAAATAGCTCATTTTCTTCCCCATGAAATGCGCTACATTGCGCTTATAAAGAAAACGTTTAAATCAAAGATTATAAGGGTCTTTTGGGGTGAGGAAGATTAGCCATGAAAATTTTTTGGGTTTTAGGCATGTCTACTTTCACAATTTAGACACAGCCAAAAGCAATAATATTATAGTTTTCTATACTCTTTTTAATCAGAATGAAGCAAGCTTTCAGAAAAACCAAATCATACCTCCTAATTCTGAAGAAATATCCAATTTCATTGACTTCAAAGGCGATTATGGGTCAAAAAACACAGAAAATACGGCACAAAAACTATCGTAATTCTTTGGATTCAAAGGATGAAAGAAAAATAATGGCATATTAATGGATGCCATTAATTTAGCTACAGTTTGATATGCAACACATGTAGAAACTATACAGATATATCGCGTAAAAAAATATTTTAAGAAAATATAAAAAGGCAAAAAATCGGTCTTGATCTGGACGCGTCCTGACGATGCTCCATTGTCAAGGCCGCTGCCGTGCTGGTGCCACGACTAAAATTTGCCCGCCAAAATTCAAAATCAAATGGCAACTGCCAGAACCAGTACAGGGCTTCGAGGAAAAAGTCAGAGTGGCTCAACCATTTGTCCGAATTGAATGGTGAAAAGTGATTTGTTTTCACAATAAAATGGGCTTTTAGGATGATATAGTGGCAAAACTGCTAAAGAAAGGACTATCAAATTTTTGTCAATTTGAAAATGAACTTCTCAAAATATAGACAAAGTTAATAAAATCCTATCTCAAAGAAAAAGTTAGAAAATTTTTATATAGACAGAGTGTTCATTACAGAGAATATTCGTCATAGAAAATTGAGTTTGTTACAGATGAGATAAAGAATTCCAAAAACGTAGCCTATTGGTTATATGGAACTGTGGCTTCCGAAATTAGCTGTGTGCCATTGGTACAGTGGTTTCAACAGTAGCCTATCGTGCGGGGGGTCAGGGATCGAATACTGGTGTAATTTCTTTTTTTACATTACTTCATTTTTTTCTTTTTCACCGGTAAGTAGGTATATACGGTGAGGAAGTCCTGGCGATCACTCTCTCTATAACAAACATTCACCCTCTAAAACGAACACTCCCTCTTCATAATCTACAACCTTATAATATACAACACTCACTCTATAACGAGGTCGCTGTCTAAAACGAACACTCCCACTTTATAATCTACAACGATTTCTCTATAACGAGGTATCTCTCTATAACGCACATTCTCATATTATAATCTACTACACTCTCTCTCTCTCTCTATAACGAGGTATCTCTCTATAACAAACACTCCCACTTTATAATCTACAACACTCTCTCTCTATAACGAGGTATCTCTATATAACGAACACTCCCACTTTATAATCAGCAAAAACTCTCTCTATAACGAACACTGCCACTTTATAATCTGCAACACTCTCTCTATACCGAGGTCCCTCTCTATAACGAATATTCTCTATAACAAACACAATAGCATAGGAGGTACTCCGTCTCTAAAACAAACACACAGCCTATATAAGTATTTTGATGACCCGATTTTGATGAAATTTGATGTGCACCTGTCTAAGATCATGGCCAAGGGATCCTTACAAGTTTTTTTTTTTTTTTTTTTTTTTGATGGGTAGAAATTTAAAATTCGTGTTTTTGGATAGCTGAGACCTCAGTTTTCAATCTATAACATTAGGAATTGATAAGTATGTTGGCAAATAGATCTTTGAGGGTACCTACTTTGGGATGAAAGTACAATTAGTAGAAAATTACAGAGCAGTCTTTGACTGAATTTCGATCGATTTGGCTCCAATCCCATTTACGTACTGACGAATTATTCTGAAATTTAGTAGGTACTTTTGTTTAAAACAACGTTACTTAAGGCTGTATATACATTCTCGACGAACTCCACCAAAACCATTGTGCGAAAGTAAATATTCGACAAAACTAATGTTTACATATTAGTACAGCCGGAGACTGGTAATTGCAATATCGTATAGGTTGTGCCTACTCTAAAAGCTAAACATAGTGTGCTATTTGAACGCGAAACGAACGAGTAAAAGTAGGACACTATGTTTAGCTTTTACAGGAGAAAAAGTAGAGAAATGCTGTTGAAGTTACCCACTTCCGTAAGTGAATTAAAAATTGCCAAAATGCAACATGGCTACGGTAAATAGTACAAACATTTATCAAGCTTTTCTACAAAATGTGACGATAAAATCATACATTTTTTAGTCCGGAAATTTTCAAAAAAATATTCCGCATGAGGTACCTACTTAGTGTTGTGTTTTCGCAATCTGTCAAAAAAACATGTGGACTGGTAGTTGACTGTTTAAAATCGCTCCTGTGGGCTTATTACTCCATTTCATGCAAAAATACAACATTACCTCACGACAAAGAGTCTCAGGTTTACATCCCCCTATAAACACTTTCCACTCGCCCTGTAACTTCGGAGTAGGGCTTGAAGTACTTAGCATTGCGAACCAAGTACGTGTAGTCGACCTTAAACGTTTGTTGAACAGAATTTCGTAATTATGGCCGTTCTTTTTTTTAAAAAAGTGCTCCAAATGAGAAACCATGTTTTTGAATGGTCGGAATTCGGAACGCATTTGGCAAACTGAATCTTCGTCTGATAAATGTCTAAAACACCTCCTCAACAATTGTAAATCAAAAGGAACCATGAGTCCAAAGCCCAAGGTGTCTAGCCCCACGCAGTGGCGAGGTGAAGGGCAGGCGGAGCCTGCGCTTTAGCTCGTAGATAATTATTTTTAAATCTAGGTGAGACGTGCCCTACGAGTAAAATTATCTACGAATTCTCAAAAAAATGTTCATTTGTGTATTTTTGGGGGTTGAAACCGTTCAACTCTCTACACCGAAAGGCACGAAAGCAACCAAAACCAAGTGCGAGTGCAGAATGTAGACTACGATACTTAAGGCTGTATATGCATTCTCGACGAACTCCACCAAAACCACTGTGCGAAATTAAATATTCGACAAAACTAATGTTTACAAATTAGTACCGCCGGAGACTGGTAATTGCAATATCGTATTGGTTGTGTCTACTCTAAAAGCTAAACATAGTGTGCTATTTGAACGCGAAACGAACGAGTGAAAGTAGGACACTATGTTTAGCTTTTACAGGAGAAAAAGTAGAGTAATGGTGTTGTAATTACCCACTTCCGTAAGTGAAATAAAAATTGTCAACATGTAACATGGCGGCGGTAAATATTACAAACATTTATAAAGCTTTTCATCTAAATGTGACGATAAAATCATACATTTTTTAGTCCGAAACGTTACAAAAAAATATTCTGCGTGCGGTAGTGTTGTGTTTTCGCGCGCAATCTGTCAAAAAAACATGTGAACTGGTAGTTGACTGTTTAAAACCGCTCCTGTGGGCTTATTACTCCATTTCATGCAAAAATACAACACTACCTCACGACAAAGAGTCTCAGGTTTACATCCCCCTATAAACACTTTTCACTCGCCCTGTAACTTCGGAGTAGGGCTTGAAGTACGTATAGCATTGCGAACCAAGTACGTGTAGTCGACCTTAAACCAATAAACTGGCATGCCACTGCTCATTTTTATGAGCTTTGGATTGAGGTCATATCGATACTTAAAAGTGAGTGCAGACTTGGGTAGTGAAACTGACGACCACTTAAGTAATACACAACATAGTAGTTGACTTGGATCCAAATTGACTGTAAGCTAGAGTATTCAAAGTATATTGCATTTGACACTGGAGCTGTCGCTCGGCTGGCGTGTATGGAGTATGATATGGATGACAGCTGTCCCTCCCCTACTCCTCACTACAATCAATAAATGTGATAAAGCTTGTTGTTCTTGTCTTTCTTCACAATGCTTTCTGTAACCCATACCTTCACTCCTTTATACTGAATACAAAGTGGAAGGGTACGTCAGTACTGTGAAGTAGCTCTTACCCAAAAGTCTACAGCCATGTCGTCGTTCGATTTCAGGGGAAGGACCATATATTTTTCTGGAACGGTAATGTGCCTTAGCCTGGTGGTATTAGTTAGTTTTTAGGGTAAACTTTGGATAGCTGATTTTTGTAATAAATAAATATCAAAATACTCGGAAATACGCATTGTCTTTTCTAAGTGAGGCTGTGGCCTTGAATGAAAATATAAAGGAATTGGCTTTTCGTAATAGACAGTAGCATGCAAAAAATTGCGAATAGGCGGCTCACTTTTTTTCTTGCCTTACAAAAAAACTACGAATGGATATAACTATATGTCTTACCTCCCATTTTTACTCGCAGAATCCATTTGATAGATCATACCATGCCTTGCAAAGAGCTTACGATCTGAAAATAGCTGACCTGCTATGCACGATAATGAATTCAACCATGGAAGTAATAAAAAGCCCTTTGGTGACCGATCTAGTCACGTACGAACGGAATCCCAACGCGTGGGTTGTGGAGCAGTTGACTTCCGGTGCTGCTGAGATATCTTCCACCACTCTGGTGCTGACTCCTGATTCAGAAAATCACGTCGACTACTCTTTGGCGATTGGAACATTCAGGTAAAAACCGTAAGTCATTGCTACTGGCGCTAAGATTCAGGCATTGAGATCTAAAAACTGTTAAACCTATTTATTTCAAAACATTTTTTGTGGTTTATGACTTCACTGGTAAGCAAGGTGTTTGTCATTTTTTCCACTTTTTTTGAGGGCAAAGTCAATCAAATGGGATTTTTCACTGAAGCAGGCTCATGCAACAAGTTCAATCAATTTATTTTACCTTCCATATATTGATCAAACTAAAATATATCCTCCAGGACAGTGGGGTGGGAAGGTGCTGCACGGTTGCATACGCCAGGTATGTGGAGGTGGCAGGGCAGGTGGCTGGTCAGCACTGAGGGGGTCGTAGTAGTAACCCATTCTTTGGGGAAGTCCTGGATAGATTGGGGTGGAAGACACGAGCGCCACCACCAACAGCGCGAAAATTATCCAAGTGCAGTATACGGACGCCATTGCAAAATTAGCAGCTCAAACCTCATCTAGTTAGCTTTTATATGTTTCGACTAGAGGTCAGGTTGATCATAAACGTTATTGTATATAATAAAAATTTCTCGTTCAAGATATTAAATTGGCTACTTAAATACAGTGTTGGTAAAATTCGCTATGGTTCAAAATACGATTGCATTATGTAGGATTTCTGCTTAGGCTCGACTACGATAATGGCTCGAGAAGAAAATACTATATTCTTACTGCGGCTTGCGCTATTTTTTTGCAATTACGAATTAATCGCTATTACCATCCCCAACCAATTTTGATCAAAGTTAAACTCGGCTGAATAGGATGCTGCTACTAACAGCTGACAGCCCTGTTGGGCAATAGTTGACTGACCCAACTGATATGAATGTTCTGGATGTTCCCATCCAAGGCGTAATGATGAATGATTATTAATAATTATTTCAGGCCTCAAATTTACTACAAGGCACAGTCGGTGCGAATGGCCAACAATATCTACTTTATCCCCTTCTCTGTGGACACCTGGATAGCTCTCCTGTGCGTTCTTCTCACTATTACTGTCGTCCTGACTTTCATCCTGGCCAGAGAGACTCGTTTGCCTCATTCAACGCCTTATGACATTATCGCACGTATTGCTGACGAGAAGCACCATAAAGGAATTGACTGGTAAACCCTGACATCTTTTCTAGAACTTATTCATTTTTGCTGATGTGTTGGTCATCCAAAGTCGAATCTTCGCAAATCCTTCCCTAACTATTATTTTTGAATGAACCTAAGGGCTAACGGTGACTGTTCTCTAGAAGAAAATTATGTTAGATTATTCGCTGTTGACACCGTTCACTATTACAGGGCAAAAATTGATGTAGCGTCCACGCCCAAAGAAAACATAATTCAGCGAGAACACTGGGAGATGAGCGAAATCCTGCTGGTGAGCGTGGGGGCCATGGGACAGCAAGGTTCCGAGCGAGACCCGAGCACGGCAGCTGCCCGGACTCTTCTTCTGGCCCTCTTTGTCCTAGCTGTCCTAATCTACACAGCTTATTCTGCCAGTGTCATCAGTCTCATTTCCTTGCTACCCAATACTGATGTAGAAGTTCACACTGGATGGGCTGCTGCTAAGAACTCACGCATCATCTTACAAGATACAAATTTCTTCAAGTACAACTTTGAAGTAAGTAAACAGGTTTATAGAGACATCGTATCGAGGCTTCACGATGATTAGAGAATAAGTACCTACACTCTCATCCACTATAGCTGGGAATTAGTTTTCTCTTGGTTAGCTTAGTCTTAGTAATTTCCTAGCAAAGTCAGCAAGATGCATGCAGACATATCCACAGCTTCCTCGAAAAGACACCACTAACAAGCGTATAAAAATACTTGTTTAGACTGCTCGAGATTCGGTGGATTTCAGCAGGCTAGAAGAAGGTTTGGAGGAAGCCTTGAATGGACGGTCCGTGTTCGTAGCAGACCGCGATGTGTCGCTGACAACTCTGCACCAGCTCGGATTCGGTCCAGATCTCCGTTGCAGTGTCGCGAGGGCTTTCCCTGGTCTGGAGTACCAGCGCGTGTTCGCTTTCAAAGAAAAGTCACCTTACCAAATCCCTTTCAATTACAAGTAAGTAGACAAATAACGTTGAAGTGACACTTTATATGTATTTTTTGTAAACCCCAACTTTTCTTAAAATGATCTAATTGTAGCATACTACGGTTGCGACAGTACGGCTTGTTGTCTCGAGAGTGGAAGAAAGTATTCAACCGACAACCTCCGTGCAGTCCAAGGGAAAGAGCAGCTCTTTCTGGTTTCGTCAGTGTTGATCTGTCTGACACCTTCCCTGCGTTGATGCTGCTGGTGTGGGGGTGCCTGCTGGCCTGCATTATCCTTATCGTCGAATATTTTATATTTTATAGGTAAGGCTCCAGACTTTTTTTGGGATGGTTTGAAAGCCTGATAAAGTTCTATTGAGTTATTCTCCATTTTACTAATTTCAGCTCATTGGAAATCAAGAAAATTTTTGGAGAGCCATGGAAGAAATTTGAAGAACATGCAGGGCAAGTTCTGGAGAAATGGATTCGGTTAAAAACCTACGAAGATTTCAGGAACAACACGAGGATGGTTCTCAAGGAGTCCGCTCCAAAACAACCTAAACAATTACCTTTTATCAATTAACTTTGCAATGGGTTCTTCCAAAAATTGAAGAACAGCAAGTGCTTAGGAGTATAGTCCAAGTCAGGCTAGGAGCGTACCGATTACTCATAATTTCTTGGAAACCTAGGGCTGATCAAAACTTCTTCTTGATCAGGGAAATATCTGCTCAGGGTCGGATTGGCATTTTTAGCGTAGGATGGTAGGATATATGGAACCAAAATCCGGATCGGCGTCAACTGAAAATCTTCAAAAAATTATGAAAAATCGGTACGCTCCCAGCCTGACTTGGACTATGGAGACATTCACATCGTTTTTTTCCGGTTATACCTGGATTACATCTACCTTTTTTCCATCTTGTACATTTAACGCTATAGGGGTTTTGTAGATAATATGCTTATCCACAAAGGAAAATATACACAATAAATCGTAATTAATTCATGTGTACGTTTCACAATTTAGAGTTTAATTGATTTCTTAGCTTTTATATAGGCATACTCAGTAATCTGAGTATTCTGGGTAATTTACTCCATAGGGACGGGGATGGTGCGGTTTTTTATGAGGGCAGTGGGGAGGAAAAGTGCTGCACGGTTGCAGACGCCACGGCACTGGTCCAGGTGGAAGAGCTGGAGGTTGCACACGCCATGGCCTACCAGGTGCAGGTGCAAGAGCAGGAGGCTGCACACGCCATGGCGTACCAGCAGGTCCAGGAGGAAGAGCAGGAGGCTGAACAGCGCTGAGAGGGTCGTTGTAATAAACCATTCCTTGATAGACAGGGTTTGAAGACACCAGCGCCACAACCGACAACGCGAAAATTATCCAAGCACTGTATACAGACGCCATTGCTGAAGTGATGAAGATTGGACCTACCTGAACCTATTTCACTGCTTTTATTGGTTTTGGATGGAGGACAAGTTAACCATAAAAGATTTTGTAAGTACCCAATTATAATATAAAATTTCAAGGTTTTAAATTGCCTAGGTATACTTAATGCAGTGTTGGTAAAATTTACAACGGTTCATTATACGGGTACCTACTGTATGTATAGGAATGCTGCCTGGGATAAGCCGCCACTGCTGTCGCAGAATGGCTCCGTGCGGATTTGCGGATATATTTGCAATAAAGTAATGGTTAGAATTGTCAAAGTCTGCCTCTTTCAATCGGACTAAACGTTTTGAGCCAAAGTCGGCTGAAAAGGATGGCCATACTTACAGCAGAACACTGGCAATACCATGAATATCTGACGATACCTACTGATGAAAAATAGGTGAGTAATACCGTATTTCGCATCGATAATTCAAATTATAAGATACCTTTAGTATGTACGAGTAGGTATACATTAGAAAATAACAATTTGTCTGGGACTGGCAGTTTATTTTATTGATTCTTATCCGCCCTATATCTCAATATCTCGTCTTCCGCAATTAAGAGATAATGGAGTCAATCCATGTTCTGAATGAGCTAACTCGAGTGAGGCCATTTGGGTACCCGGCCTCACATCCTGCAGCGATGCCGAAAGATGTCAACCCGATTTGGACTCCATCCACGGTGAGGGGGCCACCAGAATCTCCCTAAAATTATTCAGAATTTAGAAAAGGCGTCTTCTATAATGTACACTTACCAAAATCGTTTCATTATTAAACACTGCTGAGTTATCAACGTTTGTGTCCACAGCTCAAACATCTTCTTCTATTGTTTTGACTGCGTTTTTAGGTAGATACAATGTTAATGACACTTCTAACTGTATAATAGAATACAGTAATATAGTGAAAACCAGTACATACGCTGCAAGTTCCTTTCTTCTCTGAGCCATCAATGCAGACGATAGAATCGAAAATGGGAATATATCGCCCAACCTCATACTGGCACTATGTGTTGTTCATAACAGTTACATTCACAACTCGTAAGACGGGTGAGGTATCAGAGGCATCTGAAAATAAAAAACTTTTATGAAAATTTAGTTAAGTGCAGCTGTTGCTGTTATAACTTATTATTATTTCTTTATGGCTAAAGCGTCCCAGAGAGACTTTGATGGACCTACAATGGGTTCCAAACCACCAGTATCCTAAGCCCATAGTGCCCTCATAGTTCTATGAGTAGTTTTTCTTCCTAGAGGCAACTGACCTCGCGGACAGATTTCTTAGGCTGGATTTAGCTAATTTCGGAATGGAACGTGCCCGAATTATTTTCTGTAAGTTAAACAAGGTTGTCATGCGTTGCTAGGGAAATAAAATTCTGACTTTATTTACCTTAGCAACGCATGGCAACCTTGTTTAACTTACAGAAAAAAATTCGGGTACGTTCCATTCCGAAATTAGCTAAATCCAGCCTTAGAATCAACTTTTCAACCTCGAAGGGAGAAATCTAAAGTGGGTGCCACTCAGCATTCCACGAGTTACCTCGAAAACTGAAGTAGCGTGCCCTTAGTGATAACAGGTATTACTTGCATAACCACATTTTTTTTATAGCAATGTGGCACATCATTTCTGATTAAATTGTTACTGATTCACTGATACCACTTGGTCTTAAGTTCCTTAAGATAGTCAGATTGGCTCTTGGTATTGTTGCATGGCAAATGATAACTATCCTAAAGAACTTTAATTTTTCAGGTTTTGGAAACACGTACCATCACTATCATAACCCCAACCACTCGCTGTAGCCAGTACATCAGCATAATCAGGTGCATCAGCAGTTGCAAGTGGGACTACATCAATGTTTTCTGTGGAAAATTTCCAGAATTTGTAATTATTACATCAAAAGTTGAATAAATTATTTTTAACTCTAAAATAAGAACTGAACAACGCATATTGCTTAACCTGTGACGGAGGTATATATATAGGCATTGTTCTGGAAAGATCTCAAAATTTGTATGTGGTGGTTATTATCGTATTATTGAGCTTTCGGAAACTTATAGGATCATATTACCGTTTATAGGGGCGTCACTGGGCAACTTGATTAGCGAAAGATCATTTTCAAGGGTTGTGGTATTCCAGTGGGGATGGATTATTGGTTTGGCTCCATTTAATATCACCTGCGTCTCTTCGCTTTCGTCCAATCTGTGGGCCCCCAAAACGACCACTGGGGTATCAGTTCTGGAAAAAGTCAAGAAATTAAGATTTCAAGGTACTAATGCATAGAGGGAATATTCGGGGAATATCCTTGTCCTCAGCTGGTAGCACTGCTTCAAATCATGTTTCCGTGGGTTTTAGAGCTATGGCTGTAATGTTTTAGGTGGGTTCCGAACCACCATAGCTTTCATTTCTAGTGTCATTCTGGAATGTATCAGAGGTGGAAGATCAGAACATAAACTCTACAGACTTACCAAGTTTAAGGGAAGTACCAACCACCAAAATAAAAAGAAATTCAACTCACAATTCACCACAATGAGCAGCCGTCAGCACCCAACGTTTAGAAATGAGCGAACCACCACAAAAATATTCATCTAAATATAGCGCCACCTGGTAAGGTATAGAATGAGGAACTGCCTCCTCACCCCCGACTATTTTGCTATTGCCTGAAATAAAAATAAATCTGAGGATTAAGCGTGTTAATATGGTTAACAAGAGGGTAGTATATCCTTTGACGTCATTTGTTCTTGATATTTCAGTGAAAAGTGCGCGCTACAGGGTGGGTCTGTGGCATGGACACGTGACCCAGCTCCCCAAAATGGTCAAAATCAAAATACTTTGTGGTCTCTACTCGAAACTGCCCGCCGATGTACTAGGCATCCACCATTCTACTTACTGACAATTTTTCGGGTAACAAATACACGTAAGTACCTAGGTAATTCTTCCTGACTTACCGAGGAGGCATATTACTTACGATTCCATTTAGCGAATACAGGATGGACTGGGCGGATCGGGATTGTCTGTCAGAATACCAAAAATAATAAAATCAGTTTGAATATTTAGAAATTAACTGTGTATTTCTTTCGGAAGTCAGTGAAATTTCGTGACAACCCCTAAGTTCCTAACTAAGATTCTGTCTACAAATATCATTGAGCTGCCAAGTCAGAAATCTTTGAATTCCCGTTACAGTAAGCCAGCAATTTTCTATTCTATTCCTTACCTATATACAGACACGTAGCCCCGGCACACTTCACCTTAGCTTCGACCAATATTTTCGCTTAAAGTAATAATTTCTACTTGGTACCTACTGGCGCAATTTCAAATAAGGAAGCGTCGCAACTGTGCGTATTAAGCACTAATCTTGGGATACGTTTAAATAACTGATGAACTTACGTCAGCAATGGTGTAGCAGGCCAAAGTTAGAATTATTAGTATACACTTCATTTTAGTGGGCCAAAAAAGAAATGGTACCAAGGTATTTTCCCTCTTATTCAAACATGTATTGAAAGAAAAATGTACAGTGAGAATTATCAGCTGGTGGTTTTTGTGCTGGTTTTTTGGCCTATCTTATCTCGATGGATCGGTGGATTGGATCGGTGATAACAATTACTGTCACGTGTTTCCTGGCTTGACTGTTTCAGTCAGCAGTGGGTGTGTGCGATCGTTCAAAGATCAATAGAGCAGAAGCCTTAGAAACCTATTTTAGTTTTCTAGGTTTGGGCCAGTTCTCATAAGAGCCTTGTTTTCGCCAATGCCCTCGTCAGCTGAAAGTCGGAGCTACATAACCATTAAAGTTTAATGGGGTGAGGTAGTTCGCGTGATTGCCGCCATTACTTCTACGACATATTTACGCCTCAGATTGCCGGTCTTCTTTTTTTTTAGACGATGCCAAAGCAATTCTATTAACAGTACTATGAAACAGACAGTGAGACAGAAGAGGAAGAGGTAAAAAACACTAGAAAGTAGGTGGATGGTGAGGGGCCTGTAAGGGGTATTCTCCAGTTTCTTGACATATCCAGCAACAATGGCCTCCAGCTTGGCGCGGTACAAAATATCTTTTTTCCAGTGCTCGGGTAGACCTCCTTCAAACATTTTTTGTGTTAAATCGCTAAAGAGTGGCTCCAGTGGGTTACCAGGAGACAGGAATATGTGCAAAGGGAAGAGCGTTTTCCCTTCTGGTAGATGATAAATCAAAGAATGGTCACTTTCTCCCTTTTTACCCAAATTCCCATAAAAATGGCAGGCTACTTGATGAGCCAGCACTATTCCAGATTTATTTGCTGTGATCATTTTGATTGTGCTAGGTATATCAGTGGTAGTTTGATGCCTTTCAGGCTTTAACACTTGATTCCAAACGTCGAGCCTTGTGTGATTCCTGCCTGTTTCTACAACAGGAAGAAAGTAAAAAGTCATTCCCGCATCTAAGCCTTCCTCGATGGTTTTTATTTCTGGCGACAGCGGTGGAGCTATTATCAAGGTAACCAGCCCTGATTTGTAACAGCCCGACATAGTTACAATGAACAGCAGAAAAAGGCCCAAAATTAAGCGAAATGACCTTTGTTTTGAGCCGCCCATATCAGTTTCCACACTGAAAGAAATGTTAACTAAAAAAATTACTAAAAAGTTGTAGTTGACGTTTTTTTAGTTGAACGAACTAACATTTTAAAAGTCGTTATAGTTGGACCAACTACATCGACTTTAGTTCGTTTTTTTTTAGTAGAGCTTCAACTACAACATGATTTTAGTCAATTTTTTAGTTAATTTTTACTAAAAAAAACTCAACTAAAGTCTACCAATTTTTTTCCCCTGATTAATTTAGTAGCTTCAACTACAATTGAACGTGCGGAGGATATTTAGTTGGCAAGGAAATTACTTGGTACAACTAATACCTACTTCTTAGTTAAGTCGCTAAGACTCGCAATATGCAGAAGAAGAGGTTTTAGTTGCCATTATGATTTCAATGCTGAAAATTAATTTGCTATTCACATCACACGTATTTAAAAATATGATGTTATTGACCGGTATGTTTAGAAATAGAATAGGACCAATAGGTGCATGTCTTGGTGTCAATAATCCTAGTATAGGTATGGGTCAGAGGCTATAACGGTGTGTGGGGACGTTCTTCGCCCCAGATCATAAATAGAGTGGAGGTCATAGGTCATAGCAGGTATACCTACCCATAAGAGATGCGTCTATATGTTAAACTATCCTATTAGATATACCTACCTAAAACTCTGCTCCTACTAAACCGTCGTTTTAGTATAAGTTCTATGAGAGGCTATATACATCATTTTATTTAGAAATGTGTCAACTAAATACCTAGTGACGTAAGACTTATAGTACCTACCTAGACTTCAAATGAACTAAGATGATTGGGTTTTTTTAGTAAGAGATGCTACGCAATAATGGTAATTTTAGTAATTTTAACTAAAAAAAACACGTGACTTGTTTCCCCCAACTAAAACATCACGTGATAGCAGATTCCAACTAAAAACTTCGTGGCGCGAAACTATCAAGATTCAAAATTAGACATTCTGAGGCTGATTCCAAAAACCTTTATTAGTGTGGTAATCGACTGAATTTTCTTACCACAGCATACAGAATGAAAATCTGAAGTGATATTGTAAAAAAAAGCGGAAAAAATGAGCCTATAAGGTCTGAAAAAATTAATTTTGAAAGGAAATTACTGAGTTGGCGAGGTGTATATGTTGCCATGTAAATCGTTATGAGGAGCATAGGTATATCGGTACGCTATTAGCGACATAAAAATTTATATTTCCTTGTTTACGTATTTATCGGTTTGAAGGAGGTAGGTAGGTATACGAAATGGATTTTTTTTTTTTTTTAATTGATATTATTGTGGGGTGTAGGTATTTTATAAACTGGGGTAATCGATGACAAGTCATAGGTTGCTTATGTTCTATTGATAGTTTATTGAGGTGGGGGGGACAAGCCAAGGTTTCTGGGTTCGAACCTGTGTGACCCGGCTTACAGACAACCATTTAGACCACTCGACTATCGCGGCTAAACCAACTATACCTACTTACCTACCTGAGGGCAAATCTTAAGTTAATTTTCACCTCATCGTGACCTCGGGTCACCTCGGGTCGGGTAGGGTTGTATCCAGGGTTTTACCCAAAAAATTCAATATATAGTTGGTTTCAGCTAAGCCAACTAATTTATCTACTAAAATCAGAGAAAATAGTTGGACGGACTACAAATTGGTATTAGTTGCAACTATTTAGTGAAACCGACTACAATGGTTTTTTTTAGTTGGCGGGCCAACTATTTTGCAACTAATTTGTATAGTTTTAGTTGGAAATTGTCATGGTTCCCGTACCTGCCGCTAGGGGCGTGGCATGCAACACCACAGCTCCAACTAAATCTACCCTTCAGTCTTCAGTCGGACACCGGTACGGTCGGACCTCATAAGTTTTTCGGTATTTTCCGCCATTTTCTTTGGTTCATTTCTCAGTGAATGAGTGTTAAAACTGAAATTGCTTCTGTTTTGTTTTGTTTTGTGGTTTACTTCTATGAATCGGATGGTCGTGCAGGGAAAAGTCAAACCAAGAATCCCTGGCTCCGCATGGGTGGAGTGGGCGAGAGAGGTGGTCGCCGTTTTCCCGGGCGAGAGTGCCGATCTATGGTACACCCCATGCTTCAGCAATGTAAGTATATTTCACGTTTGTGACCAACCTGTGCTTTACAAGATAAATTCTTGTACAAAAAGGAAATGTGACAAGAATATTGTCTTGATCTTAGTTAAATTTAAAAGCTTGTAACAGCTGTTATGACGAAAGAAGAAAAAAAACATTAAAATTCAAAGAAAAATTGAAAACAGTGCACCCGAATTTTTGTTATAAAACCGAGTAGTAAAACCCGAGTTTTTGTTTCAGCCCCCGAGACCTGCTAACGGACTCCTGCACTTCAAGTATGGGAACCTGAAGAAACCATCTGCAGATACGACAGGGAACGTCGTGAAGAGGCGCAAGTCGCTCCAGCTCACAGACGGCAGCGACAGCACCGGACCTTCCATCCCCTCTTCGACGACCCCGAGACGCGCAGCCGTTAAACGGCCTTTCGAGGCGGTCAGTGTCGAACCTGAGTCGGAAGAAGGAGACTTCCAACTCAGTGAGGAGCAGGGGCGTTTTTCATACCGTTTTGTAGTAGGTATATAGTCGCATGTGTTATTGTACATCCCTAACTTTGTAATATTTCACTGGTAATATACAAGTACTCCGTTACATATTTAACTGACGTTTGCTGTATTTTTTCACAGATAGCTTATGGGAGCTGCACCAATGGCGTACTTACTGGAAATATGGGCACTGATCACCAGGCTGAGTATTATTGTCTCATCGAAGTGAGTGACATTTCAAAACACTGTACTGCTTCGGCACTAACTGCCCGGAGTTGAAAAGTGCAGTTTTTTGAAGAGCCACTCATCTATCGTAGATACATTAATACCTATCCCGGTGGCAGGCACCCCCCCCCCCCCCAAAAGGGGGGCGAGTCCGGGGGGCATCCCATATTTTTTAGTTAGTACAACTAAATTGGTGCAGACCCCATTTTAGTCCAGTCAACTAATTGACTGGGAAAGTATTAGTTGGACCAACTAAATATTTTAGTAGGACCAACTAAATAGTGTAGGAGCATTTAGTAGGATCTACTACATATTTTAGTAGGACCAACTAAATAGTGCAGGAGCATTTAGTAGGATCTACTAAATATTTTAGTTGGAGCAACTAAATAGTATAGGAGTATTTAGTAGGACCAACTAAATAGTGTAGGAGCATATAGTAGGATCTACTACATATTTTAGTAGGAACAACTAAATAGTGTAGGAGCATTTAGTAGGATCCACTACATATTTTAGTTAGAGCAACTAAATAGTATGGGAGTATTTAGTAGGACCAACTAAAGTAGTGTAGGAGCATTTAGTAGGTTCTACTACATATTTTAGTAGGAACAACTAAAATAGTGTAGGAGCATTTAGTAGGATCTACTACATATTTTAGTAGAACCAACTAAAATAGTGTAGCAGCATTTAGTAGGATCTACTACATATTTTAGTAGGAACAACTAAAATAGTGTAGGATCATTTAGTAGGATCTACTACATAATTTAGTAGGGCCAACTAAAATCGTCAATGGTGCTTCCTTGCCGTTTTAGTTGATGCAACTAAAAAAAAATCAACTAAATTCAACTAAAAAGGCCTAAAAAAATTAGTAGCTCAATTTTTACTAAAACATTTTAGTTGAAAACCGTTTTAGTAGCACCAACTAAAAAATGTTTTAGTTGGTTCCAACTAAAAAAAGGAGGGGAAAAACGAACTAAATTTGAACTAAAACCGCGTACTAAAATCGAATTAGTTCGTCCAACTATAAAAGTATTAGTAGCTCAATTCCAACTGCATTTTTTAGTTAACATTTCTTTCAGTGCAGAGTTGCGGCAACGACGTAAAACACGGTTGTCGTCAGCGATGTTCGAGAGTTTTTGAAGCCCGTTGCATAGACGACCATTATCACTGAAATTGTGGTTAATCCGAATAAGAACCAAACCGTAGGGGTGAAGGCTCCGTAAAGGCTCCTCCAGTTAACGGTTTGATCAGGCCTTGGGACACACCACACAATCTGGTCAAAAGAGTAAGGCGGAAGTGGAGTACAGGCAGCGTACCTTAGAGGAGATATTGTTATTCCACCACAAGCGATGTCTGCTTCCTGTCGGTGCAGCATTCCAAACAAACCACGAAATTCTCCTTTTGACTCCGTAATACGAGGGTTTTCTAAGAGAGATTCAACGTACTTTATGCGGAGGTTAAGAAATTTCGCTGTAGCATCTAGTATTTTGATTTCAACCCCGTCTACAATATCTCCGTTACTATTAGGTGGCATAAGGTATGGAGGCTGGGCTACTACTACTGCTTTCACAATACATCCAGATAGGTCGCGAGGTATCTTTTCAAGGAATAAAGCACGATCATACTCAAAATAAGTGTCCCACTTATTTGTTACTGTAGCGTTTGAAGAGAGATTATCAAATGGATTGAGCGTGTAGAATATAAACTTTTTCCCTGAAGGCACCATCACCACTGAATTTAATGCACGTAAATAAACCCATAAGCTCTGGAGAATCTCGTTGATCATTTCTATTTCAACGAAATGCATTAAAATGACTAATATTTTCGAAGAGGGGCCAATGAATCGCCTTGTTTTGAGGACACCAATGACATCAAAAAGCCTATTTCGACCAAAACCAAATTCAAAAAGCACTATGATTATATCACAATCGGAGGACTTTTCTTGCTCCACGGCCGTAAAAGGCAGTGAAGTTTCAGTGAGGACTTGCGTTTTTCCTTTCATCTTTTCCATCAATATTTTGATGGCCTCATCAGCATTATCTTGACTTGCCCATTGAATGTTTCTTCTGATAGTAAAGTTACGTGAATAGGTAAGAAAGAGAACTGTATCTCCTCTGAAATAGGTTTCAAATATCTCTTCCATACAATTATTGAAATAAGTGTTTCCAAGGGACTGGCTTATGCAACTGTAGAGTAAAATCCGTATAAACCAACATTGGAAGCTTCCGCAGTTCATTTTTTAAGGAATCTTCACTTTATCACAACTTTCCATAATTCCTGTTTCTATTTCACTGAACAGAATTGAAGTTGAGAGCGACTGTGGTGAAAGAGAACGTTGAGGTGACACAGAAAGTTACCTAGCAACAGCTGGAAAATCAGTCATTAAACCTTGTGTGTATTTATTTTCCTGATGTTTTAATACTGGCATTATCCATTAGGGAATTCATGCCGAAGTGAAAATAGAAGGAGCAAAATAAATAGTCGATACCAATATTTCATGATAAGTGCACAATATTATTTCACAGATTATATACCTAACTCCACAATACCTGTATAATACTCACAGAGTGGAGCACTGTAGTGCTCCCTAATATGGTATTGTACCTTTCAGAAAAGCGAGGAAGGATACTCTAAGGAACCGCTTCTGGAAGGTAGCGAATCAAAGCAAGCCACGGGTTCTAAGCCTGCGCTGATGCTCTGTTCTCCCGCGATGCCCATACCTGAATAGTCAACCCTTCTGCCAATCTAAGCTAGGTACCTATGCAGCCACTAAACAAAAAGTTAATTTTCGGTAAAATAACTTCAGAAACTTATAAACTCCCAGTAGTTTCCGTCCTGTTCAATCCCTAGAATAGTACTTTTTTTCCATGTACGATTAGATAACATACGAGGATATGAATAAGAGCATGTTTTACCGAAAAACGCATGATTGGTTGTGCTGTATAGATTTTTATTATGGGTAAAATACTTACATCAGTATAGGCGTAGGCGACCAGCGCTATGATTACCAGAGTTGCCTTCATTTTCGTGGCTATAGTGAACTGACTTCACAGACTCTTATATCAATATCAAGTAAGTGCGAAGTATCAGACTCCAATATTTTTGCATAGAGTTGCGAAAGCATCCGTTGGAGACAGCAGAAGATAATAGATGTCCGATGGCCAGATTAACAGATTCAGTGTAAGAAAAGGTGCTTTCCCAGTGCAATTCTAGTGCATTTCCCTTTTCATTGTTCAGTTCCAGTAGGTGTTATTTCTATTAACGGTACTGCTTCCAATACCGCCGGTGCTGGCTACCTAACTTCCTATACCTGTATTGGTATTACTTTCAAAATGACCGATCGTAAGGTGGAAGTACACATTTTTTTTCGAGACCTTTCACTTAACTCGATACCATGGCTGTAGGAGAATTTCAAGACTCGTCTTTCTATGGTTTTGGGATGGCATCTCTCCATAACTTAAAACCTAATATCACAATATAGGTACAGAGCAGGTGCATAGGTGTTATATTAAAGGTATGAGAACTGTAAACTTCATTTCAATCTTTCTATAATTTTAGTAATATTTCGTGTTTTTACAGCAAATATTAATTTTAAATCTACCACAACTAAGTGAAAATTAAGCGATAGTAGAGTCAATCCAGGTTTTGAACGAACTGATCCGAGTGAAGGCTGCTGGGAATCCAACCTCACAACCCAAACTGATTCCGTAAGAAGTCAGCCCAATCTGAATACCGCCCACTGTCAGGGGGCCACCAGAATCACCCTGTAAACAAAGAAAACGGATATTAAATAAAAGTGTGATGGAGGAAAAGGATAAGGAAACCCTGGAGGAGTAAAGTATTTGCAGATGAAAAGTTTAAAATATTTTGTGAAGATAGCCTTGGAACTTCTCGATGAACTGTAATGTTGAAAAAAATACTCAAGCGAGTATTGCGCAATAAAATTTACCACAGTGCCTTCCTTATCTTTAAGATTTTTCTTTTCTGATTCTTGACCTCTTTTTGAGGGATCTGACGGAATCTATTTATTCGTAAGCACATAACTTTAGAAAATGATTGAGTCAGGTTTGGAACCAGAGGTTCCGAATAATAAGAAAAATACGCAAATAGAACTGTATCCATAATCACCTCTCTTATTTTATGTAAAGTTACATGACAATAGACTTACATTGCACGTGCTCTTTCCCTGAGATCCATCAATACAGACGACAGTGTCGTAAACGGGAATGAAAGGTCCGAACTCACTCTGACACTCTTGGTTTGTCAACACTCCTGTTGTCACTACTCGAAGCACAGGGGAGATACCAGTGGCAGCTGAAATATTTTCGAAAATTTGAGGTCAGGCACCATAGACAGGGTCTCTTAAGAAGAGGTGGTCGTTACCAAGCATTTTTATCTTCTCACGGTGCCTGAAAACAGCAGCAACACAGAAGTGCTTGTAGGTACACAACGACACAGAGGCAGGTACTTACAATCGCTAGGACGACCCCAACCGCTAGCAGTCGCGTTGCTTCCCGCGAAATTTCCAGCGTTTGCTGCGGCGAGCTGGACTACGTTGATGTTTTCTAAGGAAAAAGTTGAATCGAATTATATTTCAGAAGAAAAAATCCCTTTCGGCAGCCCCGAAAGGCGTAGGTAGATTTCGAAGATTACTTCCATCAACTAAAAGCAGTCTAAAATCATTTAGATCCAATTGATGATCCTGTTGATCCAATTGCATTATCTACAATAACAAACGGAGGAATTGAGTTTTGAAATTTCACCCCCCCCCCCCCCCTTAACAAGAAAATGAAAGTTATTTTACAAAAAACTTTTTCAGACCTAAACGGTGCGTCAGACGAAAAACTTTTTCAGACAAAAGTTGTAGGTAATATTGAGGCAAATGCATTACAAAACAAAAGAACTCGATAACACCCCTCGGACACAAGTTATGAATTTTTTGGTGCGCAAAACCCTCTTTTTCCACCCCTATTCAACCATTAAGGGTGGGATCAAAAAACGTTACAAAGAAAAGTTGTAGGCAGTACTGTTAGACGACCCTCAGAGAAAACTACGTTTCATTAGTTGCAATATTAAGGGAGTTATGGCCAAAAAGCCAGATTTAGAAAAAGTCCCCCCATTTCCCCCCCCCCCCCCTGGTCCGATTTCCCCCATTAACGAACTCGACCGAGATTTTAGTCCCTTATATTTTATTAAATAGTCAAAACCAATTATTTTTCAAAAATACGGCTGCTAGTGTGTTCACGAGGAAGTGAAAATGATATATATAATATATATATATAGATAGATAGATAGATATATATATATATATAAACTTTTGAACTGATGGTGGTTTTGGGATCCAGGGGTCATAAAAAGAATAACTGTGAAGAAATTTTTCAAAAGTGAGACTACTGGTACGACTACAATAGGTAGATTTTTCTTCGAAATCTACCTAAAAACATGGAACAGTTCTATTGGATATAGAAAATGAAGTTCAGGTACGTTATATACCTGTTGGCTCTCATGCAAAAACTGTTCATTTCATTACAAATTAATTTGTTTCCTCATACCGTTGATAGGAGCGTCACTGGGCAACTTGATAAGGGAAAGATCGTTGGCTAAGGTAGCGCTGTCCCAGTCAGGATGAATGATTGGCGCAGCCCCATTCAAGATGACCTGCGTAGCTTCACTGTCTTGCGCTCTGTGGGCCCCCAACACGACTTGTGGGGTGGTGGTACTTAAATAAAACACACATTATTTACAATTAATTATCCGGTTACTTTGAGGATAATAGTTTCCCGAACTAATGGTATACCTCAAACCGGCGCAGCAGATTAGCCTTCCTCAAAATGACTTGATTTAGTCCCTGGCTGGCACTTTGTAAGGGGTTTATTTCGTTCCTATGGTTGAATACTCACAGTTCTCCACAGTGAGCAGCAGTCAGCACCCATCTTTTCGAGATGAGAGATCCTCCACAGAAGTAGCCGCCCAAGAAGAGAGCCACTTGGTAAGGGATGGAGTGAGGCACTGCTTCCACACCTCCCACTATTTTGCTGTTAGCTAAAGAATCCAAAAAATATTATTGAGGGCGGTGTTCTGGTCCATTGGTCACTGCTAATTCTTACTTTCCCACCATACCAGTCATAAATAGCGAAAAATATGACCAGTTTGGAGTAAAGTCTGGACAGTATAGCCGAAAACGTATGGTGCTTCTTCAATGAGTATTTCAGAAATTCACTCATGTCGGAAGCTGAAAGTAACTAGGTAAGTACTTACTGTTCCATTTGGCGAATACGGGGTGAACCGGGCGAAGAGGGATGGTCTGTTGAGTAAACGAAATTCTAGTAAGAAGAAGTGCAGGAAAAATCTTCTTTAAAAAACTATATGGGGGGATGATGCACTGAAACCTGAAGGGGCTATTGTGCTGTCTTCATATACTTAACGCAGATCCTTAGCTCTCGTCTCCCGTAGGAGGTGAAGAATCCCGAGGGGACTCTGACACATTCATGCTTATTCCAACAGAAAGTTTCTGGTACCAGGATTCGAACCCATGGCCTCAGTTGTGTGAGTCTAGCGTTTTTTGACTAGACCACAGCAAGAAACTGCCAACTGCCGAAAAATGGAAAACTTACGTCAGCAACGACGAAGGCAGCCAAAGCCAGAACAATCAGGAGGGACTTCATGTTAGCAACTAATATACTATCCATCATATGTCCAGCTTTTTTATACGAAAAGTCGATTCCTTGGTTTCCATTGTCATGCACAACAAAGAACTAAGTATGTCTACGCCAGATTAGTGAGGTTAACCATTGATTACGCAGCAGACAATACTTTAGGCCAAGACGTCATGACTAGACGGAAGTTGTAAATGATAAAAATATGCAGGGGTTGCTAAGGCAGAATAAAAATTCTCAAATTAGACGACGGTGTGACGTTAGTATCAATCTATAAGTAAGTCGTGTCAAAGCCTTAATGTACCAATAATACGGAATCAGCAGAAGTATAGGGTAGGGAATAGTTTATTATCTAGAATATGGCTTACTTATTTGGGCGAAAACACAACCGAAAACACCGCAGCTTAAAAAATAATCGAAACGTGCAGCAATAGTTCAAGACACATTTTTTTACCCAGACCTGGCAACAGCGGCAATGACATATAAAGTCGTTGTTGGCTGCCTTATTTGTAACTGATAAGTATTCAAAAGCTATAAAAACTTTTTTAAGAACAAGAAATAGAGTTAAGAAGGTCACAATGATCGAAAAGAGTTTATAACGAAACTTCACATTTCTGAAGTCTATCGACCTCTGAATATGACTGAATCTACTCTAACCCAATAGTGATGTAAACAATATTGTCGAAGGACATTCCAAAAAATTAGGGTTGCAACTCTGACTTTTTCAACACGCTTTGGTGGACCTGTCCCTCCCGAAATGTACAGATCAAAGTATGAAGCTCCTGGCTTTCAAGTGAAATATTGACATATTTACCTAACTTCCTGTATAACATATACCCTCATGTAAAACTTAGCGGCTCTGCAGCCCTAGAAAGCAGCCCAGTGCGCTCTCCACAGAAGGACGTTATTTGGTAAGAATTACACCCGACAGCCGAGTTTTTCCACGGCAGGTGAAGGCCTGGTCTACGAGGAACCCAAGATTCACCCTAAAAAATCCGAGTAGGTAATCTCCACGAATGAAGGTCAGTGTCCAAACTATACAATAGGTTTTCAAATAAATAGGTTCTCGGTATTTTTCAAATATTGTTAAACTTTGTTCGGATTTGTTTCCAGTTGGGAGGGCGTTATATCTACCTATATACATGTAGGTTTATGGGCCATTTTCACCATGGCAAATTAAGATTGGGGATTAAATTCAAAGTCGATTATAGCAACACCAATAGCGAGGCTCGAAACATTAGAAACTGATTCGAACCAGCTTGATTTTTATTTGATTTTTCTCTGTGAAAATGCCCCTATACGAAGAGGCAACATTGGAGGAAGGTTTGATGGAAGAGAGGAATAGGTATAAGAGTTCGATCTAGCTTTTTAATATTACAATACAGCTGGTAAAGTAAAAATATATAGAAAAAGAAAGAAGAAAAAAGGTGTTCTCATCGTCTGACTTGTATCCTGAGACGTCTTGGTTGGAATCCCAGCTTAAGCAATATTTCCGCTGCCAGATGTCATTCCAAAGATTTCTTTCCAAAGATGCCATTCCAAAGATGTCATTCCAAAGATACTATTCCAAAGATGTCATTCCAAAGATGTCATTCCAAAGATGCCATTCCAAAAATGTCATTCCAAAGATGCCATTCCAAAGATGTAATTCCAAAGATGCCATTCCAAAGTCTTCAGCTTTGGCCAACTCCTCTTCATCTACGGCCTAACTTCTGGAATGTTGTACCCAGGTGGGCGTTCACAAAAAACAAATAAAAAGATGACACCTAGAGTGATTCGTGTGTTTCTCAGAGGTCATTCAAAACAAGTCTAATCTGACTGACTCTTGCTTTGGCCACTAAGGGTGCGTCCCACCATCTTCTTCTTCTTCTTCATCTGCCCTCTTTGTGCCACTAGCGCAGCGTGAGGGAGGAGCTTTGGATCCAGTCTTTATATGCGACTCTGTTGGCTGTCATGGCACGCAGCTGGGTCAGCGTCTTCCCCCGGCTCGCCGCGACCTGGCTGACCTTCTCCTCCCAAGTCACTCTCGGTCTGCCTATCGGACGCCGTCCCTGCGCTCTCGCCTCCATGTACTGCCTCGGTTTTCTCTGCTGGTCCATTCTTGATACGTGTCCGAACCACGAGAGCTGCCTTTCTTCAATTCGTCTGCTGACTGGGGGTAGGTCCACCTGCTCCCGGATCCGTTCATTCCGAATGCGATCCCTTCTTGTCACTCCCACAATTCGTCTGCAGCATTTCATTTGGGTCGCATTCACATGACTGATCTCATTTTTGTTTGCAGTCCAGCTCTCAGCGCCGTACAGGAGTATTGGTTCTATTACAGCCGTGTACACTCGCTTTTTGGTTCTGGTGGAGATCTCGTTTTTACCGAACAGGCTGCTACTATGAGGGCGTAATACGTATTTGTTCCCTTCTTTACCCTTTTCCTTATTTCTTTCTTAAGTTTACCGGATTGGTGGATTGTGGTTCCCAGGTACTCATAACTGCTGACTTGCTTTAGCTGCGTCCCATCGCACTGTATATTTATATCATGAACTTGGTCATCTGTCCTTGCAACAACCATCACCTGGCTCTTCGTCTTATTTGTGGTCATGCCTCTCTCCTTCAGTGTTTCATTCCATTCTTGCACCGCCTTCTGCAGTTTCCTCTCAGAGTCTGCTACAAGTACAACATCGTCTGCATAGATCAGAGCTTGACACTGAACTGGACGCAGGTTTCTCATCCCCACCAGTGACCGGTCAGTTCTTGCGTTACAGGTTTTCACAACTTCGTCCATAAATATTAGGAAAAGCAGAGGGCTGAGACTGTCACCCTGCCTTACTCCTTTCTCCATTCTGAATGGCTGTGATATTTTTCCATCCAGTCTGACTACGCCTTCCACGGTCTGGAACAAGGACCTGATAGCTTTCACCAGCTTTTCTGGAGTGTTTTTCTTTTCAAGGGCTTTCCAGATTTCCTCCCTTGGCACCTCGTCGAAAGCAGAGTGCAGGTCCAAAAAGGCCAGGTATCCCACCTTCCCTCTACTGATCCACTTGTCCGTGATAGTTCTCAACGAGAAAATAAGGTCTTGTGTCTGTCTGCCAGGTCTGAACCCCGCCTGCTCCTCATCTAACATTTCTTCTACATGACTGCGCAGTCTTACTTCAAGTATTCTCGAGTATAGTTTGGCCATTACATTTATCAGGCATATTGCCCGATAATTTTCGCATTTCGCAGAATCTCCTTTCTTATACAGCGGTATAATAACATTCCTTTGCCAGTCTCCTGGAATCCGTTCGGTTTGCCACACAGCGTTGAAAAGTTCTGTGATATCCTCGACCAAGGCGCTGCCACCAGCCTTAATCATCTCAGGTGTGATTGTGTCTTCCCCCGCTGCCTTTCCGTTCTTCATCTTCGAGATGGCCGCCATTACTTCCGCTTCCGTTATTCTTGTAGTCTGTCCGGTGTCTGGATCTGCCGATGCCCGCCTTCTATTCCTTGTTGTTGCTGTCGTTCCTTGAGTCACCTGTCTGTTTTCTTTGAACTTTGTTTCGTAGTGTTCTTTCCACACCTCCAGCACTTTCTCCGTCTCTACCTTCAAGACATTTTGGTTGTCTTTGATGCTTCTAACCTTCCTTCCATACTTGCCTCTTTGCGCTCTCAGAAACTTCCAGAATTTCTTGTTATCTCTTACGTAATCTCTCTCTAACTCTTCTCCGAAGGCCTCCCAGGACGCGTCCCACCATGCCCAATTAAAATTAAACTGGAGATTTTGTCCTATGTTTACCATGTTAAATTTAACTTTTGAGTTAAATTTAACATGGTAAATCTCCAGTTAAATTTTAGCTGGGCATGGTGGGACGCACCCTTAGTTCACTTTAGGTGATGATTCATATTGAAAGGAAGAAAAAGGGTTATGTATTTTTCTACTTACAGAATAATTTGGATATCATATACCCTGGGTAGAGTAAATCAGAAATACAGTAAAGCTATTCCTCCCCTCATTTCTATTTTCCTGTTGTGAGAAAAAATAAAAACCGTGTAAATTTTTTGTTCAGTAATTTATTTTTTCAGATAACTGATCAGAAGAGTTAGACTCCACTGTTGGTCTGAATCCAGGTACGGTAAGAGGAGATGCGGGTGAAGGCCGCGGGGTAACCTCTCTCGCACCCGATGGAAACTCCGTAGGAAGTCAAACCGACCTGGACACCTCCAACGGTCAGAGGGCCACCAGAGTCTCCCTGAAAGAATAAGAAAACAAAATTCCATTTATATGGGTGCGATTGTAGTCTCATGTTGGGTATACACAAAAAAATCCAAAAATGACTTTATTGCGTAGAGTTTTGTTCTTTTTCTTGCTGCGACACCTTGCATTTTCTTTCCACTTCGTAGCAGTCTCAATTTCATGATTATTTAGGGCGGAATAGGGCATAATTTCACATCAAGTAGTCAACCAGTGTCTGTAGGTAGATATTCTTAAAACTTTGACAGATTCCTTGAATTCCAACTGATTTAAGTACTCACACTGCAAGTGCTCTTGCCCTGGGAGCCATCCAGGCAGATGATGGTGTCGTAGACAGGAATTCCAGCTCCGAATTGGCTCTGGCACTGAGCGTTGGTCAGGATGGAAGAAGAGACCGTACGAAGGACGGGAGAAATGGAGGTAGCGGCTGAAAAATATCATCAAGCATTGAAACATGCAGCCACGCAGTATACTTCAATCCCGGTGCCAGAAGCTTTTCTGTTGGTGGCATGGATGTCAAATGTCCTGCTCTTTAACTTCAAAGTCTGGCTTTAAGCAGTGAATTCGACAAAAAGGTGTATCTTATGGACCCTAAGACTCTATGGTTCGCTTGTTGCTTTAAAATCGCCCAGTAGTTACTTGAGAGACTTTTTAAATCCATCCATCCATCATCTGAATAAATTTTTATAAACAGGTGTTACTTACAATCACTTGGGAGACCCCAACCAGTAGCAGTGGCGGTGTTGCCAGCGTAGTTGCCAGCATTGGCACCAGCCAGGTTGACGGGCTTAATGTTGTCTGCAATATACAAATAAATAAGTTGTAAGAAATGCCATTCGAAATTTCATCTCTTGCAATAAATCACTGAAACTTTGAAAAATAATAAAGAACAGCAAGGAATTTAATAATAACCAAATAGCTCAACTCCCATTCATCCTGCTATATATGTAACAAGCAACTGTTACAGGTAACAAGCAACTGTTATATGTAAGATGCAACCTTTAACGGACGTTTACTACAGACATTCCTAAAAAATCAGATTCTCGAACATTTTCCATATCTTGAAACGAATAGGAAAGATTTTCTTGCTTACTGTTGTTAGGAGCATCCTGAGGGAGCTCGATGAGAGCAATGTCGTTCCTCAAGGTGTTGCTGTTCCAGGCCTCGTGCACGATGACTCTTCTTCCAGTCAAGATCACCTGGGTGTTTTCGTTAGCCTGAACTTGGTGAGCACCAAGAACCACCTGGGGAGAGTTAGTCCTGCAAACATTTCAGAATTTGCCCATGATTTTTCCGACATCTTCCCGAGTTAGAATTTTTCTGTACGTAATCTCAGAGTTATAATAAATCCGAGTAAAGAATTTTCTTCTCTACTTTACTTACAGTTCTCCACAGTGAGCAGCAGTCATCACCCAGCGGCTGCTGATGAGGGAACCTCCGCAGAAAGCTCCATTGAGGAAGAGAGCGACTTGGTAGGGGACGGAGTGGGGAGCTGCCTCCGACCCTCCGACGATCTTGGCGTCACCTTCAGGAGAAAGGGGGCAATTTTAATGAAGGACACACCTTGCTCAGGGGCAGTGGCGTCAAGTCACTTGAAATAATTTATTGGCAATCTAAATTTCTAACTCAATCTTATCTGGGAAAGAGGCAGAAAAACTTGGGGGAGGCCCTCCCTCGACTCTAAAAGGAGGTCACTACTAGGGTTTCTACAAAAGGTAAATGAGACCCACTAATTTATGAAACTTACGGTTCCAGTTAGCGAAAGCCGGGTGGACTGGACGGAGAGGAATCTCCTGGAAACACAGAAACAAATAATTTCAAACATGTCATAATGGAGTTACTTTGAGGCCATAATGATATAACTTGTAACTTTTTTTTTTTTTAGATTTTACAGATGCTTACCGCAGCAAGGGTGCAAGCGGCCAAAGCCAGAATGATCAGGGCAGACTTCATGATCAGGAATGTGAATTTCGGATGATGTTGAGCCTTTTTATATTTCTTAAAAGTGAGCACTTAAAAATCCCCTCAACTTTATCTCTCAACTCACTGTTCTTTAGGACAATTGTACTCAGTAATCTAGACCTTGACGATGTGGGCACCTAAAATAAAAGGCACTTGAGATAGTGTCATAGGGTATAGGGGATAATCATAGGGTAGGCTTAGTTGAAAATTTCAAGGCAAATTAGTACGAATTTTGATTAGGCGCATCTATCTGGATGGAGACTGATGTTTTCGGAGTCTCAGTTTTTGAGTTTCAGTTAAGGGTCCACTATACCTGACGGTGCATTTTTTGCCGCCCATAAGATTAACACAGCGAGCGGCGATTCATTTTCAAGGTTTACTCTTGGTTGGAAAGACACAAAATTTTGCCTGTACCTAGCCCTAACAATGTTCTAGGGAGTGTTCGAGGCAGATTTCCCATTTTTTTTACTGGTTTTCGAGATACAGCACTTTTCTTGAGGTATGGATGCTAGCGTTTGCAAAACAGTTGCAATAAAAGAAACCAGTGAGAAATTGGGAAATCTGCTTCGAACACTCCCTAGAACATTGTTAGGGCTCGATACAGGCAAAATTTTGTGTCTTTCCAACCAAGGGTAAACCTTGAAAATGAATCGCTGCTCGCAATGTTAATCTTATGGGCGGCAAAAAATGCATCGTCAGGTATAGCGTCCTCTTAAATATACTGTCTGCAATTGAATATTTCAGTTAGCGGCCAGCAAAACCTCTAACGATGGGTTGATATAAAATTTGTAATGCATGGTCTTGTGAGACGTGATGTGAGATGTGAGAGGTACCTAAAATAAGCAGGAAACTGATCGAAAACGGCTATATTTACACTGATATCAATGACATTACTGCATTCCAGCTTGTCAAATCTACAATACTTATTTAATGGATTTTTTTGCAGTCATGAATGTGCCCATATTATTTTGCCAAATTTATTTTAGGTACAAATATGAATCCTCCTATAAAAGTCTTTGTCACCAGTAGAAAACGAACAATTACAAACCAGCGACGCCATCGAGTGACTTCCGATATTATTCTCAAGTAGGTACACCTAACTCAGATTGTGATGTAATGAATGACTATGACGACACGCAATGACTATGACGTCACGTAGGCACACATTTTCTCCTAAATAATTTTAGAACCTTTTCCAAATAGGCCATACTTTGGCTCAGAACACCGAACAGTGATCCACCTATAGGTTTTAGATATCAATTCCAAGTTCCCCCTAATTTTGCTTTCCTGATTCTGAGTACCTTCTCACTCGAGATTTTTCAAGTGTCTTTTTCCCCTTTTCTGACGAAACTTTTCTGTCTAGACGATCAGCCAATGATGACCCCAAATTGTATTTTATCTCGTTGATAGATAAGTAACGTCTGCCACAAAGTACCAACAGCTTTCAATCTGACAATAGCTTAAGTGCATGGTGGAATATTTCATTCAAGTCTGGGTAATGGGATACGCCGGACTGAACATTATTGTACCATATTATTGAATTCCCTCTTGTGACTATCAGTGGCCGAGCGGTCAAGGGGTCCGCTTTGTGTCCTGAGAGGTTCAGGTTCGAATCCCGGCGTAAAGGAAAAGTTTTCCGCTTACGACAAGGATGCATTGGCCCAATCCCACTTGTATTCAGCTTCGGCCTACTCCTCTTCGGCCTCGGCCATAACAAATCCCACAACGAATCATATCCGCGCCTTTTATGTTCAATGAACCTAAAAAAATTAATAATAATAATTCCCTCTTGATTTTTAGATTTTAGTGCGGGCAGAACAGTTCCAAAAGAGCCTTGTACATATTGCAACAGATCACCTAAACTTTTTTTAACTTTTGTGGTCTGCAGAAAGTACTCTTATCCTACGTAGGAACATGATGTTATTTTGTTAATTATGGGTTTCAAATGATCCTAAAGGTCTCCAAGGTACCAAAAGAGGCACCCTCCCAGCCTTCAGAGTACTATCCATGAAAGGGAATGAATTAAGTCACTGAGAGAGGGAGACCACTCTTTTAAAACTAACACTGTAGGAAATACTACCACTCTACGATAGGTACTACTTCTTCTATACTATGTGACATTTTTTCATTCATTTGTACATTCTGAACATACATAATGTGCTACTTGTTTTAGTCTTTTTTGGCACACTATATGAGGAAACAATGCATTAAATGCTCTCAAATATAATATATCTTTTCAACGACCGAAATTAACATGCTGTTTGGTGATTTTACGATGGAGTAATTTTTGTCAACAAAAAATATGTCCGAAATGTACCAATCGTAAAATTACCATTCAGCCTGTAAATTTCGTTCGTTAAATACTGTTCAGACCATTTAAATATCGAGTAAGTAATATTCTCAAAAAATGTGCTAGAAAAGTTAAAAAAGCACACTTGCGTAGATGACATTAAGGTCTCCTATATAAAGTTTCGGAAATAATTTATAGGAAACAAAAACCATTTAGAAATACCGTACCTACTTCTGCAACTGAGGCTGTAAGTTCTACCGAATTTTATCTCTTACTGACCTTCGAACCTCTGAAGGACTCTTCACTGTTCCCCTGTAGCATTTGATATCATACTTTTTGTACTACAGTTCATCGTGGAAAAGGTTGGACTGTTTATTAGAAATTTAGAAAGTAGGCTATCCATAACGTTCACACAAACTCCTTGAATATGTAGTTATCAAGATGGAAATATGAAAACACTTCTATTTTTAATATAAGGTAGGATTCTACTATGTCAAAAAAGTTCACAAAAATAGCATATTACTTAATCAACATTCTTTTTATTAACATAACATGTTTATTGCTTGATTTCAATGCCAGAGACAAGGGAGATCCAGTCCAAGTAGGAAGTGATGCGGGTGAAGACTGAAGGGTATCCGAGCTCGCAGCCGAGGGAAATGCCGAAAGAAGTCAGCCCAATGATGACGGGGTTGGACAGGTTGTCAGGCACGGTTAGGGGACCACCGCTGTCGCCCTATTGGAACAAAGGCAGAATAAGTTACTCCAGTATAACTAATTACTGGCTGTTCTACCGATTTGTGTCCTGAGAGGTCTGGGTTTGAATCCCGGTGGAACCGAAAAATTTTCCGATTTCGACATGGATGTATTGGCTTCGGCCCACTCCTAAACTGGCTTTGGCACACTCATATTCGGCTTCGGCCACTTCATCTTCGGCTTCGGCCAAAAACATCTAACAAACCAACTCATTGGCGCATATGTTCCCTGAACGTCACGCGTTAAAAAAAAAACTTGCTGTTCTAGGAGGGGATTGGTGAAGGGGAATGTATTCTTTTGCACCTCTCCTCTAACTCCTATTTGTTTATTCTGAACTGGTTATTCTGCGACCAAGAAAAATTTTCTAAGAAGAAAGAAGCAACTGAGGAAAGTCGGTATATGCATCGGTCAGCCCGAAAAAATTGGAAAATATCGAAAAATTGAAAGTCGAGTGTGACATGGCCAGCTTGTCCATGGCAGAGACTTCCTCCACGCCCTGCATCCAAATAAGGGTTACTGGTTTTAACAAGCATGTTCGCCTATTACAATATACATAGAGCTTTTTACATGTAATGGTTTTCAGAGCATCACTTATAAGTCAGATTGGATTTGCAAAAAACACTTACACTGCAAGAGCTCCTTCCCTCAGCTCCATCACCACAGATGTTGCTGGGGTGCAGAGGAATGGCAATTCCAATGAGACCGAACTTGGTACGGCACTGTGCGTTGGTGACTACAGGCAGAACCACTTTACGGAGGACTGGGCTGATGGTTTCATCAGCTGAAAGCAAGGCAAAACAAGTTGTTGGATAACCACAGAAATTCTTTCAGTCTGGAGTCTGGAGGCTGGTGGCTGATTGTTGATGATATCCGGAAGTGAAATTTCTGAAATTGCTAAACGCTCTACCATACATGTCAAAATCACGTGACACCTTTCCCTAAATATAACATTGACTTCTCCCAGATATAGGGTCAACCCGATCTTCAAATTTGTCAGGATCTTAGAATTGAACCACTTTATTCCTCATTCTTCAGATGTATAAAATAATTTTTCAGACTCAACATTTGGTTCTTACCATCGCTGGCCAGACCCCAGCCAGAGGCAGTAGCATTTCGTCCAGCGAAGTTGTCGTCAGCTTGAGCACGGCGGGGCAAGTCAGCGGGCTTCACGTCTAAACATTTCAATTCAAGTAATTATTACTACAACACAGAAGTGAAGTTATTCAAAGAGCAATAGGATTGCTATTTCATTTTCTAAACTTTTTTTGACCTTGTTCCTGAGATGAGAAAAAAGCAGGTCTTCTCAAATGTTCCATGAATTAAGCAGTTTCAACTGTTTTTATCTAAAATCTGACTTATAGTAGTTAGAAAATATAATTTGGAATACGAGAAGAAAAAAATTTGTGTACACCCACTTTTAAATTACATAATCATGGTTTTGCAGGCGTAGTGCGAATAGTGAGATAGATCTATCTATCTATCCCTCTCACTAAGGGTGCGTCCCACCATTCTCGGTTAATCCGGTTAAACTTAGGTTTTACCGTACAATAATTGGAATAACTGGAGTTTAACGTTAACTGAGTATGGTGGGACTCACCCTAAGTGACTCTACTTTGTTACTATGTTGACTTACTCTCGTTGAGAGTTGCGTTCTTGGCAAGGACAAGGATGCAGATGTCATTCTCCAGCTGCTGGCTGTTCCATGCAGGGTGGATGATAACTTGACTGGCGTTGATCAGCTGCTGGGTAGTCTCGTTGGTGTTTCTGATTTCGTGAGCTCCTAAGATTACCTCAATATTGTCTGTCCTAGAAAGGAAATTCCTCTTGTTACTAGTTTTACTGTCTTTATACGGTGAGAAAATAGAAAAATTTCGTGCAAATTCGAGATTTTAGGTTTTTATATGTCTCGGAAATTGTAGTTCTCGTGGCTTTATAAAGGTCTCTTTATATACCTAATTTACTTCCATGGACTTTGTCATGCACATCCCTTTAAAACAATCGGAGGAACAAATCTGTTTGTTTAAAATTCTTTGAATTCTGGACATCTTGTATGAAGAAGTACTTACAGTTCGCAACAGTGAGCAGCAGTAAGAACGGTATTCTCATTGAGCAGAGACCCTCCACAGAAGTAAGTTCCATCGTCGGCGACGATGTTCAGGCCAACCTGATGGGGGAGAGAGTGAGGCACGACTTCCTCTCCTCCAGTGATGCGGGCTGTTGAAAAAATCCATCCGGTATTTTAATGAAAGTAGTAAAATAATAAATAATATAAGTGGTAGAGATAGGAACATCTCTATTATTATTATTTTTTCTTTTTTTCATTTCTAGAGAACTTTGTTATAGGTACTCGAATCAAAACACTATACTTACGTTGACGGTCCTTGCCGTGAATTCGCATCCACGCGGACTCCTGAAAAATTAATTTTTATTAAATTTAATCGACCTCCCCACATGTAATGACCATAAATATTTTCTCTCAATTTTTATCTTGAAGATATAGAAATTTCTTTATTTCTTTCCTTTCTTTTGAGTAAAATAAGTAGCATCTCACCTTATGGGGGAGGGCCGTAGCCACACCGACAAGCGCGAGTAGTACCAAGAACTTCATGACTTCTGCGTCTGTACTGCTGTGGATAAGTGGTCAGACGGTCCTTTTATGCCTCTCGGGATCTCCGATTGCTCGCGTGCCCCTTATCAACCTCATTGTGTATTTTTACCTTGACCGCTCTCAGTGCTTCGGGAAATCCTTTTTACAGGGGACTTCCTCAGAATTAATCTGGTAATCTATACATAGAGACTAGATATCTGAAAACAGCCTGTCAGGGTCACGCAATCTGGCTAAATCTACGTTAAATGTATGTACCTACAGTATGACCAAGAATTCAAAGTAGCAAGTGGAATTTTAAGCTTTAACGAACCTACCCAGTCTCATCATATTGTGGATTTATAGAAAGGACATTTATTGGCGAAAGAGAAGAGCTGCAAGCACCAATATTGTGTTATGTATCTATGTTAAGGAGCGACACAATGGTCGAAAGTTTCAAATCACCAATATTTACAGACTGATATTCGACCCATCAATATGCTATCATGCTTTACTTTAGGTACAAATAGCTCTCATAAAGACGAGGGGGTAACCACTCCAGAGATTCCTTGAGATTCCACTGAGATTCCATAAAGATTTCCAAAGATTCCCAACGATATTCATAGAAAGATGAACCCCGAAGGGGTAACCACTCCAAAAATTCCAAGATTCCCTGAGATTTCATAAAGATTTCCAATGATTCCCAACGAGATTCCAAACAATTGGTTAACCCCTTGCATAAAGATGTCTGTATAGGTATATTGGTGGTTCGAGATGAATATTTCCTAATTTCTGAGGTTAAAATCTGGATCATCTCAACCAAATGTCCCATGCACTGGTACACCTGCCCATTATCTTGGTTAAGTCAACATTATTTATTAGAAAATGAAGGATAATCTGATCATCTACATTTTAGAGAAATTTTTTTTATCAGTTTTACGTGCTCCAAAATAAAGTCACAGGATATAAGTAGGTAGGTACTTAATGCGAGAGAGCAACTGCTGTGAGAAAATGACAATATCTTTAAAAGCCAATCAGCGATTGTCGATACGCCATATATCTCAGATCAGTTAGTGATGAAATCTTAATAGTCACGTTTCTTTTTTCAATCTGTTTCTTTGCCACACCTCAATCTTTGTTAGGCGATTGCCTTATATGTCAGGGTCAGATCTGTATTTGTGAATTTGGTTTGGTATTGTACAATTTCCCCTACCTCTGATCCAACTCAATTATAGCCATTGAATTAAATCCAAAATATGTATTTATTTATGTTTTACGATGTCCAAACAATTACAAATTATGCAATAATATTTTCAACATTGTGTTATTTTAAGTTATCTAAAATTAGATTTACAGGACCCCCAAGTGTAGTTATCAATGGCTTGTAAAGGTGAAGCAAGAGTTATGTCATTTTATATTAACTTATATATCTCTGACAGTACTGAAACTCAAAATATTTGGAAAAGGAGACGAAAAGCCTCTCTGAGGTAGGGGAAAAGTCAATGTTACACGAAATGAAGCAGGTACCTACACTCAATTCATTTAAATGAAACCTCTCAACCCGACATTTTTGATGAAATGGACACTAACATATGAATGATATGAGTGATAAAATGATAGGTTAGACTGAAATAGGGGTTTAATAATAATTGAATGCATCACCTTTATAAGATACTGATACAAAGTACGTATATTGACAAAATTATATTGAAATATCACCCTCGGAAAAACAATGGTTACGCGAATATTCTTCCTTATAACGTTCAATCGAATATTTCAGGTAAGTAGAAAAGTAGGTGTAAGGGTTTTAAGTGCAATAGTTTACAATTTTTTATAACTTCTTCAGCCAATTATAATAGTTCCCGTCATGAGAATTAATTAAAGTGCATATTGAATAGGTGATTTTATTTAAATTTGTATTTATGGTTTTGTTTAGTTAAGTGTTAGCTAGCTGAACCCGAGTACCAAGTCCGTAAGTAGTTTTATACAATTTATGAAAGTAGGAATGGGTGTGAGGAGGTATAGTTTTACGGAGAACTATAACAAAAGTGTTCAGTCAATTTCTGTCTAATTTGTAGAAATTCCTCAAGTTGCGTTACCATGGGGGGAGGGGGGGGGGGGTGAATTAAAAAAAAAATCAAAATCACATTTTTATTTCATTTTTATTTTTACCTTCAGAATGCGTCAAACGCATTAGTACCTACCTACCTAAGTATTCCTTTACCAAATAATAACAGGCGTTTCTGCGAAAATTCTGGGATGCACTGTGTCATCAACTAAAATTTTCATCTTGGGAAACCTCTTCTCCTGACGGAAACTAACTAACTTTTCAAATTTCCACTTTGAAAAATCTAACTGGAACCTTTGGTTATTTATACATGTATATAAACATGTATTTTTCTAAAATAAAAAAACACCTCTTGAACCATTTGCCAGAGATGAACTTTGATTTTTTTGGGTGGAAAAAAAGTTGGGTGCATTTGTAGTTGGACCGCACCCAAATCCGTTATCTTCGTTACACATAAACAAGTCCTCCAACTTTAGACATGCATTAACAACTTATTCTAGACCATATCTTTTACATGAAAAACAGTATGCTCCAAATTTTACGATGTGTCTATTCCAGAGAGGAAGTGTCATGTTACAAAGAATATTCACAATAGCCACTGTTTTCCAGAGAACAAAAGGCAAGCGTCAAATAGGAGTATGTCTGACTTTCGGTTACTCTTTGTTTTATATTCCCGAAAGTTTTCCAGTCGGTTGAATTTCCACAAATGCCGCTCTTATTATTTTAGGGGGGCATTGGTTCCATTAACGAATAACATACAGAGGTGTCACACTTTGTATAAAAAGTACCTACGTTGAAATATTCATTTCAGAATATTTAGTTGCCGGTGGATCACTTTTCTACGTTCCCAACGGTTATGTTTTGTAATAAATCTGTGAGTTTTATTTGTCTTACAGTTACAACAATTGTTACAGAACTGACGGAAAACGCATTCGTATAGTATCTGATGTACCTACCAATTTTGGATTGAGTGAAAATTACGCCCGCAAAAAAATTTCAAAAAATCTAAAAAAATAAATAAAAAAATCATATGGGGCGAGAAAGTTAAGTGCGACTGTTGCCGGACCCTTTATTTGACTAAAATTATCCTATTGAGGATCCAAGCAACCGTTCTGCCAATAGATTTCCCTAAACAATTTCTAGTTCCTGTTGCCCTCGCCTCGATACCACCCATGGTGGCAAAAACAAATTCTTACAGTTACATCTACCAAAAATGTTATCCGTCTATGGTTCCGCCCGTTTAAAGGTGAAAGAAAAATTTGAGGAATAAGGGGCTCCAGACATTATGACAGATACAACACAGGGGACACACGTGTTCGTTAGATATTTATCATATCTTGTTCTGGACATTTGGCAATAACAAATATAGATACGTCAATGGTAATTCATTGAGCGAAACTACACACGTTCACACACTCTCACACAACTGATTCAAATCGTATTCACAATAATTAATAATTATTGTTCACGAGAGATATCCAAAACAAAACCAGACATTCCTATTTTTGAGATTTCTAACAGAGCCAGCCAAAAATTGAATTCTGATATCCAAACAAAACCGAAATTTTTTTAAAAAATTTGGAAGGAAAGGGATGATATTTCTAATTTAATTTTTATTTTATATTACCTAGTACTTTGCTCCGGTATAATTAGAGTAGGCATTCAATCCTTATTTAAAAGTAGTCGAATGTCCCTCTTCCTCAGGTAGCTACAAATGACCATCAAAAAGACGAATGGTGGTCGGAGAAGGTTGAATCACCATCCATATCTTTACGGAATTCATTTTTTAACTGTCACAGTAACATCATTTAACTTTGTTTTGGAATCTCTCAGTTAAACCTGAGCACCAATTAAATCGAAATAAAAATTTAGGGAAGGAGGTAATTTACAAATCGTGGATCGGACCGAAACAAACATGACTCACGCATTCAATAATAATAATAATAATAATAATAATAATAACACTAAGTCTGATTGTTGGAGCATGGCCTTATGTGGAGCACTCACCACCAAGGGGTTCACTGAATCATGACTCATTGACTCACTGAATCATGAATCACTTTTACCTTTTTTATTTTAGTATAATACACCCTGTTTACATTGCTTACAAGTATTCATTTGCATTTAGTCACTTGTCAAGCAGCGTTTCTCTATCCACAACATCGGAAAAGTGCGGTTTCTCCTTGAAAACAATTTTCTCAATTTACTAAAGCAGGTATCGAAAATTGGTTAGAGCTTTTGAGTGTCTTCCAAGCAACCAGATTTCTTATACCTTCTTTTTTTTGGAATCCTAGGTGCATTTTTCAGTGAGTTAGAAATTTCCCTAAAATTGCGTTTATTACTGTATTTTTAATTTCAGGGGAAAATAAAAAGACTGCGGCTCTTTTGCTGCATATTAATCCTCTAAAAACAGAGAACCTGCACCAATCCATCTTCTCAAATCCTGCATTACGCTCCTGTGTGCTTAATGCCTCAAAACATCATAGCTTCACAAGAAATTTCGAATTCCCAGAAATTTTGAATAAAATTTGATACCAAAATTGCTTTCAACGTTTTTTAAAAAGGAGTTCAACCGGTACAGCTGTAATTACACAAGCGCATTTCATGAAACATTTCCCAGAGAAACCGCATAAAACAAATGATTGAGCTTATTCGATGCTTGTAGAGTGCAGGGTGCCAAGTCTGAAAAGCTCTCACCCGTCAAGTGACAAGTCTACTGAGATCCAACTCGTGAGACTTGGCTCCCAGGGAGAAGAGATACTTCCATTTCATCAGAAGTTCCTTTGTGAAAGTGAATGGAAGTTTAGCTACAGTATGAAACTCGTAGGTAGGTACTTATTGTTGACTTTACAAACACGTTTATAAATAAAAAAATTTATCTACTTACTGCTTGAGCTTGTTATTTTATTTTTGAGGATATTAACAATATCGTAAAGCAGATGTCGTCCACAATCCCTAGCCCGATCAAAGAAGCCTTGCCCTTGGAAATGCATTGTTTTTTCATTATTTTTTATTTATATTACAAACAAAGTAGCGTCTTTTGGCACTATAACAATGACTGGAACTGTCTTTTCATTATAAAAATCAGCCGTTGAACTACGATAAAAAGAGCTAGTAATTATATTAAAAATAATAATGATAATAATGATAATAATTAGTAGCTTCTGTTTTTTATTTTTAATAACAACGAATTTGTTTAATAATTGTTTTTTAGTCATGTTGGCACGACTGGAATCCTTTTTTCACTTGCCTCTGTAGATCTCGATGATTTTATCTTGATCTACATACTCAAATATGTGCGGCGCGTCCATAAGAATCCCAACTGTGCCTGCAGTGGTGACTATGAAGAAAATATACAACTGGAGTCTGTCGATCACCATGGCTACGTACTTCCAGTCCTCTCGGATCTGAAAACAACAAATTATACAATAGCAGTAGGCATTGCGACTAGATTACTGTCCAATTTCCAGAGAGTGGTACCATGTCCATGTATACTAATCCAGTTTCATGCAATTTCAGATCTTGCTTTGATTACATTTTTCGGTGCTCGCCATTCATTTCACATCGAGGGGGGAACCACTCCAGAGATAGATTCCTTGAGATTCCATAAATATTTCTAAAGATTCCCAACGATATTCATAGAAAGATGAACCCCGAACTGGTAACCACTCCAAAAATAATTCCAAGATTCCCTGAGATTTCATAAAGATTTCCAATGATTCCCAACGAGATTCTCAACGAGTGGTTAACCCCTCGTTTCACGGTATTTTTGCTACCATTTACCTACTGTCAATTTCGAGCAACAGTACAGAATTCCTTTTATAAGAAAATTTGGGCCGACTTCCGACATTCCTTTTCTTCCCTCCTTCCTTACTTCCGCTTTCTTTAGCGAGGCCTACTCCCGATGTTGCAAAAAAAAAGTTATTAACTGAGAATGGTGTTGTTAAAAACATAATAATATGTCGTAAAACAAAATTTTCTACTGGGCATGGAAAGAAACTGGTGTTTCCATATATTTCCAAACCAACAGATGCATCTTTATCCAAAATTGATTTTTCCAAAAAATACTTGTATCTGTTTCTATTTCTGGATCAAACTTTACTTTCTAATTATGTGGAAATGACAAAAAAATAACATGGATTGTTCTTAATGTGTGACACCCTTTATCCCTAGTGAACGCACATGGGACTTGGGACCTGCGCAGCGCTACTCAGGATCAATGCGAGAGGGGTGCGGCCCCTGAACTGGGTCACTCTTCTCCCATACTTATCTTACCACCCAACTAAACAACTAAACCTACCAACCCCCTCAAGTTATATGCATTATACAAATGCTACGTGAAAGAAATTTAAAGGAAGGGAGAAATCCACTAAGGAAATGAAGAAAAAGCGTCTTTGGTTATCCTTATCCCCCCGGTAGTTTAGCTCAAGAAGTTGCCCCCCTACGGTAACGCTAAACTGACCAAACGAGCCATATGATAGACTCTTCAAAACACCAGTAATCTTTTGGGAGATCTTTCAGTAAGAAAAGGGCGTCGCCCGTAAGATGGAAAGCTACTTTATTTAAAAAATTTCTTTTTGAGTTGTTACCAGTTTCTTGATTTGTTTTAAAAGCTTTTCTCTGCCCATCCAAAAAATAATGAATTACTTCTCTCAAGAAGTAAAAATAATAGTAAATATTTAGATACTTTACTTTCAAATTTTATGTGTTTTTTTACATTGATTTATAATGTTAAGATAGTTAAAAACTAACTTTCCTCAATTTTCAGAGGTCCAGGCCTTATCTAGGTTAATTTGATGGGAGAATCACCCCAAAGGAGCCACAGCGAATCAAGGCTGTCATCTTTAACGATAAAAAAACGTGAATAGCTGTAATCAATCAATGCCTCATGACATGTTCAGTTTTATCGGTCCAAGCTTTTGGTCACTTTACGGTTTTTTACTCACCGATGAATAAAAGGATCTGTGGGCAAGACATCAACTGACGGTGATGAGCCAAGGTCTATTTATTTTATAGGTTCTCTCGTTTTAATGTGTCGCGAATGACTACCTATTATAGCCAACCAGAGCTTGATTGGTTAAGGGCTGTCACTGGTCAATGTTATTGTACAAAGTCATTATACTAAAATCAGAGCCTAGAACAAGATAAAAATATGGGATTTTCTCAAACCTTGGATTTGTTTTGTAAACAAACATTTCTCCGGTAATAACAAAAAGACTCTGGAAAGTAATTCAAAAACTTTTCTCATTGTAAAAGAAACAAGAAACAGAGGTACTCATAATAATTTTAATATAAATTGCCTACGCATGGGAACGAGAGTATAAGTTAGACCATTGTCAAAACTGTCCCAATTGTTTTAGAAGACAGGTTGTCAAAAATATAAAAATATTTATGCAGCTTTTTAACCTGTCCAATCTCGTTACTCAGGGCTAGGCGAAGTTGGCTGAGGCGAAGGCGAGGAGGAGTTAGGGGGGGAGAGGGAGAAGGGGGAAGAAACAGCTTACGGCGTATCGAACATTCCACGGATGTCTGAAACAACGGCATCCACATCTCCCGTCCCTCGCCACCGGTATTTTATATTCACGTAAGGATCGGCGCTTTCAGTTTCACCCCTTGCCCTTGCTAGTTTTTTCAAATAAACCTGGAGATTGGATTTTAAAGACTGTGCTGCTCACCAACAAACAGCAATTTGTGTACAGCGAGAATACTCTTGAAACTAACAGAAAGACAAAAGGAAAGGACTTAGCCTTGGGAATTAGGAAAATGAGGCTTAACCATTTATTTATTACCCTCGAAAAGCCTGAGAAATTGTGGGACTTGATAATTATACAGCCCTGCTTCAATAATGAACGATAATAGTTAACTTCCGTGATAGAGGGTGGGGCCTCGTTTTCAGTAAAACCGACTATGGTCGCGCTTCACTTTCCCACATTCTGCAATCCAAGTTAATACCTATGTTCAAATACTTATTTCGATTTTTTTGTCATTATTTATTTATTCGTGGAATTTTCATATTATCAATTATTAATTTTTCACTGTTTTAGGCACCCAATTGCCATGGTTGAAACTAAAAGCAACATTTACATTTCTATTTAAGAAGTTGACCTCAGCCCAGTTAAAAATTCTTTAGGTGGCTAGTTAATTTATTCCCGAGGCGCCTTTCCACAAAAATATAGCGATTCTGTCAATAATTTTAAACCGCTAGATAAAGTTGCAACAATAAAATAATCCTATAGGTAATGTATGGGCAACTAAAGCATACTCTCAAACTGCATAACCAAAAATCTGCAGGGAAAAACAGTTTTGAGAGCGATTTGCGCACTGTATATCGGCATATCGGTATATCGGCAAGTGAATTTCTTGTGATAATTGTACTGTACACAAAAAGTTGCATACCTGAAAGTACTGGTGATAGTTGTACCTTAAACAAAAGTTAGCATACCTGTATGTACTGGTCTTCGTTCCTTAGATGCTCCGCGATGAATTCCACCGCTTCTGTGGCTTTTGACGCCTCAGGTGACAACAACAATGAGTCCGAACTTTCACTCTCTCTTCGTCCCGCACCAATCTCCGCACTGGACTTGCGATTAATTTTACAGTTGGGGTGATGGAGGTCCGAGAGTTCCATGACGTCGACCTTGGCGCGGGGCTGGAAGTGCTTAGGCAGATCGGGCGGAGACCCGCACGGGTGCGGCGGTGCGCTCATCCCAGGCATCTCCATCATCCACCGTAACCGCGTCTTCTTAGGACGCTTCATCAGGAGGATGGTGGGGAGATAGTAGAGGAAGACGGCTCGGATCCAGGGGGGCATACGATGCGTCCGCGGGCCCCTGAAGTTCCAATTGATGATGATCACAGTCACGAGGATGGAGACCGTGTTCATAATGAAGGTGAAGAGGAGGTACTTGGCAATAAGTGGCAGCACCAGGGAGGTGGGCGGAAGAATTTTCGAGACGAGTAACAGGAACACAACCAGTGACAGGAGAATGCTGATACCCAGTGTGACCTTCTCGCCCGCCTCCGCCGGGAGGTAGAACACAAGCACACAGAGGAACGAGATCAGGACCGTAGGAAGGATCAAGTTTACTGTGTAGAACAAAGTCTTCCTACGGATGATGATGTAGAACGTAATGTCCGTCTCCGTGGGGGTACTCGCGTTATATACGTTGAGGTAGGCCGGCACTTCGATTATGTCCCACGTTCCCGACTTCCAATAATCGGAGAGGTCCACAAAATTTTTGTTATTGTACAGCGCTAAGGACACTTGGTCGCCGTTGAACGTCCACGAACCAAACTTCATGATACACGTTTGCTGGTCGAAAGGAAAATATGTCACGTCGATGGTGCACGAACTCTGAAACCACAAAACATTGTAAATCAGCTATCTGCTCTCCTCCACTGTTCAATTTTCAAAATTTCCACTTATGGTGCGTTCCACCATACTCAGTTAACGGTTAATCTCCAGTTAAATTCAGTTTTTACCGTGCAATAATTGAAATTTAACTGGAGATTAACAGTTAACAGAGTACCTATGGTGGGACGCACCCTTATAGTGAATTTATCTATCTTGAGCAGAGAGACCACCCAGAGATAGTTGCGTGGGTTGTGATGAAAAATACTACAGTATATACTACTTGAGACATTATACCATGTCATCCAGCTGGCAAAATTTTTGTCAAATAGAAATCATAGGTCGATGAGTATCATGCGGTATCCACCAGATAACTTTTATCCAGTGGATACGTTGGTTGAGAATGAAAGGGGAAAGTATTAAAAAGTAAATCTCTGTGCTGCCTGATGTACATTTTTGAATGTATTAGATGAGAGTCCGGTACTACAGAGGCAGAGGCTCAAACATAAAACACCATCGAAATCCACAAACATAACATATACATTTAATGTGCCCTTTGATGGCGCTGCTACTTTACCGCCCTTTCCCAAAAAGGATCTTAAAGGTCAGAGCAAAGTGGATTCAGAATAAACATTTCTTGGAATTCGTTAGGCAGCGTCGGAGAGAGGTCTGAAGGGGGAGTTTACGTTATTTTTTCCAAAGGAAAGTATCAGAGATGCGGGATGGGGTTCTCTTTTTCTCCTAATGTCAGGAAATTTGAAAATCACTGCTTTCTTTTCGATTTCTCTTCTCACTGATTCAATCGCTTTGTAGGGGTTTCATTACTTATCTGTGGCTTTATATGTATTTCTTACTTTCTAAGGACTTTTAAACACATGCATGGCAAACTGTATCGATTATCAGAAATATTACAGTTATTCATAAAAACTGTATTCAAAATTGAGAATTCCTGTGGTCGATTGGAATAATCAATACGGCAATGAATTTTCAAAAAATGCCCGAAAACGAAATTCCCGAATCAGGAATCAGCCATGCCACCGCATTTTTAAGATCTATGTAAGTAAAGCCGAGGTCGGAGCTTGTATTATTTTGAAACGTGGCACAACTACAATGGGAATTCGGCCTATGCAGCTAATGTTTCTCTTCGGCCATCTCAAACTCAAGAAGGCTCAAGGGCTCAAGACGCCCAGGGGACCAATAGTCAGTAAATTTATTGGAGAAATCGCCACGGTCTAGGCAAAATAATATATCGTTGAAGAAAGAAACTGGGAGAATTGGACATTATCAGGAAAAGGATGGAACCCTGAGGGAAGAACTGGCGAACGACAAATGGAGAAAAGCGAGTAGGGAGGCAATGGCAACTGTCAACACTCAGTCACCGTATAAAGCACACTTGACCTATGAAAAATGAAATAATACTCCGCTGCGGACCGGGGTTTTTTATTGGTTTCGGGGATCGTGAGGGTAGGGGTGGGGGGAATCACGTTCTATTCCATCTAGGGAGCGGCAGTTCCCCTGTGAATAAACCTTATGCACAAGCAATGGAAGAGAGATTGGTAAGGACACTCAGGGAGGATAATAATCCCCTATTGCCAACGGGACGGAGCGAAATAAAAATAAAATAACCATGCCAGCAATGAAGTGGTTTCTCCCGTTGTTTTTCCAAAACCCGGATGACTCCTCATACCTCCACAGAGGAATTATCAGGTTATGAAAGGAAGTGGTTTCAACTGAGAAGGTGCATATTTTGGAAAAATCTTTTCGATGAAAACTTCGGCTCTGACAACTAAGAAATGGTTTCTTACATGAAACATTATTATTTGTAATAGGATTAAAAGAAGCTCACACCCATAACGCCAGGTGGACATACCCTTGAACTGATAAGTGTTATCCGAAATTAAGTCATCCTATATAACTACATATAAATGACGAGGCGGCACAGGCACGGCCTGTTGGCTTCATTCTTACTAACCATATTGTATCTTATTGTATTGCTTTGTGTTGTATATGTGAAATGTGGCTAATAATAATATAATATACCTATCATATCATATCAAGTGATTTTACTTACTTGGTAGATTGCTGGCGGTACCCACAGGACTTCACCGTTGGGATATATAAGTACGTTCGATTTATAACGTACTTCATAGTTGCCGTCAGCACTGAAATGAAACAAACGATAATATTATTCACTATCGGCGTTACAAAGTTATTACTTTGTAACGCCGATAGTGAATAATATTATTCACTTGCGGCGTTACAAGTTATTACTTTGGTTTCACTTTCATGTAATGTAACCTTAACAGTACTTAAAGTTTCAACCGTCGAGAAGCTTACGAGTAAACTTGACTTAGTTCAGGTCATCATTCAATAGCACGGACATTTAACTGAAATTCCAAGGACGCATGAAGTCAAAATGTGTAACTAATGATGAGAATGGCAGTAGGAACTCGAAATGAAAACGTTTCTGGACATTGACAATAACTGAATGCATAAAATAGGATCTTCCCTTGCCAAATTTCCTTTCAAGTTGAAAACTTGGCGATTCGAAACTAATTTTCAGTGAAAAGTGCTGGGTGGACCCTCTTTCGGTATGATTGGACCGCCGCCAAAGCATTCAGCTCAACTTCGCAAATATGATTTTCATTGCTGAAGGAGCTTGCATAGTTAATTCTCTTCAATTAGCATATAAATTTAAATTTACTTTGACAAAGTCAAACTAATAACGAGATTGGTAATGAGTTCTTTTTCGACTTGACTCGCTGAGGCATGGCAAGGTTCTGGGATGTTTGAAAGTTAGAGCACCCCTTCCTCCCCTCCCACGTCTACCCCTTTGTCCTCCACATCTGCATAGTTTCAGAGAAGGCTAACTACAAGTGACATGATATATGACTCTATAATTACTCGTGGTAACAGTGAATAAAGGGGCTGAATTTCCTATCTGACGTCCAACTAATGGATCTGTTTCCCTCCGATTTATAACTTATGTGTTCCCAAACAAGTTTTTATTAAATATTTTCACCATTTCCCAGTGCGGCATGGGGGATGCCAGTAACAAAAAGAAAATTATAAAATTATCAAAGTAGAACAGCAATATTTCAAAAAGTGTTCAGGATTCAGAAAACTGGACTCTCGAATCCAGCTAGTGACAAATTTTCCTTTTAAAAACTGTCACCTATTTTTGGTAATTTTTTCACAGAATTTTTTCGCGGCATATCCATAAATCAGTTAAATCAGATACTGAAAAGTCCCAAAGAATATTAGGGATTTCAAGGTGAAGAAGGGAAGAGGAGAGAGCTGATGGATTCCAGTTCATTTGTCGCGGATATCGAAAACCCTTCAAGATTTTAAGAATTAGCCTGATTGATGAGCACGAGTATCCATATTCTCTAATTGCACTTCAACAGAACCTGCGCTCTCTCTCCTCCTTATTTCCGTTTTACTCAACCATTTTTCAATGTCACTCTAGCGTTCCCTAATACACAGTTGGAACTGAGCAGTAGCAGTATAGGCATTCAGATTCGATTCTTAGCTTTTCTTGTTTAGACGTCTCATGCACACTGCATTAAAAATATCTTGTCTCGAACACTCGGCCAGTAAGCAGTGTTGGCTGCGAAATCTGTGGGATCATGTGGGACTTGGGCCTATCAAATGGTTCAAAGTCTCTCCGTACACACATGCACAGAGACGTACATTTCGGTAACAGACTTTCAGACATACGCTTTGCACCGAAAAGTTCGATTTTTTCGGGGATCTCAGTCCTACCTACTTTGTAAAGTAAACAAAGTGAAGAAACTTACTTATTAAATAAAACTATGTCCGGTTTCCACACTTTGTCGGGGGGTAGCCTTAGGACGCCGATACCACCATAGTCTGCTTCATCCCACTGAAGCTGATAGTCGCTCCATACCTGAAAGTAAACAAAAGTTTTAGAAGTAATAGAGATCACTACTAGGTTTACTATGGGAAGTAGTATGTAGAATAATACCATGTAGTGAATACTAGAACCATAGCCGTATCCACGGGGGGGGGGGTTAGGGGGTTAACCCCCCCCCCCCCATGAGCGGAAAATTAACATGGTAATGCCAACGTGAAGCAAAAAAAATATAAAACCCCCCACCATGAACCTAAACCCCCCCCCCCCATGACCCTAACCCCCCCCCCCCCCATGACCGCTTTCTGGATACGGGCCTGACTAGAACTATAGTAGTGCTGTGGCAAGGTTGGGTTATCTATCCAGGAATGACATTGTAATAAAGAAATGCCTCGATAGTCGTAGTAGCCAAGACTCGAGACTCTGGAGTTTAGAATTTAGATTAGAGAAGGACCCACCCCACCTCCCACCTCAGAACTTTCTTCTATAGGTACCTAATCTTATCTAAGTACCTAATATATTTTTATAGGAAGTATTGTTATTATTTTTCATGACAATATTAAAATTTGTTCTAAAATCTCTACAATTTTTAAGGGTTGTAGGTACTGGAAGTACCTACTGGACAGCACAAGAAGGTGCAATGGACTAGGATGAGTCACCAGCTATGGCCGCTGGCCGCTGCGGCCTTGAGGGTCCCGCTACTCCGACTCCTACGACACACGCCGCCGGCCGGCCGGCTTCAGTCCGTAAAACGCTCTCGGCGCGTGCGTATGTCATGCACCCTCCGCTATGCAGCCTTCGCGTCATGCTGCCCTTGCGCGGTTAGTTTCTAATAGTACGTCATTATTATTCTTGAATCTGTACTGTAGTGTGTTGTGTTTGACTTGGTAACTGTTTTTGTGTCGTGATTTACTTAACGGAATTAAAGGATTTCTAGTGTTCGGGTCCAGGATGGCGTCTATAGGACAACGTGGAACGAAAGGGTAAGTTCCATCTTTGTCACTCTTCGAATTATTTTAGTACTGTTACGGGTTGCCAGTTGGCATGGAAGTACCTTCCATCTATAGGGTACAGGTAGATCTATGAAATAAATCTATAGGTCCTCCGGCTCCCTAAAGGTAAATGAATGGTTTGGACATGAAATAGAATGTCATTAGTGGAGTGGTCCAACCCTGGGGCGACATCTGAACTCTAAAGCTGGCCGTCCATTGGGCAAAGGCGCGGCGAAACGTGCCGAACCACTGATCGGTTGCAACTGCGTTTTGCTTGTTTTGCAAATGACAGTGCTGACCCTGACCCTAACCTCACTTCCCACCGCATCCTTACGAAAATACCAAATCCTCACATTTTCCAACGGCAATTTCAACTCGAATTTCCAAACTTCTGGACCCAACCATAAAACCATGTTGTATGTCGTATGTCAATGATATGTGCACCAACGTCCATCGTCGACTTCAAGGTAGCTCGGTAGTCATGGAAAGTACCTCAAGACAAGAACCTCCTCCCCTTACCTGTCCCTCCAAGAGAGCAAGAGGGGGAGGAGGGGTAGCTTAAACCCAGAAATGGGGCGAAAGATTTCGAAGTGTGCTCCAGACTTTCGTACTTTGTACGTGTGTATACCTGCATGCATGTTCAAGATAGGCAGTTCCGGTCTAACGAATGACGAGCCTTGAATCCTGGAAAAGTAGCGCAATCCCCCTTCACCTTACAGTTCTGAAAATGTGTTTATGGAGGGGTTGAGTGCCCTATGGGACCGAGATGCGTCAAACAGGGTGTAGCTTAGATTTCACGATTCAAGAAATTGAGCTGTGGTAGAAGGGACTAGGTATTTGGGTTGGGGGGAGGTGGAGCCCACAGTTGATGCGTTTTCGGGACTGAAGATAATGGAAAACGCGGCGCATTTCCCTACATTATTTACTTTGCGAAGGAAACGAAATTGGAAAGGCTCCAAAATTGCTGACATGAATCTTCATTCCCACAATAAACTTGATAAGGAATTACGTTATGCTTGGTTGTTTACGTTTGCTTGATTTGATGGAATTTGCTGCGGTACCCATGAATTCCGTTGTAGGTATAGGTCGGAGATATAATATGTTGCTACTTGTTATAACTTCTCTTGAGTTATGAGCTATGTCATGTAAGTAGCATTATTGCAATTTTTCGCGTGAATTGTTGAGGTACCATCTATTTATATGTGACTTTCCAAGTGTACTATACAGGTACCGTAAACGTTCGTCCTCTTCACATATCAGTCATGGCATGCATTTCCGTTCTTTTGCGTATAATAAATAACTTACCAATCGCAGCCAGACGTTCGACTTCATGATTTGGTTCTTTTCGTTCTGAAACACAAAAAGAGACAATCGTAGAATTATTTGTCCAGGTTTTACTGCATAAGTCTGAGGGATACTCGGTAAAAAACTAAATAAGGGAAATTAGAAAGCAGACAGCCCTTAGCCCAAAGGCAAAAATATTTTTTAAATAAACTGATTGTTGGCCGAAGCTAAATGAGTGTTTATTGTGACCAACAGAAAAATTGCTGGCATAGGGATTTGAACCCAAGACCTCATGCGAGTCAAATTTTTTCCTGCTAGACCACGCGGTCATAGTATTGTGCCATTGTCATAGCACAATGAATATCGAGAACTTACCAGGAAGTTACACGCCTTTCTCATCCCTAATGGACAGTGCATGTAAAGTCACTCATGCGGAAACAACAGGCATTACCCCAGGTAAACAGACTACCCTGTTCCTGATCATTCTAGAGGCTACCTACCTACTTCGCTTATGGACAGAATATTCTACCTGTTTCCAACAGCCTCGGTACCTACATGCTTGTTCCAGAATATTCTGCACCGGTATCAATTCAGACCTCACCGACTTCTCTCCAGTCAGTTGAAATAGTCAGTCAGTCAGTTACCTATCAACAGTCAGTTCGTTCAGTCCAGCAATCAGTGCTATCGTGAATCTCAATCCGCGTTCTCGCTGTGCTATAGTGTTTGTGATAATTATCCGTAATAAACCGTTGTGCAAAATATATTAGTGAGTTCTTCTTCGACACCTTGCCGTTACAGTATGCTGATGCTGTGATGCCTTTTGAGTTTGGGCTAGTCTAACGATCATGAATTCATAAAATAGGGTATTTCTCTTAACGATCTCCATCAGTTTGGAGTTGGGTGGGGTGTGGTTTCTCGAAGTTGAAGTTGGCGGCAACTTATTCTGTAACTGCTCGCAGGTGCAACTTTAGTTGGTTGTTTGCTTGATTGCTGCTCAGCTCTGCTGATAACTTGGCTATTGATGTTACGCACTTCTGTCGAAGCGTTCAAAAGGGAATGAATTGTTTTCAGTGTTCCTCTGTTTTTGGTTCATTCATAACTAGACTTATCCCTTGATATCTCCACTCCTTCTGCAGAAAAGTATTGACAGCGGTTGGTGCATTCAATCTTCGATCAGCCCAACATCTGAAGTAACGAACAATTGGGAAAAGTTGATCTGACTTCCAGTAGCCTCAAATGGAGAAATGCTGTATTTCTCTTAGTTATTTGCTGTTCCCTGTTTATTACTTGTTTGTGCCTTACGTAAAATCGTCATAAAATCCAGACAAATCAAACTAACGATCCATTCTGGTCAAAGTCCCAAAGCGGACAAAATCTGTTACTAGCAACAGCGTTGAGCTTACAAACTGGTAGAGTTAAAAATTAACAAAGGAATAATGAAGGTAATGAGGGTGTGGCTCGATGAGGGTGTCATTAGCGGTTCAGCTATTACTAGAGGTGCGAAGCAAGAGCCCATAGGCACTTAAAGCAGGGGCGGCTCCGGCGCGGCGCTCACCTCGCATCAACATCGAACCAACTTCCTTCGGGAAGGTATAATTTTTATGAAGGTGAACGTTATCTCCATCCAGTATTGGGTGCACTTGACCTATCGATTCCAAATATGTAAAACTACAGCACATTCAGAAGTCACGCGCTCATAGAGATAGTGGATCGCTATCCTGGTTGTTATGTTGTTCTCTTTTTGAGAAGGGAAGGTGGTCAATGGCCGAACGGTCAAGTGGGTATTACAATGGTCGCACAAACTTTCCCATCCTATATGTTTCTGGGCCCTCGGAGATAACTAGCATAAGGAGGTCTCCCCGAGTATTTTGAGTACCCACATGACATGTTTCGCAAACCTTCAAAAACTCAACCAGATCGGGGGTGGGGGGTTGGAAATGCTTTGAAATTTTTTTTGTCCACTTAACTCGCCTTAGCAAGTCTCCCCGAGTATTTTAAATGCACGCATAGCATATTTTGTGAACATCAAAAAACTGGCCTCTTGGGGGGTCGTATCTCCCAAATTCGAGTTTTTTCAGATATACCGCTAATGGGGTATTTTTACCCATAATATGCACTAATACCCCTGAAAAAATGAACAAAATCATAGAAGCTTATTTTGAGAAAATTAAAACGTGATTTTTTTTTAGGTTTTTGGGGGGCTTACGCCCCCCAGTTTTCACCAATGGAAAATCGGAAAAAGGTAGTATGCACTTGATTTTTCTACACTCGTGTACGAAATTTGAACTAAATCGGCTGCATGGACAGTTTGGGCCCTGGCTCTCTGTACATATAGGTACATACCTAGATATATACCTACAACGCGTAAAAAACGCTTTTTTGGGGTCTGCATGGGACCTCTAATCGGCACTTTGCAATGAAAAACTCAAAATCGATTTTCTGCACAATCTCAATACTTTCCTATATACTTCGTATCGTACATGGGAAAGTAAAAAAGTTGGATCTTTTAGGAATTTCAAATGGTCATTATGGGTATACGATACTTTGTTGAACATAATATAACGGACCTCCAAAGTCCCCCAATAACTTATAGTACAAAAACTTGCCAAACCGTATTTTCCCCCTTAAAATTCTCAACAATGGAGTAAGGATTTAGGCACTGGTCGAAAAGAAGTCGAGAAACCAGTCGCATGAATGAAGTTCCTGTATGAACCTATGCATTTAGAATGGCGGTATTGTTGAGGTTTCTTATTCTTAAATCATATTGCCCAGACAAGTTCTGCAAATTAAAGGCCCTTGTACTATGTTTTTGGGGTTTCCTGTCTCAATGAATCGTGAGTCAAACATCCCATCCTCAAAAAAGTTTTTGAACATACTAGAATGAGGACCCTTTCTCTTAGAAAGTCCACCATTATCGTATCATGCAATCTATTGTATTTTCACTTCAGCAGTGGAAATTTTGAAAAGTTTTAGTTTTGAGGACGTGCCATGTGCAGGGTTCACATAAAAAGCTCAAGATGGCAGAGCGAGATTGGGACAGCCCGAGAGTTCGTTGTGGTCCTCGATAGCTGACCACTTTCCCTCACTTGTTATAGTTTACTTTGTGTAAGAGTAAGTTTGACCATTGTGAGTTTCATTTTGGTTTCATACATGCAATAACTCTTTCTGTCAAAGCACACGTTCAAAATTTATGTTGAATAGCGTTTTGTGGTTTTCCAATACAGTGACTAGCCAGTAGTTTTAGCAAACTCAGGGTGCATGCGTCCCATGGTCCCATCATACTCGGTTAAGAGAAAAACGCCGATTTTCTCAGAAATAAAACACGGTAAACAGGGAAGAAAATCTTCAACTTTCTCTTAACTGGGAACTGGGCATGGTGGGACGCATGCACCCTTAATAACATTATTTATTTTTGCAGGCCATTGTAATTGTAAACTCCCTTCTCTAAGTGAGAACCTAATGTTAGCTATTGATTGGTACTATTCTGCAGTTCAGTTTATCTGAAAATTGAGAAACGTGCGAAGTTTATTCGTTAAAAGTGTAAGGAAGCCTTCAGCTTTGGTAGTTTTCAGGTTTAAAACATAAATTATCGTAAAAGGATTTTTTTGGGAAGTCGTCGGCGCAAGCTGAAGTCAGCGAAATGGAAGGGAGTAAAAAGGGCATAAACAGACGACAAAAAATGGTGATGATTTCAGCACGACTCATATGGAGTGTGAAGTTTGAAATATTACATCCATTTCAAATCACATTCTGTTGAAAAGGCGCCTTTTGCCGCAACCCAAAGGTCTTTTTCCTCAAAGTCAAAATCCTTTCCCTTTATTTCATCCATTTCATTTTTTAATTTTTTCCACTTTCTGAAACTTACGCTTTAATTTTTGGTTTCCGAATTTGAAAGTCTTCTACTTACCTACCAAAGTAAGTAAAACATTTCTGGACTGTGCCTGGCCAAATCCAGATATCGAATCTTAAGCTATAGGTGGAGGCGGCTGCGGTTGCTTGTTTGGTTTAGAGAAGGAAGAAAAATTCCTAATTTGGCCTCGGTGAAGACTGCTTTAGAGACAATTTTGAAAAATGGAAAGGTCAACTATTGCTTCTCTTATGCCCACCCTTTGTAACGAAAGTTCGTATTCATCCTTCCATGGTGCAGAATACCTGATTATAAATACCTAAATACCTACCTTACCTTCTGATTAAAATCCCGTTTCCCGCTAAAGTGAAAACTACTAAATTCTACAAGCGCTACTTCGATGAATACTTTCAGTTACACTCGTATTTTTAGTGTGTGCAGTTAGCTGTGGAAACTCAGCAGTATAAGTGTCAGTTTCGCATGGAAAAGTGACAAAATGGTGGGGGTGTGTAATAACTTTAATGACGGTAACGGTTGGACGCTTGGATCGTTCATTTTAATAGTAACACGTTTGATGGGAGCGTTTACAGGTCGATGTCACCGCCCTGCGTAAAACATGCAATAAGCCCAATGCACCTGGCCCATCCGACCGTAATCTCCCCTCTGAGTCCTCCCCCCCCCCCCCCTACACCAACCCTTCCCTTTTCATTTGTCAGAAATGTTTCGTTTCCACCACCACACATTCTCCCGGCGTTTGCTGAAAAGATGCTTAGACGCACTGCGGTGCTCAAGGTTAGAGTTGGGAAGGTCTCAGCGTCTGCCTGATAGTCTATAGCTCAGCTATACTGCACCAGTATTGGAAGCAGAGCCCCTGAATTACCCATTAATAAAAAAGCCCGAAAAATTGAAATTGACTTACCACATTGATTAGCTGCACGAAGGCGAGACCAAACCGAACGTCAACTGTCTGGGTCATGTTCTGTACAGGCCGGATAAGTTTGTTGTAACCCCGAAAGAGGTCCCGAACTAGGCGCTCTTCGTCGTCTGAGCACCATCCTGCAACAGAAAAGCATAATTTGTAGGTGGTGCGAGAGCGAGGGGTGACATGTTCCCCAGTATAGCGGTATTTAAAGAGCATGTGGTGATGTTACCAATCCGTTCACATTGTGATTGCTGCAAAAGTTTAATTAAATTGAGGAAACAGGGAATCCGTTTAATTGAAATGACCAAAAAGCTAGGCTACGTTACCTGTTCTCTTTTTGTGTCTGTATCATTGTCGAAAACTTAGAATGACTCATTTTGAAGGCAAACGCTAACGCAAAGTGTTGAGTCCACTTAATTCTAATCTGCATCCATGGGGAAGTTTATATTGTGCTGAAGCCTCATTAGTTAATAAGTTAATCAACGGGAGTCCCGCGGAAACACTCCGCAGCGAGTTGCGAAACTTTTGTCTCCCAAATAGTTGTGGTTGCTAGGAAGACAAATTTCACAGCATACATAGTTTCCCAACAGACCGGAGTTTCCAAGCATTAACACTCCACTCATATCAAACTTGTTTGGTGTGAAAACCATGTTTTAAAACACAAGCTGTCTGTTGTTTTGACTGCCGTCTGACAACCCTTAGGTAACTGGGAACGAATGTCACCGACATAAGGTCATTTCTTTGCGCAGTGCAAAAAGTGACACATCTGCTGTAGGCCATTCGTTCACACTAAGTTGAAAATACAGTAAAAAATGACGGTATTCTCAAAATAATAGTTATACCGAATACAGTAGTCTGTTACTTCCTTATTCCTATAGATCATTTTATGATGTTTGGAAAGTCGCATGGGTTGGAAAGTGACATTTCTTCGATCTTCACCTTTAGACATTCAAAAATAACTTATAGGAAGTTATGGACAATTGGGTAAAACTTCTACAGCTTCAAACGGAGAAATTTTCTACTTATTGTCTTCAAATCAGTTCGGGACAAACAAATGCCACAGAGAAAATTTTTATGTTCCACTTTGATATTTTGAGGAAGGACAAAGAGTAGAATCGCTGACTCGGTGACTCTGCAACCCCGTTTTTAACACCTCTTCTTCACAAAACCGCATGGATTTGATTACTTTTAGGAAACATCTACAGCCTTCGGAACGCTTTCAGTTAGTGAGAGTGAGAGTGAAAAGACGAGTGCTGGGCACACAGGGGAGTAAGGGTTGGGGCTGCTTGGGAAATTGGCACATTTGCTGGTGTCTATTTTTCTTCTAGTTCTCCGCACTCTCAGGAAAGGAAAGAGAGAGATTTCCGCTTTTATCTGAATATCCTTGGAAGGGTCTCACCGGAAATGAGGGCAAGGAATAATTACATCCTTCCTTCTCGTCTGCGCTCCCCAAGAATCCTCCCTTCTCCCCTTCATCTTTCCCACTTCCTAATCGAATATTTAGGTGAAGACCGGTTTCGAACCATACCTTTTGAGGAAACCTTCTCTTCTGGTCTGCACGAACAGTAAAAACTCAGGTACGTCCTCAACTATAACGGTTACGGGTGAAATTTCAACATCAGTTCTGTAAAGGCATGTGGCGAATTTGATGCACAAAAATCGTCGATACTATTTACACCTATGTTTACATTGGGCGGTTTTTTCTATGTCTACTTGTAAAATATATTCTTATATTATTTTTCCATATACCGGGATAGTGCCATAAAATCCTTGCCATACTATAAAGTCAAAATTCAAATCAACACTTAGTCCACACGCAAATTACATACCTATACGGCTCTATGGCAACCAGATCCTGAAATTAGCATTCCTGTAGCATTCCTGTACCTACTTTGTAAGCGGGAAAGCTCATTTTATTTTAAAACACACATACTTGAGCTACCCCTAAAGCTCATGTCTTAAAACTTGTTCCCTAATAGGAGTTTCCCCTTTTGAAACAAACTGCGAGAGAGGAAGTCGAGTGGAACCATTACCAAGGCTTTTATGAAATCAACGTTGGTATCATGCGGGTAGTGTTAACAAAATTCGTATAATAAAACGCCCCTACAGTGTAAGCGAATTTTGGAAGGCTAAGGATTTTGATATAAAAGAATGGGGGGGGGGGAGGAGGGAGGGAGGAGGGAGGGAGGAGGGTGTCACATGCACAGCTTCCACCTCGCACGCTGATGAGGCACCTCCGCCACCATTTTCAAATTTTCTTTTGATCTCGGTACTAAATTTCAAATCAGGTTCTCCTCGAACGTGTTGAAACTATTGAACACAGTTTTTTCAGTGTTCTCCACTGCAGTAGCTGATTACTAGAGACCGTCAAAAGGCATATTGGCATGTTTCTTGCTATAGGTGCCTATCGCGTCAGGTTTCATATTTAGGCGTTTCAGGGGGTTTAGGACCGAATAAACCCAACTCGTTAGGGTCATAAACGTCATATTTTGCCTCTTTTTCCTTGAAAACGTCATATTTTGGGATAAATGACATATAAATGTCATTTTTCGACCAAATTTTTGTGGTCACTACTTTCAAGTACCCATTCCTCAAATGTATCAGAATAAATTTCTCAATTTCAGTATGGTTCATTTTTAAACTACGCCCGACGACGGTCGATAACAACAGGTTTGTCATCCCTTAGCCCTTAGGCCTTAGGGTACAAGTTAGGCACCGAGGTCACTGACATTAGCAAGACCGGCTATACCTGGGCACCGTTACATATGCCTCGGAACAACCCCCACCACCCTCTACCCAACATTATTGCAACCCTTCACTGTTCTTATTCTACTTGTTGTGCTCAACAACCTGCGTTTATATACTTTTTCCAATTGTTGAAATAATTTATTTTAATAATACCTAAACTGCTATTATGCATATGAGAGCTAATCGAAGGACTACAATAGCACAAGACTCATTTGGAAACTAACGGCAAGCTCCCAACTCCCAAAACCTGGTCCATGTACGTAGAGCAGATCCAATGAAACTCATGAAACTCTGAAACTGGGAAAGACGAGGTTGGTGGAGACTGAGCGCTGAGTCTCTGAGCCATAAGTTATGGGCTTCCCAGAACGCCCAAGTGCCGATAGGAGTGTCAGAATGAATAGAAATCAGAAACCCAATAAAACTGAGTCAGCGAAGTCAGTGGTGTGGAAGAGTAAAAGTAGTATTTTCTGTACCGCTTTCTAGGGGAATATTCCAATGGACGTGACTTAGAAAACTCAAAGTGACTGATCACTTGATGAGGATTGACTAGCTGCTTATTGACATTTTCGTTGAATCCCCGAAAGTGCCAAATATATATATATATAAATATATGGAAAGTCACAACGTCACTCATAGTTATTATTATTACATACTGGTAGTTACAAATATACATTGTACTAAAGTACGTGAATACGTGATGGATACATAGAAAAGGTGAAGGAGTTGTCGGCGGTTAGGGTCTATAAATTGGAAAGTACAAAAGTAGAAGGTGATCAATTTGAGTACAACTTGTGCAAACTAAAATATTTCATCCACGATTTGAAAATGATCTCTCAGGGTTTGCTACGCCATTGTTTGTGTTGATAACAAAGGCGTCTATCATTCCGCCATCACAAACCGCCGTCACCTTTATCATTCCTCCATCGCTACGTTTTGCCCTTTCGGTCGTCAGCTTTTATTGCTACTCAGTTGTGGTCAAAGTGGAGATCTGACAAAGAGGAGGGATGGATTGTAGATGATAATTCAAGAGGTGACACTCTTTTTTTTTTTTTCTTAACGCGCGACGTTCAGAGAATATATACGCCGATGAGTTGGTTTGTTAGATGTTTTTGGCCGAAGCCGAAGACGAAGTGGCCGAAGCCGAATATGAGTGGGCCGAAGCCAGTTTTAGGAGTGGGCCGAAGCCAATACATCCATGTCGGAAGCGGAAATTTTTCCGTTCCGCCGGGATTCGAACCCGGACCTCTCAGGACACAAAGCGGACCCCTTGACCACTCGGCCACTGAGAGGCACAGGGGACACTCTTATTCTCCTGGTTTGTCAGTTGGTACGTCAGTTGTTCTTGCCTGTTGCCATGAACTTTTTTCGAAGACGAAATGATGATGAACAGCTCTGATTAACATTGACTGGCTCAAAATGAAGCAATTTCAGTAACTAATGGGCTGTGGTGTCTGTCATTGGCCGAGCGGTCAAGGGGTCCGCTTTGTGTCCTGAGAGGTCCGGGTTCGAACTTCGGCTTACTCTTAAACTGGCTTCGGCCCACTCATATTCGGCTTCGGCTAACTCATCGGCGCTTGTTCTCCGAACGTCACGCGTTAAAAAAAAAAAACTAATGAGCAGTATACGTAGATACAGAGCTACGTAGATACGAGCCTCTTTTTTAACTATTTGTGCCGTCAATCTACCCTAGAGAAGGCCAGACATGCAGAAAGTTACAGAGGAACAGAAGCCAAATCTCATCGGAAATTTGAATTTCTTGCCACAATAACTCGATAAGATGGAGGGAGGTGGAGATATCCTGCTTGAATTCCAAGATCTCAAAATTGATTCGGATTTTGATAACGGTCGGAGGCCGCAATCAGCAGTGTTTGCTGACTGGATTTCTGAGTATACTCCAGTCTACATCCGTGATTGCCCCATTCCCGGCTGTCTACCTGTGCTGTACCTCTACCCCTCAATATTCCGATGGTAACCTGGCCCAATTCCTGTCAACAGATTTCTTAATGGCAGAGACATTTCTTTAGCCATTTTTTTCAGGTTCAAATTATAGACGAATACGGAATACTCCGAAAGTAGTTCTGTTTGATAGGGGCCTACCGATTGAAAGTGGGAGTGAAGGTAGAAAAGACCGACACAGTACCAACCCAGTTCTGAGAGATGTAGTATTGCTCTGGTTCAGAGTTGAGCAGTCTAAGTAAATATTTTTACGAGGGGGTAACCACTCCAGAGATTCCACTGAGATTCCATAAAGATTTCCAAAGATTCCCAACGACATTCATAGAAAGATGAACCATGAAGGGGTAACCACTCCAAAAAAATTCCAAGATTCTCTAAGATTTCAGAAAGATTTCCAATGATTCCCAACGAGATTCCTGGAGTGGTTAACCCCTCGTATTTTTACTACAGACTCAGGTTGAATTTCACCACTTTCCGATAGTGTCTATAACGAGAGGATTTAACGAACGGATTTACGTTATCGTATGTTTAGCTTACGACAAGTGCGATCGCAGAGAAACAAGTGCAAGCGCAACGCATTTGTCGTAAGCTAAACATACGATAACTTAAATCCGTTCGTTAAATCCTCTCGTTAAAAGACACTATCGGAAAGTGGTGAAATTCAGCCTCATTAGTTTGAATTTAACTGGAGTTTAACGTTAACCGAGTATGGTGGGACGCTCCCGAAAAGTGCATGGCGGGGGGGGGGGGGGGGGGGGGACCAGTTCTATTTTATGTGTACACCCACTTTGGCACTACATAATCATGAATCTGCAGGCGAAGGCCACGTTTTATGGTGAATCCACACTGGCGTCATCTTTATGGAGTTAGCCCCGGAACCAGTTAACTGAACACTTAGTTTATACATATATGTCGATAAACGCTCGACTTGAATGTGAAGGAGCCTTTGCATTTGGATGTGGAGAGCTTTCCACCTCATTCCGCAATAGGAAGAAAATTCTTTTCGAGTCGCGTTGGTTCTACCATGATAATAGAAAGTTGGGATATCAGGTTGAAAATTTAAAGATATCTTGAGCACGGAATAATGGGCCTCTCGAACACACAGAAGAAGGAAATCTTTGCAATCTAGGTTGAATAAACGTCATAACAAAAGCTTTCAAACCATTAACGCTGTATTCTTTGCGCCCCTTCAAATATTTGCGCTACTCTCTCTTGTTAAGTCACCGAGTCTCGACGTTCAGGAAAGAAATAATTAACAGGGCTCACAGTAGAATATAGATATGCTTCCTATCCTTAGCTTCCCGTTGAGTACTTCAAGGTAGAGATATTGACTATATGGTTGATGCCATCTATCTATGGGTTGTATTTTTAAAAAAAAATATTGCGGGCATTTTAGGTACTAGGTAAGGTGTTTTATTTTTACTTTTTAGGACCCATAAAGAAAACAATATTACGAGGGATTAACCACTCGTTGGGAATCTCGTTGGGAATCATTGGAAATCTTTATGAAATCTCAGGGAATCTTGGAATTTTTTTGGAGTGGTTCCCCCTTCGGGGTTCATCCCTCTATGAATATCGTTGGGAATCTTTGGAAATCTTTATGGAATCTCAGTGGAATCTCAAGGAATCTCTGGAGTGATTACCCCCTCGCAATATTATCAAACAATGCGGTTGGTGATGCGACTTGTTTGAGCAGACCGTCTTACATGCCAGTCACTGCCTCACCTTTTTTTTTGGAAGGAATTTGTCGAAAGGAAAAATACATGAAGAGAGGGAACATTGTAAGATGTATTTTAATTAAAATGCTCAATATCATTGTAAATATTTTTGTATGCCGGAAAGGGAAACAAAAAGATGATCCGATAAGGGAAATACAAACAAACACAGAACTGTATACAGTAGTGAGCACAATGCGGAATTCTCCATTACGGAGAGGGCTGAGATAGAAAGACAGCAATTCGGTTCCACCCAGGTCCCTACTCATCGTGCCTTTCTCATTAAATTCTTTTTATTATTGTACCCTTAAGGACATTTTACCCTTTGTTTTGGTGTTACATTGTTTATTTTCACTTTTACAAAAGCAAGGAATTAGCCTTGGGCAGCAGCAGCTATTGTTATATTTCGCTGTGCTTGTGAAATCATGTTTGATATGTTCGCGACTACCGCTCCTAGGTACTAGCATCCAGTGACCTACGAAGGTAGGTTAAGTTCCATAAAAGCCACTCAGACTCACTACTGCCTCTTCTACTTTTTATTTAAAGTCCAACCCGTTGCAGGTTGAAACCCTATGGTTTTTATACGCCAAAGAGAAGTTAATCTATAAATATAATCCACACTATGATCAAAAGAGGTATAGGGCTGCATAAAGCTGGCGCGACGCCGCCCCATTTTTGGCAAGTGCTGAATCATAATATTCGGACCCTCACCCTAAGAAGCTAGGACGCATGTTCACTTTACAGTTTACATAATAAAAAGCATAGCCGTTATTTCCGTTTCCAACTCCAATTCCACTGTTGGCATGAGTAGGCTTTTAGGCTTTTACCCATGAGGCATGTTTAGCTTCGACCATCAGCCGGGCGTTGCCCCCCCCCCCCCAGTCTCCGCCAACCCATCCCCAAAATTCAGTTATAACAAGAAATCAAAACAAATAAATATTTAGATCTCGTAGTGGTTTTAAAAGTGGTGAGTGTCAGACATAATGATAGCGGTAAATTTGTTTAAAAGGTTTTTCGTTGGTCGCTACTATACTGTTGGTAAGTTGACCCCTAATTCCGAAATTTCTAGCACTAGTTCTTTGTTATATTTATAACAACTGTATACCTAAATGTAGAGTATTTACTAATGTAAGCACATGATGTGAGTATTTGTTTACTATGATTTTCTGATGCCTTGTGGTGGGAACTGTCGAACCTTAACAGCTTTGCTGTTTTTGTCCAATGGGGAATGGCACCTGGTGTCATACAACAGCACTGCAGGATAAATGACCTGGCGTGTGTAAATGAATGAGCTGTTGAGTACGGTCCCGCCGCCCCATTTTGTTGACACGGGTGTTTTGACTATTTTGCGACTCGAAATTGACGGATGCGATCTGATGTGAGAAGTGAAAGAAATCAGGAGGGTTTGAATGGGTGAACGAGGCTGTGCCAACCTCGATTGAGGATCTGGGCGTCGGATACCTCACAGGGCGGGAACTGACCTGGAAGGAGGAGTAGGCAGAAGACGAGGAGGCAAGCTAGGCAGTGCAGGAGGCCAGCGGCGTAGGTTCCTGGACCCATGTTGGGGGCTGCGGCTAGCTGAAGGGCGCGGCCCATAGCGGGTGGCCGCAGGCCATCGGAGAAGCACGGCAGCACTCAGCACGGCGGGGCAGGCCCCATCCCGGTCCTTCACGCGCACCGCCAACACTACTCAAGGCCTATTGATCTCTACTGGCGGAGCGGGCGCCGGGATGCCCAGGCGCGCCAGCGCAAGGCTGGCCAATCCTCGGCCCCGAGCCCCTGCTATCGACCGCCGCAGCAGACTTGCCACCATTAACCTCCTTCCGCGCGTTCCCGCCCGAACCTGGCCGGAAAACCTAGGTCCCACCCTGAAACCTCTCCCCTCCCTCACGGACGGCCTTGCCCCATGCCACACACGACCAAGGGACGCACTCTCTCTAGGACGGAGCCCCTCTAGGACTCATCACGCAGCGTACCCTTCCCTATCTGACGACCTAACGCGTCATGCTGCCTGCGTCAATTGAACATCTTATAGAGAGTTACAAAACCTAAATTCCCTTTAGGTTTTTGGGGTAGTCAAAATTTATTACTAATCCTTACCTCACCTATACTATATTGGCTACATAGTTGCTGACTTGTAGACCAGGCATGGCATGGCTGTGGGTGATTTAAAGCTGAACCCCAACAGTCCGTATCGGATTAAATAAATCTGGTTCTGTGGACAGCTTTTAACGGTTAATCCTACACCTGCACTTAAGTAACTTTAGTATTTCTTCTTGAAGATCTGTGATGATTAATGCTTTATGCAGCAAATAAGTGCCTAATATTGAAATTCTCTTTGATTTTTACCACATTATACTTTCTACTTTCTACGAAAATCTTAAACTTGTTCGCATTCGAAATAATGTTGCATGTCTTTTGAAGCTTAGGAAAATAAAAATAATGAAAAGGAACAAAGAGGAACTCCGGGTAGATATCAACCATAAATCAAAATAGTAATCCGGAGCAAGATTAGAATCACGTCGTAATATCTTTTCTCCGTTATTCAGCAGAACAGTTCCAGATTATAGGTTTCTCCCAAAGTGGCAGTCGCTGGGCGGCTTATATGTGAGACTCTGACATCAGTTGCTTAAGCCTGGTTACCATTGTGTGTTCAGTAACTGCTGGCTAAGTTTGGTTACTAGGTCTTATCTGGGTTACTATTGTATAGTACGAATCATATTATGTTTTAAGCTTTTTTACGTACCTATAGTTTTTTGGTTAAAAAATATAGGTATATAAACAACGTTTTTTTTCGTTTAAAAAACAGACTTTGTAAAAACGCTATCTGCACCTGATAGAAGCACTTTGTTTAGCAATGTATTTTTATTTTATTAGCTCGTGTACAGTTCACATCATAACATCACCTCACTCAGCAATTTCATTATATTCTCTTCATGGGAAAATTCCAAAAACATAATATCGGTGGTCACAACAGGAATACCTGTTGAGCGAGGTTGACCTTGTGATATGATATGATGATAATATGAACGCATCAGGGTTGGATAGCACTAGATATTCTAGTAAGGGTAGTTTTCACAAGTTGTTACAGTGTAAGCGTAAAAGTTGACTTTAGCGTGGCTTTAGGGAAGGATATAGCGCTATAGTGCACATTTAGGAAACACTATAATGGATCTCAACAATGCGTGCCTGAAAACCATCCTTCTGGTATGAGAGTGACGTGATACGTGATGCCGCGAAACTCCCGAGAAGGTAAAACACCAATTTTTTTCGAGGAATTCGTAAAAGAGAAAAAGCGCGTGACCTCAAATCCTTGAATCTTCTCAGGTTTCACAGGCAGAACAAATCGTATTGGGTGCTGAAATGTGATATGAACAGCGATGTGGATGGCAGCGGCAGCGGCAGTGAGGTACAATAGGGCAGTTGGAAGGCTCCCCCTCCCCCTCTCCCCCTCTCCCTCACTCCTCCCCTCTTTAATAATAGAGTTGGTCGGCTGACTTATTTTCTGGTTTGTAGAATCAGTGCAAATTGTGTCGCAGACCACCAAGATATGAAGCTACAGAAAAATACTCAGGTATGACTTATCTAATGTCTCAGAATTTTAGACGTTGTATCGTTTGAATAGCAGATAGCTGACATACGCAACGGTGTCGCAAATCAGAGCATTGGTCTTTAGACACTCACACACTCTGGTTACCTTGATTTTACGGAAACTGAGACCCCACTCTCGGTACTTTCCCACTTTCCCGACTTTCTTCCTCAAAGTCAAGTTTCTTGGTTGCAGGTACACTACCGGTTATCTAGTAATCGAATATCTCTAAAGGTCACTACTATAGTATATATAAGTTTGGAAGTTGACGAAATGTAGGGTGATGGCTTCTGTTTAAAGACACTTCTTCTCTGTTGGTGTGAACAGTATTAGACAATGACATGGCTTCTTGATGAGGTTTGACATTTATGATAAAAATGGAAATTTCCTCAGCGCTATCGCTAAACGACGGTAACATTTAGTCCGCGCTCAACTCGTTTACAGTCTTGCGATACAGTAATGGCATAGATGGCCTCTGCGACCAACCAAAGTCTTGTTGTCGACCCGCATAACTCCCGTTTTGTATGTATGTTCTTCAGAATCGCTGTAAATTTTCGTGTCTTAGTTCTACTGCATAAAGTTGGAGCAACACGCGGCTCAACACCCCAATTTCACTATATTCACCCAGTTTAAGGGCTAAAAATTTACAAAGATTACCTTTACAATGCCGCTTCTATTACCTTTCGTTAGAAGTAAATATTGTAATTTCAGTGTCAACAATTTCTTCCAACAGTGAACAAATAGTACCAGATAGTTACTTACCTACTAGATATTCAAACTTCAAATTGAGCTCCAGTCCAAATTCTCCACTAAAAATAATGGAGTGGATCACTCCAGATTCAAAAAAACTCGATTATTTCAGTTTTAATAAATTAGTGAGGAATGGTGGGGAAAGCTGCGACCTAACTCTCCTCTCCACGGTGCCTCATTTTCACACCTTTGTTTTTGTATTCCTATAACTTTTAATTGCTCCAAATGAAACTTCCTAATGACCTTCTTACAAAAAGGTGATTTCGTCATTTGGATTTTTTGCTGACGGAGGAATTCCCACCACAAAACTCTTTGTTACTTTTTCGGCAATTTAAATAAGGGGGGTTGAAATTCGGATTTGATTCAGCACGTGTCTGATATGACTGTGGCACCACAGGCGCAGGTTTTCCGCAGTAAAAGCACATAAATCACTTCCCATCTAGGTTGGCTGTTACAAAAACCTCACAGAAGATCCAACAAAATTTGGGATGTTTTGGAAGAACGGATCCTTGCTGAGAAATGAGAAGATCGTGGATCTGATTAATTGGATGTTGTACTCGACCGCTGCTCGGAGGTCGAAAATAAAGTGTACAATCCATCAGAATAAGAGAGGATCCGAGGTTCCGAGGAAAACGGAGCATGGAGGGTCGTGAGGGGAATTTCGACGAGGCTGTGGTCACTGCCGATGCCGCACCGGAAGTAACGTGCTGCAATTCGTCATTCATATGCTTCACAAGTTATATTAACTGTATGCTCCGATGGGGTAACCACTCCTGAGATTCCACTGAGATTCCATAAAGATTTCCAAAGATTCCCAATGATATTCATAGAAAGATGAACGCCGAGGGGGTAACCACTCCAAAAAATCCCAAGATTCCCTGAGATTTCATAAAGATTTCCAATGATTCCCAACGAGTGGTTAACCCCTCGGTATGTTCCTACAGCTGACCTCCCGAATTTTGCATTGTCTCACTATTATCTGGCTTCTGAATTAAATATTTATTTTGTTATTATATGCCTCGTATATGATCTCTAGAAAATATAACAATAACTACGGAAGGTTGCCAGCCCTATTTTCTGAACGGGAATATCACTGGAGAAAGTTTGGAAATAAAACTTTCAGGTTTATTTCACTTTGTCGTTCGTCATATCCTGTTATAACTGTTTTATTACATTTTTCTCTTTTTTGGAATAATACCTGAAGCAAATCAATTTGAAAGTCTGAAGCGCTTTCGCATTGGATATTACAACGTGTGTGGATTGAAATATACATGCTCCACTTGTGTGTCGATCACTTTCAAATTCCGCATCTTCTGTATTAAATTTGTAATTCTCGAAGATTATGAGTTATGAGTAACTGAACCCAGTTGTTTCGAAGGATTGTTTTGAGAGTTTATACAGAAAGGTCTGAAGATGTTGGCTGAAAAAATCGACCCATTCGAAAATCACGTTAGGATACTTTCCTGCAAAATTTTCTAACTAACTTGAAATGGATACCGTGAACTGTTGATGAACAAAAGAAGTAGCAAGCATAAGACGTCAGTTCCAGACGACAACATTTTTTATTCATCACGAGTCACATATTGTCTTGTGAGTGTTTGAAAAGCGAAATGTGTGACTTGTGAATATCATTTTCTCAGTTTATCTCACTGAGAGGTGCCATTTTCCCCCCGGAATCAAACGCTGACAGTTGATTCCTTTTTCCTACTTTTAGCTGAACTTTCAGCCAACTTTCAGCTAAGTCCACATTGGTTGGGTTCAGATTGGAAAAGTCTGTGACATCTATCGCTTTTCATAGTTTACAAAAGACACTTATAAAACTACCAGGATGGGGATAGCTACCTACCTACCTTCTTTTTTCCACTAAATTCAAAGTGCCATGTCTCATTACTCATTATATCTCAGTATAATATAACGCCTCCGTATTGAAAATTAGCGAGAATGATTTTTTGATAAGGACCCTATAATAGTGAATTTGCCACCCTTCCCCTCAGTTAGTTTGTATTTAAACATGACAAATGCATTCACGTCTGAATTTAATATAACGCATGGGCGTGGTTTATTGAGAAAGAATATACATTTGCTGTTCTGAAGTATATTGTAGTAATGGGTGCGTCCCACCATGCCCAGTTAAAATTAAACAGTTTCCTCAAAAAATGTTTGAGAAAAAAATTAACTAACACGACTGTGTTGTGACCCTTACGTAATGTGTGTTTTTGCGTACGCTCGCTGGGTGTATGGTTTTTCATCACACTTCATAAAAGACTTAAGGGTCCGCTATACCTGACGGTGCATTTTTTGCCGCCCATAAGATTAACATTGCGAGCGGCGATTCGTTTTCAAGGTTGACCCTTGGTTGGAAAGACACAAAATTTTGCCTGTACCTAGCCCTAACAATGTTCTAGGGAGTGTTTGAAGCAAATTTCCCATTTTTTTTACTGGTTTTCGAGATACAGCACTTTTCTTGAGGTATGCGATGCTAGCATTTGCAAAACAGTTGCAATAAAAGAAACCAGTGAGAAATTGGGAAATCTGCTTCGAACACTCCCTAGAACATTGTTAGGGCTAGGTACAGGCAAAATTTTGTGTCTTTTCAACCAAGGGTAAACCTTGAAAATGAATCGCCGCTCGCAATGTTAATCTTATGGGTGGCAAAAAATGCACCGTCAGGTATAGCGTCCTCTTAACCAGTTATTTGGAGTCGAACCTCACAAATTTTGCAGGTATGACATACTCGAATGGAAAATTGGTTGGCATAGAACTTCATACAGAACCTGAACAAGGAAATATCACCGTTGTCATCGTTAAACCTTTGTTTCAGCCCTGATATTCAAACGAACTTGTTCAATAGTACCTAATTCACGCCGACAGATTTTAAAAGACGTCACGGCGGCAAAAATTGGAAAGAGCCCGCTACGGAGCTACCGAGGTCGTGCTTCGAGGCTGATAAAGAGTGAAAAACTCAATTTAACTTTCTGAATGTTTGACATTCCACGCTGTTTCTCACCATCACATTTTGATTTATATCAAAGTAATTCTACAACTTCCCCATCGCACCCTCCATCCTCATGTCTCCTTTCCATGGACAGGTCACGCCTAAACGAGAGCCAACTCTCGATACTTTTCTCAAGTCGTAACATGGGAATCAATCAATCGCATAGTCATTTCGCCGATTTTCCTCAATTGTTTTTATTCCGACTTTTCTTATTGTTTTTTACATACCTAATGATCAGAATATGTATATAGCCGTCCAGTTAGTGGAGAGGGCTCTTTACTTACTCTGTGAGGGACTTTCTTGAGACAAATTAGGTTTTTAGGCTTCGTTTTGGTCAAATCTTGAACTGATCCCTTCATGGAATGAAACCTGCTGCACTATTTCTCTTCTCAAACTTGTGAGAATTCAAAGCTGATTAGTCGGCGTTTCAGTTTTACTTACAATACTTAGGAGTGGTAGGTATGTTTTCCGAAAGAGAAAGCATTTTTTTTCACCACATAGACAAGTAGAATTCATTTTTTATCCGCAAGGAATGCCAATTTAATTACTTAGAAGGAAAGAAAAGTTTAGAAGAAGAAAACCTCCAATTTCCTGACCCTATCTTCTTTCAACTCTCAGCTCAAGAATTCCGTTAATTGCAAACTTACTTACGAACGATGAATAAAACGCCATTTTTTCTTTTTCATTTTTTATTTAATCTTTCTGATCTACGTACAGTTTATTTGGGTTACCTAAATTTTATCTAATTCTGTTTGGACGTTTAACGGTTTAATAGGTGGTCGTAGGAGATAGTGGCAAGTTGAAAGGGAAATGAAGATTCTTTCAAAGTCCAGTCGGACGGAAATTTGTCCAGCAGACCAATCGAAACAAGAGAAGAGTTTCAAAACAAACTTTAAAGGTTCTAGATTTTGCAGCTGAAGAAGGGTTGATTACAAGAAAGAGAACTCTAAAAAGAAACTCCGGAGCAAGTAGCTTGCTTTGTTTTTACTCATCGAATGTTATGATTACACCTCGGCGTCTCTTCCTTTTGTAAGGGGGTCAGCGCCCGGTCAGCAATGCAGGGGGTAACTCGGTGCTGAAAGTGGACCACGGTTAGATTCTTTTTAATTTAGCAAAAAACTTGTGTGACACCAACACCCTGTGAGAGTTCACGAATGGAACCTCACCCATGGTGGGGTGTACGGCTGCCCAAGAGAGGGGAAAGGGTATAAGTTTCGAAATTAATTAGTGACTCACCACATGCCGCCCTGATTGGTCCCCAGGTCGCATTCTTGTCGAGTTGTCATCTTTTTCTCCTGCACCAGTTGTTCCATATCTCGCCATAGCAGCGCCAGAAAAGTAGATTTTCCTATATAGTCCTTATATTAGTTGCTATAGTTGAAGTTGACGTTCGGACCGAACCTGTATCGCTAGTTACTTCATTGTATTAAAAAAAAAAAAAAAAAAAAAAAAAAAATACTAGCGACGACCTTCGTGGATCACTGGTATGCGTCTTTCCTCTGAATTTAAAAATATTTGTGCCTGTTAGGTGGCACCTTAAATGTTATTTTAAACCGATGGTAAACAGGAGGAAACTAATTTTATTAATTCTGAAACTATTATTTCTACAAAAAGTTTGTTCGCTAAATTGCGATAATGAAAAATATTACGAGGGGTAGTGCGTCATCGATCTTTTAACCAGCTCAGGATTTTCAAACTGTAGGACTGAGGAGATAATGAAAGAGAGGAGGGGGATACTGAAGAAGGTGAAGCCAGAAGAGGATAAAGGGGAAAGCGGTATCTGATGATCTAATTGTGAGATAAGGCGCGGACCACACAGGGAATAAAGGTTCAAGGAGTTACAAGAAATATGGCGGATACTGTGCGGGGTGGTGGGGATCAAGGGCTCAACATCGAAACTGCGGAGGGAGAAGCAGAGCCTTTGAAACCAATCAAGGAACCGTTTTTCGGAATGAGGAAGGCTCACTTCATAAATCACCATTCTCCCGAACAATCCTCTTTCACTGCCTAGGAAAAAGGCAGAGTGATCTGGTCTTGATCTTATTTCATGAGAGATGCCGCCAACAGAGCTTTCGCTTCCCACATCAATACATCCGTTAGCAATTTATGGAAAACCTGGTGGGGTGCAAGAGCAGTGAGATGATCCCAGGGAGGTTTCAAGAGAGGCTCATTAGTGTTAATGGAACTCCCCTCTTGCTTTTGCCTCCGAAGGTGGCTCAAGACCCCTTTAAAAGAACATGAGTGCGGAATGTATGCGCAACTTGCTGATTTTTTTGGTGGCTTTTTGCTGTTGGCTGGGGCGAAAGTCTTGGTTAGATTTCGAATTTAACTTCAACTCATCATATGAAGCCTAAAACCGTTTAAAATGTAGTATTTAGAATTCTAAACCTTATTCAGACAGAAGTTATTGATAAAATAAAGTGAAATTGAATGAAAAGAGATTTTTCGGAAATAATAACACTGATACCAATTCATTATTTCTTCGAAATCTACTGAAATAAATGCCCTTGGAGGAACTGGCGGTCATTACAAGTTCTGGCAATGTTTGGCACCTCGGCTACAGTAGATACTATGCTTAAATAATAACCGTCAGCTCTGACTTGTAATTCGTGGCATCAGAGTGGCAGAGATACAAACACTGATTTAATAATTTAAATTGTCTCTGAAGTCTACAGGTTAAGTGAAATTAGAACAGCCATGCCTTGTTCATTTACCATGAAACTATTTTTATCGTATTATATATCGTTGCTGATCTGATACCTTGTTGTTTTTATCCTAGTCTAGGGGCCAGGTGTTGTGGGTATGGGGCCCAGTATTAGAACTTGAATACTCAACAAGTGCGTTAAGAACTCCGCGTCGGTAATAATGCAGAAATTGTAATATGTCGTATGTATTCAATTTTTAATACTTTTTGTAAATATGTCTAAATCAAAAAAGCAAATGTCATTTAAAATTTCTGTAATAATTAAAAACAATGCTATTTACAGAACTTATGTACTCAAAAAAATGTATTCACAATTTAGCATTTATCAAGCACGCTCTCATTGAAGAAACATTCTTCATTCTAAATTTAACACAATTCGTCTCCACTTTATGATGAATCATGACAGGCACACCCACTAAACTTCAATTATTCAAATATATTTCCTATTTACCCTTTTATGAGGGTAACGTACGAACAAGGGCTGTAGATTCGAGAGGTTTCCTTATTTAAATATGAAATAGGATCTCACTCCAGCCAATCAAAATGCTTGAGCGTCCCGAAGCCAGTTAAAATGCTTGAGCGCTTGGAGTTAAAAAGCTGCCATTCAAATTGAAACATGGCTACCTTTCGAATGTATGGACCTTGATTTATGAACTCATTCACTGTCTTATGACTCAAGCTAGCTAGAGTTCACTCTACCATTGGATGCCAAAGGTATAACACTCTTGAAAGCCTCCTGTCAGTTTACATGAGCAAAAATAACAGATGAAAGACATCTTTTCTACACAAAGTCCCTAGTCGTACCTAAGAAGTTACAAAAACAAAAAAAGGTTTTTAAAGCTCGAAAGATGAGGTCAACTCAGGCACGTCAACGCACTTTGTGAAATGTGGATATTTATCATGTTTTCTACCAATCTTTTTATTTTATTTTTAAATTCTGTGAACTATGAATGAAAATTTTCGTAAGCAATCGTTTGTGATTGAACCAAATATTTTCTATAACGTTTTGCCTACAGTTTATAGTATTGGAGAACGTGTACTATACCTCAATATAAAGTGTACTACCTGTTTATCATGTTATCTGTTAATCTGTTATAAATAATGTACTTTTCTCAACTAATAACAAATTTTATTCTTATTTTATTTAATTTTTAATTTTTTACATTCTTGATTTATAAACTGTATACGCTCATAAAATTGAATTACAAAAAAGTAACGTGATATTACAGGTATAGGTACTATTCTTAAAACTCAACCAAATTATTGAGGAACTGATAAAAATGAAAGATGCATGGTTCTTAAACGTTATCGAACTATAGTTTTAAGTGAATACTAGCAATTGAATGACATTGTCTGACATTTCGAGAGGACAATGACCCCAACGCTTCATACAGAACGTAAACAACTAAGTTTAGAGTTATTGCTTGCTAGCTGCCCTAGTTAGGTGATCCCACTGTCTGTCAGACACTGCTTCCGATAATTTTCTTTATTATTTATTTTCGGGAGGAAAAGTGGGGAATAACGAACTAACCGAGTAGGTATACTACTGCCCCTCAATGTCAAATACTATCAATCTTTACAGTAGCGTTAATCATTGTAATTTGTAATAATGAGTCCTTTTTCAGGGTTTGAGACCACCCAACTAGCAGTAAGAAAATTCCCTTGTGAAACTATTTCGGACTTAAAAAAAACTATAGATAGGTATATTTTTAAGGTAATTTAGTAGGTATTCCACTGTACATACATATCCATATTACAGAATTATTACGAGCACCAGTTGCGTGTCTATTTAAATATAATGTATGGTATAGGTGAGCCTGGTGCGATTGTCGTGCAGATCAACCGAGGTTGAAGTATTTTTTCTTTGATTACATGACCACGTTGTTTATATCATGCACCATTATGATTCTGCGCTTATTCATAATGGGAGAAGGGCATGGAATTGATAACTTGATATAGTGCCATTCTTAGTCAACAAATATGAGACAATTTGCAGAGATAGAGCAGGGAAGTATTTACTTTATATTTCTATACAAATAAAAATTGAGACGATTGCTTGATCGAACCTATTAAATGGAGCACTTGTCGTCCAACTAAAAATAGATTTCTCTTCTAGATTGAAATCTGATTAAAGTTCGGTTTATTAACATAAGAGCGCAAATGTTCTTCAAAATCATCAACTTCATTTTTCGTTAGGAATATTTTTATTACCGAAGGAAGAAAAATTCAAAATACGTATAGCTATGAATGTGAAGGATCACAGCAGTTCTAAACTTTTCAGGACTTCTGGCAGTGATTCGGTGAAAAGAACGTGGAGTGCTCCTACACACAACATAGCGGACTTAAACAAGAGGCTAAAATATTAAGATGTAATTTGGATTTTTCTTCTTTCGCCGTTTGTCTAGTCATAAGGTTAGGACTTTTGGTGCTACTCCTCGGTACCAGAAAGTTTTAAAAGCAAAATATGGACCTAAATTCTCTCTAGAGGAAACTCAAGACAAGAATACTCGATAGTGGAAAAACTCACAATTAGTGTCAACTAACGTTTCGAACCTTTTCTGTTTTGACAATAAATTTCAGACCAGTCTCAATAATTATTTGGTTTTTCATCGAAAATAGATCTTCAGTCGTATAACGTCGTTGAGAATCCTGCCACATCCGTTTTCGTCTCCTTACACTTTAATTATATAAGGTGCGTTCCCGAATTAGTCAAATTACGAGCCCTACCGTTTAGGTCACTCATCTATTTTGATTTCATCTTGTGGAGCAAGAGTGTCCCCTAAAAATTAACCGCACGAGTCAAAATTTGCCTTTGGGCCTCTAAATTTGACTCCGATGGGGGCACACCTTGATAGTCATATCGAACTGAATGTAAACTTTTTTGTATAACAATAATTGAGTTTGGTAATTGTCACTTTCCATATTTCCAAATATTTACAGGTATTTTTTCTATGAGTGATCGAAGGAGTTAAATTTCTATATACCTGCGTCGTCAACAAATCTGTTTATTCCATTGAAATATGCACGTAGAAATATTTCTTTGAGTGATAGCTTCTCCTATTTTGGAAGACACTTGGTCTAAATTCTAAAGTTACGAATTTAATACGTAACCGTTCAACTATAATTAATTGCAGTAACAACGTCACTGTAAGGAAAAGCATCACGGTGGAAAATTTTCCTAAAAACCAACTAGACGTTGCACGGCTATGGGGTCAGTTGCGAAAGGAAAAAAGCTTTAACCGAGGGGTTAACCACTCGTTGGGAATCTCGTTGGGAATCATTGGAAATCTTTATGAAATCTCAGGGAATCTTGGAATTTTTTCAGGGTTCATCTTTCTATGAATATCGTTGAGAATCTTTGGAAATCTTTATGGAATCTCAAGGAATCTCAAGGAATCTCTGGAGTGGTTACCCTCTCGGCTTTAACGTGCCCCGTAATGCACATAAGTTTCCTGGAGCAACGATAGTAAGTAGGTATAGTTTTCTTTGTAGAGGAGAACCCAAATCAAAGAAAATCTACATCCCGCGCAACACGTTACGTTTTTCCTCGTAGACTGAAAACTTTTCTTCTCCTTTTTTTTAAAAAAAAAATGGGGTTTTGATACCTACGGGGATTGTACAGGTATACAACCCAACGGTCATGGAAAACATAAACTCCACAAAGTTAGGCAATTTTATCTCAAGAGCAGTGTCAGAGACAGGTGGCCAAGCTCGAGCTAATCACAGTGCAACTGTAGTGCATTCAATGAACTGGCGTTCCAAATTAACCGTTCAAATATTAGGAAAAATATCAAGAAACAACTGTACCTAGGTAGAGCGCATCAGTGAGTGGCGAGAGTGTTCAGCGAAGAGACAAACCGGAATTAGACGCACGTGTGGCGCATAACTGACGAAAGGTCACAGATTTGCAATTCGTCAAGGGGGATAGCAAGAGAGGATTGAAATTAGTGGAGGACCAGGGTTGCCGAGCATCCCACAGTTTTAACAAGATCCGAGTCGCAAATTAAAGGGGAGCAAGAGGAGAAGGGGCGTTTAACAAACTGCCGATTAGAAACAACCAAGGTCAGGGCCTTCCTATATTTCTATATTGCTCATATTTTTGGTTGTTCATTTATTTTGTTTGGAGGAGAGATCAGTTTCCCGGATTTATTTGCACATGAAAAATCTTGTAAGTATACTTATAGGTGTAGGGGTGAGAGGACCTGTAATGCCTTGCGGGATTTTCGCAATTTCATCAAGATCCTTCCTGAAGGTGCTTCCTGAAGAAAGTGAAACTAATATAGTAAGAAAGTTAACACAAAAAAAACTGATTCCCTAATTTTCAACATTAGGATGTTGAAAAGTTCTCAGAAGGCTGGAAGTCATTAAAACTTGAATAATAACATTTACATAGAATATTTTGATTTCAGATGGAACCTGGCATTAACTACTAGAAAATGGCAACTTCCGTGATGAGGGTAAGTTTAGTTAATGTAATCAAAGAAGTTATCTAACAGAATAGTAACGAAATTTCACTTTTCACCAGATTTCACGTATTAGTGAATTTTCCCCCTGTAATGTTGCCGTTTGGGCTAAAACAGTTGTGTACATTTAATGGCTCTTAAAAGAATCATAAAAGTAACGATTCTGCTGGTAATGGGACTAATTCTCCTTCAAAAGTTTCAATAGTACGTACAGGACTGTGTCAATGTTGTTGTTATCTCGAGAGCTGTAGGGAAGTGGATTTCGTAAACAAAAACTGTGCGTTGGCCAAATGCGTGTAAGGGGAGTTTCGGTAGTACATAATACCAGGACTCTATTGGATAGAATGGGGTTGCGAGGGAGCGGCGCCCTACATATCGTACTATCGATCCCGCGAGCCATCGTCTACCGAGCCGTTGGGAACCAGTCACTATCCCAAAACGCCTGGACCGGTGGTCCCGAGCTGTCAATTTCACAATACTTTTAAGGCTCATTACGACATCTGATTCAGCTAAATTGCTTATCTTTCACTGTGCCACTCCTGGCGTGGGAATGCGTCTTCCTATAATGCAAGACGAAGTAGGTCATAGGTAACAGACTCATCACTGCAGGTCTGAAGTATTCGGTTGGATGTTATTAAAAAATGGCCAGTTTCTTAATCCAGACTCAAAGTTGAAAACAAGAATTCCCAACGTGACGCAAGCCTGAGGATAAATTGGCTAAAGTCTTAAGTTGACACGGTTGTCAAGCTCAAGTGTGACATACGGGTAATATTGTATCACGCCTGGACACAGCGTGACTATAGGTGTATCACAAGGGAGGATCAGAAAGCCGCAAGGTAAAATGAAATTTTGCGGAGAGTTTGGAAAGTTTTGTTGTGTGCTAAATTAGTTTTGATTTTGATTTATAGCAAAAGTATCATATTTAAGGAATTCATAATTCGAAAATTAATATCTTTTAGTCAGTATGAGGTCTATACTTAATTATGAATTGTGAAAAGCGTTGAAGAAAAATTCAAGGAAGATTTAACACTTCCTGTACTGACGGTTAATTAAATATCGAGTCCCAAAACCAGTTTTTAGATATTTTCGCGTGTAGGATGGAATCGGCTTTTTCTGCAGCCACTTGATTATCAACTCCGCATGCATCACACTATTCGTAACTGCAATGGAATTGTGGCATTGCGCGTAGTTCTTGAATTGAACTTATCACAAATTAACAACGTAAGGATTGGACTATAGAAGACGCTTAGTTTGAGTACCTGTTCAGGTAAGGGTGGGACGGAGGCGGGGGAAAGCTTCGAGCTGTCCTACTATGCCCTATAGTTTTTAGGGTGGGTCTCAACGTATTACCCTTAGCACTCTTCACTAAAAGGATTGATACCCCTAATCGGTTTTTATTTCTTTTTGAAACTGATTTTCTGGGATTGCTACATACTACATGATCGGGAAGAGAGTTAACAGTATACGAGAAAATTCGCTTTGTTGCGGGAAAATTTGTTCCTAATTTTTTAATAATAATTAATTTAGTTTATAATAATATTTATCAAACGCACCATAAGACTCGATCCTTTTCAGAGTAAGTTTTTAGAGCAAATATCAAATCTTCGACGAAAGAAAATGAAGTGGGGAAATTGGGTTATTTACAGTTAAATGTTTTCATTATTTTCTTATTTTATACAAACAAGTAACGAGGATATCACCCCTTAGTTGAAAATTCATTTAAATTTCCCTAAATCTAATTTTGAAAGTCACTCTGTAATGAAGTGAGTGAAAGGTATAACTGAGTGGTCACTACAACGCAACTACATTTTCTCCTGACTTGTATACATAGAAGCCAGGCTGTGTTTATCAAAACATACTCGTCCATCAGCCACTCTACAGCTGACTCTACAACTTTTAAAATATGTTTATAAAAACATTAGTTTAATGGATAAATGAAGAAGTAAAGGAGAAACTACAGAGTTTAGTAGAGTCTAGAAGGAAAAGGGAGATACGGAAAATCTTGCCTGTTAGCTGATCCTCGGTGAAGGGTATCCAGAGTATCCAAAGTGAGTTAGGGGTATCCACAGTATCCAAAGTGAGTTAGGGGTATCCGTCGTTTCCTGAGCACCACACATTCACACTTCGGCGCTTTTTTCTCTCTCGAGATCGTAGAAAAATTCACACACCATTGTTTTGACAAAATTCACTTGGTGAGAACAAAAGATAAGGGGGTAAAAAGGAAAACACTGATATTGAGCTGGGCACACAATTAACAACAACAGATAACAAACGGCCGGATTACGTTTTGATTACGATACGATAATGTGCGGCGCGGAGAAGAGCACGGCGATGGTGGCAATTATGGTGAACAACGTGAATATGATGAGGCACAGTCGGTCCACCACCATGGCTGCGAACTTCCAGTCGTTCGTCACCTCCGAATTCTCGTCCTCCTTCCGTAGTTTGTCGGTGATGACTCGCAGCTCCTTCAGGATAAGGGTGAGCTCGCGGTGCGGCCCGAGGCACGAGCCCGGTAGCAGCGCCGCCTCGTCGGGGTGGGCGTGCGACCGTAAGTAGGGGGCCGCGTGCCCTGAAGACTGCAGCGTGGCGGTGTGATGCCGAAAGTCGTCATCTATATCTAACACGTTGGCTAAAAGGCTCTTCGAAGAGCGGTCCTTGAGCTCAAGCTCTCTAAGAGGCGGAGGTCGCCGCCCCGGGGGCGAAAGCTCTGCCGCGCCGCCAGCCGGCCGCGACATTCGCAGCAGGCACGGCAGCCATTTTAGGAAGATCAATTTGATCTGAAATAGTGAAAATACACTTGATTAGCTCACTGGAGATGTAAGCATGAGTGACGTCAACGATTTCTATGTCTAAAACACATCTTTCGTTTTCAGTCCTTCAATGTATTCGAAATCTCATCGGCTTTATTCATGTTGGTCGTAAATGCAATAAATATTGTATGTTTTTATTTTATCGGGCGAGAGATAAATTGCAATGCGAATTGATTCAGGCGCCTCATTCTTCCCTGTTTGTTTGTTATTTGTTATGGCAACATTCCAGCAGTGCGATGTCCCATTGATACCTCTCTGGTCATGACTCATGAGTCATCACATACATCTGTACAGTGAACTCACCCAGTCGGGTACCAGTGGCAGTAAGGCAGTGAATTTATTGCTTGAATTATACAAAATTACAATATACTTATGACGTCGTAAGTTTTACCATAAGCAATTTTATATGAGGTTATACGAATGGTGTCGATATACAGTTCTGATTTATTTCGTCTTATCTGAATGAGTACCCTGACAGGAGAGGAGTTTTCTCAGCTATGTTGAGCTATGTTTTTGGCCATGGTATGTGTTTTTTCAGCTATGGTCATTGCTCAGCTGAGCTCAAGGTCGTACCCAGGGGGGGTTAGGGGGGTTCAACCCCCCGAAAACTACACGGCTTTACACTAGAGAGAATTAAGTTTTGAAGGAGAAAATATAGTTTCGTGCTGCCTAGGTACCTAAACTATTTTCCTAGGTACGGTTGAGGTATGGTGTGTCCCGTGGCATGAGTTTTGTCAGCAATGGTGAGCGCTCAGCTGGGCTATGGTGTGGGCCGTGGAATCGATACGGGACGGGTGTGGTCGGAGCACATCCCAGCTCCGCTCCATCTCAGCGCTCCGAAGCCCTTACAACCGTTTCAATTATTTCGATTCATGCGTCTAATGAGATTTCTCCTTGGGAAAACAGTGATTTCTTGTATCTTGAAAAAACTGGCGAAGCTCCTATTTTGGAGCTACGAGAAAGTGGCAATAATAGTTTTTCAAAAACCTTTACGTCAGTCATAGTGAGCAAGTAGTTATGTCTAGTGCGAAGAGAGTATCACTGGGGTGATAAATGACGTTTTGAAAAATTATCTGTTCTTTTATCTGCATTTTTTTTTAAACATTATATATGATTTTTGTTTACTTTGATTTCCACCCTTCTTATGTTAGTCAGCATTCAGTTCTTGTACCGTCATTACCAAGCATTTTTTCAACCCAATTAGCTATTCCGTCGGAAGGTTTCTTTCCAGATGTTATGACTCATTTTTCGTCAAATGGCGATTCCTTCACATTTAACCTCCAACTGCGGCTTCGGCAGGTAAACTATTGGATCAAGTATAGCGTGCACAATGTATGTAAATACTGTGTATAGGTATGTGGCATCGCCATATAGGTTTACGTGTAACTTTTTGACGAATTTTACTCATGAAATAATTCACGTTCTTGGCAGTAGGTAATGCTTTTTGCACATGTTGTTTTGACCTTGACCTTCCTAAATAAAAAACGTGGGGAAAAAACTTTTGGCTTTCCTGCGTAAAATCACTTACTTAGTATGCCGTTCACAGTTTTAGCTGCTTGGTTTCAAACTTGTTCTTTTGTTTTTTTTTCCCACTTGATACTCATTTTGTAGTAGAGTTGTTGCTTTTAAAAAAATTCCTACTCCCTGTAATTTTGACTGGTACATGACTTGACCCAGAAATTTATTCATGCCTTAGGTTTTTTTTTTTTTTTTCAATGATGTTAGACTTTACCTTATGTACCTTCATTGCTGAGATATTCGGGAACAAAAATAATCAGTAAGCACTCTACTTAGTTGACTGTCTGTCAGCCCCTTCTCCATTCACTGAATTTCTAGTTTTTCCTATTGACATTTGGCAGACTGTTCACTGTTTGAGTAGAATTTGAGTAGAATTGAAATAGAGCCACTCGATACAATTTCATATCAAGACCGGAAGACGCTGCCATCTATGGGAACATTTGAAAACAACTTGAGAATTGTAACTGAAGTTCGAAATTGGAGTTTAGATCCTGAAATAGGTCGTCATTTTGTGTTACAAAAAGTAGAAAAAAAGGAAAAACATACTTTGGTGCCTAAACCTTGAATGTTGTTCTGCGCAGCTTTGTACAGGAAATCAGACGAAGCTGATGCTGTTTATTTTGCGAATCAAATGGCCATTTTCAAATACTTTTCAACTATAGGTTGAACCTCTACTGCTGGTTAGTGAGCCCTTCGATGGAAATTATACTTTTAGGTGAAATGGAGGAGGTGGCATTTCTTTTTCCTGAAACTTGGTCTGAAATTTAATCAGAATCCAAATCAAAGCATTTTCTAAATTAACCTTCCTCGTAAATCGTTAGTAAAATATTTTAAGAATAAAAAGTGAATATAAATGTATTTAAAAGTATCTTTTGAATACTTCACAACCAAGCATCAACAAACTGTTTTTGGTTTCAAACTCTCTCCCATTTCGCCTTAACAAGATTACGCTACCTATAAAGTGAAAATAAAAATAAACTCACCCATCGGGACATTTCGTGCGTGTCAGCATTCCTATGGTGGTAATTTAGGATAAGAATTGTAGACACTACGGAGGAGGCCACCATGAACATGATGCAATTAAAATATGTTCCTGCACATAAAAAAATGAGTTAGTATTTGTTTCCAAAATAAGGAACCTAACATAAAGTCTTCAGGTACAATGCCAGTACATTTCATTCAGAAATCTCAAAACTTTGTTAGTTTTCTTAGCTTCACATTAAATATACGTAGGTATATCTAAATTCTTTTTCTAAAGATGGTCTCATTAATACTGACATTGCGCTTGTTTTTTTAGTAGTAGTACAGTGCATGCATTTATTTAATGTACAACGTCAGAATCTCATCGAGATATTACTGATTTTTTTAATCAGGGTATTCGTTGAAACCAAATTTGAATTATCGAATAAAATCAACTTTAAATCAAATTAAACCAGTAGTATGTTGCCCACGAAGGTGTGTAGGAATACCTATATTTAAAAAAGTAATTGGTCAGCACTAGGTATGCTAGTGTGGATCAAAACTGTTGGGTCATTGATACACCTACTGGATTTACGGATTTTTACGCCTTTTTCCAAAACAAACTAAACTAAGAAAAGTGATTGAACTCTTTCTAGGCGTATAATGTTTATCCTAAAATTATCCCACCTCCAATTGCAAGTGTGATTGATTAAACATATTTGCAGAGCTTTGGTTAGTCAGCTATTGGAAGTGCTATAATTTGGTTATACTTACAAACTATGCACACAACAATAAAAATTCAACTTGGAGGCAGAGGGTTCGAGAGGCCCATATTCATTTCATGCAGTTTATTGCTTTTAATTTTTCATTTCAATAATGAATTTAGTTATTAATTACCAATGGATGATTATTGATTAGTTAATCGCATGCAAAATTAAAAAGTTAGGAGAGGGGAGAGGAAGGATGGGGGTATTTTTCAACGATGCTGCTCTTCAGTATCTGAAACGAAAATCAAAATTTTTTAGTTATTCGATTTTGTTAGATGATTCGTTCTGGCATTAATTATTCTTCTATCAGTTTTGACTATTTTTCAAAAAAGTCTTGAATTTTAAATTTAGCAAGCAATCTGAAAATTTGAATCGAAATCGTGTTTTAATATTCAGCTGTATTTCGAAGAAGAACTACTGCCAGTCAGAAAAATTGTTATTCGTTGTAGAACATTTAGTATGAAGTTTTAATGGTGTGAGAACGGAAGTTTACTTGGCCTACCCAGAGCCTCTTGAGATTAAAATGATTTTTGTATGTTCCGAAAAGCAGTTCAAGAATATTTAACGTTTTCTTTGATTTGCTGTTCTCTAAGGTCGTCATGTGAACTGTTGGATATTTTTAACTGGGAGAGAACGCATGATGACGATTACACGCCTTGTTTTTCATGTTCATACCTAGATACAATAGATATCGTAGCACTTGTTATCAAACGGTTCAATGACTTACATCAATTAATGACTGACAGTTCCACAGAGTTACCTTTTTAAACTCCCATAGTTTAAGAGAGCATAAATTTTGAAATCCTATTACTTTCAAATTAGTTTGCCAAAAAAGGCACGATGTAAATTAATGCAGTTTCTAAAAAAAATTCAAAATTGTCAGTCACAAATAGATATAACAAAATAAGTTGAACTGGTGACGTCACTGCCCTTCAGAGGCTGGTAAATTATTATGTACCTACCTGTACACTTATATGTTACACATTTTATATAGGTACAAACATATGACAGGTACATGTGCATTGATGGAAAAATAAGATATTTTTTTACACTACAGTACACCGATTCAACATATTTTACATGCTTAGACAACAACAATTTTTTTTAAAAACAATCTCTGAAGAGACCATGCTTTAAGAATTTTAGACCTTTGACCCGATTTTCATGGTTTAAGTTTGCTGTTTATGGCCATTAGGAAGAAGAAGCTCAGAACTTTCCCCTTTTTTACCATAAATCTCAGTTTAATAAAAAGTATTCCTCACACAATATTTTTCTATATTATTTACAGCTTAGTTCCAGTTTCGGGATAGTTCGGGGTTGCCACACTTCAGGATAGTTGCATTACCTCTCATAGCCAGGCAAATGAATAATTTGCTAATTTGATTTTGGTATTCTGAGCTTCATTTTCTTGAAAAACGTTGTGACTCTTTTAGTTTTTACAAGAGACTGCGGATAGACTGAAAGCCGAGGGAGATAGGCGAGAGTAAGCACAGAGAGCAGCGGTTGCTAAAGGCCGTAGAGTACCAGTAGGTTGCTGACCTAGTAAAGGGATAGCCTCGGAAGTCTGCGGCAAAGCGTCAGCTATCATGAGAGAGAAAACGGAAAGAGACAGGAGAATTGTCACTCCTGCAACGAGAGAATTTTGTGTCAGAAAACAATGTAACATCCGAAAACCATCACCCTGTACAAATTCTAATCAAACGCTTACAAATAAATGGAACCCTTACTGGCCATTCTGATTATGTTTAGATAGTGATATCACAGTTTAAAAGTATGAAATTGAATAATTTATTCACACCAATAACTGAGTGCTTGCATCAAGCTGCTTTGTTTCTGCCTCATAAAGTCTTATTGTATGATTCGGAATACGAATGTATTCTGGACTAAAATATCTATGTATTGCGATTTAATCAACTATAAAATACATAAACATAAACGAAATGCCCAGGAGAATCACTCAACTTTTACAGCGTCCTACATCATTAAAAAGAATGAACATAGGTACAAGTTTCTAACTTTGTACAGGGTGATAAGTTTTATAAATCAGTAGTTTTCAGCCTCTGTGCTTCAAAAAGTAAGCGTATAAATGTTCAATGAAGCAATTTGTGATTAGTCTACAAATAAGTAACAAAATAGAAGAATTTACTGGGGAGAAATTCTTAGCAAACAGTGCTGAACCACCCTGCAGACATATTTACAGTAGTTTTTGCACTGGTGTCTGAAATAAATTTTATCTATTCATCTTAAAAGGGTCTCAGAGAAATGCTTAAAATTTCTCCCCATTCGAGATAAAATATGGTGGAATCTTCTGGTGTATAGCTGGATTAGCGCTAACCTAACACAGGTAGCGCGTCCGAGACCTGAGGCAATGTCTCAGTCACGAGGTTGTGAAACACTGTCAGCGATAGAAGGATCGTCACGCCTGAAAACCATGGGACTCGTCACACCCTTACCGAGTCTTCTCTTCCCTATAGTACATCACCAAAAAAGCTTCGGTAGTTCCAAAGATCTTGGTTGCAATTTAACTGGCGCTTTAGGGCTTTGGGACTTTAACCCCAGATTAGAAGAGGATCTTCAGAATGACCGTTACTTAGTTACATTTCAGAATGTTTGTTTACCCATGCAAATTGTAAATACTAACGAGCTTCTGTAAGTATAAGCGTCGATCCGACCATATTCAGTTATGCTGGTTATACTGGTGGTTTCACTATCGGATCGACCTTACACCCAAATTTTTTTAAGTCGAGCAGTTTTCCAGTGAAATAAAACGGACTAAATCAAGTGTATATTGTTTTTTTTTCTTTTCAGAACTGCTTGACTTTTAAATACATTAAAATTATTTCTCTATCCATTCTGGTTCATTATTAAAAGGTATCTTATATATTTGGCTTCTCTCTATAATCTAGTGGCCACCAAATTGAGAATCGGTAATATTTATTAATTTTTTTGTACCTAGACAAATCACTGTACATTTATGACGTCCAGATAACGAATCTTGTATAAGCTGAAACAGATTATTGACGTTTAACAGAACCAGCAGATGAGCACGTAGTAGAGAGTCGTCGTTTAAGAAAACTAGTAGACTGAGGACGGAGCAGATAACCGACGATTAGCAAAACCAGCAGATTGAGCAGGCAAAACTCGACAGAGGATGTGCTACTCCTGGAGAGTGTGCGTTTGTGCAAAATAAAAAAGAATAAGTAACCAAAGATGTTATGGGTAGAGAATAGGTAATGTTTTTGGATAACTAAATAATTTTGATCTCGGAGCAAATGTGCAAGCCTTAGGCGCCCTCTGCAGTCCAAGTTCCAACTAGCAAGCACATCTAAGAAAACATGAAACTTTACCTATCAGGGGGCGCTCCGAGGTGGGGGGCATTGTCGCGGATACCATATTTAGGAAAAACGTTAAGGATAGAAGGACGGTGACATCTGCCAGAAAACAAAAACAAAAACACTTTGAATCAACACTCTCGCACTTACAAAGGCTTCTTTTCGTTTGGGTCGTCAAACAAATATACCCAGTTTGTTCAAGAGGAGACAGAACAGGTGCTGTGCTGAGTGATTTTAATGGAAAACGACAGGGAGTTAGAAGGAAAATCAAATTAGCGAAAGCCACGACGCGATAGATAACTTTTCCAAAAAAATTTCATGTAGTTAAATAATTTAAAAGGCTATAAATAAAATATGAATAAATAAAAAAGAAATTTGGAGTGGAACAGTCCTAGACTGAAAGTTGTTGTCGGTTTCATCGCCGCACATCGAGCTAGTCATGCTGAAGGAGAGGATGGAACTTAAAGAAGGAAAACTTAAAAGAAGCGATCAAGAGGGAAAGGACACATTTTGTATGAAAACATGGCCGAAGTATAGATTGTCACAGAATGTATTTGAGCCTCGGTCCCTCTGTCTCTGAGCTGCCATTGTTCCGGCACACCAATAACCAGCTTTTCATTCAGATGTTTATAATTATCTTCTTTTGTCACGAAAAATCATCCATAAAATTATGTGAAAAAATTATTATCGTTATGTAAGTGAAAAATTCAGTAACTTTCCAAAAATACCAACACCTGAAGTGGAAAACTGGTTTTCAAACCAACCGACGAGCACATGACCAGTGCTGGATCCAGTGGGGCAAACAGCTTACAATGGGATCGTGTGGGATTCTCTCATTATTTCAGTTTCATTGTTCCATTTTCGAAGCTTTTCCAGAAGTAATACCGCAAGCATAAACATTGAATTTTCTTCTAATAAATGCGATACGTCAGTGTCATTGAAATTTAGTGTTACTCTTATATTAATCAAAAGCGAGGGCAGGTTCATTATAAAGAAGTGTTACATGTGTTGGGCTCCTGTTCACATTACCACTAACTACCGGACCCACAGCTAAGTATTCATAAAACTATGGTATAGTTGCGACTGATAAGAGCAAGTGCGTTTTGAGTCAACATCCACAGTATCACTTTTGGAAATTCATTATCATAACCATACGGTCGTTTAAAAGTTATTTTCTATAACAGTTATCCCATGTCAGCAGTGACTGAAATTTTGCTGTGCCCCGAAACTGGATCCATGAATTTGATTGGCGGAGTGGTGGTAGTGTCCGCCGGTTGGTTGGTCTCAGAGCAGCCTGATTGGGCATACCTAGTAGAGGCACCGCATCAGAAGTGGCTGGCATTGTTTCAGCCACCATGTTAAGGAACACAGTCAACGACAGAAGGATTGTCACACCTGTGGAAACCACAAACAAAATCGTCGCTTTTAGATGATTACGTCAATTTAATGGTAGTATGCTGAGACAGCGTTTATTTAAAGGGCTCCGCAGAGTTTTTTGATTCACTGACAGTTGACGGCTGATATTGCGATAATAAAATTTGGAGGTTCTGGTCCTCCTCACCCCGAAATTAATGCTTGAGATGGTCCATCCGTGAACCTACTACCTCTCTTCCCTGCTTTTTTTTACCAATTTTTTTTTTTAAAATTAGGTCAGCGTCTTTCATCATCTTCATTTCCAAATTCTTTTAATTACGTACCTACTGGAGTAATATAATATCATTTTGTAACTTGCTCACCTTCTAGTCATTCAGAAGCCTGTTTTACCAGTCTTGATTTAGTTCTTATGACGACATAAAAGTATTGAATAGACTGTTGTCTATCTGGGAGTACTTTTGAAAACTTTGGAGGACACATAGATTCGAAAGAACTATTTAGTGTCTTCGTTCTACTTTTGTCCTTGGAAAAGCTTGCAAAGTGCCTGTGTACGCAAAGACAACAGTGCCAAAATAGACTTCGAAGTGAATCTCGACAAGAGGCAAGAGAAACTGCTGTTTACCTTCTCTGCGGGACCCGAAAATCAGATTATTTAGACGTATTCTTTGGGTATTTATGATTTGCTTAAAAACTTTCCGTTGCGCACTTTTGGGGGGTGAAGCCCATGCAATGCAAGCTTAGACTTGTATTGGTACCTAGAGTGAGCTTTTCTCCACACTCATGCGGCAGAGTGAACCCCAGAAGTGTCATAGAAGAGATGATGACGCACGGAATGATTAGGTTCACCATGTAAAACAAGGTCCGGCGCCGAATTATGATCCTATACGTAATGTCGATGTATGGTTCCGAACAGCAAGCATACTTTTTTACGTTCTTTACGCCAGGCATTCCTGAAAATGGATGAAAGAGTTGATTGGTCATACCTAGAGAGAGCTTCTCCCCCGAGTCTGGTGGTAGCGTGAATCCCAGTACTGCCATAGAGGCAATCAGTACGCAGGGTACTATTAGGTTGAAAAAGTAGTAGAGTGTCCGCCGTCGTATTGTAATTTTAAAAGTTATGTCTATATAAGGTTCAGGACAGCAATTGTAGTAAATTTCGTTCCTTTTCCCGGGAACACCTGGAAGAAGAAAGAAAGAAGAGGATAGGATCAGGAATGTTTAAGCAGCAAGTTATTTAGTAACACTTTAGTTCTACAGTATGTACATACACTTTTTATATCCGACGATTTATCTAGAGTGCTATTTAAAGGGTGATGCGAGCCTGAGCAAGGGACGAAAGATTCCATTCTCAGGAGATAGAAAGATGCAAATAGAAGTAGACACTTTGAGAGAGGTCGCACTCTATGGGCAAGCTTAGAGTAGCTGAAATGTGACCTCATCTCAAGCGCTTGCAGGCTTCGAGGAATAGGATAGGTTTTCCCGGAAAATCTTTCCTTTCAAATAACACGCCAAAACTCTGCCTGAGGGACTTCAACTAGTGGAGAAACTTTTCTTTAACCTGCTCTATGTATCTTGAAGTCTATTTGACGTGACCCCTCGTGAGGGAAACTCTGACGACTGACTTTTCACGACCATACAATTTCATAGTTTTCTAATATCAGGACTATAACTTGGTTCGAAGCTACTACACTAAAGTACCCGCCTACATAGCAAAGAAAGGTACTTAAAATATGTTAGAATACTTGTACCTAATTATATTACAGAATAATCCTCTTCAAACGCCCCCCTCCCCTTTGTAGAGGTTATACCTTCCTTAGAATGAATCGCGACTGGAATTCTCCAGTCAATTTTTAAAATTTTTGCGTGTCGCTGAGCTCTACCCAATGCTACCTACTTAGTTTCCAGTCTATATAGCCAAAGCTCCTCTCCTTAAGAAAAATGTTGACTTTCAGCAGGTACTATCTGTGTGACGTTAACGTACCTAACAAGTCCCACTCTCCATTGGTTATGAAACTGCTGATGTCACCCCCGCCGTCATCTTGCAATTGAAGATCGAGCTGAAAAATAAGTATGCAATATTATTTCTAGGAATACTCATAGGCGTTAAGAAAATACACCTTCCTCATGCCGTAACATCGAAAACAGCGGCGTCTTGATGTCTTATGCCATCTTCATTGGTCATTCAGAATGGATGCAAAAATTGTGCTCGGAAGTCAACTTTAAATGGAAAAATAGAATTCATTTTCTTTTTTCCTTTTTATTTGTTCTAACTGAAATTAACGTGACTTCTAGTCTGCTCTAAAACATGCACGTCAGCCGCCAGCTCTAGCTAAACTTCGGGCTCGTGAGGAAGACGTTCATCTCTTCTCAGAAGAGACAGAGTCGCCACCGTTTTCGGAATACTGAATATGTGAATCAAGCTAATGATAAAATTATGGTTTTGGCTTGTGGCGCTGTGAAGTAAAGAATAGTTTTATAAAATGCATCGGCACTATAAGTCATCGAAGGTTTGAGTGGCATGCGCATTCGACTGTGCTTTCCATGCCCGCGATCAGCGGTCCAATAGTTGTGGCCATTTCTGAAGCTATACTAAGCTGTGCAGCTAACTCTTATTTCTTTTATTGCTGACAAGAAATTTCATCCATTATACTAGTTCAGATTTTTCACTCATTCAGTAAAGTATGAATCATAATTATCAAAAGCCATTTTTGTTTTAATTCCAGTGTCCGAAAAACTCAAAAACCGATTACCTTGCTTTCGGAGCTGAGTAATCTGTATGACAGTGGGATATGCAACTCCAAGAAGAGCGTTTGGAATACAGTGAAAGGTGAACTAAGCGAGGAATTGCAGAAAATATGAATTCTCTAAATGAAACTAAGTAGGCATGTCAGTGGTGCCAATGAGGCAAAACCTCGTCTGGCCCCAAAACTATTCTGTTCAGAAATAGGGTGACAAAATATCAGCACCCCAAAAAACCCAATCTACCCAATCTACAGTCGCATTGTACTAAATTATATTTTTAATTTGCTGTAGAGATGTGAGTCCACGTTGTTCCTTTGGTAGTGGTGTCACCCGAATTGGGAGGGGGGGGGGTATATTCTATTTATTTGGACCTTAATCTGAACCTTCCTTGGATGTAGTGTTGGGGGGGGGGGGGGGGGAGTATAGTTATGATTATTTTATTTATTTTTGCTAAACATTCAATTTCAATTGGATTCCCAATGTACCTACCTACATTTTGACACGTTTTTGAATTTTTCTGACTGTGCAATTCTAAAAAGTCTTACGAAGTACTTTGGAAAAGATTAGGCATTCAGATAAAAATGGGTGAAAAAAAATATTGTGAAAGCAAGAGAAATAATACGAGAAATAAAAAGACAGTACAACGGATGAAATTTCCACTTGAGAATACTTTGCAAGTGATCAAGATCCTGCTTCAAATAGGATCGGACCAGACCGTGTTTTTTCTGTTTGCCACAGAAAACAAAAAAAATTAACTTAATTTTACTGTTCTTATAAGACGTTATTCTCAACGCCTCCGTCTCTATTTTTTACTCTTTCCCTCGAAATTTTCCAATTAAATATTTAAAAATTTCTTTGTGACATTTGTTTATTCTATACTATTCCATAGGTTTGAAGACGGTTTACTGGAAATTATAAAATCCTGAGACCACGTGCTGGACCGAAGTTTTCTCTCTGTCTAGTTATTTTTTCTCCTATGAGTGACCTTGAAACCCCTGAAGGATAACAGTAACGAATAAAGGAATGTCACGGAGTTTTTTTTTAAATTCTATGTGAGCGAAACCGGAATATAATGGAGGGTTCTGACTTGCGCTCCGTATTGACGTCATTGTTTTAACTCCCTGTACCTATTAGGTACCTGTATTAGGTCCTTCTGAACTCTATGACCAATGGCAGCAGTTAGTTTAGTTAAAAATCGGAGGAGAAAAGGCGTAACCTTAGAAAGCCAAAACAACTTTTTTTTTTTTAATTACGTCTGGCCCCCACTATTCTGGTCTACTTTGCGAGGAAAAAAAGGACAAGTGTCTTAATTTATGGGAAACGTTTAATAAATTTCAGGATTTGTTTCGGAACGTGGCAAAAAACATTCACTTGTACCATTTTTCCATCGGTCATCGAAATTATAATAGAAATTATTGTAAAAATTCAAACTTAGGGCCGATTGCACCAACGCTCCTGAAGCGATTAAAGATGAACAAGGGAGATTTTGGTGTTATTGACCCTCAATGATCTCAAACGATGAATGAGTAATGGACTGGGAGGGATGACGGCTGCTTATGAAACTAAACAAGCCCAAATTTGAGTGAAAAATGATTTTTTATGATGGATGCTTTATTTCGGATTTAGTAAAATTATATCGATATTTTTTGTTTGTTTAGTGTCAGAGGTATCAGTTGTGAAAAATTTGATTTTTCACTCAACTATGTTCTTGAGTTTAATATTTTGTTTTTAAGCTGTTCTGAAAAATCTTTACAATTGTTGAAATTTAGTCACAAATTTGACTTCATTCATTCAAAATAAATTGGTTATTTCAGAACAGCCAACAATTCCCATACCTCACGAATCTCGTAAAAATTTTAGAAATATAACGTCTCGATCTCCTATGGCTGGGACAACTGGTTCCTGTTTGAATTTTACTGTGTTCATTGTGGACCTCTTGTCAAATGTCCATAAAAATTGAAAGCCTTCAAAGCTTCAATTTTTTTCCTGAGTGAGCAGAATTATAATTGAATCTCGAGAAAAATATTAAAGAAGGAGGCAATTTCAAAATAAAATTTGTATGTGCTGTTTTTTGAGTTGAGGTAGTGAGATACGGGCTTGTGTTGTAGGGGCAGCGGCTTCTATCTACCTGAAAGCCATCGTAGGTCCAACTACCAAACTTCATCTCACAGCGCTGGTCATCAAAGGGGAACCACGTAATGTCAATCTTGCACGTGCTCTTGAAGATGCCAGGCGGCACGTACAAGCAGCTGCCGTTATTCCGTACCACAACGTTAGTGGGATAAGTCCCGTCGAAACCCTCATCCGCACTATTGTCAACCAGAAACAAAAAGAGAAAAAATTCTAGTCAATTTGGTAAATGTATATATGGAGAAAGATATAAAAGTCAGTAAAGTGCAAACTACCAGCTATTTAGTTTGATTCATCATAATAATACATGGTATTTTTTAAAACTGTGGCTGCAGGCAGATTTATTCCAGTGTTTCCAACTTAGCCTTTTTATCAAAAGTCCCATTGTGATTTGTCTTTTTTATGTCGCAAAAGTATGAACGTGACAAATTGTCACTCAAAACTGTGTCATGTTAAATGGCTCGTGAGGTGTTGGTTTCGTCGTGGTTCGAAGCACTGGAATTTGGTCACAGTTGCACTCAAGTTTTATTTAGAGAGAAAGAAAAAACATGCAATAAGTGAGACCTGGAGCCATAGTTTGTATGCAGGTATTTCACAAAAAAAAATATAAAACATTGACTACGGAAGGAGAGATTAGAAAAACGTTTAGTTTGGTTATCGACTGCTTTAGTTTAGAACCGGGTTCCAAGGGCAGATTGACCAGGAGGGGTGCGGTGGCCCGGGGGTCGCACCCCCCGAGGGCATAGCTATGGAAAGCAACAACGGCATCTGACAAGTGTACGACGCACCGGGCGGCTGTTCCCCTTTGATCTGCGTACCTCACCGCCAAGGGTAAAACCTCAAATTTTCGGTGGAATTGAAAAGAGGCCGGTCGCCCGTCGATCTGCGGCCTTTTCAAACTCCACCAATCGCGGGTAATGCAAAACGGACCCTGAATTATTAACCCTCTTCCGTTTGTGCCGCTTTCCTGTGAAACAGTCATAAATAATTCAAACCTTTTCGGAAAAATGGGCTTTGAAAATGAAGATGACGATGGGAAAATGATTCAAATGAGATTGTTCCTTCAAAATTCCTCTCCAGAGTGTCACCCAACAGTCGACGACAGCCATTTCCTTATTTATAACATTTAAGTAACCAAACGTTAAACTATTTGGAACTATTTCATTCAGCTTTTTCAGAGCGATATAATGAGTTCAAGCTGTCGTGGAAAGTTTTCCATCAAGTGGAAGGAGTTTTGAAAGAAAATGCTGAGGATAAAAATAGGTAGCAAATAGCAATATCAGCAATATGTACCAATCTCAGTACATTCCTGAATGCACGTACGTACCCACTGGACGCACATTATCAGATACCTTGCCGCCCCAGTCATTGCTGAATTCCTTCTTCTCGAAATTTTTGTTCCAAACAGATTTAGCAGAATTGGTTAAACAATCAAGAGCTACAATTTATTATACAAACAACTAGGTAGTTTTCTACGGCACACACAACAATTATCTACAGCATAGCGTGAAGGACGGTATAGGAAACTTTTATAGAGGAAAAAGGTGCATTAGGGACAAACCTGTTGAAAAAAAGAAGTTCATGTTACAAAAGTTACGAATGTAGACCTATGGCTCTTGGGAAATTCCCATCGGTTTTCGAAGCGAACCCTTAGGTAAAACTTGTGTAGGGAATTCTTTTTAAAAGGCTATAGTATTGTTACCTCTGTTTACTTTCATTTCCCCCTTAATTTTCCAACTTTCGGTCATGTTTTTCTTCCTTGGGTAGTCATTGTGTATACCTACTCGTACCTTCTGTTGTATGAGAATACATTCCACTGTACCTTTAAAGTAAATAGGCTGTAGGGCTAATAACTCACTGCAGGGGTAGAAATAAAGTTGTCCTACACAAAGCTTTTGTTGATTTTTTTTATAATCAATTTTGTGAAGAAACTGTTGGATGTTTATTTGATCTGAGACATCTTGTTTATTACATCTAGTGATTTCATGTCCAAGTATAATTTTCAACGATTTTTTTTTTTTTTTGAAAAAAAATCACGTGATCGTAAAATAACGTTAGACTTATTGATTTTTCAATACACATAAATGCAGTCCTACAATCTCCTCAAAAATAAAAATAATCAACCAAAAGCATTCTGTCTGAAGCCTTAAACCGTTCACGTGTATTAAGGTACCTCATTATATGACGCATAAGAATGACTATTCACGCAACTATTAGTACCTAATCCCTGCCAGATACTGAATAAAATCTTTAGTAGACGTCATTGTCAGTGGCTTCAGTTTGAACCTAATGAGGGTACGGTTGGTATGGCATGGCAGGCAGACTGACCTGTTGTACATGAGCACGTCGGGTTTCCAGATCCGATGGGGAGGAATTCTCAAATCCTTCACACCTCCATACTCCGATGAGTTCCACCTAAGATTTACATCATTCCATTCCTGGAAGAAATAAAATGTTTTTACTTTCCCGTATACGAAAAATATATAGGAAAGTATTTTGATTGCGAGATTTTCGATATGAGAAAAATCGGATTCTGAATCAGCACAATTTTGTACGGGATACATGGAACTAAAGAAGAAACTGTAGCATCTTTCAGTTTGAGATATTGCGAATATAGGACCTCAAGCAAGATTCTCAATATCCTTCAGTACTCAATCACTCTGATTTGCCATCTCTAACCCATATAATCTATTCGACGGTTGGCCAATCCTTCTGCCTTGTCACGACCCTTTAAATACCACTAATACAGCAGCCATTTCGTTAGTTGAGGAGATAAAACTGTGGGACGGCGAAATTTAAAACTATACGGGGATTCTTTCCTCTCTTGGGGAAAAACTAAGGAAGAAACTAAGAACACATGAAGGTGTTTTTATGGGATTTTACTGAACATCTCTGAAAAGGATTCCACTAAAGATTTTGGACATATTGTCCATATTGTCCATATTTTGGACATATTGTCCATTAATCTATTTACTTACCAATTTCAGCCAAATATTAGTAATTAAAAGTTGATTTTTTTCATCCTGAAAAAAAGGAAACAAAAATGTGTTAGTCAAATGTTTCTTGAAACTCGAACATAAACATTACCCTGCCATTAGGTGCTTCCCTATAGAAACCTAATTTTTGCACGGAAGTTTGATTTCTGTTAATTTGGATTTTTATCGGTACCGATATTTCTTTATCGCAAGCCGTAAACTGTGTTTATAGGTACATAGGCTGTGATTCTCATCTATAGAAAAGATATTTTATGGAAAATTAAATTTTTACATCGCAGCGGCGGCGAATAGACCCATGTTTTATATTGTTATAAAAATGTCGCGTGGACCTTCAGGCTTGAGGAAGGTGTAGTCAAAATAGCGTGAGAAATAAAGGATTTGAAGGGAGCACCCCTTGAAGCAGACTGTCAGTCTGGGCCTCCCCAGCCCATTCATACTGGGAAACCGCTGTAAGCAAAAACCCCCTAGCGGTAAGCAGCGCAAGTTTAAAGTTCTGTATTTTCCCTGTAGATGGCTCTACAGGCACTATTTGCCTCCCTCGTCCAGCTGAGCAGCTGTTTTGCCGGGTCCTGTCAACATATTGAGAGAGTCGTTTGTGATAATTTTTTAGAGCAGTCATTTGGAGGAGTTGTTTTTTCTTACTATGATAAGTAATCCTACATCTTATCTATTGCTAATTACCGAACTTCTGGTCTGTTATGAAGTACTCTTCTGTTAAGTTTGTACGTAGTCTGTTCACTCATTACCTATATCCTAACCGTGAGGCAGAGTATCTATACGTACATCAAAGGTAATTATTTCTCGCAGCAGGAAACTCAGCCTGAACAGAGGGGAGTCACAAGAGAGATGAAATAGAGGATGATAATTTCAAACAGCCGCGTGATCCGTGAGAGAGTAAAATTAGGAAGTAAAATAACTGCAAAATTCCAACTTCCTCAAAATTAACATTTTTAATTATGAATCAGAAATCTTGGAGTTTCTGGTATGGACTTTTAATAATCGTAAATAATGTCAAACACAGAATCTATCCATAATTTTTTATTTCTAATTTTAGTGGAAATAAATTATAACAAAAGTTATTTTTGGGTAACCCTATACACATCCTACTTCTATGTTAGTTGCGCTAAATGTTATGAACTGAATATGCACGTTATTTAACTTATTACCTAACCTTCTTTGTTTACGGTAGAAACTCGTGAATTCTAGGAAGTAACCCTGCTTACGTTGGATTCTCCCTAGGGCTCGGAAAGGAAAATAATTTCTTCGTAGAGATTGTAGTTTCTTGGAAATGAACGAGTCCGAGCCGGGAGTCCCAGAACGTATTTTTAAACTTCTAAATAAAATTTTTTACTACACGTTTGTCAGTTAATATGGAATATATATTTTCTGTTTGTTTACGGATGGAATGGCCGGAAAAACGCAAATTAACAGCAAATGTATAAGTATTCTGTCTTAAGGGTTACTTTAGGCAATATGGAAAGTAGGCTTGATCGGGAAGCCATCAAATATTCATAAAATAGACTTCTGCTTCCTTGGAAAGCGTGCACTGTTCTTTTCAAAATAGCAGCAAGTTAGGAATTAACCAAACATGTTGCAGTTTAGAAATAAAAGATCAGTAAACCTATTTCTCAGCTTTTCCGCAGGTAGACCTTTGTTCCTGGAATGTTGAAATTATGGAAAGTAGGCCATGTCGACATTGGTCGTGCATTCTTTTTGATAACTGTTCCCGAACACAATGATAATATTTCAAGTTTATTGTGTTCCAAAAAAACTGAGGATTCTGTGAAGAATGTCACCCAGAATGTTTGAGTTAGGGGGTGGCGAACAACAAAGATAGCTATGATAATATTTGGCAACGTTACAAAAAGGGAAGTTGGCCGCCATTAGTCTCAGTCTTGTGTCGTTTATCACAACTGCTTACGAAGCCCGCATTTACATTAATTAGCGGGGTTGTGACTGCGCATTAAGAAAGCTAGCATGTGCTGACTTCAACATCACTTATCTGACACCAAGCCTACCCTCAGTTTCCAAACGAAACTTTCCACTTAAATCCTTTAAGTACTGCAACACTGAGTGTTTTCCATTTTATTTTTTATTTATTCCAAATTGGATATTATGAATCATACTTTACAGTACCTTTTTATACAATTCTTTTTCTCCTCCCCCCCCCCCCCATTTTTAATTTTTGATTTATCGAAAACTGGTAAAATGCTTCTAACAGTTAAGTACTTATAGCTGGTTTGGCACCTTAAAGTAGGTATGTTTCAGTTATGTTTCAGTCATTTGGATGCCAACGTGGGGAGAAACATCAAGTCGATTTCGCTCGCTCACCAAAAAGAGAATACCTCACTGATAGGTATTCCTTGTGATTAATTAAATTTGGCTTTTCCCATGCAATAGTTTGAATTTAACTGGAGTTTAATGTTAACCGAGGATGGTCGGACGCACTCTTAAGGGAATATACACTATACACAAGTACCACGAGAACTGTTTTTCCTGCCCGTTTTTTTTATTATGTCGGAAAGGAAATACGCTTAAGTTTCTTATGGGAATTAACATTGGAGTTACAAGGTAGATCCTTTACTTATTCCAAGACCACAGTAAGGGTGCGTCCCACCATGCCCAGTTAAAATTTAACTGGAGATTTACCATGTTAAATTTAACTAAAAAGTTAAATTTAACATGGTAAACATATGACCAAATCTCCAGTTTAATTTTAACTGGGCATGGTGGGACGCACCCTAAGTAAACTAATATCTCACTAAGACCTGGTCCTGAAATGAATGAACTGAACTGGTAATGAATGAATTGCGAAAGTGCACATAAAATAAGAGAGTTGAAAGCAGAGAGTTTTCAACAAGGAAAAGAAAGTTAGCTGGAAAGAAAAAATTTAATGTTAGTGGCAATTTATGATTTAGAAGGCAGTTTCCCTTTCGGGCGGAAAGTGATACCTGGCGTTTTGCCATCCATTTCAAGACTTCTTTACTTCAAAAATTTTCATCTGCTAATGCATAGATTTTAGTCATGGAATGACACAGATACTTTTTTTTTTTTTTTTTTGTTGAGAGATTCACACCTGCTAATTCGTTCGTACAGTCGCACGTTTTTATAGCAGACTTTCTAGATTCCCCATAAAATATTTCAGCTTTCAGATTTTTTAATCGAAGATTAACAGTCCTGCTTCAATGCAGGTTGTATGCATAATTAACTGAATTATCAGTTCATCTAAAGCTTGAGCCTAGCCTAACATATTTGCTGGTATATTCATCACTGCAATCATAAGAAGTGTCTCTCGTGAAACAGGTACAAAATCCCAGAAAGTAAAAACACAAACTTCTAGTGAAACCCTAAAAAGGTCCATGTGGAGCTTTTGGCCACGTAGTCAAGCACTCCAAGCACGTGTGTGTTTAAATCTTTCATACATCCCCAGGATAGCGAAATGCCTCCATAAAAACGTCCCGCGTAATGCTCATCGTAAGTTTTCACTTCCAACATGGGAATTCCTCTTTAAATTCTAAACATCAAATGCCGCAAGTCACAGAACGCTATCAAAATTTTACGCACTTAATTTGCTCTTTACTCTCTTCAGGCCTATTTTCAATTTTATTTACCTGAATCTAACAGTGTACTGTAGTAGTACCGATGTTCAGGAAATTCGCTTAAAACTATATTGTTACTCCAGTTTTTGTCGATCGGATTAAAACTGAATAAATTTCTACTTTGCCTGTTGAAGTTATCGTAGCAAGCCCTACCTGTTCAGTATACTCAAGAAATTTAAAGCTTTGACAGAACTGAATTCATAGAAATCCTTTTACCTAGGTAGGTGAGATATTTTCAGTAACATTTTCGTCACGTGAAAATATGCATATAGGTAAGTACCTACTTGGAATAAAAGGCACTATATTATTAGTGAGGGTCAAGGGGTTGACCACTCGAGAGATTGCTTGAGATTCTATGAAGATTTCCAAAGATTTACTGAGATTCTCAACGAGATTCGTGGAAAGATGCACCCCTAAGGGTGCGTCATTTCACTCCAGAAATTTCCAAGATTCCCTGAGATTTCATTAAGATTTCCAATGATTGCGTGAGATTCCCAACGAGATTCCTGGAGTGGTTAACCCATCGCAAAAGGCAAAACTTACCACATCTATAATTTGCATGAGCGTTAGGCCAAAACTGAGTTGAAGAGGTTCCGATTCGTTCCCAACAGGTCGCTCTAAAACGTTGTAGTGATCTAATAAATTGTGCAGAAGTCTTTTCTCGTGCGGCCCCTGGCGTGACTCTGAAATAGAAAAGAAAACATTGAAATATTTAACAACAGTTTAGTGAATAAGGGGAGTTAACAGTACCTACTTTTAATAATTCTACACTTCAGTCGTTTTTCTCGTTTTCGCGTCTGATATTGTAAGACGTTATTTTTCTACTTTTTATCGGAAAAAACAATGTTTTGTATACGAGTATTCTACATCTTTTCGTGTGCAGGGTTTCAGTGGGTTTGATTTCTGGTGTTTAGGACGTTAATAATAAGTTTGTAACATTTCTTTTTTAAATCATAAAAATGTTTTCAATTCATTAATGGAGTAATCCATAAATTAGGTAGGTTTCTGACGCTACTCTGGTTTGTTCTAAGAATTCGGGAGTGGTGGTGTGGTTGTTGTTGTTTTGGATGCTTGGGGGTATGGAGCTAGATTAACAGGTACTATCGACACCATATTCACCGCCTTCAATATATGGCGCAATTTTTACAAAGTCGACGCAACGTCGACCTCAACCGCCTTCTATATTCTTGTTTCTTGCTTGTAAACACAAACACTGGCACGACTTCAACAAGGCATTGCCCTGCTTAGTTCTAAATAAATACACTTCGCAATGAACTACTTTTGAAACACAACAGCACATCCTAACTCATTTCGAAAACCAGCCAAAAAAGGCAAAAGGAAAATGGAAAACCTTGAAAGCACTCACTTGTTTACTTTTCAATTTCAATAAACATAAACAATTTTCAATTTCAGGACGCCAACCTATTTTTTCTGTTACGGCGGTTGCGACAATAATGTTGTGGCGACAATATGGTGTTGCAATTTCCATATAAACACAGTGCTTACTTGGGGGGAGAGTTTGATGTTGGTGTTAGGAAGATGTTTCTTTTAAATGTTTTCGGATTTATTTCGGATGGGAAGTAAAAGTGAAGTTATGGAGTAGAGGACAAGAAGGCACGGCGGTGCCCCGCCACTACCAAATGAAGTAAAATGAAAGATCCTAAATTATACACTATATTGTTTCACAAGCTGCCTACTCTTTGTGAAAGATCATGAACTCAAACTGTTATAAATGATACCCGTCGGTAAATTCTAAAAGCTCGGACGTTTTACGAGAGGAAGTAGAACTCTTGCAGGGTTATGCACTGTTGAGTTGTAAACATATCACTAATAATTGAAATGGCGAGGAACAAAGACCCATTTGAAAGGAGCAATTGTTTTGTAACAGAAGGAACAAGCCTATTTGGTTGAGAGTTGATTGCAAACACCCGATAACTTGGGAAACAAATACCTAAGTTACTAACTCAGGGGATGTATTGCCTTGTATTTAGATTGAATGGCTGGCATAAAGAGAAGTGCCGTGGAGCGTTAAGATTCAGCAGAAGGCTGTCTGCTCGTCTGCCTCTCCCCCCTCCCCCCCCCCCCCCCCCCCTCCCTTCCCTTCCAAGCTTTTCAATGAAAAACTCGTAGAAGGCTCTACCGGGATTGGCTGTATTCAAGATCTCTACCCGGCAAAATGAAAATGAGTTTTATCTGCAATTCAGGAATCATTTCAAATAGCTTCAGCGGGCAAACTTCAATCATGGCTGAGCTTTTAAAATCGCTGATTTTCGAGTACAAAGTAGAACCTAAAACTCTACATAGGGAACATTTCTTGGCTTGATAGTTACACAGTGATTTTAACGTATTCTGTCATGGTCGAAAAAAGAGATTCAGGTATGACTAAGTTGACCACGTCACCTTCAACACACACGGAACGATTATTTTTCCTCTCTGACAGACACGACATAATTTGTTTGTGTCAGGCTGGTTTCATAGCTGAAGACTGATGTCACGTAAATTATAGGTACCTACTTGAGCTGTGAAATGGAAACAGAGTCCAGTAATTTTTGGTATTGCTGCTTTTTAAAAATCATAAAAGGACACAAACAGTAGCACATCATAGAATTTTGTCTTCTATATATCTACTTTCCACAAATAAGTTCCTTTAGGTCAATGAAACTTTGGGAGCTTATTTTCATTTTACCGTTTGTAATAATCATATTGTGTGCAATGTCTGTGAACCTGGGGTGACTTTTCCAAAACGAGGGATTTCTCTACCCCAATTATCTGCTTATTGCTTGCGGGAAAGTTGGTGGAATACAAAAGAACTGCTCTTGTGAAGGAGTTGCGACGAGCTTCTTCGTTGAGGCAAATTGAAATTACGACCAAATTTTTTCCAGGGATTATTATAATTTTTTTTTGTCAGAACTTTAACTGAGGTATGTTACGTTATTTTTTCTGTAACAAAATCATGTAAAGTTTGTCTGAGCACGGTGGGGACTGCTCTTAAGTTGACAAGTAAACCAGGAGGCACTGTGAATAAACTGGGATGGAGCAGCATATAATCTCCATACAGATCGGAAATCGATACTTTCTGACACAAATTTTAATACACGTTTGACCTAACTCTCGTGAGCTTCGTTTTGTGAACTCTTCCTATGTTTGCCATCAACTGACCGAGGCAATGTTTGAAACATTTCAAAACGGTGTATACGTCTTGATTTGTTTACGCTAACTTTCGAACCGGGAATTATCGTTTGAGTAAATATTTCCTACCAGAGTCAATGAATCGATGAACCTGTAGAACTGACTCAATAATTGAACGATAAAGTATTGCAAATTACTGCACTGGGCGCTTTTGATGAACTAGGAATCACGGCAAAAACTAATACCGTCTCTGGACAATTCTCGATCAACTCCCAAATTTGTGACTACGAGATCAGTCGGATATGCCGGGCTTATATACGGTGTTATATACTCAAGTGTGGTGGTGCATGGTGTAAATACGTTGTTGATTATTTTAGACTAATACACGATCCTATAACTGAACAGGATCTGGATTCAAGATAAATAATATAGTATACCTACTGTGACCAAGAAGAACGGAAGGGAACATTGTTTGTCTGAAAAAGTCACACTAGTCTAAAAAAGGTTTACCGAGATATGCTTAACAATGTAGAGGCGGCAAGGGAGTGGGAGAGGGTGCTGTTTATCGCCATTGTCATATGATATTTTCAAAAATCTCCCCCTCTCCCCCCCCACATCTTTTCTTTCCCAAGACTTCTCCCGCAACATTTCACTTTGGGAACTCGAGTAACTTTTGCGACTTCACTCATAAATAACCTGATGCTAAAATATGTCATTCCGCTTGGAAAGCTATAGCTTCGGCGCTAGTTTTTCGAGACCATGATGAAAGGGAGCAAAATTTTTATTATTTGGCTCAGGCCGAAGAAAAGCCTGGCGTCACTTCCTCTCCTGACTTCACATACATTTTCTGAAAATGAAATTTTAAGGTTGACTCCGCGGACCTCGATTACCTCGGGAAATGTAAACATGGGAGAAAATCTCCAATTTTCTCTTAACTAGGCATGGTGGAACGCACCATATGACAGGAAGGTCATACGGTGAGATGCATTTATTATACTCCTAATTTAAGTTCAATTTTAAGATAATTTTAAAACTGATACTTAAAAATTGCTAAAATTCTAACAAAAAATACGGGTTTTTACAAGAAAGCCGGAAGTTTTCTGCCTTTCTTTTTAGTCCTAAATTTGTTAAGGTGAACTACGTCAACAATGCGTAAACAAAAATATGTATTCACATTTTAATGAGTTTGCGCATTTTTATTAGAAGCACGCATCCTGAAGCAATGAAGTGACAAAACAGAAAAAAAGCCACCGCGTACTTTTTCTCTGAGTCATCTACTTTTGTCATATTTTGTTGGTTAATTGAAAACATAAGTTTTGAACACGCCTTAATGAGATATTATGGTAATTTAAATGAAAGAAATGGAACAGCTCATCAACATGCAATTAATTTTTCTTCTCCGCTTCTACCTACTCCTCATGGCAGTTTTCAAGCATTTCTTTTGTGCATTTCGCAAATGGTGGAAGACAGAGTGCCAAGAGACAACCAAGATTTTTGTAAAAATATAAAAAGTAAACAAAAAATGTGCTGGAAAAAAAATAAAAGGATAATCGTTCCAGCCAAAATGATTCGTTATCTGCTTTCCCACACCAAAAACATAGAACCACAACAAAACATGGAGGGACTGTATTACACTAAACTGCTTACTTTGACTGTCAGTTGTTTTGTTTGCTTTACGGTTACAAAATGTATATTATGTTGTTTTTTACTATATATGTCGATCATACTGATCATTTTCCTCCTCTTATCTAACCTTGTTTAACTGTGAAGACCCGTTAGGAATTCAGGAATCTTATAAAAAAGGCTGGGGCAGTGTTGGGAAATAAATTAAGAACCTTTCTTTTAGAGTTAGAGGCAGCTCCACTTCACTTGAACTAGGTTCGATTTTGTAGTTTCTCCTTGATTCTACTTCAACTCGAATTTGATCAGTAGTTCGAGTTGAACTCATTTTCAAATCGTTCGCTTTGTTCGTCCAGAACGAATACTGTGAAAATGGTCATTCTGGGAATTTACTTTCTTGTATCTATCTACTCCAGAAAATGACAAAACATCACTTTAAGTTATTAAGGCCCAATTTAGTAAATTTCCCACGATATCCTTGGAAAATGGCTTCAACTAACTACAGCAATAACTTAAGTGCCTGATAATGGAAAGTTTCGATATGGAGTACTATAATTCAATGTAGAATCATACTAGCAAAATAAAGATTACTTAAAGATACGGAGAACATCATACTGGGGAGAAAAGCATGGGTAAGACTTTTACAAATGTATTTTTGGCGTCGTGATATTACAGGAAAGGACGTGATATTCTGAAAGGTGCCGTGAAAATCAATTTCCACGAACAAGAAATGGGCAATTTTATCTAACAATGTAGTTGTGAGCTCCAGTTCAATATACCCTATTTTTTGAAGAGAAAAAAAGCTGATTGAAAATGAAAATAATACAAAAGAAGATAAAACCGGGGGATCTTACGGGGCTTTATTCGGTCTAGCTCATATTACGGAAGATGGGAGAAAATACTTACGATATACGTGATCTGCCCTAAAGACAAACACTCCTAATCTTGGTAAGTAGATACATCGTATAAAATCCCTCCCAAGGGGGAACCTTTCTTATTCTTCTCCCCTGCTGTAATCTACCTTAGACTAAAAATTAAATATTTGTCTTCTTATCTGGAGAATAGATGGATTTAGGGTGCGTCCCACCATGCCCAGTTAAAATTAAACTGGAGATTTACCATGTTAAATTTAACTTAAAAGTTAAATTTAACATGGTAAACATAGGACAAAATCTCCAGTTTAATTTTAAGTGGGTATGGTGGGACGCACCCTAAAGGAAGCCATCTTGAGTATTTGATACTCCACATGGCACATTTCTCGAACCTCTCAAAAATTAACCTTCAGGGGGTGGAGGGGGGGGGGGGGGGCGGAAACGGACAAAATTTTTGGCAAAATGACTTGCCTGAGAGAGCCTCCATGAGTAATAGAAATAAAGGGTCCGACAACAGTCGCACTTAACTTTCTCGCCCCGTATGATTTTTATTTTTTTGAGATTTTTTTGCGGGCGTAATTTTTAAGCAATCCAAAATCGGAGCAAGAGCAGGAGCAGGAGCATCTATCTGAGATCAGTCATACTAAATCTCATGACTGTCATTTTATTACTGTGTCCCAAATGCGTCCCGACCATTCAAAAACGTGTGGTTTCTCATTTTGAACTCATTTTCAACACTTTTTTGACTACAACGGCCGTAATTTTGAAGATAACAAAATACTGTTCGACAGTTGTTTAAGTTACGTAGTTTTACACAATTGTACCAAATTTCATGAGAATCGGTCGTTAAATGTGAATGGCGCCGAAAGGATCGAACTTGGGTCCAAAACGGCCGTACTTTTAAAGTGATTCAATTTTCGTTGCAGATAACCTCGAAACATCTATTTCTCAACACACTTACCAATTTTCAATGTTCTAGATTAAAAAGTGTACTGTCGGCGCTTGTCCGACTAACCAAAAACACGATTTTTGAATTTTTTTGGCGGTTTTTTGGCAATAGTGGCCGCAATTTTTGACCAATCAAAGATTCCTTAAAAATGTCCCTCGGTCATAAATTTAGACAGGTCCATACCAAATTTCATCACAATCGGGTGAACGGTATAGGCTCTAGAGCAGGGAACGGACAGACTGACGGACTGACAGACTTTTTCCAGAAACCACTTTTTTGAACTTAGGGGACCCCCAGGATCATGGGAAACCCAAAATCTCAATTTCAAAATTTTGCACGAAAACAATACTTTCTCGCCATAGGATGGCTAGCGAGAAAGTAAAAATATCGATAATTGGAGACAGTCGTTGCAAAATCTATAGCTGTCTGTTAAACAAACGTGGGATCCTATTGTACATTAAGTAATACCTACAGCTACCATGGTTAACTTTTAACTCATTTTTTTAGAATTTCAGTTTTCGGTTGGGCTAAAATGTACCTGTAGAAGTGTAGATAATGGCTTACGAGTTGAGGTCAGCTAAGTAAAGCTGATGTAGCAGTTATTTATGGCCATGATTTAGGAAGGCTTACTGAGCATTTAATAATTTAGTAAAAGGTTTCTCTGGCTTTGTCGCAACTATAATCCCCCCCTGACTTTAACGTAATAAATGGATATACCCCAAGTGCCGGATCTCATCCCCAGTTCTACGCAACTACAACACTACAACTTTCCCCTAAAAGTACCCTAACACCACCAATACCTACACCAGTTAGAAGTGCACAGAGACACCGGCAAAACCAAATTATAAATTAAAGCACTTTTCAGGTGACGCCATAAAAATAATAACGAAGAAGTTCCGAAAATAACTTTCCTAGCTGATACTATAAGCCTCTAGATTCTAGATTCTAGATTATAATTTTTGAAAAATTCTTCTATTGCAGATTTTAGGTATATTATAATTGTGTCACTTTTAGAAAAAAATATGGGTAAGGAATGCAAAATAAATATTTGAAATTATTTTTATTACACAGCAAAATCTGGTGTATTGTATATTCAGCATTAAAGGAAGGCACTGAATCCGAAAAAACCCTCGAAGCGTAATCCTTCATTTCATTTAACCACTTAGTTTTAGCCTCGGGGGAAATTAAGCTCTTCCAACAATTATTTAAAGTGGGAGATTTAAATAAAAGTGTTTTTGGGTAAGGACATTTTTTTAGCCATTATCTTTGACTAAAAGGTATCCCCAGACAGGCTGCCGCGCAGCTAATCCTGGTGTAAGATTCTCGCGTGTGATGTTACGGATGTACCTGATGTAAAGTATCGCCACCCTGACCTGCCTGGCCCAAGGGCACTCTGTGAACAGTGAACAGTGCAGAATGCCCTCGGGCCAGGCAGGTCAGAGTGGCGATACTATACCTGTTATCAGGCCTACTCCTGTGTCTAGCTCCAGCCAACCATTCTTTGCTTATTCATTTTGCATGGTGTTGTCGTCGGCGCTCGCACATTTTTTTGCCTCCTCTTCCGATAAGACATTAATACCAACAAATCAATAACCTTTTACGGGAAACACTGATAAATGACATGAAAAGTCTTTGGAAAGGATAATGTTTGTGAGCGGTGGAAGCGTTCAAGCATAATATACTTGGGTGCCGTGACCGGGCGTAAGTTACCCAATATCCCACGTATTGATTGATTTTCAATGTAGAGCGACACGAAAATGGAAGTACTTTATCATCTATTAGGACCGAACGGCTATTGAAACTTTTCGTCTGCTCAGCCGTCCGTTCATCCGTCAATCTCTGTATCTGTTTTGGCAAGTCAATTTCCGCCCAAATCGAAGTTCTCATATACAAATTTAATAATTCAGTGGCATGTATATGAGTGTGATATATTTATTTCATCACAATATGAGGTATGGTTCTATAAATTGTTGTTGAACTAACACTTCTAAAGGGAAGATTAAGTGTTTTACTTGAAAGTGAGGGGTAATGTTTAAAAACATGTACCTAGTTAACTGAAACGCATAAAGCAGTAAACAATTCCAGAATCCATATCATTTTAACATGGTGTCCCGTAACTGCAGGTTAACCATTACCATTTTCTTGAACCCAAAATCTACATAGGAAGCTAATGTACTTGATTTTGATGGATATACATATAACGAGGGGTTAACCACTCGTTGGGAATCTTCATGAAATCTCAGGAAATCTTGGTATTTTTTTTGGAGAGGTTACCCCTTCGGGGTTCATCTTTCTATGAATACAGTTTCGAATCTTTGGAAATATTTATTGAATCCCGGTGGAATCTCAAGGGATCTCTGGAGTGTTTACCCCCTCGACATACCTACTTATGTTGTACAGTGGAAACCGTACTACCGTACATCATGGAAACACTAAAGAATTGCACACTGGCCAGGAAAGATAACTATACAATCCAGAGAAAAGGTTGACCAGAGAAAGAAAGAATTGAGAATTTGGAAAAAGACAAATTCGATATAAGCAGTTACAAATCACTCCCTGTCTGCGATTATTTCCTGTGATAATAGAGGTCCCAGTCCCATTCATTGATTTCTGGTCACCACTTTGTAGAATGTACCTAGTTGGACATTAAATACTGTCACTCAACTTTCCATAGAATTTCTGGATTTAAATTTACACTTGTTTGTAAAATAACTGCCGTAGTGTTGTTCCTCATGAAATTACCTTCAATTTGGTATATTACAAGTGGCACTTTGTGAAAGAAATGACCATGGAATGGGGGCAAAGAGAAGATCGTGTTGCCGTCATAGCCCTTCACAAATGTGGGCACTCGCCGAGTACCATTTTCAAGTTGCTTCAAAAGTTTGGAATATCGCTAAGATTTGTGTACCGCACCATCAAACGGTGGAGAGATGTCTGTAGTGTTGACGACCACAAAAGATCGGGCTGACCACGTTCGGTTTGCATGCCAGCCGTAGTTCAAGCAGTTAGGTCGCGAATCAGTCGGGAAGCAAAAAATCATGGCTTTGCAGATGTTCCTAAAGAGAAGCTCATCAAAAACTATCATTAATCGAGACCTTAAGCTTCATGCTTTTAAGAGAAAGAAAGGTCATCCCTTGAACAATCGACTGAAAAATTTAAGGAGGCTAAGAAGTCGTGTTCTACTCAAGCGGTACGCTAAAAATGGGCACAGAAACATCCTGTTTTCCGATGAAAATATTTTTACCATAGAAGAAACTTTTAACAGGCAAAACGATAGGGTGCATGCCAGAAGCTCTGGCCATGCAAGTAAAATCGCTCCTAGGATTATTCGAGGCCATCGTCTCTCCTCAGTGATGGTCTGGTTGGGGGCATCACACCGGGGTATGACTGAAGTGCATTTTTGTGAAAAAGGTGTTAAGACTGGTGCTCTGGTGAATCAAAATACGGTACTTGATAAGGTGGTGAAGCCTTTGAATAAAACCCTATTCAAAAACTAAAGCTGGGTTTTTCAGCAGGATTCTGCTCCAGCCCATAAAGCCAAGAGTACTCAGAAGTGGTTTCGTGAGAATAACATTGATGTTATTGCTAGTGAAGATTGGCCCTCCTCCAGCCCAGATCTCAATCCACTGGACTATTCTATCTGGCGCATTATTGAGGAGAAAGCCTGTGCGAAACCCCACATAAATTTGGACTTGCTGAAGAGGTCCATTTTGAAGGTAGTCGAAGAGATAGACATGGATGCGGTGCGTACTGCTATCGATGGTTGGCCCCGTCGTCTTCGAGCCTGCATTCAGGCAAAAGATGGGCATTGTGAAAATTTCTTTCTCTCCTGTATTCTTTGACAACTGTACAACTGTGTTTGTAGGTAGGTATTTGAAAATACAGTAATGCATTGTACTAAAGTTTGTTTTTTTTGGAACGTCAGTCCGACCTATTACGAGACCGCCTAAGCCACCAAAGTTCGTATGATGATGATCACATTACATCACTCCTGATGATACCAATCCCTATGGAGTTTTCCCTCACCACGGTCATGATCGCTCCTGAGAGAATTTATTCAACTCAATCCCTGGGCTGTGTTCTATAGCCATGGGGAGCACTCCAGACAGGAAATAGTTTTATCTGGTGTTCAAGCTGTTGTTTTCAAATGTCCCAGATCGACTTTGATGTGGACCTACAGTTTAAGGTGGACTCTGAATTACCATACATACGCACTGCTCCATTATGCACTACCGGTCAATAAAATCCTCCAGCTGATTCTCACCCTAAAACCAAAATCTATATATGGAGGTCAGGTTGAGTGTAATTTGTATTTTCGCAGTCGCAACACGCCAAAGCATTACCCACTTGCAATCTGTGTCAATGGCATAGTTTGGCTCCCAGCCAACCATCATCAAAGTTTCCTTCAAGTAGAAAAAAAGTTGGCAGATCTTGCAAGTTTTGTGAGTTACTGAGGGAAACCTGCGAACACTCGCTACCAAACCAAATCAAAATATCAGCTGGATAGGTTCTCTATTTTTCACTGACACCTAATATATTTACTTTATGGGAACAATTGGATGGTATACAATAATTAAAGCATTGTTCAGGCGGTGTAGAAGCTGACGTCATCGTCGTAAATACGAACTATGCACAATGCATGCTGTAGAATGTGTAACACGTGAACACAAATTATTGAAACATCGGTATTTTTCTGGCTTCTATGTAGTTTTTATTTTCTATGTCCCCCTATATTTATTTGTCCACCTTATTTTCGAAATGAAACCGCGGTTGATTCCACAAAAATGCAGCGTAATGAAATTTAGCTGGCAAATTGGATGGGTCGTACTCCTATATCAAAGGTTAAGCTCCCATGGTGAACAGAATTCAATTACTTTGCAACACATTATAATGACCCAGAAAACTTTCAAGTCACTTTTGAATTGTGTTTTATTAATGCCCAAATTTAAAAGTGATTTATTTTTGTTCATAAAGAGTACAATATTGTATATTAAAGTTTGGCTTTTATTAATTTTATAAAAGTTCCTTCAGGTCTGCCATATGTGTTATAGTAAGCTAATTTCCCGAGTGTCTACTGTTTCATTTACAGATGTAAATTTGTTAAAATGTTTTCGTGATTTTACCTGGCCCTTGGTCTGCCCAGCAATGATGGGTACCCAGCCTTAACTGGCTGGGGGAAAACGCTACAGTCTGATCCTGACGAAATCACCCCCTGGACGGAAGATGGAACCGTGCATCCCTTGCATCCCGTGCACCCTTCTCGGGTACTGTAGCGCCAAGAATTTTTTTCTCTTTTGGTGGGCAATGGGTGTTACCTCGAGCCTTTCTTAAGTTCCATTGGACAGTTAGAAGGCAAGAAGATCTTCAGCTTCACGCACATAAGTTTCCCCTTTCGTTGTAGAAACTAGCCAAAAAAATATTTAGCGAAATGGAATATAACATACAATTCCAACAGTGGAGTACAAATAGTGCACTGAAATTGAGCCCTTGTTACAATAAAATTCCTCCAGAATTAATTGCATAATTAGCTTAACTTTTTTAATTGAACGGGGACGTGGAAAATTCGGGTGGTCGTGAGAATTTTAACTTTTCTGTGAGGAAGACAGGCTAAGCATACGAAATGAAGTTCCCAGGTTGGGCGAGCTGTTCTCATTAGTCAATGACAATGGAGATCAGTTGCGAGGAACCGCAAATGAAGGCTCAGGCCTATTTCCGAGACCCTCGTCAGTCACCCAACTAAAGCTCCTGCTTCGTTCCTTACCTAGGAGATAGAATTTAGTGTGAGTCTGGAACCCGGAACTCGCTTTAAACGAAAGAGTGTTTAAACTATGTTTCACACGCACTTCACAGGTTACTTCAGAAATAAATGCAAAATATAAGCAAACCTATGTCTATTTTACTTACTAACCAAATTTTGACGTGAAATTTAACTTGCCCTCAAACACATCTAGTTTGAGAGCGCACACTGTTGGGAAAGCCACATTCATCCAGTTCATGCTTTGTACATCTCATGTAAACTAAGGTCAGAAGAGCTGAAAGAAGAGGTCAGGAACATCAAGTCCGTCCCTTCATTAGTCTGCTTGTCCCCTACTCAATCGCCTTTACCTTTTCGGCTCCATTTAATGAGATTTGGCATAGGCCTATGGAAAGTTTTGATGGGTTTGAAGCAATTTTTTACTAGCCAACTATAAACAACCAAAACCAAAATCATATTCCTATTTTTCATGGTCGGGACGGGCAATGTTTCACTCTGAAAATTGACAAATGTGTTTTTAGACGGAAAACGAAATTAAGGGTCAATAATCACAGTTTCACCGTCAGTTTCGTCTAAAGGCCATACCTGCTATCGGAAAATGTCCAATTACTGACATTCGGACATGTAAGGCTACGGTTACCTCCTGCAGCTTTTGCAAAATAAATGTAGAGGTACCTACACGTATTTCACTGCGCCTGCGAAAACTTTGATTATGTAACTTAAAAGTGGGTGTACACGAATTTCAGTACGCCTGCAAAACCGTGATTATGTAATTTAATTGTCGGTGTACACGTACTTCGCCGGCGAAATGTAGATAAATGATATCAAACGAAATGAAAACGTCCGTCATAGTTTCCTAAATTAAACAAAGGTGTAAACACGACGGCCAAATGTTGTGGTTCAACATTTGCCATTAGTGGGGTGGCGCTCTGAATTTTTTGCCCATGATAACTAACCATGATAAACTCTTTTTGATTGGGACCCTCAAGATGGAAAAGTTACGCTTGGATCTATAAAAACAAAGCTAGGACTTTTTGGCTTTCTTGACAGTTTAAATTCCTCTTTTTGGACAGACATAAAAAGGCTGTGCCATATGGTGAACAATGTTGGAAGCATCCGTACACTCAGCACATGTTGGAATAGTGAATTTACCTCTGCGGTATTCCCAATTCCCAAGGTTATTTAAAGCGTTTCAGTTTATCCCCAGCATTATAGTGTACCTACCTATTAGCTAGCTAGTGCTTTCTGTATACGTGACTCCAATGGGAAATGGAGAATCCTATGATGTTGTGTTGTCAGCACTGGTTAAAAACTTGTCCGTTTTAGAGCGAGATTGCAGCCGTTTGCGCATTTCTGAAGTCTCCATACTCAGTTTTTTCTCCTCTTTAAGGCGATAATGGTACAAAAATACTGTCATACCTGTCACAACTGACACTTTAGGTTGCAGTGAGAGATAATCCAGTTGCCAGCCTGCCTGTGCATCATATTTACCCCCAAGAGGCCCAAAAACCGGCGTTCTTTTTTTAATTTCTTCCACTAACAATACAATTGTCCTCAGTTGTCTGCTGTTTTCTTAAAGCCCCTGAATCGCAACCTAATGGAGTTGGAGTGACCATGACAAGGTTTGCGGTCTCTCTCACTGTCTTTGTGAGAATTGAGTTACCTCAAGCTTCTTCTACTGTTAACGGTGTTCTTCATTACATTTCACGCTGAATTTCTATTTTTATTTATTTCTCTCTGTACCTTGACAGAGTCATCGAGTCTGAACTATGCCGAGGGTGCCTTGGGGGTCCGATCGCTGATCGAAATGAAATTCTTTAGGACGCATCTTCAATTCCAGGCACGGCTCTTATCACCCCCCCCCCCCCCCCTATGCCATCGTACCTACTTCCCCTTTCCCATCAACAGTCACCTTGGGGTAAAATTACAACTCGCGTTGTGAGTTGAATACAGGCACGGGGCATTACTTGCGGGACGACTTTTTTATGCTAAATGAAATTTTTTATTTCATTATCGCTTTAAAAGTCTCTTTTAGGTGAGGAAAAGTTTAAATTAAAAATAGCGAGTGCTGTGGAATTGTTTGCTTGGTGCCGTTTATTTCTACAGTGTATACCTACAAATCTCGGATGTGTTTGTTGCTACAGCATTTTGTCATTAATTTTATTACGTTTTGTAAACTCATTTATCATAAGATACACAGAAATGAGCGAGCTATGGATCCAGAAGTTTTTGAATTTTTTTATTAATGACTAAATACAAACTTGGGGTCAATCTGAAAGAGTGAATTAATTAATCTTATAGACGTTCATCTCACCAACCTGAGAATCACTGTATAAACCTTAATTTTTCTCCTGAACACCTCACTATATTCCAAATAAAATCAAGTAAAATGGCATCAAGAAGCTTCTCCATCTGTTAAACGAACACTCGGCGGAGAGAGCCCCAAAACTATTTTCTGCGCTGAGTATATTCCACATGCAAATGGGTACTTTGTCATTGCAGCTGGCGTTCAGCAAGAAGGGTGAAATTATCAGGGGAACCCTTAAAGGATATTCTCCACAGCGAAGCCACAGCTGCACCCATAGCAACCCCAGCGAACCATATTCCGAGCTCTCTCCAAGGATAAATCACACTTGGAATGTGTTATTTCTAGAATATTAAAAAATGTCATCTATTACAGTAAGTATGGATCCAAGAACTTACAGCAGTCAAAAAAAGGGCATCGGCAAACTACATTTATCACTAAAAGCTCAAAGCATGAATACTGTTTGGCTCTGATCCAAGGGCTTGGCCTCTTCAGCGCTATCTCTCTCACTACATTCGCTCAAAATTTTGCTTCAGCATTACCTAACCATACCCCAAATCCGTGCAGTGCAGACTTCCTGGAAAATTCGAAATGTCTGATGAGAGACGTTTCAAACGGAAATTCCCCACGTCTAGAAGGGTTGAAAAGGACTGGACCTTCTCAGCATTAGAAAACCCGCAGTGTTCCCTTTTCAGCTTCCGTGTTCAATGCGGAATGAGGTTTGATTGCATGTTTGTCATGTAAGGGTAAAAACACGACCGACGTCATCCTCTCCGACCTCAAACTCTAAGAGGCGGAAAATCTCAGTACCTTTAACTATGTATGTTCAAAACATACGCTTTTCCAGCACTTCCGAATAAATGGATGAAAAGAGAATTGTGTTCTCGCTATCAATTTTTGGAAACAGTGACCTATATTTCCTAAGAAGTATAGAGCAATATGTACCAAGTCTTCTGCGATCACGGGATGGCGTAACACTCCACACGGGACGTGGCTGTTTTAAGGTTTGGCAACATGGGCAACACAAGACTTGCTGGAGCAATGGCCTGAGGATACAACGCGGCTCGTTACCGCCTCGTTTCATTGTCAAGCTGTGCAACGAGACAATACAGATCCGTTCCATTGAAAGCTCGCCTCTTTTCGCTCCTACATCTTTGACGCACCCCTCCCCCCCTCCCCTCCCGAGCTGCTTCCCTACGGCTGAGTAATTTAGGTACACCTTCCCCCCATTTCTATTCATTCTTGTATTTTAGGTGTTGTCTTTTCGAGACATTTTACTTCTTGTTCCAATTGAAATGGAATTTTTCCTGCCATCTCAGCAAAATTTACCTTCTTCCACCTCAAGGAGCAAAACCTTAAAAATCATACTTGCACGGGAGCATATCTAACTGTTACACTTTTACCATTGATTTTCTTTTTAATCTGACTTTTTGAAGTTTAGAACGTACGCGGGGAAGCTTGCTATAATATAACTTAATTTGTATTATGCTAAATTTCACCACTTTCCGATAATGTCTTTTAACGAGAGGATTTAACGAACGGATTTAAGTTATTGTATGTTTAGCTTACGACAAATGCCTTGCGCTTGCACTTCTTTCTCTGCGATCGCACTTTTCGTAAGCTAAACATACGATAACGTAAATCCGTTCGTTAAATCCTCTCGTTATAGACACTATCGGAAAGTGGTGAAATTCAGCCTTAGTCTCTTAGACCTACTGCGTCTTGGTTAGCATACTTTTGTAACCATTCTGCGTGATTATTCATCGTGTAGGAAATTATTTTATGTCTCAGGAAAATGAGAACTTGAAAGGAACAATACTGATGAGCTGACCTTTGAGTTAAATACACTCCTAGGAGGGCGTCCTAAGGTAGTAAAGAAATTGTTGACGGTGATTAAGTAAACGTTGAAGTAAATTATGCATAAGTCTGGCGAAAGAAAACAAAGAAGAGGGCAAGAAACAGTCAAGTTAGGCGCTAAGGAAGCAGTTAGGAAACACGGTTGCTGCTGCCGTTGAATCCAATTTAAAACTCTTACAAAAACGTAATTGCCAAACTTTGCGCTGTTGGCCACAGTCGAAAAAGTTTGCATACCGCTGATAGTAATTGGCGTAAAACGGAGGCTCCAGTAAACTCGGGTTGACTCATTATTTTGAGATCTTGCGACGGTTTCTCATGTCACCTCCTGCAAACGGGAGTCACGTTCTATTCCTCCTCGAGTTTCAAGTGAAATGTGCCGTGTTTGCAAATTGAAAACCTAAACTATTTTTCCCATGGGAATGTACCTACTCAGCTCCTAAGTAGATGTCCTTAGAGGTATAATTCTCATTATTCCTTATGACATGGTAACATCCTGCTAAAACCCATGCAACACCGAAATGCCTCAAAAAGCGTTCTTAATGTATAAGTTGAATCCGAGGGGGTAACCACTCCAGAGATTCCTTGAGATTTCATAAAGATTTCCAAAGATTCCTAACGATATTCATAGATAGATGAACCCCGAACCACTCCAAAAAATTCCAAGATTCCCTGAGATTTCATAAAGATTTCCAATGATTCCCAACGAGTGGTTAACCCCTCGGTAGAATCTCTCATACAAGTTCCACAAAACTCTCAACATAGAAAGTTGTGAGGTGACTAATTTGAAAATAATATTGCAGGAAACGACTATGTAAATTCTATAGAATATTCGAAACTGGTCCTTATAAAAAATTGAAACATTGTAGCAATATTCTGGGTGTTCTAGTTATTTACTATAGATTATGTTGGCTGTATGGGAGTTTTCTAAACTCATGTTCTGCAACAAATATGGAAGGTATAGGTTTGAGTCCTATCGAACTATCCGTTAGTATCGATTTTATATGAAAAAGATGAGATAACAATTTCCTCTTGCTTGTATCTGATGTTGCAACCTTTCAAAATGATGGCAACATGAGGGAAGACAGCTGAAGGAGCAATTTGAGTAGTGCTCTATAATAAATACGAACATTACGCTTACACCATCGCTATTTCAAATATTCAAGACGATTTATGTATGTGTTTCAGCTAAGGGTGAATCGAGCCTTACCTACCATACGGGACTTAAGTGCTGATGCGGATTTAGAAATTTGTCTAGCTACGGCATCCTCTTGAAAATCGCAAAAACTTTTCACGCCAGTGTGTTACGCATAGTGAATTAACAGCCTTTACAAATGTCAAAAACGGGAGAAATCAAAATTCAGTTTATGGGCTGTAATGCAATGTTTTAACCGAGCTTGTTGCCCATGTAACCCATGTTGTTATGCTGCAGAATAACAATTTGAAAGAGGCCCGGAATATACCGCTGGTGGACCAATAGGCACATATTTTTCAGCAGCAATGTTTTGGGGATTAGGGGGTAATTATGAGAAACCCAAAATACTGTCTAATTCATACGATATCGATACTTCTCCATATACAATCCTAATAGGGTAAAATAAAAAAAAATAATAAGGTAAAGATATATAGATTTTATTGTAATTTCCTCCATAGATGAGAGCTAAAGCTAGAGCTATTCACCCAAAAATTAGGATAAATATTTGAAATAAAAGCAATCGCTTATGGTGATTCTTTTCTTAGCTTTTTCCGACTTTTTCGAGTTTTGAATCGTTGCAGAATCCACATAAACAGCCACCTCTTGAAATACAGCTTAAACCTTTTTGACCCACAGATTGCGAAAGCATTTCATTCCGTTTTAGCCAACGCTGTAATTTCCTTTTTCACTTTGATGTATAATTTATTCACGTTTTCCGCACCATACTTCTACTAACTCCCTCTGTGAAAACATTTTCACACAGCCCATGGGGACGGCACTGAAATCCCTTTTTCTAAAAACTTTTCTCATCTGCTATTCTTCGAATTAGAAGTAATCTGGAAGTTTCAGTAGATTCATGATCAAACGATAGAATTTATAACAGAACTCGAATCTTGGAATTTTTTGGAGTGGTTACCCCTTCGGGGTTCATCTGTCTATGAATATCATTGGGAATCTTTGGAAATCTTAATGGAATCTCAGTGGAATCTCAAGGAATCTCTGGAGTGGTTACCCCCTCGGTCGTAGGTCATTTCCTCGCCACCAGGGGCAAGTGGGTCAAAGGAGGTATGCAAGAGTTTGGAGCCTGCTCATAGACACCACTGGATAAACCTATGGTACGAATAAATATAAAATTATAGCCGTATTTTCTGAAGGAAAGGAACGTGGTGAATTTTAAACATGGAAACCTGAGAAAGCGATTTTCAGCGATAAAATAAGAGAGAAAGGTGGTGAGTGACGTGGCTATTGCCATGACGTCATCAGGATGAAGAAACGTTCGGACTCGCCGAGTGATTTCCCGGTAACGGCGAGGAGGTAACAGCTAACGGCCTGCTTCCTGTCCGCATCCGCTCCTCAAACCTATCTGCGACCTCGCTCGGATCCATCTCCTCAAAACCCTCGTAGCCTCTTAGTGGCCCAAAATATCCCCTTACTTAAGTCCTGGTGATATGCCACTTCATGGAAAGGTCCATTTCCTATCTGTTTCCGGTATTGGACTCAGGTGTATCCTGGATTAGGGTTCAGACCAAGAGGTCAGTACTGAATATTGGGTTGGATTGGGTTTTCCCTCGTTTGCTATATTTTTGTGGGACAAGACCTAGACTTGCATTGTTGAACAGACGTATTCGTCTTGGAGTATAAAATTAAAATAACAGAAATTCCCAAGGAAGTAATAAAAATCTTTGAGATCTCTCAAATCTCTTACGAGTTCCGAGTTACCCACTCTGGCTTCACGTTCTTTCTCCAATGCGGTCACTATGTTATTTTCTCATTTCGTTGCTTCCTTCTGAATTTGATGAGTGCTTACTTGGCAATACTTATCTCATTATTTTCTCGTTACTTCAGCAAATTTCCTTTTGGTCCTTTATTCACCCGTAACAATTATCTACAGTTTTCTGGGCAAGACAGTGGCAAGGCTTGAATCTTGAAGCTTGAAGCGGTTAAAAATTGGCATTGGCATTTTCTTCGACTTGGTATTCTGAACTAAGGAAAAAATTGCAAAATTGGTCCGCAGGTATTTGTTTGTACTTTTCATCACTTGAATAGATAGATAGTACAGTAATAGATATCCGCTCTTGAGGATAAAGAAGCAAGCCGAACAGGAAACAAAGACACAACAAATAGTGTCACTTTTGGACCTGTCTGTCCTTGGTCTTGGTCTCAGGTACCGTTCTGGACGAAGGAGCTCTTTGGAAGTGCTCACTAAAAGTTAAGCAATTGTTCAATCTTCCTCTGACCTCACCAGAAACCCCAAGACAAACTCCTTCCGAAGGAGTTCTTGTTTCCTTTTGTGAAACTATTGTTTCCTGCGATCCATCATACGCCAGCTTTTTGCGTACACCCAAAATGGTTTTACTCTACGGGCAACGGAATCCAAGCTTATTTCTTGAGATGCTGTAGGCACAGTTTCACTGTTTCCGTTTTTAGGGAATTGTATGAAGTTTAATTTGAATTTATCGAGTGAAATTGGGGCCTCTCCGTTGGCATCTTTGAACTCTAGATCTAGAACATTACTATTCAATGAATCCGATTTTAACGAACTCTTAATCGAAAGTCTTCCAGTACAGCACTTCTTTTGTGAATTATCATGAATCGTAAACGCCAGATAGAACAGAGAATGGCAGTACTGGATTGGCATTATTAAGGATATTGTGGTTTACGGGAACATGGCCGGCTCCGCCAGCTACGGCGTCAGCTACGGCGTCAGTTGCAAAGGCAATTTGTTCCATGTCGAGCGACTCCACCAATTCAACTTGCCTCTACTGCTTTAATTAAAAATAGCCAAGATAATAGTAATAAATGGTTTCAATTTATTTGCGGATTGGGTTTCATCTTGCGAGTCAACAAAGTGGACGGAAGCTATTTGTCTCAGCTCAAGACGAAAAAGTTGCGTTCGTTGGCATTTGTCCTTGGGAACGCTTTTTTTTTTGCCCCTGTATAGCAGTAAAGTATAAAGCCCGATATTTCCGAACGTAATCCCTTGTGATCCGCAGCAGCTGATCAAGCACTTAACATTAACTCTGCAACCGGAGAGTTGTTAGATTTTTTGATCACAAAGACCCAAAAGGCCTTCCAGATTTTGATTTGACGTAGCCTTGTAGTAATTTGCAATTCCTTCATACCTATATGTACGATGTGGAGTTAATAGGTTGTTCAACTGATGACCCAGTGACAGCAAATCATCACGCAGTTTTCTTCCAACAGATTGAACCTTAAAATTTTTTCCCCCGGTATTTCTTCGAACCCCTGTCCTATTTTAATTTGCGTCAAGCTCAAATAACGGAATTTAATTAGAATTGTAAAGGCTTTGCTCAGCATTCACATCTCCACGACGCTGAAGGTTCTAATTCAGTTCAAAATTAAATTGTGCTGCCCAAGGAATTGCGTACATAGGTGTGTATGTGAATACTTTCCACATCTTTTAGAGGAAAATTTTATTATTTTGTTATGCCATCAATTTCTCAGCAGTAGAAATTCAAAAATTCACTGTAGAATTGACGTAGGTACTTTCCAAGCTATAAACATTGAAATAATGTTCTTAACAAATTAAGGGTGCGTCCTACCCTGCTCGGTTAAGAGACAAACTCGGAAATTTAACATTGTAAACATGGGAAAAAATCTCCAGTTTTCTTTAAACTGGGCATGGTGGGACGCACCCTTAATTAAGTTAATCTGAAAGAAAATTGTATACGTCACTTGTCCTTTCTGACCCATTTTATTTTATAAATATTGAAACTGGTACGGCTGAAGGTGTCCCTACAAAACTCAGTTTTGTAACCGGGAAGTTGCAGGATCGAGAAAAACCCAAACCGATTTTTCCCAATGGGAAAGTAAAAAAGTCTTCTATTCCCATTTTGACGTGACTTTCGCATATCCCGACGCATCCTTGTGAATGATACTGTCGTTTAAAACTTGAAAACGATGATGCCTCGAGAAGAGGAGATACTTGGATGATATGAGGCAGGCCCGAGAGAGTTGACTGGTGTCCCAGCAATTCCTATAACAAGCTCAACTTTTTATTCCGCAGATTCTCTTGTAACTTTCGGAGATATCTCTGCTTGAGAATTTCACGGCAGTAACGGGAGGATATTTTAGTGAAGAAATTGTAATCGGTGAATCGGTAATGGAGTTATCTGTGACATAGGTATGGTATCGCCACTCTGACCTGCCTGGCCCGAGGGCATTTTGCACTGTTCACTGTACACAGAATGCCCTCGGGCCAGGCAGGTCAGAGTGGTTATACCGAGGGGTTAACCACTCGTTAGGAATCTCGTTGGGAATCATTGGAAATCTTTATGAAATCTCAGGGAATCTTGGAATTTTTGGAGTGGTTACCCCTTCGGGGTTCATCTTTCTATGAATATCGTTGGGAATCTTTGGAAATCTTTATTGAATCTCAGTGGAATCTCAAGGAATTTTTGGAGTGGTTACCCCCTCGGGTTATACTATATCCAAACATTGGTTACATATGGAGTGGAGGACTTCGGCTACTCCTGCAGTGAGTAGGTATTCATTGAGGAAATATCCTGAAAATACTGCTATACCTATTAGACATTATAGACGGGTAGTTAACCTGATGGCTAAACCCAAAATATCAAAATTGGTTTTCAAGCAATCCAAGTGAACTGGTACAATTTAAAAACTGCTTTAACTGTTCGGTGGGTAGGTATTAGGTATTAGACCTTAGAGATTGCAGTCGACGGTTTATCCAGCCCCGGTGATACTTTCCAGAAAGGACATGCAGATATTAGCAATGCCCCTATATTACCTAGGAGGAAATATTTTTCAGTTATGAGCTCATAAGCTTGGAAATTTCCCTTTACCTGTTTGTTTCCATACTCCTAACTCAAATAATCGCCCTCTTTGAACTCTATATGACTGCATTTCTCTTTTGCTAATTTTGCAATTTTTTTCGATTGTTCTGATGTAAATTTGCTTTCAATGGGCGAATAATGAATGGACACGGGTCATCATACAGGGCATGCAGGAGGAAATGACGGGCTTCACCAAACATACATGTCAAACTCATATCGACAGATGAAATAAATGTTATTAGTATTCATTTCCAACAGATTCATTTTCAATCTGTTTTTCAGTCGATATTTGTCAATTTCTAAAAATTAACTCTTTAAATTTGTATTGGTAATCCTGCGGAAATCTGAAAGACTTACCCACTGAGCTCAAGCAGGTACCCGGGGTATCCTTCAAAAACACCTTCCCTGCCTGTAAGGTGTTTTTGGTGTGGTGCATTGACAAAGGTATATATCAGTATTTTGCAGGTGCCAATTTTGGTAATTGCCAATTGGATAAACCACTTTTTCAACTCAGGGGGGTACTTGGTACTTTTAGCAGTTTTAGCTAAACGGAATGTAGGAACTTATGGGATCGAAGAGTGACAGCCCTCTTGGCCATTTTAAACAGTCGAAGTTGACAATCAGTATTAAGGTTAGATTAAAAAATATGAACAAATACCGAAGAAGTATGATGGAAGTCCTGAGTCTCGGCGCTACAAATATTAACTTCTTGTCGAAGTTTGTGAAGTGAAAAGAGCCGATATTAAGTTTGCAACATGTGACGCCGTAGTCATATTACTTCCTACTTCTATGGAGCTTTCCAGGCGCAAAACTTTATTCGCTCTATATACCTGTACGACTCGATTCAAATGTTGATTAAAGAGAAGCAGACAGAATTTAGCTTTGATGAATGAGCGACAGAGGGACTAGACAAATTGAACGGACGTGAGCCGACTCAAACGATGTGACTCACAAAGTGCTCGCGAGTTACCATCCAATTTGCGACCGATGTGTTTCTGCTGTTCGATGGAGGCGTCGCTACTTCACCAATAGTTATGTCCGTCCCATCGCGAAACCCAATTCGGTCGCCCCTTGTATATTTTCTTTTTTTCCGCTCGAGAAATTGAAATCCAGCGGAACAGTGGAAATGTCCTCTCCTATCACATATTTCACCTAACGTCAGTATTTTGGTTAGTTTCCACAAAAAGAAATAGTGCACTCTTTGAGAGCAGCCATTGTTCATTTTCTCGTTACTCACTGTCGTGGCAAAAAATAGTTGTAGGTAAATAAATATTTGGCTTATCAATTTCAAAGTAAATTATAGAAGGACCATATTGCACCGCTCACCACTGTACTCTGCCTTGTATTCTTTTGTTTTTCTGGCAAGGAAACTGTACGCTTCATCCTTCTTACCGAGGGGGTAACCACTCCAGAGATTCCTTGAGATTCCCTAAGATTCCATTTCCAAAGATTCCTAACGATATTCATAGAAAGATGAACCCCGAAGGGGTAATCAATCCAAAAAAAATTCCAAGATTCCCTGAGATTTCATAAAGATTTCTAACGATTCCCAACGAGATTCCCAAAGAGTGGTTAACCCCTCGCTTCTTACAGATCTAAACATCGAATAACAAGACGATTTATAAAGAAACATCAGGAACAATGACATGGAATGGTCCTTATTTTTTTAGAAGAAAAGAATTTGAAAGGAAATGGGAATGATTAAGAACTGAGCCGAATATAGATGGTAACCAATCTCCGGTGAATGGGTCCTATTGTCCCCGCTTATCGCTTAATGACGTGCTAATGAGTAATGGCATTTTCAGCGCGTCTCCGTCAGCTGGTTACTTCATCCGGCAAATCCTACTCCAACATTTTTCTCATTTCCTTTGACTGCAGGGTAAGTTCCTGTCGTACTCCACTCGGTGATGAATCACTGACCCGGGGCTGATTCTTATTGGGGACAACCTCTCATGTCACTGAACCAATGTGAACTTACATAAAGATAATATTTCCAAGTGCTTCTGTGCTTGTTGTGCTGGAGAGAAGTATTTTTTTGAAAACAAATTTTTTATGTAGTTGCCTCCGATTTGCTGACTTCGTCACTTCTGAAAAATTTGAGACTATATTATGTGAGTTACTGATTCTCAAAGCACATATTCATACGAGGGGTTAACCACTCGTTGGGAATCTCGTTGGGAATCTTTATGAAATCTAAGGGAATCTTGGAATTTTTTTTGAAGTGGTTACTCCTTCGGGGTTCATCTTTCTATGAATATCGTTGGGAATCTTTGGAAATATTTATGAAATCTCAGGGAATCTCAAGGAATCTCTGGAGTGGTTACCCCCTCGTATTCATATTACAATCTGTAATCTATGCCCCATTTATATTTGTGCTGAGGTTACGCCAATTTTTGCCAGACTTTTTCTTCTGTGGCTATAAAAATCTCGAAGTCAGTGTTATGTGAAAGGACACATATTATTTTGTGGAAATGGTAACGAGGAACAGGGGCGTGGCTTCAGCATGTTTGGCAAGGGCACGCCCATACATCATGGTCACCCCCACCCCACCCGACCCTTAGCCCCCACTTGAGAACGCCTAATGACTTCCCGCTGCCCCGTACACATTACCGCTCTCCCCTCAGCTCTACCAGCTGAAATATCGCACTACGTCTGCGGCTTCCGTGCCAACGATGTGGGCTACCACAGTTCAACCTGAACACAACTTTACCAAGAATACTTCAGCTTTTTGAGAACTCCTTTAGGGAATACGATAATAGGTTCGTGAAGGAGGTTGCTTGGCTGCGATTGTTTAGCTAGGACTAAACATAACACCAGCTCTCTAACCATCTTAGCAGAGGGTTCGGGGGGACAAGCCCAGCAACTAGACCGTTTTCAAGAACTATCCATTGTGCTCAGCTGGCAGCACTACCAAATACCAGATCCCCAGCCATCGAGTAAACGATGGGGACCTACAGTTTTAGGTGGGTTCCGAACCACCACAGCCGCGATATACATTTCACTTGACATGCTGAACATTTCAGAGGTGAATGCCGAGCAGAAAAACTTTTTGGTAGGATTGGGATCGAACTGGTGTGACGCGGCTCTCACTGCTCCTCAAAAGTCGACCATATAGTCCACTCGGCTATCGAGGCCGTTTCTCTAACCATCTTACACTTCCTAAACTGTGGATGTGATGCCTCCGGTCATCTTTTGAAGCCTGAAGGTAGATATATGTATATTTTTTTCGGTCGGATGCTAGAAAATGAGCCAAACGGAAAAGCGCAGAGATATTAAAGAAAACGGATGGACGTACAAAAGAACTGCCGGATGGACTGACAAAGTATTTGTTGTAAAAGGGTTACTGTCCACAAAAAGGAGGTTTTCTGCTAGCCATCGCATCCGAGCGTTAGAGGCAAAGCACAGATTTGTGTTTTCAACTAGTGCAAGATTCAAAACTTAAATTAAAAAAGTTTGTCAGATAACATTTCCCCTTTGCGTTGAATCTTGTAAAGAATCAAAGAAAATTTTTATATGAAAGAGAATCCAATGTCAGAGATTTTTTGTTTTCTTTGAATATAATCGACTTTAGGATCATGCCCTGTGGGTGGAAAATTGAATAAACGTTGATTATAATTCCAGTGTTGTTAAACTTTGTTGGAACAGTCGTTTTCATCTCATCTAGGATACCTACTTCTTATTTTTACGAAAATGACTTTATACCATTCATGGATCGGATGTCAAGTTAAAGTTTCGTTCTCATGCAAGCCGTCTCTGGAAAATTCTCTTGGTGATTGAAGAAAAAGTACACCTAAATACTGGAAAAATGAAAAAAGACTACCTGTCTAAGGCAGTCTATACAGGCGAGTTTCCTGCTTGACTGTATGTCAATATGTCGCTGCAAGCTAAAATTAACGTTGTTCAGTGAGACATTAAAGAAATATCAAGTGACAGCACCTTAAGAAAAGGTAACAAAGCTTGACACACAAGAACTCCCTGACGTAAAATAAGCAGTCGGATCCCATAACAAATTCAACAACACTCATGCGTTCCTCAGCACAAAATACTCTTTTCTCTTTCACAACAGAAGTTAAAGACTTCAACACCCGTTAAAAGTTCCCTTTCCGGAAACGGCGAAGAGTCTTCCAGCTAGCAGTTAAGCTGAATAAATCATCCAACTACACTTTCCAAACTTGAGCGGGGAAGTTTTTGTGGTCGTAAAAAGGGAGTTAATGGATTTTTAGGGCCTGAAATCAGTGTGGTTTGAATAGATTGCGGATGAATCTGGGTTAATGTAAAGGAGATGGTTGTCTCGCGGTAATTTCCTTACCGTACATCAATTTCATAAATAGAATTCAACCGTCGTTCCTGTCGAGCATTTACACTTAACCGAAATTTATGATGTCGGACCTAATATTACTTCAGGTGATTATGCTTAAGGGCAAGAGACGTTACTTTCTCACACTATGGCACTCGTGTTGAATCAGTCTTCATTAACTAATTCATGTTCATTCATAGTACAAATCAACATCGTAACTGGTAACAGCCGAGGGGGTAACCACTCCAGAGATTCCTTGAGGTTCCATAAAGATTTACAAAGATTCCCAACGATATTCATAGAAAGATGAACCCCGAATGGGTAACCACTCCAAAATTTTCAAGATTCCCTGAGATTTCATAAAGATTTCAAATGATTCCCAACGAGATTCCCAACGAGTGGTTAACCCCTCGGTAACAGCCAATTTCATTTAGTGCTCGTATTAGTGACCTACTAAAGCTGAGAGCAGTACAAGACATGTAATTAGATTGGTATCACATTGGCCTTAACCTCAAGTACTCTAGTAATTTATTGACACATAGTAGATCCTATTAAGGTTAGGGGAGGGATCAAAGTCACCCCCCATTTGCAGAGTAGAATCCGTTTACGGCTTCGGTGGCAGCAGAGTACAATGGGGATTTCTTTACTATAGGTGGTCGGTGTTAAAGTTTTGACATGGTTTCCTGATTGACCACAAATTTTGGTATCGTCAATTAAGGTTGTTACGTACCCAACCACAGACCTTCCACCTACCAACCCAAAATATAATAATTATCTAATTCTCCTCAATTTTCAGTGAAGCAGAAAGTCCATAAAATGTTATATAAAGTCAGCTGAGGATCGTTGGATCTGCTTTACCCTGTATACTATGCAAAAACGCAAACTCGGAAAACTCATTGTGAAACCCTCGATGCGGAAAACTAAAACCTCAAAATGAGGAGGAAAAAACGTAAAATTGGTACGTGACTTGGTACGTGACTTAGGAGTCAAAGGTTATTGGAACACTTTCTGTTAAATTCCGTTGAAAAAAAAAATGCAGACAGCTTCTGTGGTGGGAGAAACGATGGACCGGATATTGAAGCTGGAAAAAATATCTGAGTGAGGAGAAATATGGGAGAAGACTGACGCTGCGGCACAAAGCCAACTCAAGAGATTGCTTTTATTTTCGTAGGTACGAACCCAATATGAGAACCTGAAAGCGATTCGGAAATTCTTGCGGACGTAGTTATAAAATAGGGACCCTCCATGTAGATGCGGCGGAGGGGGGAGGAGGGCATCCCTGACCCCACCACTTCCTGCTCTGGCTCCGTATACCACACCCAAATGCGCACAATGGTGCAGGGGATGTTTTCATTAAGCGACAGATTGAAATGCTATCCAACTAATTCTTAAAATAGGAAACCGAATGGTCTGTTAAGGGTATGCTTCTGACGGTTTTTTTTTACGGTTGTACCGTATGTATGTTCTCGAGGCCTCAAACCCACATGACCCTCGTATGTTGTGGAATATTACCTGTTAAGGCTGAATTTCACCACTTTCCGATAGTGTCTATAACGAGAGGATTTAACGAACGGGTTTACGTTATCGTATGTTTAGCTTACGGACTTGGGTTTTGCGTATATCTTCTAACGAGGCTTTAATACGGCAGAGTGTGGTCTCGGAAACCGTTGTTCCTATAAAGACGATTGTACGCAATATGTGATTTGGTGAAATGGTGGAAAATGGTGAAATGGAAAAATGAGTTCCAGTGAAAGTTTGGAGGAATTCTCGTTATCGCCTATGAAACTGGGGATGTTATTTGCAACTAGAACGTGATTTGGATAGCAAGCTTCCCTAAACGTTGAGCTCTTGCGTTCCTCCAACGTGAGGTTTTTCTCGTCAAATTAGAGTTTAAACCTACAGTTATAGGAGGAGTAGGTATGGTACGAATTCTGCCATCGACTGTAACGTTGTATGCTGTGAGTACCTACTTGATTTGATGCCCTGAATTTACGCTGTGATCTGGAAGCTAGATGATTTCAAAAAGGCGATTCCACAGCTAGCTTGACTCAGAGCTTTGCCAAACTGCATGAAATAGCGTGGCAAATCCGACCATTTACTGCGGCTCAAAGCTGGCGCTGCCTGATGCGTCGCTGGGTTTTGTGGGCATTACTGGTGCATAGATTTTCTAGTGCAGAAGCAAAACTTTGTAAGACTCTCACAGTGAAAATATTCCCTAATTGCAGTGGTTGTATGCCTTCATGTGGAAGCATTTGTTTGCTATAACAGGATGTGCAGACACAGAGTGGGATATTTACTGAGGTCACGTAATAACGGCGTCGCGCGGTTAGTTATTTCAAACTGAAAATTCAATTTCCACCGCCAACAACTCCAATAATTTGGTGAGTGACTTTACCGAATTTCCAATGATCTTCTCTTCAGGTCAAATTCGAGTGAGAAGGGTCTGATTCTGGACCTATCTGTCAGATCTTGCCTCCCACTCCCCTTCCTCCCCTTCCTCCGGCGAGGTGCCGCAGGGGCGCAGGGTGCTCCTGACGGAATTTGATTCATCCTCATGGAGGTTCACGTTATTTGTCTTCTTCTTTTGCACATTACCCCCGCTGCGCTCACGAAATTTTACGGTTTCTTTCCACTGGGCACCAGACAAAAACATATTGAAATTTTTTGGGTGATTCTCCTTTTACTCCAGAGTCTAGGGCAAGTATTCTACTCACCTTTGGTACGGGGTTTTTTTTCGGACGTTTTTTATTACAAGTTGATTAAATCCGCTTCACCGGGTTTCGATAGCTGAGTTTGTCACGATAAAGAAGATCTAGCATTTATTGTCGGTTCTCGCCACAAAGTTAATCAGCTTTGCAAAATGGTGGTGAATGGATGAACGTGACTGAAATTAGAAGGAAGGAAGGGCTGGGAAAAGGAAGTACAAAGGATGAGCTGACCGTTCAGGAAACGTTGCTGCTTCACCATGTTTAGCTTGCGAGCGAAAGCTCTCGGCCTCATTGCGGTCGCAACAACCACGTTATCATTCCAGATGACGTTTCAAGGGCCCTCTAAATGCTCGCTAGGTTCAAGCATTCTGTCTCAAACATAAAACCTTCCCTCTTCTCCCCTCACTCAATCTTATGGGTTGTCTCAGTAAATGGCCCATCACGCGATACTCTTTATTTGAACCAAAGGACACTTCAATGACTTTCAGCAACCTTCGCTGCAAGTTCAGCCACCTTGAAAGAAACTTTTTGTGGGTTTTCCATATTTCCAGTTCACAATATTTTCTTCATCTCTAAATTTTTTATTGAGTTAGGAGTTCCATGAATTTCTATAACAAAGAACTGAGGAGTCGATAGAGTTGAAAAGAAAAGCTGTGAAATGGAGGTCAGTATTTTGTCAGTAAAATGGCGATACAGCCAGGACAAAAATTATGTTTCAGAGGAAGAATAGCAATAGCTTCCTAGGCAAAAATGGCGGAAAATCTCTCTTAACTTTGCCACTATGTCAAGGTAAGTGAACTTTGCCGGCGAAAAATGGGAAGCAAAGAGTAGGAAAATATTATTTCCTACCTTTTCATTTATCTCAAATCTGGCCTACCTTTCTCGGGAAACCTTTTCATTTATTACTACATTTTTTAACATGCATGGCAAAACTTTTCTCCAAAATGCTCTCAGGCTATTGAATTTTTTTTTAAATGCCATTCGTTTGTGGCCCCATGTCGGTAGTGTTGTGTTTTTCCTTAAGATTTTGGAACTCCAAAACTAAAAATAAATATTTCGAAAAGAAAAATTGTCTCCCCCCATTCCTGCACGAATTTGCTTATCTATGTTAGTTTCGCTAGTGTATTGATATAAATAGGCTGCTGTTATTGGCCGAATTAGTCGCTAAATTTCGCTAAAACTACTTTACGTTAATAGTTCGGTGAAAAGCGTGTACATAAAATAAAGTTCGGGAGTGGGAGTAAATCCAGTTTTTAGTTTTGGAGTAAAACAGGGTTTTGCTCTTATGGGAAATGATATAGGGCTACCGAAATACCCTTTTTCAAAAGTTCTTATCGCCAAATTACCTTTATCGAGGTTGCATTTGTTTTGACCTACCTCGGCTGCCTCTGCTCTTTTTTTCATTTCCCCGTTTCCCAAAATTTGAATGTGACTGACCTCTCTTCAGTTCAGAGTGATCAATAATACCTATCCCGAGTGCATACAACGAATTTTTGAAATGGTTCAGTTTTGGTATTTACTCAATGTCCGCCCGGCATTCAGATTTATCCATTAGTGGAGGCATAAATGGAGTGGACATAGCCGCGAGCTCGGAACCCATAAATCTTGAAACGCGAAAATTAATTTGAAAGGCAGCATCTGACCTAGTTAGGACTGCGGATCAGGGTCAGCTTAGAGCAGTCGCTGATTGTGCACAGGTGCAAGCGGACTGGAGGGTTATCTTGGAACAGTAGATGATGATACAAGCCCAATTGTGTCCTGGAGTCCATCCCTATTTAGAAAACCACTTTAGGCCCATGAGAATTTGAATAGCTTACTGAAAAGCCAGTTCCCACACTTCGATAAGGGGCCTCTTGAAGAAATTTGTATTGCAAGTTGCATAAACCCCTGGATATCTCGGGAAAACGTGCAACCCCTGGAACAGCTCTGTAGAGCCCCTGGGGTCCAGGGACCACAATTTGGGCAACGCAACTCTAGAGAGTCGATTAGGGTCGAATTAGCTCTTTCCCTTTCAAAGTGTTGTCCGGTACTTGGTTTCGCGCTGAGTTCCACAGTGTGAGTGTCCATGCTCTAAGTTTTTTAGTGACCCTTCCAAAGAAACTCTTGAATATTTTGGTTCTGTAATATACCTTGTATTTTTACAGTCAGAAAATGGACAATAGAGTTGTTAGGTAGAGATGTAGTAATCCAATTTTTTTTTCTTTAACGAAGAAGAAAAGGCAACAGTTTCCTCTCAAAGATGCCGTTAAGAAACCATATTAAAGTCCATTGTGTAAAGACCCTTAACTATAGCCCCTGGTTTAAGCTAGAACAATAACAGAGGGAAAAGTAGTTTTAAAAACTTGAAATGAGAATTTTGAAGGGACTGTGGGTAAATTTACCTTATTAGCGTTCTAAATTTTACGTAGGTACATAATATTCTCAGAAGAAATATTGCTAAAACTTATTTGAAAGTGGTTCAATATTTCCCCAAGGAAATTGAAATCATAGTATAAAGGATTCCATTTTCATGGTGAAAGCCCTTTTCTTTAGTAAAAGAACAAGATTCTTCGCCAGAATGGAAAGCAAATATTTGAAAGATGTATATTAGACAGAAGATGCTGACATTTTAATTAGTCAAACACAAAATCAAATTAGCAAAGTTTTTTCTGTGAAAAGACAGATTAGATATAAACTTTGATACGAGTTGGAAAATTAAAAGCTGGTCTGCTCTATAAATAGTTGATGAGATAGACCATACGAAACTTATGCGCCAATTAATATTTATGGCCTTTTTAATCCATTGTTCTGAGTTAACAAATGAAATTTGAGTAATTATTGAATATTTTAGAGGCGCTTTTGTTCTTGAGTGGGCAATCAATAGAAGCCGCAAGGGAATGTGGAATATTCTACCAAACCGCTTTTGAATCAGGGAGGGGGTTGACTGTCGCCCCCAGCCTCATACCTTTCTCTTTGTTGAATCAAATCATTATTTCTGTTTCAACGTCAATTCAACCTTAAAATACATTTCAAGGAAAAATAATTATTATGAGTAGGCACATTTCACCCTCTAGCCTTTTCTACCTAAGCTGTTTTTACTTTCTCGCTAGCCATTTACTTTCTCGCTAGCCATATATGGCGAGAAAGTATTGTTTTCGTGCAAAATTTCGAAATTGAGATTTTGGGTTTCCCATGATCCTGGGGGTCCCCTGAGTCCAAAAAAGTGGTTTCTGGAAAAAGTCTGTCCGTCCGTCAGTCCGTCAGTCCGTCAGTCCGTCCGTCAGTCCGTGCAGTGCTCTAGCGCCTATACCGTTCATCCGATTTTGATGAGATTTGGTATGGACCTGTCTTAAATCACTGCCGACGGGCATTTTCAAGGATTTTTTGATTGGTCAAAAATTGCGGCCGCTATTGTCGAAAAACCACCAAAATAATTCACAAATCGTGTTTTTGGTTAGTCGGACAAGCGCCGACGGTACGCTTTTCAATCTGTAACACTGAAAATTGGTAAAATAGATGTTTCGAGGTCATATTGCAAGTAAAATTGAATTGGTTGAAAATTACGGCCGTTCTGGACCAAAGTTCGATCGTTTCGGCGCCATTCACATTTATTGACCGATTGTCATGAAATTTGGTAAATTTGTGTAGAACCATGTAACTTAAACATTTGTTGAACAGAATTTTGTTATCTTCAAAATTACGGCCGTTGTAGGAAAAAAGTGTCGAAAATGAGTTGAGAATGAAAAACCACGTTTTTGAATGGTAGGAACGCATTTGGGACTACAGTAATAAAGTGACAGACGTGAGATTTGATATGAGTGATCTTAGATAGATGCTCGTGGGTTTTTTTCAACCGATTTTGGATTGAGATAAAATTACGCCCGCAAAAAAAAGTCAAAAATTCTAAAAAAAAAAAAAAAAATCATATGGGGGCGAGAAAGGTAAGTACGACTGTTGTCGGACCCTTTATTTCACTTTCTTTAAGTTTATGTTTTCAAAAAAGTGAAGGTGCCAGGCTCACTGTCTTAAAAAGGCTAAGATTGCCTGAGCTAGGCTTGAACCTATCTCAACGCCTTATCAGAAAGGACCTGACTGCTGGTCTTATTAAAATCATATTAGGTTGAATTTCACCAATTTCCGAGAGGGTTTAACGAACGGATTTACGTTATCGTATGTTTAGCTTACGACTAATGCCTGGGTTCGTATCCCGGTATTAGCAACTTTCTTTTTGAAGTTACCCTTTAGCCTACATTTTTTTTTTGCTTCACGTCGGCATCACCATGACAATTTATGACGAAAAAATTATTAATACTCCAGAACAAAAATTTGTTATATTTATAATTATTCTGACCTCTATACACGCGATTTTATGATCCAAAACTGCCGCGAATTAGAATATAACCTAGAATAATAGAAATGTTGGTTTGTAACTAGGTGAATCTATCGGTGGCGCTGAGTAAATCAATTGCAAAGCCTCATTACAGTTTAATGGCACCTGCCTCCTACCCCTCTCCCATCCACCAGCTCCCGATTCCTGATCGCCGGGAGGTTGAACCTCTCATTTCGTTCCTTTTTTATTCAAACTACCTCATTTGAACCTTTCGTTTTAATGGTTTCTTTGAGTACGAAAGTCAATAAGTTTCTGCGGAGGGGTGAAAAACTTTCTTCATTATTCACAGTCTGAGTTTTTGTACTTTTTCTATTGGTTATTGATTTCAGTGTCTCTCAAAGTACCAAAGTTACCTTCTAAAATAACATTTCACGTCGTTATTTCTCTCTGAATTTTTGGCTTGGGGCAGACATGGTATATAAGTAGCTGCATCGTTATGATCGTGTCGACGTTATAGGAAACTTTTCAACAGTCATTTGTTCTGAAATATAATATTATGTGTTTTTACGGTCAGAAGTCAGTTGACTGTAAGTTGTTATTTTACGATCGAGTAATTTTTTATTGAAATATTACATTTATATTGACTAGTCCCTGCATGACGTTAAAAAGACGTATTATATTTCAGAACAAATTCAACTGAAAATAGACGAAAAAACGCCAGCAAGCAACATTGTGGGGACAAGCTTAAGCGAGGTTACTTCTTTTTTACTTTTTTTTATTGAAAATAATTGAAAAAGTTGAAACCCTTGGTCGCGGATCACTTTTTCTTTTTTCTTTTGTCGAGAGGTGCTCCACAGACTTTAAGAATTTAAAGTGTTTTGGGGAAGGGGTTAACAGAGTCTCAAAGAGAGTTGTTCAGAGCTATTTCTGGTTCGTCCTTCTTCTTCCGCTCTCTTGTTCTTATTATTTCCTGAAGAAACTCACGTGATACTTTACATCACTATCATACGTCACAATCCTACATCACAACACTACATCACATAACTTTACCTCCGAGCCGAAGGGCTTTCACTTTCAACTTTAATTTATAAAATCTTGATGTAGGTACCTAAAAGGTTAACGCTACTTATTTGATTGGTGTGAACAAATGTAGGACCCAACCTACGAGATAACGATATATTGTACTATTATTGCATCCTAAACCTTATAGAAAACAGTGCGAAATATCAAGGTCTGGGATTAATTCAGTAGGGTTTTTCATAATGGGGGAAAACCGCAATTACTCCTTCATTTACTGAAGGGATGAAGCGCCCAGAATTAAGTAGTCAAGCAATTTCAATTTGCTCTGAACTTCTGGTGTGGTTATTGAAATAAGTAAATCGCAAATTGCATGTTGTTCGTTTAAAGCAGGGGAAGCGAGAGGGAGGAGAGCACGTTTTGGAAGTGCTAAAAAACAGCAAGAGGATGGGAGTTCATACAAAATTCAAATGGGTTGGTTGTAAAAATGTGTTATAGCGGTAAACGTAGATCCTGTAGAGTCGTATATCTAGATTTCTCATCCTCCGATGTCTCTGCTACGGCGAGACTTTTTGATTTTCCCACCCAGACTGGTCCTGAGAGCAACAACCCAGGGAATTTGTTGTTTTCCTCTGGCTATAAAGTAGTGTCTTTATTATTAAGCAAGAGCCCAGAAAATCCCGCGGGAGGGGAGCTTTAGGGTTGATACATATTGGACTCTGTGGTGCGACGTTTATAGGGGTTTACTGGTAAAGTTTTGTCGCGCTATGAACTGGCGACGCGTTGCACTGCATCATAGTGACCCCTTTACATAATGCTAAACCCAGTGTTGGCCCTTAAAATAGGAGTAAAGGATAACTTTCGAAAGTCACATAAATAAACAGCTCATGATGTGGAAAGACGAAACCAGTTGTGTTAACAAAAAAATCTTTATATGATAAAAAGTTCCGTCTAAGTATCACGAGGTCACTGAGGAGTCTTCAGTTGTTTCTCAGAAGAATCTTCTAACCACGCACTCCTCTCTTCTATTCGGCTAAAAGGGAGGATGAATTTCACAAGCGGCCTATAACCTTCCTCATAAATTCACAAGTTATTCTGCTTACGTTTACCTTATGATACTGGGAGAACACCCCCACCCCTATGAGCCTTCCTTAGGAGGTCATAAACTAACCATATTTAGGAATAAAAAATATTTCTGCTTTAGTAGAAAACAACTCGAGAACAAGGGTCTTTATTTTTCGGCTCCTAGGTTTGGTTTTTTACGGTCTCTGTAGGGTACACGGCAGCACGATGTCTACTTTGCCGTTTATGAGAGGGAAGATCCGAAAATTGTTTTTTATCGGACAAAATGTGTCTCTTCTGTGTCTGCTCTGTTTACTAGTGAGAGGAGGTTAACTTGGCACAGGCCATATGTAACGAACGTAACGGATGAGATGCGTTTGTATCGAAAAGCAGGGAGGAAGGGGGTTATGGTGGGGGTGGTGGATAATGCTTGAAGTAAACAGAGGGTGGCATGAGGGGAGGGGGTTGCGCTGCCTCCTTGAGAATCTTCAGAAGCCTCTTTCTCTTTAATCGATCATTGACGGAAATCCTTTCTGAAAGTAGGGAAATACCTGTGCAATTCCGGAAAATGGCGATGGCATTTCTTAATCGAGTTTTTCCTGGAGCTTGTTTCCAGGCTCCTTTATTGTTTTTCCCGAACGCTTCATTGCCAAGCAGTTGGGGATGATTCCATCTTAAGAGGCCATGATAAAACCATTCCTGAAGTTTTTCCAGAAAGTACTTCTTTTTTTCCAATTAAGAAGTTTAGGAACCAATTTCGGCATTTTCATACATTTATCGTATTTAGAGAACGGGGACATGGGGAAGGTTAAAGTGATTCCCTTCGAACTGGGCTTTCAGGGAAAGGTAAGAGATCCTTACGAATTAGAAGTAAAAAATCAGGTTGTGGGAACTGACCTTTCAATAACTCCATTCATAGCCTCTTAATAGGATACTATGGGAAACTGTTTTGGGATTGAAAGTTTTCGATTCTCGTAACTTGGGAAAAGTCCAGGTTTTTTGTCCTATAGATGGCGGAGAGCCGGAGACCATTTCCTGGGGCCAAAGGCCGATCGATGGACTTTTAATGCCTTCCACATATTGTAATGCGTTTACCCTTTTTCTTTTTTGTTTTATTATTTGAAGAGGGAAAACTTATAAAAGTCAGTTTCCTTGGGAAATGCTTTTTGCTAGTTTTAATCTAAAGAATTTGCTCATATAAATGGTTACTTGACAAGGTCATTCGTATTACATTTTTCGCCATCCATCGTCTGACTTCTCAAGTACAAATGACATCGATGTGTGTGATGGTCAGATGTCCCATTATCAGTTCTTACAGTAATTTTCATCATTTGCTTAGGTGACAAATTGGGACCTAAACGTCATATACGAGTACATCACAAATAGCCTTTTCCACCGGTGCCTCTCATTCTCTGGTGGCAGTATGGGACCTACAGTTTTAGATGGGCTGGGTACCACCACATTCTCTATAGTGTGACTTAACACAATAAAATAGGATGCCTTTAAGGGGTAGACACAGACCCGCCACAGGTTAGCTAGGTGAGCTGGGTTTTACTCGTGGATTCAGAGACTATAGAGACCTATCATAATATCATCAAATGTTAAGCAGAGCACATGCAAACTACGTTCAGGTTGAGAGGGAGTATATTAAGGGTATAGTTGTCACGGAATCTACTTTTGTAATAAAACAATAAGGTGACCAATAAACTTCGATAAATCAGTGGCAACGGCCACACGTAAACAAGATACCAACCACTATTTAAAGTACCAAAGCCATATAGAGGAGGATCTCGTGTCAACCTATCTATCTAATGAATACATACCTACTTAGCCTAATTATATTGGATGGTTATATTATAAGAAAACAACCGGTAATGTAGAGGGCGCCAGAATCAGTAGTTAAACCCGACGAAACAAAAGATACATGAGCTGATTCTCTCATGAAACGTAGATAAGTTATAGGTAGATAATTCTTCAAATGTACATATCAGGTTACGGAAGTAATAGCTTGTGATAAAGGTGGTAGGAGCTCATGGCACATCTCAGCCGTCAACATAACGTAGGTAAAATCATTGTAAATATTGTAAATTGATGTGTGTAGATTTCATGTAGGTAGGTATGGGTACTTGCGGTAAGGTCATCTTTGAGGTCATTGGTGACGTGGTCTCGCGAAGCCCCATTTCGGCCCCTTTAGCCCCTCATCAGGATTCTCCAAATCGCCGTCACAGACATCATCACGCAGCAATCAGGACTAGCTATTGTGGAATGCGATCTATGTAGGTAACCTTTCAATAATGAGCCGGCACTTTACGCAGGAATCCCCGAACAGATGGTCAACAAGGAAGAATATGATCAGCTTGCAATGACAGGCGGATGGCGACTGCCAGAACTCCGTACGGTGACTCATCTCTCTGCAGCTTTCAGCATGTCTTACAGAATGAACTTTCCTGGTCTCCCTGACTATGTACCCTACTACTATCATCCTAAATATATGTACCATACTGGTGCATTACCAAATATGTACCATTCCGGTACAATAGATATACATTTTCTGAACATGGCAGAGGTGAATATTCGAAAAACTATGACGGTGTGAGCAGGCTTCTCTAAAACTAACACAGCTTTAGAGAAGCCTGCTCACACCTTACCAAAATTAATTTTCACATACAAAATTTGGCTTTCTATGGATAAAGAATGTAATGATCTCCTGATTTGGCTATAACGTAAAGCTATAATAATTTAGTGAACAAAGTGAAAAAGCAGACAGGGAAAGCCACAGAGGCGATGAAACTGACAGTAAAAAAAAATTATAAAGCTTCACCTTTTGTAATAACCGCATCATCAAGAAAAGCGATGAAATGAACCAAAAATGGGTAAGTTTACGAGTTCAGTCAGCTTCCCGAGTTTGAAGGGAAGGTAATTTGATATAAAAATTCATGTCACAGAGCAGGGACTGATGAAACCCAAAAGGTAAAGTTGCCTTCCCTCAGCAACACCAGTTTCAACACATCGCTACGTAAAAACCAGCGATCATCATTTTCAGGATTAAAAATTACAGCGCAGCCTCCCGCCCGTCGTGACCAACAAGAAATACTAAATTTTGGGACTTGGGGGCCCCCAGGATTTTGGGAAACTCAGAGTCTCAAAATCAGAATTTTTCGCGATGACATCACTTTCTTTGCCCATTTTTTCAGTCAGCAGTAATAGCAGTATTGTGTGTTTATCTTTGCATACTATTCTGCACGTTTTAAGTGGTAATTAGCCCTGTACTTTGTATTTCACTTGAGCGTACCTGGGTTATCCTTTCAATGGTGTTTGCGTCCTCATAAAGTTTACATAATGAAGTAGTGTAATTGTTGAGCAAGTTAAGAAGTTGAAGGCGCAATATATAGGAATACAGGATGCGGGTGCGGTTGGAAATGGGACCTGAACACTTGCGCTCACTGACAACAATCGACAACTCCAACAAAGGTAGTTGAAGAAGATGCTATCACAAGTTTTGTGCGCCTGGAGAGGGGCTCAAGTTGAACAGTCATCAGCCGAGGGGTGTTCTAGAAGGTTCATTCTCCCCCTCTATTCACCTCCTATATCCCCCTTCGATGGTTCCCAATCCTGACTGGTTCCAACCTTGTACAACATTGACTTCCTCCTTAGGTTGTACCTTTTTGCTTGCGTAGTTCTTCCCTTCAACACTGATTGCCTTACGGTTTCCCAAATTTTCTTCATGCGCCCTTTTAGATGATCTGCCTCCTTTTCAGGATCAAACGGTTCGAGTTCACCACTCTTAACACCACTACCAACATCAAAGGGTGTGCGAACAACTCTGCCAAAAGCAAGTTGGTTGGGAGCAGTACCCAACGTCTCTTGAAGACTGTTGTTGATCGACAGAACGACGTACGGTAGGATTTCTGACCAATCATCATGAGATCTGCATAGAGATCTGAGCGATTCCTTCAGCGAGCGATGTGAACGTTCCACAGCATTTCTAGATGGACTGTATACTGGAATATAATGAGCTGTTGCACCAACGCTGTTGCAGAAACTCTTGTAGATCTGACTCTTGAAGACGCTTCCGTTGTCTGAGACAAGGACTTCAACTGCTCCATGGACTAGAACAAGATCGTTCTTCAAGATTCGAACTACTTCATCTGCTGTCGCACGTCTCATCGGCTTTGCAATCAAAAATCGTGACGCATCATCCAAGCATGTGAGGACAAACTTGTAGCCAGTCTTTGAACGAACTAACGGTCCAACGATGTCAATATAGACCAACGAAAACGGACGAAGATTAGCAGGCCTTACCTTCATCTGACCATACTTTCCCGAATTCAGGTTCTTGCTGCGCGCGCATCTATCGCAACTTTGGACGTACTTCCTCACGTCTCTAGCTAGACACGGCCAGTAAAATCCTCCCTGTTGTATATTGTACATAGTTCTATTCGCTCCTTTGTGGGCTCCAAACTCTCCATCGTGAAATCTCTCCAAAATCAAGCTTCGACTGTCAGTAGGAACAACCATCCGAAGAACAGGGTCATCCAATAACTTCTCTCGCACTTGTTTGAATAAGACTCGGTCTTTTACTGTAAACAATGGGTAGCTAGCAGGATCAGACAATACTTTCAAGCGCAAGTCGGTATACCACGGGTCACAACTCGCTTGAAACTCTGGAACTGCCGCTTCATCGATCTGGATAGACGCTATCTTGTTCTCCTCAACTTCTTCAGGTGTAGATCTACTAAGGAAGTCGGGCGCAACATTTTCTGATCCTTTCTTGTACTTGATGATTAAATCGTACTCGCTGAGTCTGCATCTGTACCTATTTAGCTTTGACACGGTGTGCTCTGTCTTAAAAAGCCAAACAAGTGGTTGATGATCTGTGTACACAACGACTGGGTGAGGTGAGGCCTTAATATACTGTGAAAATGCCTCGAGTGACTTGATCAATGCTAGGATCTCCTTATGTGTCGTATGCATTGCTGATTCTGCTTTGGTGAAGCGGTACGAGTAGAATTCAACGACTCCTGCAGTTTCTTCCCCATCTACCCCTTCAGCATACAGAATACCTCCCACTCCTTGATCGCTTGCGTCCACCTCTATCCGAAATTTACCATTCAAGTCTGGAAGTGTCAAGACTGGATAGGAACTAAGAGCTTCCTTGATGGATCTTAGGGCTTGCTCTTGCTCTTCACCCCAATTCATTTTTTGATCTTTCTGCAACAGTTTGTAGAGTGGCTCCAACATGAAACTTGCGTTATTAACGTATTTCTTGTAGAAGTTAACGGTTCCCAACAAGCTTCTCACATCTTTCAGGGTTTTTGGTCTTGCAAAGGTCTGAATTGCTATAACCTTCTCTGGACTTGGTGTACAACAGTTGCCTTCAAGAACATGGCCAAGTACCTTCAGCCATCTTGGAACTAGCTGGAACTTCTTCCAATTCAGCTTCAACTCGGCTTCTCGCATGATGGTCAGGATACGACTAAGTTTCTGAAGGTGATCATCAAGTGTCATGTTTGAATAAACATAAATATCATCAACAAAGACTTGACAGTAACCCTCACAAACGGCAGGTGCCAATACTCGACGGATTGCATTGGAAAATATCGCTGTAGAATTCCTGAACCCCATCAACAGGACTTTTGGCTTGTACGTGCCTCCCCATGGTGTGATAAATCCAAGAATGTTCTGAGCCTTCTCTGACAATTTTATTTGATGAAAGCTCTGGGTCAGGTCTATTCTTGTCCTCCAGCGGTTTGCACGTAGGCTCAGGATCAGGTCGTCAGCTCTAGGAACTCCTCCACTCATCGGTAGTACAGCTTCATTCAGTTTTACGAAAGAGATCACCAAGCGCCTGTCTTCGCTGTCAGGTTTTCGCACACAGAACGCTGGTGCTGCCCAAACTCCATCTGATGGTGCCAACTTGTCTTCATCAATCAGCCTCTGTACTTCACGTTGAAGATATATAATTTCATTGCTAGGTATTCTGAAAGGTTTACAACGAACGGGCATCTGACTCTCTTTGACGTAAATATCGGCTTCATAGTCCTTCAACAGACCTGGTGAGTCTTTGTACCGGTCTTTCCAGTCACAGACATACTGCCTCAACATCACACTATCTTTGCTTGTAAGTTCAGGATGATCAAATTCTAGGTTTGGACATAACGCTGTAGGGTCTGGTTCACCCCAACATCTTTGTGCACGTTCGAAATCAAGCTCTTCTTCTGGTGGAGTCTGCATACCTATAAGCTCACCATCTGGCAACTGGATAACATCCGTCAAAAAATGTGCAGATATGCAGTTGACAACAGCGGGGTTTTCCGGTTCTGACATCTGGACAAGATCTACAACCCCATCTCCTAGGACGTCTGAGAAATACAGCTTGCCTTCACCGTAATCGATCTTCGCCTTCATATATTTCAAGGAGTTGCTTCCTAAGATGAACGGGACGCTCAGCTTCTTCACAAGCAGACACGTGACCTTGAAGATTTTTCCTCCAATTTGAAAATTAATATCTGCCACACCTGATATCTCCAAAGAGCTCCCATTGGCTGCACGTCCGCTAAGCCTTGCTGGTCTGAGATAGAAACCTTTGGTCTGCAACAGGTCCCATAGATAACTTGCACAACACGTATGAGTCGCTCCACTATCCGCTAGCGCGATCATCATCTCATTGGCTAGGTTTACATTGACGTATGGTCTATTATCAGGTGATCCGCTGGTGCTGCTGATGCGGACAACTTCATCGATGATTTCGACACCATCATCCTCAGTGGCGTTTTCATCATCTCTGTTGGTAGGTTCAACGCTCAGAATATCGACATTATTATTGGTGACTATTTCGCAAGATTCAACAACAGGTTGTTCTTCCAGGGTTTTATCATCTTGTGGGGTACCTGGGTCAATCCCACACTCTATGCGTTTCCCGGTCCTCCAGGCGGTTTGATAGTTGACAGCTTCTTCACGACTTCATCAGCAATCCTGCTGATGTCCTGCGCACTCAGCATACTCGCATTGCTAGGTCGGGTGTTATCCTGCCTAGGTCTCTCATTATACGAACTACTGGACCCGATTCTGCTGCTGCTGTTTCTAGAATTTCCACCATTAGGACAATTTGTACGAATGTGACCAGTCTCGCCACAGGAGAAACACACTGAACGTCTGGGCTTGCTGCATTCATAGAACTTATGGCCGCTTTCTTTGCAGTTAAAACATTTCATCTCGGTACGAGTGTCCAAATTAGAATTAGCATCATTGACACGAATACTGTTCACTCTACGTTGATCTGGACCAGTACCTTCCCTTCTACCACTAAAATTTCCTTTAGACCCTTGGGGTTGGAAGGATGACTGTTGGTTCTTCGTTTCACCGTTTGCGCGCTTTTCTTCTTCTAAATCTTGATCAATTTTCAGTGCTGCTACCTCCAATTCTTTCAACGATTGAAACGTGGTGACTGAAGTTGCAAGACGAATACGGTACTCCCTGGTCATCTTACGTAGAATCGCCTTCATCAGCTCTTCATTACTGACAGGCTCTAACAGCTGTTGGTTGTCAGCTAATAGCTTGTTGATATAAGCGGTAAGGGTTTCTCCCTGCTCCATGTAGGTATGAAGAAGACGGTCCTTTAGGTTATCAGCAACATACTCAGGCATAAACCGCTCTATTAGCTCCTTCTTGGCTTCTACCCAAATTTTAAAGCTGTGCTCATGCGCTCTGAACCAATTCAATGCATCACCGGTCAAAATGTGACGACACACCTTAACTTTGTCAAAATTAGTTAAATTGTACGCCTCCCACTCATCTTCTAAGTCTCGTAAAAATGTTTTCAGGCTCTCTTCCTTCTTTCCAGAATACTGCAGGTTGACAGTTCTACAGTGCTTCAAACATTTATCAAATCCTACACCATTGCTTGTAGAAGGCCTTGGATCACCACTACCCGTACTCCTAAGCTTGGCTAGCACGAGGTCTGCCAGCTTTTCTTTTTCGTTATCAGTCAAAACAGAACATAAATCATCATCATCGTCCTCTTCAACATTTTCTTTGTCCTTATGTTTGTTCTCACCTTTGGTCTCACCATTGTTCTCATCTTTGTTCTTATCCTTGTTATCAACTTTGGTCTCTTTCTTTTTATGATCATCTTTACTCTCATTCTCACTACCAGTAAGCTTATTCTCATCTTCATTATTCTCCAACTCCTCCTTCTTACGCGAACTCCTAGTAGACCTCTTATCTTTCTTTCCCATCCTTGTAGATTAGAAAGTTCACCAAGAAACAAATAACACTAAAAATAATAAAATGGAATGCAGCTTCTGACCATACGGGGCTCCGCACGACGACTTCACCGACCAACAATAGACCTCGAATGACAAGTAATACCTACTTCCTAAAATAAGCCTAAAAGAAAATGAAGTGTGAAGATCCGGCGCTGCTACACTCACGCAACCAAACTCCAAACGCCGTCTAGTTGCAGCATAACAACATCAAACCTACACTAACAGTGTGAACACACCTTAAGGAATCACAAGTCGAACCAAAACATTCCTCGAAACTCACGGAACTGCTCCGGACAACCTCGATCCTAATAACTGAAAAGAAACAGGTCCTAACTGGAACGGACGGTAACATATGGAATCCTCAGCAACTTGCCCCAAAAATCAGCTTGTAACGTTGGCCCACAGTTCCCCTCCTTTCCCAAATAAATTCAAATTAAACTCCCAACTATATGTGCCATAAACTTCCAACCATAACAATTTAATTAACTGTGATACCTACATAAACATGTACCTACTTCGTATACTCTCTCTGAACCGATTACTTATCAACAAAATGGCCGAAATGTAAAATAACTTTCACTTTAAATTCAGAATTTCAAAAATCAGGAAAATACTTGCAATACTCATGTGCTCTACAAGATTCAAGGAAAAACAAACAAACATACAAGCAAGTCTCAGCCTGCACGTTGGGCGTCAAAATATGTGACTTAACACAATAAAATAGGATGCCTTTAAGGGGTAGACACAGACCCGCCACAGGTTAGCTAGGTGAGCTGGGTTTTACTCGTGGATTCAGAGACTATAGAGACCTATCATAATATCATCAAATGTTAAGCAGAGCACATGCAAACTACGTTCAGGTTGAGAGGGAGTATATTAAGGGTATAGTTGTCACGGAATCTACTTTTGTAATAAAACAATAAGGTGACCAATAAACTTCGATAAATCAGTGGCAACGGCCACACGTAAACAAGATACCAACCACTATTTAAAGTACCAAAGCCATATAGAGGAGGATCTCGTGTCAACCTATCTATCTAATGAATACATACCTACTTAGCCTAATTATATTGGATGGTTATATTATAAGAAAACAACCGGTAATGTAGAGGGCGCCAGAATCAGTAGTTAAACCCGACGAAACAAAAGATACATGAGCTGATTCTCTCATGAAACGTAGATAAGTTATAGGTAGATAATTCTTCAAATGTACATATCAGGTTACGGAAGTAATAGCTTGTGATAAAGGTGGTAGGAGCTCATGGCACATCTCAGCCGTCAACATAACGTAGGTAAAATCATTGTAAATATTGTAAATTGATGTGTGTAGATTTCATGTAGGTAGGTATGGGTACTTGCGGTAAGGTCATCTTTGAGGTCATTGGTGACGTGGTCTCGCGAAGCCCCATTTCGGCCCCTTTAGCCCCTCATCAGGATTCTCCAAATCGCCGTCACAGACATCATCACGCAGCAATCAGGACTAGCCATTGTGGAATGCGATCTATGTAGGTAACCTTTCAATAATGAGCCGGCACTTTACGCAGGAATCCCCGAACAGATGGTCAACAAGGAAGAATATGATCAGCTTGCAATGACAGGCGGATGGCGACTGCCAGAACTCCGTACGGTGACTCATCTCTCTGCAGCTTTCAGCATGTCTTACAGAATGAACTTTCCTGGTCTCCCTGACTATGTACCCTACTACTATCATCCTAAATATATGTACCATACTGGTGCATTACCAAATATGTACCATTCCGGTACAATAGATATACATTTTCTGAACATGGCAGAGGTGAATATTCGAAAAACTATGACGGTGTGAGCAGGCTTCTCTAAAACTAACACAGCTTTAGAGAAGCCTGCTCACACCTTACCAAAATTAATTTTCACATACAAAATTTGGCTTTCTATGGATAAAGAATGTAATGATCTCCTGATTTGGCTATAACGTAAAGCTATAATAATTTAGTGAACAAAGTGAAAAAGCAGACAGGGAAAGCCACAGAGGCGATGAAACTGACAGTAAAAAAAAATTATAAAGCTTCACCTTTTGTAATAACCGCATCATCAAGAAAAGCGATGAAATGAACCAAAAATGGGTAAGTTTACGAGTTCAGTCAGCTTCCCGAGTTTGAAGGGAAGGTAATTTGATATAAAAATTCATGTCACAGAGCAGGGACTGATGAAACCCAAAAGGTAAAGTTGCCTTCCCTCAGCAACACCAGTTTCAACACATCGCTACGTAAAAACCAGCGATCATCATTTTCAGGATTAAAAATTACAGCGCAGCCTCCCGCCCGTCGTGACCAACAAGAAATACTAAATTTTGGGACTTGGGGGCCCCCAGGATTTTGGGAAACTCAGAGTCTCAAAATCAGAATTTTTCGCGATGACATCACTTTCTTTGCCCATTTTTTCAGTCAGCAGTAATAGCAGTATTGTGTGTTTATCTTTGCATACTATTCTGCACGTTTTAAGTGGTAATTAGCCCTGTACTTTGTATTTCACTTGAGCGTACCTGGGTTATCCTTTCAATGGTGTTTGCGTCCTCATAAAGTTTACATAATGAAGTAGTGTAATTGTTGAGCAAGTTAAGAAGTTGAAGGCGCAATATATAGGAATACAGGATGCGGGTGCGGTTGGAAATGGGACCTGAACACTTGCGCTCACTGACAACAATCGACAACTCCAACAAAGGTAGTTGAAGAAGATGCTATCACAAGTTTTGTGCGCCTGGAGAGGGGCTCAAGTTGAACAGTCATCAGCCGAGGGGTGTTCTAGAAGGTTCATTCTCCCCCTCTATTCACCTCCTATATCCCCCTTCGATGGTTCCCAATCCTGACTGGTTTGAACCGTAAAATTCGAGAAATTTCAATTTTACGCAACTTAAAACGGTATAGTGTTATACGAAGCGTTGTACGTTTTGTTTGAAAGGTCAGACTGTGTATACATTCGAATAAGGCTGGATTTAGTTAATTTCGGAATGGAACGTACCCGAATTTTTTTCTGTAAGTTAAACAAGGTTGCAATGCGTTGCTAAGGTAAACAAAGTCGGAATTTTGTTTACCTAGCAACCCATGGCAACCTTGTTTAACTTACAGAAAAAAATTCGGGTACGTTCCATTCCGAAATTAGCTAAATCCAGCCTAAGTGTTCTTCCTTTCCTGTTTACCTATACACGCCTCAAAGTCCAATGTTATGAACTTTTTACTTTTACTGTCAATTAATACGTACCTGAAATAGGTACCTCTGTCATATCTTAATGTACCAGACATGTGTCTGCAAATGTCGGGGCTGTTCAGTAAGTCCTCGTTCAATTTTCTTTTTCAGTAAGTTCTGAGAGGAGATTTCTCATGTGGGAATTCCACTAGACACTTCTACAAGAATGTAACTCTAACAATGGAAGTCCTTCAAGAAGTAAGAACAAGAGAAGTAATTACATCAATTCTGGTTTTTTCCCTCTCTGGAGTCCTTGAAATTTCCAAAGTTCTGCACAATCATCACTTGAAGGCGCAATCGAATATTTGTGCACTAAAAGAATAATGAGCCAATAAGTGGCGATTTATTGAGAGACATTCCCGGATAAGTTGGAAGCATGTAGCAATAAGTGTCCTTAAGAACAAGAAAGACCACCATTTCTCCAACAAATCAAATCCTTTTCAAAGATGAAAATCCTTGAAAAGTTTGACAACCCCCCACTGCAAACTTAAACAGAAAATGGATGTGGCGAGAATTGGAAATTGAGGAAAGAATGGGACTCAACGGTCGGCAACCAGTGCGAATCGTTGAGAACTTCCATGCCGGATGTCACAAGTTCGAAATAAATTTCCGTCACATTGCTTTTTGTCCAACGCTCTCTTTTCGAAGTTCCGAAATCAAATATTGGATCACGTAACTTGAGATAGTGCTGAGTTTCACAGAAAAAGACAGGATAACGGTTAATAATGCATGAAGTGACGATGCCAAATTTTTCTAGTCGGGGACTAAATTGGATTTTGTTTTGTGAGAATTTATTTTCTGTTCACTATTTTACTACACAAGTATCACTCCTGACTCTTGCGTCAGGGTGATAACCTCAGTTACTTCATATGAATATCACTCTATCCACAATTACTATGAGTATCACTCCTGAGTGTTGAGAGTGTGAGAGTTCCCACCAGTTTGAGATTTCCCTTCCTTGGTTTAACCAATTGCGTCAGTCACCTGGCAAATAATTTCAATTTATGTAATTATTCAAGGCCTGTATAATCGAGTTGTGAATAATTTGAATTGAGCTAACTATGCACTGTTCCGCGCATGTGCTCAGCTTCAAAGCTTTCAGCAACTTGCCATTTGAAAACTTGGGGAAATGTTTAGCGGTCTCCTTTCAGTTGGCACAAGCCTGTCAGCCAATTCAATCTAATTATAAGGATGAAAAAGGAGAGAGTATGAAATTATTATCGCCTCCTTTGTTTTGATCCTAATTGAGTTAGCTGAGTTCGGAGAACACCGTAACTTTGTTTTTGAAAAGGCTTCCTGCACTGCAGGGCAACGCTATGCGGCGAATTATGGCACAACTCCTTCCTCTTTGCCCACTCCCATTCCCACTCAAGTCCTCTCACTCAAGACACTTTTATTTAAATATTCACAGCTGACTACGTGAGTGGATCATTCCTTTCCACGTACATGAGGGGGCATGCCTCGAAAATATTTCTCGAGAATTAGTGGGGTGGCCTGACCTGAGTGCTCTGGGAGCTCGAGGTTAAGTCTGAGTGCGGGTCCCTAAGCTATAAAGTCTCACCACGATCTTAGCCCGGCGGACAGCCTTCTCAGCCGCAAAAAATAGCTACTTTTTTCGATTATGTTTAGATTTAGGTTATAAAGTACTTTTTTTTTAAATCAGCATCACCAAATTTGAACCGATTTCAGTTGTAAGCATCTACGGAGAAACTCCGAAGTACCACTCAGAACTGTAACGGTGTATCTTTACCCCACTTTTATTGGGATGCGGAAACTTTCTAAGTACTGAAAAATATTCATAATTCTTCCCGTTTTATTTTTAACGCAAAAAATGAAGTGGAGCAGCACGATCAGTTTAAAAAGCACGGAAGAATATGCTGAGTTTTTTCCTGGCGACGAAATGGGAGGAGCCAGGTGATAAATCTTGGGACGTGTCACCGTAGCTGAGTAATGGAACACCATGGGGCTGTGGTTAAAGGCTAGTAAATTATAAAATACAAGTAGCCTACATAGAAAAACAGGCAGCACAGTCGTTCCCCGGACTTTTCAGTCTGAATGCTTTCCCTGTTCAGTTCTGAAATACGTCCTCGCCATCCGCCGCAGGGCTATTTATCACACATCACGCCCGTTTCATAGATGTTCATGTATTTTACGACGGAAATGTCTCCTGAATGAGTTTTGAAAAGAAATAATGACCGTCATGTTTTGTTATCATATTGATTTTTCGCCTGTCCGCAATTTTAACGCGTTCATACGAGGGGTTAACCACTCGTTGGGAATCTCGTTGGAAATCTTTATGAAATCTCAGTGGAATCTCAAGGAATCTCTTGGAGTGGTTACCGCCTATGGATACATAACTACGGATACATAACTTTATATATTCAGTCCAATTCACCCATCGCACTTTATTCCATTAAAATCTCCCACTCGGAAGGAGACATATTGAGGGAGGTCCAAAAAACTTTCCAATCTGAAGCTTTGATAACCTTGATACCTTTGATACCCCTTACTTCACTACACTATACTATAGATAAATTTAAATTAATTGAGCTTGATCCAGGCGAACACAAATTTGAAAGACGATGTGAACGAAAAGAGAGCGTATTATTTTCCGATATTAATGTCAGAAAGTGACGTAGATTCATGAAATAAAAATTGAACTGAAATGAATGAAAACAGTAAAAAGTATGCACTGGAAATTTCGTCTTATTCTAATTCATCAGAATGTATTTTTAAAATTGGCTCTACATTATTCCGTTTTGCTCCTCCCAAGAAAAGTATTCCGGAACGTAGAAGTGAGTGGGAAAATGCAAAGTGAGAGGAGCGATATCCTGAGACCAAGAATGACAAATTTTTCTTTGAGAGAAGCAAGTCAAAAAGAGTTTGGATGGTGCTGATTCAGGCGTTTGACCAACCACAAAGTTGGAACTGAAACTTTTAAGTCCATAAAAATGAGCATTAGAAGAACAGAAAAAGAAAATCTTTCCAGCAATATGTGGCACGTGAAAATAATATCGAGTGCTGAATAGGACAAACGCAATAGAAATCAAAACTCAAGAAAATCGCGACGAGGAAACTTGACCGCAGCGTAGTTAGAGACCGTCTCCTTGGGAAGGAATTGGGCAATATTTCCTGAGAACGCGACTTTTCCCTACAACATTGGAGATAACTGTTGGTCACTGCCCTGGAAATTCCTCAAATTGAGTGATATATTTTATGTGATATCTCTGGAATGAATTTGGGGCAGAGTTTGAAACTTGGGAACTGCTATTTGATAAATGTGACGGGGGATTCTCTTGTGTATCGATTCAGTAGAAATGTGCAAAGAAATAGACCAGATGAGAACAATATTCTCATTTGCAGAAAAAGGTAAACTATGATAGAGTGCTCACTGCTCTTGACCTCATTTCGAAAGGACGTTTGCAGGTTCAATTCTTAACAATGCCTCATTCTGGTGGATTGTTTTATCTGTAGTGCTCAAAGTTTATCTCATTGTAGAAAACTATTCATGCTGGCGCGTCGAATGTGAATGGCCAGTGCTAGGTCCCAAAAACATGACCTAAACCCATGTGAAAGATTAAAAATCTGAAATGCAAATTCAGAGTGACACAGTGAAATATTGTGGAAATATTCATAATATATGGCAGTGTCAATTCCAGTGTCAATATTGTCGCTATCATTTCAGCAGTAAGCTTGAGGGGTGGTGTGACAGAACTAAGGAATAATACAGTCCGATGGGTCGCGAACACTGCTAAATTATGGGCGGAGTGTCTGGCCCGCGCCGCTGCCCGCAGAATGACCTTGCCGATGCTGGCTGGCCATCAGAGTGAACTGATATGGAAACGCCGATACAACGGCAACGTTCTACATCAAAGTACCAGATAGAAACCTTCAACGAACCTCTGCCATACGTCCAATTTTTTCCCCCTCCGATGATCTCAATTGCTTTTTGCTTTGCAATCTAAGATCTAGATCTTAGATCTATCTTGTGAACTAGCTTGGGTCACTGGAATCTTGCACCACTAGATATATAATACAGCTGTACGCTTACTCTTACGCTGGAATCCGCATTAACGATAGAACGATGAAACGAAAGTTTCATTGCGGAAAAAAGAAAGATTAAAAAGAATTTTCGAAATTGTTTCAACCCTACTGTATAGTCTGATAAACGACAGTGGGTTCTTTCCAACTGATAATTTGAACTGTTAAAAGTCCTGGAGTCCTTTATGTATCACACAGCTGTGTGCAAACTGTATTAAGTAATAATAGTAAAAGTGGCATGAAACAGACTGTGTAGCAATCATCACTATTTTCTAACTTCCGTGATCTGGAAAGTCTCAAGCACTGACTTGTCTCATGTGGTTTTAAATGGGAGCTAATGTACATGCAAGAAAACCGCCAAAACCGCCAAGACAAAGTACGGGAAAGTTTGAAATCCCAAAGTGCTTTCTCCGGGAGACGAAGGAGAAAGGTTTCCAAATTGTAGGAGTTCATGGAGGTGGAAGAATACGATGGGGCGTCGCAATGCAGCCAAGTTGCGAGGACTCCTATACTATACATTCTTAAAATCCCACTCAACTTTTTGGTGCGTTATCAATGCGGAGACCTTCTGGTTGGTTAGCGGAACTTCCGGCTTGCTTTATATTTTACAGGGCACGCTTAGGAAACCGTGAAGAACGCAGCCATACAGGAAGTGACAATATTGTGGAGCGGAAAACAGTCAAAGTCATTGAAAATTCAGCTGGTTGTACTAATGGTGAATAAATGAAAAGCAATCTGTTGTTTCATTTGAATAAAAGCATTGAGTTTCTAATGAAAAATTGACCAACAGTGCCACTGTGGGTCACTGAAACCCCGCAGATCCACTCTTCTGGGAATACGAACACTGGCACCAGTTCCAGCTCTAGCAGTACATTGCAAAACTAATTCGGAACAATGAAATGGTGGAGACACTGTTCTAAGGCTCACCACAGAGTTGGTAGCAGAAGTTATAACACAAATTAGTTTCAAAATCTGAACACTTACAAAATGTAAACCTGTTCCGGGCAAGGATCAGCTTATTCAAAAAGCAAATGAAATTTCCCAAAAGTCTGTTGCTTACTGTTAAAAGGTATTTTTAGAGTAGGTCTCGTATATTACTTAGGGATACTTATTCTTAGGGATTCCGCGTTATTATCGTATGCCTAGTCAACCTGAGAAGAACCAGTCAGTGACAAAACAAAGAAAAAAAAATTATCGGTAAAATTGTCGAAACTTTTTTTGAAATACCCAAATGCGCTAAGTACCTATAGGTGCGTTCCGTGCATTCCCAACGGCCAAACTCCTCTCACAGTGTTGAATGAATGGCGTTTCATAGAAGATACAGAAATTGAAAGAGCCACAAAATTAATTTAAAAAAAGCACGAAATGAAACCGTCCCGAGTTAAAACAGACACAGAATGATATTGTAAGCTCAATTTTTATAGTGAAAAAAAAGAGAATTTACTGGCCGATACGATCCGGAGCTGAGTCGGCGATCACTCACAATGAAACCAACAATTGGTATATTTTGTTCGCTGCTAGATATCGGAGACCTGTCATTCGCAGAATTTTTTAATCGCGACTCTATGTTGCTGCTGCATGGCTCTTCATTCTCTTTTTCTGTCCTATCAGTGCTATATTTTGGAACGTCATTTCCTCGAAACCTTTCTTCAATATGTCTTGAGGGTGGACATAGAAGAGACATCCTGTATTTGCGCCAAAATGTAGATACCAAAAGGCTCACATTTTGTAAAGGGATTAAAAAGTTGTCATTTTTAAATAGCTACTAATGTTTCTACTCGTAGGCATTAAAGAATACAGGGGATAAAACAAGGACGTTTATGTGGAGAGCATTACATTTGAAGTAATATATTAAAGTTAGTTCTGCGGGAATGTGTTCTGTGGGAAATCCTCTTCGTGTTTATTTCTCTCACCTCTGATTTTGAAAATGGGAAATAGAATGCCATCTGTTCTCATTCCATTCGCAAATCCAACTATGGCCCTCTAAAATTATGACCACGATTCAGCTATTTTCTACAGCAAATAAATTATACTTGAAGCTCATGTCTGAGCCAATTTGTTCTGTTTCAAAATCGTTAAATCCCGGACCTTTGTTTTCCAGAACCTTCCGTATATTCCTCAGGTCTAGGAGGCACGGCTGGCCACTTTGGGAGGCTGTTTAGTTTTTCATTGTGCATGAACAAAGTAGAATATTATAGTCGGCGGCCGAAAAGGAGACCAAAATGGCAGATGGCGGTGGAGGGGTGGGTACCCCCTCTACGTGGCACCAGACCCTATGAGGCTGAGCTGCGATCCACACTATTGGCTATGTCACACGATATACAGGCAAAATCTATTTATAGCCGATGCTTAGCTTAGCCTAGTGTGGGTCGCAGCTCAGCCTCATAGGTACTGGTGCCACGTAGAGGGAGTACCCACCCCTCCGCTGTCATCTGCCATTTTGGTCTCCTTTTCGGCCGTCGACTATACGTACCTACATTACATGGAAGGGTTTTCGATAAAACCCCTAAACGCCCCTTGTAGATACATTTTGCAAGTACCAAATAAACTCGAGTATTTATGCTGTGAACCACCCACTGCAGGTGTATTCCCTTTCTCGAACGCCAGCAAACCCACCCAACTAACACCTTCAAAATTTAATGTAAGAAGATAAGGCACGCCATGATGCAATATACGAGGAACAGTTCTTCTTACAATAAATTTTGAAGTGTTAGTTGGGTGGGTTTGCTGGCGTTCGAGAAAGGGAATACATCTCCTGGAACACCTATAACCTATACCTTTTTTAGCAGTCACCGCCGCTCTGGTTCTGGTTGGCCTCTTTTACGTCTTTCTCTCTCCCACTTACATGAGAAAACTACTGCACATCTCTGTCTAGACGCGGCACAGAGCCAGAAATCGATATATCCTTTTAAATCACAATACTCCTTATCACACAAAACATTTCTCTCTTGTTTGCCTCTTTATGTTCTAAAACATTCCCCTCGAGCTTTTTTGTCTCTCATTCCACCCCCTTTTCCAAAGATTACAAGTCTGTTTTCTGTGTCCTTCGCAAATAACAAAGGCTCAACAAGACTTGCACAGAAAATTATTTTTTACCGATTCCCAGCTACGCCCAAGGCGGTCAATGGTGGTAAAGAGATTTTTCAGCGTGGGGCTGACTTTTGGTTGGGGAATTTTTGCTGATTCAGAGAAGGGCTTGTTATGGTTGAGGAAGTTTAGTGTTCTGTTTCTGTTATAAAGAATAGGCAAAATAATTGATCCTTTTCGTCCTGAAGATCGAAATCCTACTTCTTTTCTAGATCACCTATTGTTAACATCTTCGACGACTGAGGGGCAGGGATACCGCTGCAACTTCTTTTGAAATAAATAAATCATTGGTAAAAAGTGATTATTATTATCTCAGTCTTTTACTTTCAATATATTCATATTTGTTATCTGTTTTTGTTTTTCTCTTATTTTTTGTTCTTATACTCCAACTAGTAGATATACATAGAACGGTAGAGTTTTGTTGGAATAGTGACACTTTTACGATCCATTTTGGGGAGTGAACCTCGCGGCATCTTTGAAACTGACTTGACCCACTTAAATTTAGATTTATGATCTCTGAGAAGACCTGCGAACTCTGCAGTGCGGTGACAAAGTGAAAAAGCGTATCTCCCCAAAGGAACCATCAAGCTGTGGCTGAGAACCACGTCCGCAGGATGGCAGGCCCAATTCATTTGGCAGAAGACAGCCGACAGGAAGCTGTCAGGGCGAGATATGGCGAAAGAGAGAGCAGAAGAGCAGTGGGGTGGGAGCAAATCTTTCCTCTTGTGAAGGCTGTCAAGCGTGGTTGTACTATTTACTCGCCTTCTACTAAATGTGGCCTTTCTAATGAAACCAACCATAATAACAAAAAAAAAAAACGAAAAAACAGGCATATTTTTCAAGCAACAACTCCCTGACATAGTTGCAATGAAAAGTCACCACCGCTTACAAAAGAGAAAAAGCATTTTAGCAGCATTTCCTCCTACAGCTTGAAGTAGGTACCTAGCAGGCAGGCTGAAAAGGTTTTCAAGAGGGGTAGATCGCTAGATCAAGCCAGAGTCGAGAGAAAAAAAACCGTCAACTTTTTATTCAACGGTGATCGATCATTGTTTTCTTTTGTTTCTGATAGTACGGCATCACAGCGATCACGGGTCATTATGGGAACTTAATTGATGTGACGACCATTTTACAGTCTTTTACCATCTCATACAAAAAGAAAAATTGAAAATACGCTGAGAGAAAAAACTCACAAGCATTGCATTGGCAATTGTGCCTCATTTATGGAACTTGACGTTATTCAACATATATTTATGATATTCTTATGAATATTTCAATTTTATGAAGGAACTCTTTTCCAAAACTTTGCAGCATAAGCCTCAACTTTTCGGGAAATTTTGACGCAAAAATTTACGTCACAACGTCCATTACCGTGTCGCTTAAAGTAGCTGGTTTGTGGAGCGTGGGAGCACAGAAACATTTCAAGATTTAGCCATTTTGAACAGCTACTCTGCTGGCAGCACATTCAAATACCACTTCCCCAGCCACTATGTGACGCTCTGTGGAGTTCTACAGTGTTTGGTGGGTTCCGAACCGCCAAAGCCTTGAAATACATTTGGGTTGTCTCTACTGGTCAATTCATTCGATTAAAAGCAGAGGTGTGACAAATGTCTGTATTCTTGTATGGAGCGTAGGTGTGTAGAATTAACTCTGTTCATAAAGTAAATAACTGCTGGAGAAATGGGCACGTGACAGCACTGGTCAAAAAGTTTTCATTCTGAAAGTGGCGATTCGTGAAGTTGATAATAGCGCTAATATAATTAAACTTCTCTAATTGGCTCCCAGGACCCAGCAGTCGACTGACAGGAGCTGATAAAGAGTAGGGAAGATAACTTTGGAGCATTGGTTGACTAGGTGAATTGGGATTCCGAAGATTCCTTAACAAAATTAATGAACATGAAGAGCTGACGTACTGTTGAGAGAAGAGGATGTGTTGTCAGTGAACTAGAGGGAAGAACACAATCAACAAAATTGACAGCCCTCTTCAAAAGTGAGTAATTATACTCACTCGAAAACGCCACAAAATTGTAACTCCACGGAATTCCTTCTGCTACACGGTACTGTCAGTTTTTATCTTCATTTCTTTTTGAAATGTTGTATAGTTTTATATGTAGTAGGGCAGTAGTAGGGCAGAATTTGGTTTTGAATGATGTTCTATGTATTACCCCCTCTCCCTTATTGGCCTGGCCGCAAGGCTCAAACCACACCACCCCTAGTACATAGGTATATAGGTAGGCTTTTCTGTTTGTACCTCACTTGCCTGATGATGTAGCAAGACGAAACCGGTCGCATTATAGTTTTTCTGTGATACAAGTCTCAGATGGCACTTTCTTTACCAATCGCAGTAGGTAGATCACTTTCCAATTCCACAATCTTGCGATTAAAAAATAACTGTTTCCTATTTCAGCTCCACCCGAGGGGGTAACCACTCCAGAGATTCCTTGAGATTCCACTGAGATTCCATAAGGCTTTCAGAAGATTCCCAACGATATTTATATAAAAAGATGAGCCCCGAAGGGGCTCCAAACAATTCCAAGATTCCCTGAGATTTCATAAAGATTTCCAATGATTCCCAACGAGATTCCCAACGAGTGGTGAACCCCTCGAAAGAGTATTCTCCTATACCTTGAATCGTTTAGGAATATACTAAAAATTGGAATGTTTTGACTGAATGTCCCAGTTGTTTCCGGGGGATAATTGGATGTTTTTAGTTTGACCGGAGTTGAGGTTGGTGTAGCCGGATGTGAGAGCACGTGACTAACTCCGATAACAGCGATTGCTGCTCCGGATGCGCCGCGTTAAATGCTCGTTGCAGTCACCCACCATTAACATAATGGACTCAAAATTAGTGATCAGTCCTCGGTTCATCGATTTCTGCTCTACACTGTTCGTTCAGCTGACTCTCCGATTCCACACTTCTAATTCCATGGTTTCAGTCTGGAAATTTGCTTTAAATTAACTTCAAATGTTTGGAATATACATTGTGATGTGCTCTGCACTATTTCAGTCAGTTTATTTCTCAATTTCCGAATTTTTAGTAGTGATCAGGCACCGTCTCGTCAATTTTCAATTCGTTCAGAAGTGTTGTGACAAAATAGGAGGACGCTGGTTCTACTCCTGGCTTACTCAGACTTTTCTGTTGTGTTGCCTTCCGAACGATTTTTAACCCCTCGTTTGCAGACGTCACGGAAAGTGATATCTTGGTTGTTCATGGGCTGCAGTAGGAAACTTTAAAGTTCGTAAGTCAAGTCTACTTCTTATGGTTGCGACTAGTTAGGGAGGAGTAACAGGGGTACGCTTTTATGTTCCTTTATCGACAACCGTTATAGGAATCTAAATCACTGTGTTATCGAAATATTCATGAGAACGTCCACGTTTGTTATATTGGGCATGTGAGCGATCAGTGAAGTATTTTTACCAAAATCTGCGTCGCTTTTCGTTTTGATTTCATTTGAGAAAACGTTACAACTTTGAAGGACTTGGAGGAGGAACTTTGGAGGTAGCTCATTTCACCACATGAATATTAGAAGGCGATCTAAGGAGGAAGATATAGGAGAGAGGCTTCAAGTGATAATGATGAACCAACCGCATCATTCCTAACGTTGAACAGATTCCAAAGTGATGTACAGCAGGAAGCGATATGCTAGAGATACCGCTCAGATGAACAATCAAACTAGAGAGAGAGAGGGAAGAGCGAGGTAGAGAATATGGGAATTTGAGATAGATGAGTCAACTTGAGGCAGAGTGACAGAAGCAGCCCCTCGGAGCTTGTCAGCGGTAGCTCGACATCCCGTCCCATGAAGAATATATCAGAACAACTTCCAAACACAACAGCATATCATCCTTCAATGTACCAGAGGGATCACGACTGCATTCCAAATATTAAACAGAGTCCCACTCATTTGCGGGCATTGTCAATGCTTCAGAGCTTTTAGATGCATCAGCGTGTTCATCAGCTGTCAGCTCTTTAGTCATTGTTGCATTCTATTTCTGTAAAATATCAATTTTAACTGCGCAAAAAGAGGCTATTATTTTGAAAGGATCATTCAGGTTAAGGTTAGAAGAAGGGCAAGCAAACAGCTGATGCCATAGAGCAAAGGGCTGTGGACGGAAAGAAACAAAAAAGGGTTAACCGTCCTTTATTAAGGACGGAAGCAAAAACTAACGAGAGTAAAATTCACTTTAGCGCAGTTTAAACTGAAGCTCAGGAATGGTAGTCATTACCACATGCCCCTCTGTGTTTACGACCGACAAAGAAATCTGGCCATCAAAAACAATGCCTAGGAAGGTGAAAAATGTAACAGTGTAAAAAAAAATTTGCATTTATCTCTGGAGATGAGTTGTGGAGAATTTCATTAAAAAGACGGTGGAGACAAATGATGTGAAGGCGTTGATTTGACGCAAAGTCGTATATTACTTCTCCCCCCTCCCCCAATTACTCCCCTTAGACCTGCTCTTCTCCTCCTTTCCCATCCTCGAGCCTGACCTCCACCACCACAACCCATTCCATCCAGTTTAGTCACCTGATAGATACCAGACTATTATGTTTGAGCTGTCTATCGATTAAGTGACCTCATTTGGGTGGGACGTGTTAATGGGTCACGTCATTAGTTTCGCATAAGCTACATGAGTTTTGGGGGGATAATTTAGGTATGGGGGAAAATATACAACTGAGACATTTTGCGGAAACCTTCTGCAGTAGCAACAGCAATAACTAGAACACTGGTCCGCTTCAGCCCCCGGCCCTAGCATTTTTTTACTCATGGGTACTGCCACGCCATTTTCGCTCATATTTGCTATGGTGAGTGGGGCCAAAAATCCTACTAGAAGAACTCTCTACTTGGACAAGAAATAACCAAGATCGCTTACATCTAAAATCACATGCAGAGTTGAAAAACCAAAATGCTTTAGGTACCTATCGTACAAGACAACAAAAAAATCTCTGTACTACAAACTCCACGCTAAGTGTGCTTTCACAGCTTTGAGAGTTGCACTTGAACCGCACGAAATCACTTACAGTTGCAAGTTCCATGTTGGAATCTTATACAACGAAAATTGGAGATTAGGTGGAAGAGGAGGCAACTATTGTGATATTGAAATTCCATTGGGAAGGTATATGGTTTCATGAATGTCAAGATGACGGCTTGTGCTCTCCACGAGAGTCCCCAGTGTGTGTCGTAATCCATCATGCACGATATCATATATTATTAACGTGTTTTCAAGGAGTCACCAACGTAGGTATGGTATCAGGTACAGTCCCGTGTATTATCATGCTAAGACATAATACGGCAAATAATTATACCCATAACTTTTCCATTCCCCACTTGATGACGGTGCTGAAGGTTTTGAGTTATTAAGGTATTATATTTCCGCTGCTGAAAACAGCAGTTTCCTCAAGGGTTGAGCAGCGAGAAATTGGGAGGCACAATCTCCAAGACTTAATAAAACTAGACCATTTACCCGATTTTTTATTCTGGACATTCCACGCAGCTGCCAGTCGATCCAAAACCACCCGTTATCCATTGCGCACGTGCAATAAACGATCGACTCCTTTAGAACAACCGTTCATACTTTTTTACTTCCCCAAAAACGAATTATATGTATAGGGAAACAATTGCTCTTTATCTAGCTTATCCCGTACGGTCAAGATGATATTATAAACGCAAGTGGGGCTAACACACCAAACTATGTAGAGGGTATAGAAGATGATGTGCGAAAAACATTCATTGAAAACACTTATCTGGAATATGGAATCTGGAAAGTCTCATATTACTTTCAGGGATACCTATAAGCTTTATTATGTCAAATTCGAGGGGGTAACCACTCCAGAGATTCCTTGAGATTCCACTGAGATTCCATAAAGATTTTCAAAGATTCCCAACGATATTCATAGAAAGATGAACCCCGAAGTGGTAATCACTCCAAAAAATTCCAAGATTCCCTGAGATTTCATAAAGATTTACAATGATTCCCAACGAGGTTCCCAACGAGTGGTTAACCCCTCGGTCAAAGTTATACTTAACGACTTGGTTTGGTACCGCTTTTGCAACTCACCCTGCAAGAAATCATATTTGCGACAGCAAGTGTTTTGAACTGAGTAACACGATAATAAAGAGTGTATATCTTGATAAATGAGTATGAAAATAAATTGGGAAGCAGCAATAAGAATGTATGGTGTATACCAGCACTCCAAACAGAGTTGGAGTGGGTGGATAATTCGTGTGGTGGACGTTTGATCAAGTTGTCGGGAATCAATAACCCGTTGATGACCCTTTTTACAGCTCACCATTCTTTCTGAAGCTGCTCATTAAACCTTAATGGCCGCTCCTTGTAGTATTGAGGTATTTACTTCCAGTGATAACAGCCTCGATAGCTAAGCGATCAAGTATTTGTAGTTGTGCTACCACTGCCTTCGAATGGTGAGGACATGGTAAATGGTTCGATGCTTTTTACCTCTTATGATAGTAATTCATAAAGAGCCCACCCATCTGAAGTTCAATTTGTACACCGACTCTAAGATTACATAAACATGAATTGGCAGGCGAAGTTTATTTCGTGTGCACCAACTCAGAAATTACATAATCAGAAATTGGCCGGCGAAGGAATATCACCAACTTTTTTGTTGAAAAACACCTTAAAACTTTTTCATTTTTACTCGCTGTCTTTCTGAAAATTTCTCAGTTTTTTCTCGTTCTCGTATAGGTAGAGCCAGTATCGGGTGTTGAACTCATGACCTCCATTGCATCTGTCTAGACCACCTATCCTAGAATGCCCATGTGGGCCACTTTAAGTAAACATGTCGCTATGATGGCTGACGCATTACCAGGATGTCTCTATTAATGGTTCCAAATTGGCGCCTGCCCTCGATTGTTAATATATTCGGTTCTATCCCACCGCACCCTAACCTAACTGTCAGTTAACGCTACCTCATGTTAGAGCCCTGAATGTGAACCACGTACTAACTAACGGATGGAAGGTTTTTCTGCGAAAAATTGAAGAAAAAAAAACCTGTTTCAGAGTTCCCGTACTCCTATTTCAGTGACCCCTGAAATTCTGGTTTCAGCAACGAGCGACACTTTCGGTAAATGTTTTGTAAAAGTTGAAAGTTCTAGCGTGTTGGTTAGGGATAGGTGATGGGATATTTCTCAAATGATTAAATTGGTTATTTGTAGGCGCCTGGCTCCCAATTCCAATCTACGAAGCCAGCGAAACCCAGTTTGAACTTGTACGTTATTCATGAGATAGACTGCATGAAATTTGCGGCATCAGCAATCTCTTTCGTGAAAAATTCATTAAGCCCCTCCCCTACAGTGTGTCATATTGTATGCCTGTCACGCTCATGTTCTTTGATGCCATGTTTCCAGAGGGCGGCAATTTGTTAAATTTAAATTTTTAATTGCCTTTTTGTGTACGATCAATGACCGTGGAATTAGCCAACTCGCTGGGCATTTAATGCAATTTTCGAGCGGCCATTTCAGGAAACGCAGCGAAATTATTACTGGACAATTATTTTGGGTGGAAGGGGAATTAGGTTATGAATTAAGAGTTACCAGAGCCAAAATGTAAAGCTCTTGGTACTACTTTCTAATGAGTTTCTTCTCCTTCTTAGAGGTGTGAAAAAGAAGTAATAAAACATCTTTTAATTAAATAAAAGAGCCGGCAAGATGATAATTTCCCCTGTTCGACGGAGGAAGGTAATAAGGTCCTGAAAAAGAGAGAGGATGGAGTAAGTGGGATTTGTGAGGGAGGCCTGGTGATCTGGTGAGGTGCTTATGAGGCGTCACTCACGGGGCTACCCTCGTCCATCTCTCTACTCTCTGCAGAGCTCGGGAATTTTGGTGAAATGCAAGTGTTTCCCTTTCAAACACTTTGCTTTCTCTCTTTTAAACAAACTTTATGTCGTACTTTCCCATACATTGGCTAAGGGAACGTTTTTTGGCCAGAATTCTCCCAAAATTTGAGTTGGAGTAGGTTCTTCTTGTTGAAATGTTTTTGGAGCACTTTCTATCAGAAAATTTCGGGCTATGATGATTTTTTTTTAAAACAAGATTTAGAATTATTTAATACGTAGAAAAATCTCGAATTTGATTACGACAGCAGCCTTGTTGTACAACAGTAGGTAACAGGGGGCACGTATTGGTTTGTATTGGTTTATAAAAAGTATTCGCTGAAATGATATCGCGGAAACAGAAAAAGAAAAATGCCGCAGACTTTTCTTTTTAAATAACGCACCGTTATATTGTTGACTGCAGCACCTCTGTTGAAAATGACCATGTTTACGACGCACTCGAAAATATGCAAAAACCTCGTTTGCTTGCTTCTGCGTTTCAGCAAATTTTGCCTCTGCTTTCTTTCCTCGCAACTTCTTCTGTGCTTGCCACTCGAAAAATTCAATTTAACCTTCCATTTACTTGCTTGCTCCTGGTGGAGAAATAATTTACCTGCACTCCCCGGCCGCTAAGTTATGTGACCCCTACTACCCTCCCATGTGAATTCGAAACGTTCAAGGGGGAGTAAGATCCATGGCTGTCTCTGTTTTGGAAGTGAAAAAAGAAGCTTATTGTAATACCTACTTTATCTTTTGATACTTCCTCGGGCTTTTACCTATATTCTCTTGGTTACATTTAAATTCGCTGATTCTTCTTTGTGTCTAAATATCTCATTCCTCCCTATGTAGCTCAGATGTTCAATCGCTAGAGTTCGATTCCCAGCACGAACGCCATGGGGTAGATTTAACCTTTACAAGCTGTCCTCATAGACAGTTTATAGTTTGGTCTGGTTCTTGCCAAAAACTATCATAAGTGTAACTTTACAATGGTAAACATTCAGAATTTCTTGTAATCGTTCATGCCCCTTGAAAATGTTGCTTAGAATGTAATCGTCAAGATAATTTCTTGGCTGCGAACCGAAGCAGGTCCATATATTTTTATCACACACACTCCACCAAACACATTAATCATGGCAAGTTACGAAAAAAAAAATATTCGAAAAGAAAAAATACGGTTCAGTGTAGAGCAAAAAAAACTTAAATGGCTGGCACGTCTCTGACAGATGTGAGCAGAATGGGAATATATGAAAGTTTAGTTTTAGGTTCCAGACTCCAGTCTCCACGCTGTTTAACATTTCCAGAAGTGGGTTCGTTCCTTCTGATACTAGTTTTTGGCAAAAACAGCTCGCAGTTATAAAGTCAGAGAAAGAACAGTTAAATTGTTAGAAAGAAGAAATAAAAATAATTCCTTCGAAAATAAAATTGGCAGACAGATTTGGCCGGGGCATTCTAGCTCGTGCTCTTTCTGCAACATTAGTCTGTCTCATCAAAACTGGATTTCCTTTTTCTGTGGGCTTTTCCGACAATACCTTACCAACACTTTCACTCAAGCGTTTTCTGCGACAGCTTGGCTTTTACGCTCTATAATTTTGTGGGAAATTTTGAGGCAACACTTTACTCTATCTTTCGTGAAACTGGCAAATATTTTGGAATTCCACGTTCGGTGAAGTATATGCGATGTATAAACGAAGAAGGTTAGGTTAGGTTAGGTTAGGTTCACAGGGCTCTTTCATATTTTTTTTTTATTTGTAGAAAATTACTGTGTCTTGCCAAAAATTTAGGAAAATATCAAAGTCATAAGTACCCATAAGTGCAACATACTCGTACAAAGTAAATAAAATTTGATACTTCGGATTTTTTTTTTTTTTTAATAATTTTTAAGAGCAGAGAACTTAATGCGACATTCATTTTCTCGTTTGCATCAATAAAAATATTTTTATAGGTGCCTTTAGAATATGTATAGGTAGGTATCAAAATCAGGGACTCGTGGTAAGGACTGGTGAATGATATTCATTTCAATCATTCCAATTTTCCGGGATATGAGTGCTGACCACGTTGTCGGTGGCTCAATTGACATGAACCAAAAAATTTTAAACAGAAAATATCGAATACAAACAGTCTTTTTCAATATCTACCACAGAATATTACGAATAAAATTAAATTGTTTGACATTGGTCACTTTTGAATTTCCAGTAGGTACTAAGTTAATGTTTCGTATACCTACGTAATAGATGTAACTGAGCTCAATACCAGAGCGGTTGAAAAAGTACCAATTCCACCAAATTTCATAGCTATATGGTAGATCCTAATTACTTGGTTCAGAACAAAACGGACTTATGGGTGTTCTTTTCTGACTGATAAAATGTTTTGATCCACGGGAGTGGAATATCATCAATTTTATATATTTCCTTGCTATATTTCATCGAAATCAATCGGAAGAAACGGCCAAACAGATAGTTATTTTCCTAAAACCATATTTTTCAGCTCGAGGACCTTAGGAAAAATCTGACGATAACTGTAACTTTCCCACCATGTATTTGTAGATAGACAGCGAGAAAGTGACTGCGACCTGTGTCGATAAAAGTCAAATATGTCGCAAAGGTAATGAAGTGGGAAATATGGACAGTTATGTATGAGAATAATTATGAATATTGATGCAGTATTGATGTCACCCATACTGATGGTATGTTGGTGTCAACCACATCAAACGAAACCAGCAGCACCTGCAGCCCCCGCAGCCCCCTCCCTTCCCCTCCCGCTCCCCCTCCAGCCAGCCCCCCCCCCCCACCACCACCGTCCGTTTGTGTACATTTGTTTTTCAAGTAGCGTTCCCGACTGCCTTCCTCCTTTCGTCCTACAGTGTTTTTATGTCGCTGTTTGGAAATTTTGCCATATCTCATCCGTTTCAATTTTGTGTGTTTTGTTGAAATGTAGAGATTTTTCGGGCTCAGTTCAGAACACAGGTTTTGTTGATTTTTCTATGGCCTGGAACCTGGAACTATGCATGGTTTTTAAAGTTTTGCGAGGCGGTCCTTTGGTGGTTCTGACCGAGGGGTTAACCACTCCAGGAATCTCGTTGGGAATCATTGGAAATCTTTATAAATTCTCAGGGAATCTTGGAATTTTTTTTGGAGTGGTAACCCCTTCGGGGTTCATCTTTCTATGAATATCGTTGGGAATCTTTGGAAATCTTTATGGAATCTCAGTGGAATCTTAAGGAATCTCTGGAGTGGTTTCCCCCCTCGGTTCTGCCTTAACGGGGAGCTCATGTGTGTTACTGCAAAAGTTGAGGATGTGAAAATGTTTTCATGTTTTAAAAATATATTGTCAGCTGGAGATTCAAAATTTCAGAATCACAAGATACCTAGTAAAAGAATTATAGCTGAGACATCTAATCGAAGAGTTAGCTTAGACACCCATGGTAGAAGAGTCAGCTTAGATACAGTAGAAGTTTTAGCTTGGATACCTAGTAGAAGATTTAGCTTGGATACCTAGTAGAAGATTTAGCTTGGATACCTAGTAGAAGATTTAGCTTGGATATCTAGTAGAAGATTTAGCTTGGATACCTAGTAGAAGATTTAGCTTGGATACCTAGTAGAAGATTTAGTTTGGATACCTAGTAGAAGATTTAGCTTGGATACCTAGTAGAAAATTTAGCTTGGATACCTAGTAGAAGATTTAGCTTGGATACCTAGTAGAAGATTTAGCTTGGATATCTAGTAGAAGATTTAGCTTGGATATCTAGTAGAAGATTTAGCTTGGATACCTAGTAGAAGATTTAGCTTGGATACCTAGTAGAAGATTTAGCTTGGATATACCTAGTAGAAGATTTAGCTTGGATACCTAGTAGAAGATTTAGCTTGGATACCTAGTAGAAGATTTAGCTTGGATACCTAGTAGAAGATTTAGCTTGGATATCTAGTAGAAGATTTAGCTTGGATACCTAGTAAAAGAGTTGGCAGAACCCCCTGATCCATGTCGCAGATACGGCTTCCTCTATGACTGTCGGATATTGTTTTTGGATATCGGTCTATAAAACTCCCATAAGGAAACTTTCTTCTGGGTAAATTTTTTATGTTAGGCACCCAATGGCTTCAGGCCACCCGCAACCATTGCCATTCAAGATATTTTATTTCGTCTTTAAAACGGACCGATTGCTTAAAGTTTTTATTTCTATAGTCTCTACTCTACATTTTTATGGGGATATGATATTTATTATATAGATAGCTACAAAACAGTGCCAATAATCGAATCTCAATAATTCATGCAAACCCGATTTCAGATTGAAGCGAAGAGGGACTTTTGCAACTCAGAAAATTAGGCACCTACCTACATATTGACTTCGAGCTGGTACTCATCCCTTGCTATGGTGAAAGAGGGGTTACAAATTCAGACATATCACCGATGACTACTCACAACAATTTTTCCTTAAGAGGACGCTATACCTAACGATGTATTTTTTGCCGCCCATAAGATTAACATTGCGAGCGGCGATTCATTTTCAAGGTTTACCCTTAGTTGGAAAGACACAAAATTTTGCCTGTACCTAGCCCTAACAATGTTCTAGGGAGTGTTTGAAGCAGATTTCCCAATTTCTCACTGGTTTCTTTTATTGCAACTGTTTTGCAAATGCTAGCATCGCATACCTCAAGAAAAGTGCTGTATCTCGAAAACCAGTAAAAAAAATGGGAAATCTGCTTCGAACACGACCTAGAACATTGTTAGGGCTAGGTACAGGCAAAATTTTGTGTCTTTCCAACCAAGGGTAAACCTTGAAAATGAATCGCCGCTCGCAATGTTAATCTTATGGGCGGCAAAAAAATGCAGGTATAGGTATAGGTATCATAAATCAGGTATAGCGGACCCTTAATCCCATTTAATAGCAGGTACACAATTTAGATCGCAGATCAAAGTTTTCCACTATTTCCTAAATTAAGATAAATTAATAGGTCCCTATTAATTAATTTCATAGATATTTCCGGAAACAATATGCACAATACTTGTATAATAGAGGTTAATTATTTTGGTAAAGTTTTCTTGCTACAGATGGTATATAGGTACCTTCGTGTATGAGCTGATTCTTGATACTTCTCTGGAACTGGTTTTATAATAAAATGTCAATGAGAAGCATAATAATGATAGGACTGGAGGAAAGACGGATGAAGAAGGCAAGTAGGTTACAGTTCCCACTGCTCATTTCCTTCTATGGAAGCTGCATCATTAACAGTTGTCTCAGCAAATTATTCTTTGGATTTCAATTTTAAATTTTTTCCCCTCTGCTCTCCATATTTTCCCCACACTGACTTTTTTCTCAATTATTTGAAATATTACAGAAATGTTAAGTTTTTTTGAAATTACTATTTATCCAAGGTTTTTTCAATTTATCTACCGTTTTCTTAAATAATTGCTTTTCAGTGTTCACTGTTTCAGGTTCCTAAATAGGTAAAGTCGTCGTACTCTAGTGTGATACCTAGCCGTGGATTTTCCCGTGTAGATTACTTGACTTAGGGAGGCCGCCATTTAGAAAATACCAAACAGTATTCTATATCAAAATTTTTTAGAAATACTCAAAATAGCTTATGCATAGGTATGGGGAAGAAAATTTTGCAGAGCTACGTATACCTGCCTTCTAACCGTAAGCACCCCATTTCCTGACCCTTGACCTGAAAACTATGAGTTAGTAGGATGATTGCAAAGGAATATAATTGGTGAAAAGGGAACTGAATGGAAAATCTGAGGTACATGGTAGAAGTGCTCTTTGATGGAGTGCCTGCTTGAATTTACCCTTCCATCTGTCCCTCATCTCGAAACATCAAGCAAATTTTCAGCCCAAACTCCATCACTCAGCACTCTCAGCAGTATCCACATTATGAAGTAACACAGTCTTGTGCAGTGCAGTATACACTACTGCGCTGTTTTCATAACGGCAAACATGGCACTCACCCGTGAGTGCTGCCTGGAGGCAGCGGATTTCATTTCAGCAGTTTGGAAACCCATACTTGTCAAGAGTGAGGCAAGAATTGGCCAGTTACATATATGTTTTCCCTGCTTAGAAATTCTTAGAGTGTAATGGTTTGTCCTCAAAATTCAAAATAGTGTTGGAGCCCATATGGTATGGTGAAAATTCTACTTGGCCTTCTTTTTTTCATCATTTAGCATACATAAATAAGATTATCGTACTCCCTTCAGCGATTGTTGTCTTGCTTTTGCTGCCCAGTCTTATGATGGTGAAATTGGCGAGGGAAGTATCGAAGAAAGAATTTTTTTTTGCAAAATCACACAACGCATTGCGTAATGCAAAATTATACCAGACGTTTCCTTGTATCTACGGATTTTAGGTGACAATCCTGTTCGGATCAAGGAATTTCCCATTGCCATTCCGATTGAGACAATCAGTGGCCGAGTGGTTAAGGGGACCGCTTTGTGTCCTGAGAGGTCCGGGTTCGAATCCCGGCGGAACGGAAAAATTTTCCGCTTCCGACATGGGTGTATCGGCTTCGGTCCACTCCTAAACTGGCTTCACCCCCTCGTATTCGGCTTCGGCCACTTCATCTTCGGTTTCGGCCAGAAACTTCTAACAAACCAACTCATCGGCGCATATGTTCTCTGAACGTCGCGCGTTAAAAAAAAAAAAAATACTGATGAATTCAAAAATTTAAATATATGTAATTAGCCGTAAATGTTTGTTGCTAGCAGTGGTCCTTTTAAGGTATTTTCCGCAGGTTTAACCAAGTATCGTCGTTCAATTGGGAATTAGGCACGGTACACGGTACAGGAACAACTGAATACGATATATATTTCCTAAAACTTCAATGATTGGAACGAGTGTCAATGTACAAAAAACCCATTCTCACCATACATGTTCGAAAAAGGACGGATCAGATTTGGTTGGATCAGGTCTGATTGGATGAGATAGTGGAAATAAAATATTTGGAGTCTTTAATTCATTGGATATCGTTCACAACTTTGAAAACATCCGGGGTATTTATGTTCGTGAAATATAACAGTGAAAAAACCTGGAAAATAAAATTAAAAATATAAAACCAGCTAAGAATAAAGCGGACCGAGCATGCGATTACAGGCTCCCCGCAATCAGGCTCATATAGCTCCCAACCATATTCCCTCGCCCGGGTCTCTCCTGCACAAACACCCAATATGGAAGCTCAATTTTTATTAATTTTACGCGGCCTAAAAGCTAAAGACTTACCGTGTGGCAGGCAGGAGCACGCTAGCGCCAGCAACAACCAGCGGCGCCGCGGGTCCATCTCTTCACCTCGAAGACCGGGCAGCAGGCATTACCGTCCGTACTGCGGTGCCAGCAGCCCGCAAATGCGCACAGCATCCTCCGCCTGGACCAAGCGGTCGATACACCCCGCGCCTGCTTCATGCGACCCATATTCTTTTGTTGTCAATCTTTGCTTCCTTTTTCTCTCTGATACCTGCTTCATATCACCTTTTTTTCATCTCCCCCTCCCTGAGCCTTGTTTGTCTCTTAGGACCCCTAACTGTGCCGAGGAAGACAGGGGGGTCGCCTCTGGAGACGTCACGTCTAGTGAGAGATTTAAAACAGGTTAGCGTTGAGGGTTGTTGACACCAAGTGCGTTAGCTGCGTCCCTTACGTTAATCTATAACCCCTTCCGGCATGCTGAGGTCTTAAACCTCCCCCACCTACTTACTCTTTAGATGTTTTCAAAGCAATCACAGCAAAAGTCAAACACTGTCACATTTTTAATTCATCGATTGTACCTATGTCAGGAGTTTTCATATCATTTTTTACTTATTGCTTATGATGAAGATAATCAGTTGAAAATCGGTATCCCACATTTGCGGTCAGTAGAAGGGGTGCAACCTTCTCTATTCACAAGAAATATTGTCCCTGAACTTTTAAACATACAGTATACCAAACTTGGTCAGTTTTTCATAAATAACAAAAATACCTTACTAGAAATTGGAAACTGATAACAGAAAAGTGAATGCCTACGGTGATCAAATTACCATTTCCGATAACGCCCATTGTAAATGGTGCCTTAACCGGTCTTGCATATCTTTTAATAAGGCCTTAAAAACAAATTAAGTGGAAAGAAGCAACGGAAAGCAAAATTTTGTTTTTGTAGTGAGAGGAACAGCAGAAGAGGGGTTGCGGAGCGCTCATGTAGGCATGTTTTTCCAGGGAACTGTGGCCCATATTTCGAGCTAGGTTCAATTGCGCGATTGATTTGATCCCTTTCACCTGAGTCTCCCTTAATATTGTACGACTATACCTAGATTGGACAAAATAAATTCAATGGATGAACATGTCATATTATAGCGAGGGGTTAACCACACCAGGAATCTCGTTGGGAATCATTAGAAATCTTTATGAAATCTCTGGGAATCTTGGAATTTTCTGGAGTGGTTACCCCTTCAGGGTTCATCTTTCTATGAATATCGTTGGGAATCTTTGGAAATCTTTATAGAATCTCAAGGAATCAAGGAATAGTGGCTACCCCGTCGTATTATAGTAATGGCTGAAGTTTTTTGACACCACTTTGTTATGGGCTCGGGGCACTGCCAGACAACCTAAAATCTCAAAAATTGTAATTCGGCATACGTCTTTCCCTGTTAGTGTACATTTCTTGCTCAAAAGTAACAATTCGTACGAGAGAATTAATTTTAAAATAGTAAGATGGAAATGGAGATGTGGGTTTTTAGTTCCTCGCGCACCGCACACTGCATGCTTCTTGGGCATAAGAGCGATGGAGCCAGCATTTTTCTAAAACTCAGGCTTGCAATATTGGAGGGATTTATAGGGGATAAGCAAAGTTGACTTAAAAGAAACCCAAACGGTTACCTAGAGGGATATAAGATGCTTCCGATAGCTATACCAAGCTGAACCTCAAATATCAAATCAACAGGGAATCCAGCAGTAACCGCGTCCTCCTCCATTTGCAGCGATAACACGTCGCATTCCCGTCATATCCGCGAATATTATGTCCCTGCTTCCGTTTTTTCACCATAAATAGGGAAAATACTTCTTTCTGGGTTCGTCTGTTGTAAAAACTGAAGACCGTGGTAGGTGCTATAAGGCCATAGAAAAGTGGCAGGTGTACGAGAAGAGTAATTAAGTTAACCCCATTGTCCACCCTCACCATTAAACCCTCTTTCAACCACACCCGATTGCCCTGGTGAGCAAAGGGGGGAGGTTCAGAGTGGCCTATACAATTGCCAGTAGAGCTTTGTTTTTGCTTTCAGATAGAAATGTTGTCCACTCCGAGAAGCGCTCTAAAAATGTGTGAAGGCAGAACGCCCAGGCGCAGTTAGCACTGCATGCCGATGTCTTTTTACTAAAAATTAGAACCTGTTCAGGTCGTTTCTGTTTCTTACATTCCTGGCTTTTAATTTTCAATGAGTCGCTAACAATTTCAAGTGATTCAAATTGAGTAGAAATGTTCTAGTTGACGTTTCCTTTCAGAATTCCAGACAAAGGTTGCCTGAAGTTTCTGCTTTTCGAGATGTTAGAATGGTGAGAAACTGTTGGGGGGATAGGGGACGGGGTTACTGCCGGGAAATATGTACTTGTGGAGGAGGGAGGCAGAATATTTTGAACTCCGTTCTCGGTGTGATATCAGTGTGAGCTCAGTGGGTGCCTCAGAGAACCTCAATATCCTCTCAGTGTAATGGGAAACGGTCAGCCGTATGGTTTTTAACTAAAAAAGTCACTGAGATAAAAATGCCACTTTTTGTCACTTTTCTCACTGCCAAGCAAAAATTATTATTATTTTTTTTTTAATTTTATGGGAAGCAGAAATGCTTTATCAGCTGTTGCCTAAAATGGAACTTACAGTAGAAGGAAAAATTTCGAAAACTGCTCCCAATCCACAAGGTACAGTTGAGACCCACTCTTTTGATTAAAAAGCTGGCTTTCATTCACTTGCTCACGGCTTCAAGGATTTTAAAAGGGTTAATATACGCCCTGATGTGGGAATTTATAAAAATCGTAATTACCTCCGTCTGGTATTGTTCCTCAGGCCTCACTAAAAATATGGGGAAAACCCTTCGCTTACTCTTTGATTGTGGAACAAATGCCCCAGTGTTTACCTCTGGTCCCATTAAACACTTTTTTGACATAATTGGTGGAAATATGAATATATATTTCTCTGAAAATTCTTATTCTATAAATCTGTATGCTCTGCATGCTCATTCTGCTATTTAAATAAGAATGACAGTGATAAGGTGCAAAAAATAAAATTAAAAAATTGTAATTTCGAAATTACTTTTGACAAGGTTGAAAGACTTAGTTAGCTTTCGAAGTACTTCCGCCTAGCCTACGATGTCTACTGTTATTTATGGAGAAGTTTAAGGCTCCCACCCTCTCACCACTCTGAGCAAGGGGCAGGTTCCACCGAAACATTTTCCCAAGAAAAGTTGTTCAGGGTCAAGGCAAAAATCCTCCGAGGCGTGGATTTTTTGGTCTGAAACCCCTTTTTTCCTTCCCTTTCCGCACTAAATGATGTGATCAAAATACTTTTTAGACATAAGTAGTAGGAAATACCCTCTTAACAAAACTTCTATTCTTCTCGTTTACACTGAATCCACTCGCACTCGTAGTGACGAAAAACGTGGTGATTTTTAAATAGTCAATTTGAGAGTTCGAAAAACACCCCACTGTACGCACAAACAACATTCCATTTTATGTCTGCCAACGATACGTAGATTACCAAGTTATTCGAGCGACTGGGGGGGCCAAACCGGAGGGGACCCTCATGTTGGAGGCTCCATAAGTGCGGTCCCCTTCATTCTCATATCGAATTTCCGATCATCTAACTGCCCCTTCCTGGTAGCTAAACTAAATTCCTTAAATAGGAAGTATAGCAAAGTCATCTGCTGCCAAAAATAGTTGAAAATTTTTTCTGTTACCAGCAAGTAGGTTTTTTATTCACCCTTTTCTTCCAATTTTAGATTTATTTTGTAGTCACAGGTATAGACTCTATTTTCCGTCTTATGCTGGCTAGAATGTAGTCATTATGCATGAGACAGGGAAAAAATAATCTCATGCAAGAATAGACTTCAACCTCTCTTCATGCAAAGTTATAGTTCATTTCTTTGCTATGTCGATGATAATGACAACAATTGAATAATAAAGTAATGTTTTCTTTTACGGTAAAAAAAGGAAGTAAGTTAGTGAGTTATTTGTGTCGCTATAATTTAGCTTGTGGAGTGAGGGAAGGTCTTAACTTGTCGTGACAACACTGCAGGAAGGGTAATATTTTTTCCGAAAGTCTGTCTAATCATTTCTTTTTCTCTACCCAAGTCTCTCCGTCCAATCTAAATTTACTTTCCTGCACTCAAAATTATTATCTTTCCTCAAAAATAAATTGTTTCAATTGAAAATTCCATTTCTCGATATCTTTCGTTGTCATTTACCCTCCCGTATGCCTCGTCGATAAAATCTCCAAGGACTCGATAGAATGCTTTGAAGTTAGATTTTTTATCGAACTCGAGTAATACTCTTTTCATCTTGCTCAATGACCTAGAAAATGTTCGTAAATAAATTCCATTATTTCTTACTGAAACTTCGTTTAGAGGGCTTAGTTCAATTTGTGTTTTCGAGAAAAATTCTGAATTTCTTTTCCTTTTTCGTGCATGAGAAATGTTATGGTTCCCACTAAACACGTTTCAGATCTCCTGGGAAATTTTAAAATTTTTATTTGGTAATCATTTTTCTCTGCCTTAAAACAAAAATACAACTGTCTACCTTATTGTATTCACCTTTTTCTTTTCAGTTGATCAATCAAATTTATTTATTGGTTCAATTTAAAAAAAAATGGAAATGGATAAAATGGCTAAGGGTCACCCCACAATCTTGTTAGTTTTTGTGTTTTTTACCATTTCTTGAGGGCATAAAAAATCGAAAATTACTCACCAGTTAATTTAGGACGATGACAAGATATCTTATATTTCAAAACTTTTGAATATTCCACAGTGTACTTGTCCTCTGACATTGCACGTGCACAAATGTGAAATTACACGTGCACACGTGTGAATTTACACGAGAACATGTGCGAAATTGCACCTATACACATTTGGAATTACATGTGATTACTTAAGAAGTGGACCTGCACAAATGTGAAACTACACAGGCACACGTATGAAACTGCCTGTGTAAACTTTGACGGGAATTTCAAACTGTCGGCTTCCATTACTACTCATCCAGTCTCAAGTATAGGATAGGTACACCGCTGTAAGAAATGTTACTTTACTAGGTGACGAGACTCATTAGTGGAGCACGTGCCGGCGTTGTTCAAGTAAAAGGGCCACTCAGGTAGCGGTGCCCTCAACGGACAGACGGCCGTGCGCTCGACCCACCTTTTCTGTACGTAGGGGGTCTGCCGAGGGGGTAACCACTCCAGAGATTCCACTGAGATTCTATAAAGACTTCCAAAGATTCCCAACGATATTCATAGAAAGATGAACCCAGAAGGGATAACCGCTCCAAAAAATTATCCAAGATTCCCTGAGATTTCATGAAGATTGAACCCATGATTCCAATGATTCCCAACGAGATTCCCAACGATTAGTTAACCTCTTGGGGTCTGCTGAGTCTTTGGCCGCTTCCTGTCGCACCATCCTGAAATCTGACGTTGTTGTTTTTAGTCTTCTCTAAAAAGTGTTTTGGTCTCAAATTTGCGTTTGTCAAATGAAGCTGAGACTTTCAACAACAGCAACATTCCAGTTTCATAACATTAGTTGAACTTGAATAAATAACTCAAAATTTAAATAAGTAATGCCTTTATTTCAAGAATGGAAACTCTGTCCGCCATAAATAAAATATGAGGACGGCGTGGACTCATAATAGCTACCAATATTTATACAAATAAGACGGGAACAAGGGGCAGGCGTTCAAATTCATCGAGCGTTGAAGGACTTAAAGTGTTTTCGCTGCGACTCCCGGAGAGCCAGCCTGCATGAATCATCTGGGATTTCAATGGGAAGGGGCAGTGGAGACTTCAGACTATGTCCAAGTCAACCACTCACTTTATTCTTATACTTGTTTATTCTTTTGTTTGTCGTAAGTTGGTGTTATAAACGCAGAGCCCGAAAACTATGCTAGAGTAGGAAATTGTTTATTTTTATTAACTAGAAACTAGAGGCATCTTGGGTCAGCACCGTTCATTACCAAAGCCTTAAAATAAATTTTTATATTATTCCCTCGTACCCACCGTCAAAACCATTGTAAAATGGAATTGAGAGTTGAGTGGCCGCTCTAGAATTTATTGCTGTAAGTGAGTTTTCAAATTTGGAGCTGCGAGCTGGACGGCTCACTGAAGTCGAAAGAATAGGAAGGTATAACTCCTGGATAACCAGTAAGAATTAAAAAGATAATTTGTTAATTCTTCTAAACTATTAAGTAAATGTAAGCATCTCATGGAGATAAGATTAGTAAATCTTCTTGCACTCGCTTAAACTTAACTTCAGATTAAAATGAGATTAGTTCAGAACTTCTGGCACATGAAATGTTAACTAACCCACGAGCTCGATTTGTTTTGGACGAAATTTGGAGATTGATAACTTCCCAAAATTCATTTCAACAAAGTTGCGCCCAATCTGTATTATTATTTATTTTCCTTTGTTTTAATCACATTGTAATTTAATAATTGTAATGACGAGGTAGTTAAATACTTAAGCTCTTCTGATAGTCGAGAGATTATCCTATAGGGAATAATAGGGATTTTCAAACATTAAACGAGTCGAGGCAACCGTTTTGATTTCAACTATAGACATTTAGGTTGTTTGGAAGCTGGTGGTAGGCCGGCGCCCCTGCCCTCCGTTTGTGAAAGTCCCAAGAAATAGCTTAGTTGGGCTCCAGGTATGAAGAGCCCTAACAGTACGAGTTTGCAAGTAAGCACATCGATCTTGGGCCCCAATAGTGCAATTACTCGAGTCCCGCGTTTCCTCACCCAGCCCGATATTTAATTATCTCCAGTCCCCTTACAGCACTTACGTTAACCAGTTAGGATTATCAATCAGGCTGAAATGGGATAGCTGGACCCTCAGGCTCAACCTAAGCATTCCTATGCTGTTATTATGTATTGGCTGTCTGGATATTGCATGGGTTGGGGCAGCTTAGTTCCTAATTCATGGCGGACAATAACACTCACGCGCCTAAAGGGCCTCCTTGTATTGGCCTGGGCGAAACGTTCAAAAACTGAACATTTCACAAATGGATCTAGCTTTCATTTAGCCTCAGCGTATATCTCAGGGATCAGCATTCCGAAATTAATAAAGAAGAAAAAACTGTCTGCGGGTTTTTAATAAATTTGTGGCTATATATTTTCTTTTAACCAATAAACTGGGGCAGCAAGGGAAACGTGGCAATTTGTCGGGGCGAAGAAATATGATTTTGTTCGAGGTTTTGTTTCGAGTCTGTTTTGCGGCTAAAACGTGACGGGACTGCTTTAATTTTCTCTTGGGTGGCCACCTAACTATTTTGGCATATCAAATTATCACCAACGCTTCAATTATTATACGAAAAACTTCGTCATTACCGAGGGGTTAACCACTCGTTGGGAATCTCGTTGGGATTCATTGGAAATCTTTATGAAATCTCAGGGAATCTTGGAATTTTTTGGAGTGGTTACCCATTCGGGGTTCATCTTTCAATGAATATCGTTGGGAATCTTTGGAAATCTTTATGGAATCTCAGTGGAATCTCAAGGAATCTCAGGAGTGGTTACGCCCTCGGTCATTGGCATTACCTTACAATTTCTCTCCTATTTATATATAGGAGACCTTCTGACGTGTCAGCTCCATTCTAGTCAAATTTGACCTTTCAAGAAACTGTACTAGGTAGTTCCAACTGCTGTATATTCTATCCAAAAAGAGCCGTTGTCTCGTGAGGTATCTGGAATTTTCCTTCTTGGAAAGTTCTTCTCACCAGCAACTTAACTGATTTTCCAGACAATTTGCTACTTATTTTTATTTGATCAGAAATAAAGAGAAACATGAAGAAAACGTCAGAGCATACCTGGATATACAAAACGTGTGCTTTTCGGTTATAAATTGGGCCCAGTGTGAGATATTCGGGAACTAATTTTTCGCACCCACCTGCGTTCTGTAACCATAATCGAAGTAAAAAAAAAAAAAAGTCCTGAACTTTCTCCGGTTTTGGTTGGAAAATAGTTTTCTCGTTAAAGCTCAGGGAAAGATTTTTGTCTCGAAGAGTTGGTAGTTTTCCCGTCAGGAACGTGATGAAATTTAAGAATGCGTTGAAAAGCCTGGCCCACATCTGTTAAAAGTCTTAAGTCGTCGTAGTGCTGTCACTCTCTCAAATGAAAGAGACATCCAAGAGGAAGCGCGGAGGGTTTCAGCGTTTGTCAGGAAAGATCTGTTTTTGCCTCTTGAAAAGAAATGAAATGAGGCAGAAGCTTTTGCAGATACCTACTTCCTTATAAAAAATTTGAACGAATGAATTCATGTCTAGAAAGCGCTGGATTAACCTTCGCTTACTCGGAGTCATCTTCATCACCATCTTTTATTTACTTTCTCTTCTTCATCTGCTTTTATTCTAATTTATTTTTATGTAAAATATTTCAACTCGGAATACTTCAATTTTTGAAATAAGAAAATCGTGTGAATGTGAGTTAGAGACCTTATCGATACTCAAAAAGACCGGTAATTGCAACACCATTTCTCTCGTTCGATAGTAAATTTCTCCTGTGAAAGCTAAACATACTGTCCTACTGTCAGTCACTTGTTTCGCGTTCGAGTAGCACACTATGTTTAGCTTCTAGAGCAAATTCTCACGAATAGTACAAGTAACAGTGTTCAGAGCGCTTGATTGTCACAACTAAAGTTCTGCGTTCAAATTCTGGTACTTCTGGTACTTACTGAAATAAATCGCTAACGTTATGTGCCTTTCCACATTAAGCGCCTCAGAATGTCTGTCTCAACTGAAAAGTTTGTATATTGTATGCGCAGGCTCTCGGTTCATTATTAGACCAGTTAAAAGTGACTTAGCAAAAATACCTCTAATTTGTATATTATAGCGCTCGCCACCGGTTCCACCATTTTATAGGAATAAATTATTCAGTAATCAGGAAAAAAAATTGCCTGATGATGGAATAGATTACATAAATTAGGTATAGGATGTGTAGGTCACTAATTACTACTTTTTGTAAACTAAGATAGATTTTCTGATGACGTCGAATCACCCTGGCCTAGAGCTGATGGTCCTGGGGAAACTCCTGTCTAAAAAGGAAATAAATTGAGAAATTGATCTCTTTGCCTAAAACACACCTAGGAGTAGTCTTTGAAAGGTTCTGTTAGTTGCGCTTTTGATAGCTTAGTAAATATGCCACACCTTAAGACAATGTTGATCACCTTAATTTTATTACTCTTCGGCCACAGCCCAATATAATTCCGTTGATAGGTTTCACACACTAGTTGAGGTTAAGTGACCGGCACTAGAGGACTCTTTCTTTGTTTATTTTCATTGCTTACTTTTCATTATTTAATTGCATAAAAGGGAAATAAATTTGCAGTGAAAGACGTCCGTAGTTTGGAGCCTGATTAGTGGTTCCAGCCATGTGACTAAGAAGAAGAAGATTTTGAGTCATAATTTTTAACTGTGTACAACAGATGGGTTGTTAGTAACACAGAAGGCGGTGTGGGGGCTGATCTGCATACCTAAAAACAGAACGGCTTTGGTCCGGAGGCGGCGGTGCGACGCTCTAGAGGGGGGAGGGAGGTCTTTCAGCCCGATGCTTCTTTATGGCTCCCATGGGTCCCCCACCTCTCCCACCACCCCCTTCTATTCCCCACCCCTCCGCCCACAGAGCGGATGACAATCTGATTTAACCGCGGTGCTCTCTGCAGCATTTTTCAAACATTTAGGGCCCTGACCCCCCACTCTTATTCCTTATTCACAAAGCTTTCGTCCTACTCCATCCCTCAGCCCTTTCAACGTATATACTATCTTCTTTTTTCAACTTTATCTTATCCCAATTCCCTTGGCACTCACAGTTCACCCTGAATAATGACTGCAATTCGTTCAGTGTGCTGTGCTAGTTCTGGGAACTCACTTACATGTACAGTGGTTTCAATGAGAAGAGTTTTGTAAAGTTTAATTAAAAGTTTGTGTGGTCATCGTGACTTTCAGTTGCATTCAATCTCGGCTTCTTCATTTTTAGTTAGCGTGCTCTAATTCAAATCAGTGCATTTTGATTGGACAGCGGAGGGCGGTAGTTTATGTACTTGAGTAGCTATATGACTGGGTGCAAATCCGTCCTGTGCGGAGGTTTATAAGCAAGTCCTACAAATGACCTTGTAAAATTCAACCTCATAATCTGTTTAATGGTGTTAAAAATTAACCGTTTGTGAAACTAATTTCACCATTTTCCGATAGTGTCTTTTAACGAGGGGACTTAACGAACTGATTTAAGTTATCGTATGTTTAGCTTACGACAAATGCGTTGCGCTTGCACTTGTTTCTCTGCGATCGCACTTGTCGCAAGCTAAACATACGATAACGTAAATCCGTTCGTTAAATCCTCTCGTTATAGACACTATCGGAGAGTAGTGAAATTCAGCCTTACAGAAATTCTGAAGTGTTTTTTATGTACAAAGATAGCTAGAAATGAAATGAAAGCCATGGAAATCGTTCACATTACGATTTCCTTCCACAAAGTCAAAAGAAAATTTTTCTAGTCATCAAAGGTTCCAAAGGCAACTTTATATCAAATGTCGGAAAACATTTCCTCGATTTAGAGTGGAAATATTTTTTTTGAACCTCAGAAATGTTGAAAAATAGGAAATATCTGGTTCAACAACTGAATTTCCCTTTAACAATTCTTTTGCAAGACTGCGTTACCAACGACAAAACCATGAACTGACGGCTGATGGACGCGACGAGTTCCATGTCAGCAACGTCAAGGCTGTCAGCAAAAAATTCTCTGCTGAGCTTTCCTCCTTCCTGCTATTTCATAGGTTTTGCTAACACTCGCGGCTTCAGAGTTGAACCACTAACTTTGTAGAATTTGTCAGCTATCTAGCAATGCGTTGTTTTTGTTATTTTTGTCTGCTCGTGGTATATCTTGAGGAATAAAGCCTCATCGGTTAGCGATCGGATAGAAAGTGGTAGAAAAGCCCTGATCAACACATACTGATGTTTCTCTTTCATCTTCAAAGCTTGAAATGGACTTCTGAGATAAAAGCCCTCTCATGGTGTAGTATAGGTATATACAATAGTAGTTCCTTTCAAAGTAAAGAGCATCCGCAGCAACACGGAAAACATCCGTTCCCTTGAGTATTTCTTTTTGAAAACAGTAAGGAGGTCGACATTCTCTGAAACCCTGGAACGAAGAGTTGCTCCGTCTGAAAGAAGGAAAACAATCATTTTGGTTCTCTAGAAAATAGCCATGAGGGGAGGTTGGAAAGGCAAATATTTGGGAAGGTCCTTTAGATGGATGGTCTTTCGATATTCTGAACGGTACTTATTCCCCTCAGCCCCATCTTCTGCCCGGGCGATGGTGATGTCATGGTGCTTCCGGCAATCTCACTTCTCTCTTTCCCACCAATCTCGTATTTTCTACTTAAAATAATGCAACGCTGCTTTGTTTACACTTGGTTCCTCTCAAAACTCTATTTAGGCATTATGTGATTTGTAGTTGGTGAACATGGTTTTGCGACCAGATTCCCGTTAACTTTTGACTTGTTGGAGAAGCGTGTGTTACTTCGTGTTGGGGGTGATCACTGGTGTCGACATTTTTTTTTATCGCTAAATTCTGTCCACTATATATACGATGCAGGTATCAGGCGTGATCGTAATATTTATTTATTTGATTCACTGCACTAATTTTACACCATTTTATTGCAATGGCACATTCTGAGAGCATCTTTTCCATGTCTATCTTCCCATTTCCTGGTATAGCAATGAATTTGTTGAGTAACTTATTAAACTAATTTTTGAAAATGGGTCGTCAGTATCAACTCATAATTTTCTGCGCATTTGTCTGAGAATTGCAATAGGCAGGTAACATCCCAAAAAGGTGAGAAGCTGTTTTTCCTTCAATATAAGGTCCGCTTTCAAGCTCCCGGTACAAAGTTAATTTTAAATTAGAAAATGATAGTTGGAGGAAGTTGAAGAAAAGGGAGCTCTACAGGAGGGAAGGTGAAGGATGTTGACAAAGGATAGAGGTGCTAAAGTGCCGCCCCATATCATAAGGAGTGGCTGAGACTTTAAGCGGGCACTAGTATCAGTAAAAGTATAACCAGCTTCGCCAGCATTGCAGGGAGACACTATCTCCGCCTGGTGAGCAGACATAACAACTAAATCGAATAAGGGTAGTTCACCCCATTAGATACTGATGTCCCTGTATTTAGAAAGTTTTCCGGTCTAATGTATATTTCCCCCGAATTCAGCTATTTATGTAATCAATCAAAGATTGATGATGACTTTGCATCTTAAGTGGGACCTTTATGTCCTAGATAGTAAAGGTGAGCTTTAACTATGCACATAATTAATTTTGTTGCTAGTTTCAGGTTTCCCTTTACGTACCTATACCCTCAAAATGTTGGGTTTCCAGTGCTCTGATTTTTTGTACCTACCAACTAGGTTTCTTACAGTCAACAATAAGTCTAGCAGAACTAAGTACACAAATTCAGCGATGATTCTTAGAGAATCTTTCCCAATACGATTTTTCAGAGCCTGGACACTTGCCATACTTATAGATAGTGGGAACGGGGAAACTATCAGCTATTTTTCGTCCCTAAAGGCACTAGTTACTACTACTAAAGAAGACACTGAATCTTTTTTGTCACGGAGCTACTTGTCGTCATGACATGAAAAGGACTCGAGTCAAACTTCATCAGCACTTACTCTAGAGTCTAGACAAATTCTAGACAGCAGCGTTGACTCCGAACGCAATCATATATTTCGACTAACTTGATTTCCATCAGGCTTAGGGAAGGTCATTCCCCTGGCGTTGTTCTGGCCCTCCAGTCCTCTTCTACCTCTCCAACTGGTGCCACGTCTCGGTCTGGAGTCGAACCACCAACTTGAATTCGCCTAGAAGAACTTCAAAGTCGGCCTGAGCTTTTTCAAAATTTTCTCGTGTTTCACCTCAACCAGAAGTATTATCCTTAAAAACAGAATTGAACTGCGGTTCGAAGAGCTCTCTCAACTGGAAGGGCGCATCAGCATTAAACTTTTACTGAATCACCTATTTCACGTACCTACTCATTCTTACACTTACTATAGGCAGTATAATTTTGTCGTTTATAATGTTGAACAATCTGTAAGTAAATTTTGGGAGTAATAGTTCTTCATAAACTTGCTTGCTTCTTTTGTATTTGGGGGGGGGGGGGGTTAATGACATCGGTCTTTGGTTTAATCTTTCCAGCGACAAGTAAAGCAGTGCCAACTGTCGCGCAAACTGTGGAGGAGTCAGTTCACCATTTTCCCGCTGCGAGTCGTTTTCGTCTGGCTGGAGTCCCGCCAAAAACTTAAACTTTGAATACCTGGGAAGGGATTCTCGTCTATATCATGTTTAACGGCCACCATACATTCTCGACGAACTCCGCCAAAACCACTGTGCGAAAGTAAATATTCGACAAAAGTAATGTTTACATTTTAGTACCACCGGAGACTGGTAATTGCAATATCGTATCGGTTGTGTCTACTCTAAAAGCTAAACATAGTGTGCTATTTGAACGCGAAACGAACGAGTGAAAGTAGGACACTATGTTTAGCTTTTACAGGAGAAAAAGTAGAGAAATGGTGTTGCAATTACGAACTTCCGTAAGTGAAATAAAAATTGTCAACATGTAACATGGCGGCGGTAAATATTACAAACATTTATCAAGCTTTTCTACTAAATGTGACAATAAAATCATACTGTTTTAGTCCGAAACGTTACAAAAAAATATTTCGCGTGAGGTAGTGTTGTGTTTTCGCGATCTGTCAAAAAAACATGTGGACTGGTAGTTGACTGTTTAAAACCGCTCCTGTGGGCTTATTACTCCATTTCATGCAAAAATACAACACTACCTCACGACAAAGAGTCTCAGGTTTACATCCCCCAATAAACACTTTTCACTCGCCCTGTAACTTCGGAGTAGGGCTTGAAGTACGTAGCATTGCGAACCAAATACGTGTATTCCACCTTAATGTCGGCGGCTTTTGTTTTACCGTCCCAAAAGAATGCATGCCCTATCGGCTTACTTTGACAGTTATGAAAAATCTCACCCCACACATAAAGTTTCGTAATCAAACACAAGCACAATACTTCCCCCCAGGCCCGTATCCAGAAAGTGTTCATGGGGGGGGGGGGGGGGGGTTAGGGTCATGGGGGGGTTTCACCTATATTTTTTTGCTTCACGTTGGCATTACCATGTTATTATTAATTTTCCGATCATGGGGGGGTGGGTTATAACCCCCTAAACCCCCCCCCGTGGATACGGCTATGCTTCCCCCTATACCCTTTCATGTACAGGGAGGAAAAACCTGTGTACCTACCATAGGGAGTACCTATTTAGCACATGAAAATACAAGGGATGGAGGGGTAATTGCAAATAAAAGATAAGTTATACAATGTTGAATAACAAATATTTATTTTCTTCAATAATTAATCGCGAAATAAACCTCCAAGTTATGTTACCACAATAATTAGACCAAGGTACAGTGGGTACACAACACACCCTTCCTCCATTTGCCTACACATTCACTGCATTAGATCATTTACGTTTTGAGCAGGTGCGAGAGAGTGTTGAAAGTGCGTGGGTTGTGATACAGGTCTCGTCAAGAAGCTTTCGATTCCCGATGTCAATCTGTCGATTTTCTTCTCGAAGATACTTGCACCGCCACCCAGACTGAATATTTCTTTCGTTAATGATGTATTAGAACTAAATCGGTTACATGTGAGTTGATTATAAATTGCGTTATCCAGTCCGATGAGTGGAAATTCATATTATTCGCCTCACAGCCATTTCAAATAAAATATAATGATTACTCTAAAGCCCCGAGAATAACAATAATAAAGGTACTAGCGCTTTCTATTTCCCTACACTCGGTGCAATGGTGTGTATGCCACCCATTTGTGGAGTTCAGGTTAATCCGAGGGGTTAACCACTCGTTGGGAATCTCGTTGGGAATCATTGGAAATCTTTATGAAATCTCAGGGAATCTTGGAATTTTTTGGAGTGGTTACCCCTTTGGGGTTCATCTTTCTATGAATATCGTTTGGCATCTTTGGAAATCTTTATGGAATCTCAGTGGAATCTCAAGGAGTCTCTGGAGTGGTTACCCCCTCGGGTTAATCAGTGCTAGCAACGATAACTTTATGGGAGAAATGAGTCATCAGTAAAGCCTCAAATTCTTTTCCAACTGTCCCTTGCAAATTACCAACTGCTTTGAAAATTATTTTCAGCGTTAATGTATAAGATATAAGGTCTGTAATACCAACATTGATGTAAAATAGCGTTCAAAATTGTCATTAATGGTCGAAAAAGTTGCGTGGCGTTGCACTAATTTAGCAAGATCTCGTGCAGATAATATAGAATTGCTTTCATCCATTGTTATTTTGAAAATGAACACTCGTCATCGATTTCGTGCAGTGCACATTTTTAGTGTAGGGAAAGCGCGCTTAGACAAAAATGGATCTTCTGTGACTGGCCTCACAGAAATTTCAAATCTAATCCATCCCAGATAGGCGTGTCACATTCCCAGTATTAATTCCTATATATTTCAAATGACCTACAAGCGATCCCCTTAACAAAACAATAGATAGTAACAAAGTGGGACCTGTAAACAATACAGAAACAAGCTGACACAATGCAGCAATTCCTTTGTTAAAAAATCGACAGTGGGGTTGCGTCATGTTATATCATCATTTTGAGTTATTATTAATTATGTAAGGGTGTTTCCTTTGCCTTTATAGCTGACTGTAGTCAAAACCGAACGGAAATATTGTAGCTCCTTAACTTCTCCTTCTTTTATACATCACTATTACCATCGGCTTTCTATATCATAGACCGTCCGCTCAATTCCAAAAATCTGAGTCAGCGACCATAAGTAGGATTCAATTGGCAGAGTTTTTTAAATTTTTCACAATTTAGACAGACCCCTGATGCCCCAGAAAACAATCACTGTCTCTCGAACCACTTCTAATTAAGTTGTCGCTGTGAGTGGACGATCTACAACACCAAAATGCAATGAAATTGCATATTACAAGAGGTACCTATTACTTCTCACAATTTAACAGTAACAGGAACGGTCAGTAGCTAGGTCAGTTCATTTTTCATCGAGATATGAGCGACTTCTAAAAATCCCTGAAAACTCTGCACTCTAGACTCTAGTGAAACTTGTGACGTAACCCATTTTCAAAAGTAACTTTACATCTCGCCGAAAGGTGAATCATCACCCAGTATCTCCTCATTAAAAATTCACTGCCAATAATAACAAAACTTCATCCAATTCAAACAATTGTTCAGTTTCATCAATAATCCTCAAAGTTATCAAACAAAGTTTACAATCTTCTCATTCACGCCCGTTCATTAAAAAATTAAAGTTCAAATATATTTGTACAATATTTACATTAAGGGGCGCTTTTATTTCCACTGGTTAAGAGCGACACACAATAGCGTTTGTTTACGTTTTTTATGCACACTTTATGAGGAAACTATCGGATATTTAAATGTTTTGAAATATAATACGCCCTTTTAACGTCATGAAGTAAATATGAGGCTATTTTGTGATTTAACGATAGCAAAAAAATTGTCCACAATAATTAACCGATCGTAAAATCACAACATAGCCTCTTAATTTATGTCGTTAAAAAGACATAATATTACCTTTATTTCAGAACATTTGAATATAATAATAGTTTCCTCGTAATTTGTGCAGAAAAAATTCAGCACACAAAAAATCTAGAAGATTGCTATAGGCACGATGTCTGAAGAAATTAAAAAATAACACTCAGAATAGTTGTTCAAGTTTTCTTCAAAATTTGATGATTCATAGCAGTAGCGCAAGTGCCAGTGGAAATAAGCACACATTTTAAAAATTATCAACCTATTGCCTTAATAATTTACAAATAATCATCATGAATTTATTAAAATTTGTATGTACAGTTTAGGTACGTAAAATAGGTATTACAGAGTCAGTCGTGGGTATCACGGGGGGTACATCGACGTCCATGTTAGCATTATCTTCCTAATGTCAAAGAGTAGAGGAACACAAGTGAGAGTAGAGCTAGGATGTTGAGGGAACTGTTGGACAGTCCTGCTGACCCCGTCTGCATGGCGGCCGGCCTCTCCCCTGCAACCAAACCGCAGACCCATATTAATAATGGATGCAAATCCGAGTTCCACCCAAGTGCGGTTTGTTTCTATTTTCTCTGGGGTTTGCCAATTGTAGAGCATATATGTTACCTCAAAGAGATGCTATGTTATTCTTGTCAGTCAGAGGACAAGAGACTATTATTTGACTTTCGGGTGAGTGAGGTATTAAGGGGAAAGTTTCCCTAAACCAAGGTCATTCCCATACAACATTACGTCAACCTCGATAGCAGAGTCATCTAAGTTGTTGTCATCTTAAGAGAACACTGAACATTGCTATACGAATAATAAAACGATTTCTGACATTCAAAATGAATCACTTTTATTAGAACCAAAAATGTCCATTTAGAACATTTATGATTCTAGGAGAGGCCAAACGATTTTTTTTTTTTTAAAGTGGATTAGTTGTAGTCAAATTAAAAGAGGTCCAAGCAGTTACTGTTTACAAACTGTTGGATCAATGCAGCTACCCGGAGATTATCATTGAAGCTTCAGCTGCAGAATCCCTAATAGCGCATTAATGCTGTCTCTTTGAAACTTCGCATGTAAGTCATCCCAGAAACCTCATCTAACGTGTTATTGCCCCTCTCACCACTATTTGATCCACAGAGGGAACTTCACTTCCGAAAACCAGTAACTTCCGTGTTCATGTGCTGATTCTAGAATCCTATCTAGTGCATGCGAGTGAATATCTTGCAGGAATTACCATAAGTTGGCATTTCTAGTTATGGAGGGTGATATGAAGAGAATAGGACACTGAGGTGCTTATTTCAAAGAACAACGAAAGACGGAGGTTGCTGGAGAGAATGGTTTCCAAGTGGAAGATGGCGTACTAATGCAATTGCCTACCAGCTTTCTCACATCTTCACCTCCTTCTGAATGAGACAGAATTATCTCAATTCAGCTTGAATTCAGCTGTAAATGTGAGACGTAGCTAAAGGGGAGGAAGATCTCCAAAAAGGTTGCCTTTTCCCTTTTAGCGTCAAATTTCATTTTTTCATAAAAACATATTCATCCAATGAACTAATGCATGCGTGAAAGTGTTTCCTTTTGAGCAATATTATCATCACGCAAAACTCTGAAAATTTCCCCAAAGACAGCTTTTTATGTTAGCCTCATTCACGCAGCGGGCTTTATCAGGAACTGTTGGGGCTTGGTGAAATTCGATCCACCCAGAATTCTTGAGTTGGGTTGGCATCCCTTCAAAACTGCCAGCCCTCCCAACTCCCCATTAATGATGCGAGCAGGAGAGTTGTCACCTTCCCCTTAGTTGATGTTCTTAGATTGGGCCAACGCAGAGCAGGGGTATATCCTACTTTTGCTAGGTTTTCCAGCTTTTATTTACCACAGCCGTATCCTCGTGAAACTATAATACCACCCGTTTTCCCCGTACCATTTAGAACGTGAACGCGCACGCTTGCGACGTCCGCATTGGACGGACTGCAGGAGTATTTCCCTGAGTCGCTGAGCTCTGCGTTCTGAATGAGCAAGTAGCTCGTGGTAACTTCCCCCTTCTCCGTTATGACACTGACGCCTCCTCGACTGCTGTCGTAGCTAATGACTTCTTCGTGGTGGTACCAGAAGATGAAGGCCGGTGGCTCCGGCGAGTACCGGATAGTGCAGGTCAGGTTAATGGTGCTGCCCTTGTCAACATGAAGGTCAGGCCCACCTAAGATGGTCGCTGTTGGCACTGGAACCAAAAACAAAAAAAAAACATTATATGCATGGTGGGGTACCGAATTTCAAAAGCAGTCCAGGATTTTGATTTCATTCTTCACGATGCCAAATGTCCTTGCATTTTTATTAACCCACAGCATATATATTTTTAGGTGCCCCTTTTAGGTACTCTGTTAAGTATTGTACCTATTGTTCCATAAAGAAGTCAGGTAGATACTTTGTTCTGCTTTTGGAACTGAATATGAGTGCATGTATAATTGAAGCCAAGTAGATTAAAACTTAATAATGTCATACATGAAAGCGAATATTAATGGGATCAATGGTAGATTGATACAGGTGGCGGTTTTGTTGCTGAAGCTTTTGAATCTAATAACACCATTTTGTTAAGTCAGAAACTCCAACAAAAACACCCTGTAGATATCTACTCGTACGAATTTCCAAATTAAAGCAAATGAAAATATTGAAAACTCGTTCCTTCCTTCGCAGCTGACGTATCTAACGCCAGAATGGCAAAAAAAAAAGGTTTCCAGTTAGTCGAATAAAAGCAAATTACACGGATTATCTACAGTGAATTTATGTGTTTCAGATGCGACCAACTCAGCGCTTGAGGACAGGCAACCAAATAAACTAGGAGTTAGGTAAGTACTCACTTCACTATTTCTTCAGCAGAAACTTTTTAGAGGGATTTTCTGTCAATAACTATCAAATGAATTTTCGCTCTGAATATACGCTGCATGGGTTAGATGAAGAAATACCACCAAAATCGCAATTATGTTAATTGAAGAGTGACAAAACAGCACACACACTATTAGGTCTTACATGCCGCAAACTTTTCTGGAAAAGACAAAGTTATTAGTTTCCACTCAGCGCTCAGCAAACTTCAGTTAGTTTCAGTGACCTGGTGGGAAGTTTTCTCTGTCTTGCACCATCTGGAGATAAATATCGGAACTGTCGTCTGGTTCTGGTTCAGGCAAAAGCACAGGTATGCAGGTTGGTACCACAGGAGCTGACGTAGGTGGAGGTAGTCTCCCTGAATAAAATAAGAAGGGTAATTAATATTAATTAATAAAATATTCGTCAGGAACATTCTCCATTCAGAGATGATGGGCGAAAGCTGCCTCCGTAAAAAGCTGAAAATGAGAACTCCCTCAAACTCGCATCAAATCGCCAGCACCACCGTGTTCCATATAAAAATTTAAAAAACCTAATATATTTTTCTATAATATTATGTAGAAATCAGTTTCCAGTTTGATTTATTACGTGATATTATATCGTAGGAAGCATGTTATTGTGTGGCTTCATCTCCTTTGCAACTGATTTGAAACTAAACTGGTTGGTACTGATGGGTCCCTGAAGGTAAAAACTTATTTATCTCAATAAATTTTCAGCGTCACTCGTCAAAAAGATGGGATGGAAGGAAATGTCTGGTTAAATCTGATTTTGACTGATGGACGAAGACCTAAAATCGTAAGACTAAATGAGTGAAGGTGGCATACCTAGTAGTGTGAATTAAAAAGAGATTTGACGGGAAATTCGCTAGCTAGCAAATAATGTCATTTAACAAATAAACACGTAAGGGAGAAAGAACAAAGAAATGGCCATGAACACCACATCCCAACAGAGCGTGGAACGAAAGTTAGTGCAAAGGAGAATGCGATCTCTTCTTCCTCTATTTCTCAGTAAACGAACAGTAAACGTCGTAAAACGTTGTGTAAAAAAGGATGCGTGCAGCTGTCTTTTTGCCATTTTGAAGAACTGGGAGGGTTTTCATCGGGTGAAGCCAAACCTTAACTGCCAGAGTTTAGCCTGCAGTTATGAAGATGATGAAGCTTCTGAGCATTTCTCAGGGGAGGAAATAAGACTGTAGTATTTTTTTTTATACATAAAAACATCAGTAAAATATCTTGTTTTTTGTGAAGTGGGTATTATGGAAAAATCTTTGGAGAAGGCGAGGAAGGAAGGTGCACACACGCATGGAAAAATATGTGCGTCTAAAATGTGGTAGCCCTGGTTTAATTTGGAGTTTTTCGCTCTGGTACCGTCATGAACAGTAGAAAGGTCTCAGCTGAGGCAGCCAAGCCGAATTAAGGGGTAAGCCTAAATTCCTTCCTAAACATTCTCTCTCTGGAAAGATAACATTCATTTTCACTTTCCACATTCAGCCTCCATTATTTTCTGCTTTCCTTTAGTACCCTCGGGAGGAGATGTTTACTAATATTAGCTGCTTTGAGTAATGTCATGTCCAATATAAGAAGGGGAAAATGTCATTTTCGTTTGGTGAAAGCAATTTTGCCATGTTGGCCTCCCATAATATCACCCCGCCCCCACCCCATCCCTTAAACTACAAATATCCTGCCGCGTCCATTTCTCAGAATCATCTGAGTCAAGGAAAAATCTCCCGTAGTGTCATGTTCGTATTAAACAACAGGGATACATACATACTGCAATTTACTTATGATTATAATAAGTACCTACAAGTATATTTCCCCCCAATTTTCCAGCTTCCGCAAATTTCAAAAATATTAATCATTATAAGAAATTTTAAGTGAAAAAGGTGCTGGAAGCCAAGACAACATTTACCCTTTCCCCCTGGTCTGTAGCCCTCTGTCGAAAACAAGAAAATCAATCCAAAAAGCACCTAGAAACTTTGGAGAGTAGCAAATATTCCAATTTCTTAAAAGCCTGTTTAGCATTTTTCGCTGAAAATCAAGTTGAACTGAAGTTGACTGAAGTTTTACACGCTACAAAACAAAGTAGGTGAGAAGTTATTTATTGTTTTCAATCATAAACTTATCCCAACTAAATTTTAATACCTCTCAAACTGCCGTGATTTCAAGAGTTTCACGGCGTGTCAGACCCTTGCCCGTCATTTATTATTTAAGCTGTGCCTCCTCCTTCAGAGGTCCTCAATTCATTTTCAGTTTCATCACCTGTTTCGACTCTGATTTTGATAACCCCACAAGTTCATGAGAACTAGAATCGGGACTTAAGTTACGTACAAATATGTGTTTACAAGATGTGTTTACAATAGTAGTGTTCAATGCATTTTTACCAAGGAGTTAACCACTCGTTGGGAATCTCGTTGGGAATCATTGGAAATCTTTATGAAATCTCAAGGAATCTTGGAAATTTTTGGAGTGGTTACCCCATCGAGTTTCATATTGCTATGAATATTATTGGGAATCTTTGGAACTCGTTATGGAATCTCTGGAGTGGTTACCCCCTCGATTTTTACGAAACCTCTCCCCTTCGTACCTGCAGTTACTATTAGGCTAGAGAAAGTGAAACCACCACCAAAATATTATTGATGGAACTTAGCAAATCCGGAAGAAAATTAGTACTTATTTTTATATGGGAAGGAATTCAAGTTCAAGTTACTTTGACTGTTTTTCGGTGGTGTTACTTCAAGTAACACCACTTGCTCTTTTATACCTATACTGTCACTGAGCAGACGGCAGCGGGCTTCACGGAGGGGGTAACCACTCCAGAGATTCCTTGAGATTCCACTAAGATTTCATATAGATTTCCAAGGATATTCATAGAAAGATGAATCCCGAAGGGGTAACCACTCCAAAAAATTCCAAGATTCCCTGAGATTTCATAAAGATTTCCAATGGTTCCCATCAAGGAGATTCCCAATGAGTGGTTAACCCTTCGGGCTTCACTTACGATTTCCATCTTTGAGAGGAAAAACTGAGTACTCACCGACGACATTGAGGTAAACGAAATAGGATTTAACGGGTTGGGTGCTGATTTGACACTCGTAGACGCCAGCGTCCCTTTTTTGAGCGAACTTGATCTGCAACGTCCATTCGTCGTTATCACGATGGTGCGTCGCAGCAAACCTTTGGTCACTTGTGTATGTGTAGCCTCCTACTGTCAGGATGTGGATGTCTCGATGCCTGATCCAAGACACCTGCACAAAAACAAGACAGTAACAATCTTTTTGACTGATAACATGTTGTGGCCAAATTTAGGTTTTGGTGACCTCTTCCATATTTTTGTTTAATCTGAAGTATAACATTTCTTACTGCCATCGTGGAATTTAACGATATTTGAGTGCTTTTTATTTATTTATTTATTTTTATTTTGGCTGAATTAATACTCTGAAGTGATAACATTGATTTTCTACCCGTACATTTCCGTAGTGAAGTGAAATTTCATTTTTCATATTCACAGTGTGATGACAAATGTTTCCAAACGAACTCTACCTACCTATATTATCACGGTGCACGGTGGGGCACACGTCACTAGCGAGAAAGAAAAATAAAACGAGTCATTTGGCGAACGCCTTACTAAAATTAAGTGCCAGCTTGTTCCCATAAGTGAATTTTCTACAATTCGTGTACATGATGAAAAGCTGGTCGTAAAAGACGAAGAGACGCCGTTAAGAGTTTATAGGTCTTAACTAAATAGTTGTTTGGGAGAGGAAGAGTTATTACCAGTCATCACACCCAGACGGAGGAAGATATTTAAACACAGCGGGCCTCATCAAGACAAGAAAGGGAGCATATCTAATATCTAACTTTCAAAGGAAGGTGCACTGGTAATTTTCTGAGTAGCAGAACAGTCCAAAAGACAAAAAGGGATTGTTTCAATAAGCATACCTTATAGCTTATGTAAATGAGGTCCTGGGGCAAGAAATGGGGGGGGGGGGGGTTCTGGTTTAATTCAGTGTCATTGACAGGCTTGGGCAGACCCTCCTCGCAGTCATCATGTCTACCCCATCCCCGATCCACATTTTTCTCATTGGATACCTACATTCCTCTTTGTATGGGATCCATCATTTCTTTGATATTGGCTACTAAATTTGTAATACTCGTAAGTACCAACACCATTTTAATAATTCTAAAGGTCATGGAGCGTCAGAAGAATCCAAATATTTAAACTAAATGGAAGAGCACTTGGCTCACAGGTCAGCACTAAATTGTAATGAAAACAGGAAAGGCACTCTGTGAGGATGGGTGGCACCATGTGAGAACAGGTAGGGCATCTGGATTGTCGCCCATAGAAGTCAGAGCAAGGTTCGAATAATTTTCCCCTTGGTAATTACAAAGAGAAAAAGGTACAAAAGTATTCTACATACCGGCTAATAAAGAGACTGACTGCAGCTGAACTTGAGAACAGAAAATGTTAAGTAAAAAATAATTATAACGGACATCTTCTGAAGCTACCAGGCTGCTGAATTGTAAGCGCACAACACGGGCACGGGCAGTACGGGCACATTGATCGTCAAATAAAACCTGTCTGAGTAATGATTTTCACTGGTACTGTGCCCTCCACCTGCCGTCAATGGGGAAATAGTGAATTGGTAAACATACAAGAATCATTCAGTGTTGTATAAAGTATACAGACCAAATCAGAAAAAATCAACAAAAAAATGAAATTTCCAAACGGTAAAAAATGAATGATATTTTGCTTTGACCGGTTTTGACGCTTTGAAAATCAGATTGACGTTGACCGTCCCGATTTAATTTGGAATTGCAAGTGCTGACCAGCCTCCATATTCATAACTTCATCTACAGTCCACTTCCGCTATGTCGCAGACAGATAAAGAATCAACCAAATCGGTGGAAAAGCTTTCACAGATTTTACTATGCCGAACGCTGAACGATTTTTTTTCACAAGATAGCTAGCGCACAGTTAAAACGTTGTCAGCATCATCTGTGGCCACAATTTCATAAGCCTTTTCGAAAAAAAATAAGGAAAGCGCAGTTTTTATTCCTTTTGGAAGGTTGGGTAGTATGGGTTTCAAGAGAGGTAAAGGAATCAGTAATTCGATCAAGTCCCAACTTTGTGAAGGTCTTGCAGAATGGAGTTGTGAGTTGTATTTAATGTAGAAGGTTTTGGCCTCTAACTTTCCGCATGACCCTTTTCTCTCCGCAGCCCTTCTCTTTCTATAATGCAAAAACAATTTGTTGAAAAGAAGCCTATCCGTCCAACTTGGTAGAAAATTCGAAAGAACAGCTGTATAAAGGCACTCTGCGGACGGAAGTAAAAAACAAAGGAAAATCCTATATTACAGGGCTCTGTCAGCGAAGCTCCCTGTTTTTGCTGTTGGCACTTTTCGAACAGCAAAAGTCCACCGCGGGTAATGATTTATTACGGACAATCCATTTAATATCCTATCAACTGTGAACCTCTCCAACTCGGACTGTCGTAAGAGTTATAGTTGAAGGTTAGAAATTTAATATTGGAAATTTAGACCCTTTTAGTTTTATGTCGCAGTAACAATTTCTCAGTTCGGATTGTAAGTGAAGTCATTTATTTGAGGTCTCTCTCCTAGAAGAAATTTCTTCTTTTTCGATTTTCCGAAGGTATATTTTCTAGTGTGATGAGGAAATATCGAAAGGTCTTCAATCTAAAGGCAAATATCCGAGCTAGGTTTGGGAAACAGGTTGAGGGCCAATAAAACCCACCAGATATTTTTCGAAACCTTGCTCCAAATCTTTTTGCTAGCAGTAGGACGGAATGATGAATCCAGAAAAGGGAGGATCCTGCGAATCATCGACAAACATGTTTTGGAGGGCCGCCAAATTACTCGAAAGTGAAAGTGTTTTTACAACACCCCTCGCGCTCGCAACTCACTTGAAATTCACCGTCTTCCTTACCCCCCTCTTACCCGAGTAGCCTATTCTTTAATCTACTGCTCCATTGTCTTCGCGTTGTAAAAATTTTTCACAAATTTTACACCACAGAAATAATTCTTTCTGAAGTAGACATAGGTGGTGGTAGGTGCTACGTGGCCTTGCCACTAGAGTATACAAAACAACAATTTCTTATAGTTCTACAAAATTAACATTAGTTCAAGAGTTCAACCAGAAAATATCAGGTCATCAAGAAAATAAAACTTTGTGCCATTTTGCCACATCAACAAGAAAGATAGCCATAGTAGGTAATGTACGGTCAAATATCGGAAAGCGCTTTAATACTCTTCTGTATAAATAGTTAGTGCATTTTATAAAGACTATGAACTATAGTCCAAGTCAGGCTGGGAGCATACCGATTAGTCATAATTTCTTGAAGATTTTCAGTTGACGCCTATCCGAATTTGGGTTCCATATCCTACCATAAGCTAAAAATGCCAATCTGACCCTGAGCAGATATTTACCTGCTCAAGAAGAAGTTTTGATCAGCCCTAGATTTGCAAGAAACTATGGCTTATCGGTATGCTCCCAGCCTGACTTGGACTATACGTATTCGTAGTGTCTCAATAGCTTTTCGACGTCTCTGGCCAAACGGCATAGTCACCCTTGAAGTATTATTCGGCAAAAGATTTATAAACTGTACCATTGTGTCCTCTGGGTCAGCTTTCCGAGCCTTAAGCAACTGGAACTTTTCAAATTCACCCGATAAGCGAACTTGGGTTTTCCGTGGCATTGTGCTCCTTTTTATCAAAAATTATCCAAAGGATTCTCTGTCGATTTGATAAAGGATTTTCTTCGTCTTTGTGAACATTTTCAGTCAAGTTGTGAAAAGTTTTGGGAAGTCTTCTTTGAAATCGATTGTAAGATTTATTGCGGTGTTTCGGAGACTCATAAATCCTTTATTTTGTCTCGTCCCTGATCCTTGCGTTGTGTCAGCTTTTTGTCTTTCTTTCATAAGCTCTTTATTTCATTCATAAACAAAGGACAACATTGTCTGAACCCATACTGGCAACGTAAAACAAAAGTATTTAGGGAGAAGGGTTTCAATTTCAACCGACGCGACGCATTTTTCTTCAGAAGCCCCTCTATATCTAATAAGCTACAAGAAACGCTTAACAATACACAAGTTTTCTTTTTGTAAATGGTCCCTCATCCTTACTTAGGGTGCGTTCCCTTAAAGCTATGCGTTTACAAATATAACGGTCGTAAACCTGGATTATAATTTCATTGAACTGATTTCCCCAAAAAAGGGTGTGAGTCAGAATGGTATTTTAGAAACTTCTGGTTATTTCTAATGTATTCATGTTGGGACTTCAATACCGCAAGTTAAACATAACATCTCTGTTCATGCATTTACCCTACGATGACAAACTAGTACATATTTCCAAAATTTCTCTTTAGTAAGATGAGTCCGAGGGGTTAACCACTCGTTGGGAATCTCGTTAGGAATCATTGGAAATCTTTATAAAATCTCAGGGAATCTTGAAATTTTTTGGAGTGGTTACCTCTTTGGGGTTCATTTTTCTATGAATATCGTTGGGAATCTTTGGAAATCTTTATGGAATCTCAGGGAATCTCAAGGAATCTCTGGAGTGGTTACCCCCTCGGATGAGTCGCTTGTGCTATACCTAACGTGCAATTACAATGTTCCGTAGAGGATAAAAACAGGACAAACCGTCTCACTCGGAAAAGTCCCGTATACTGCTGCTCCTTCCATGCCCCTTTCAACTGATTGAAAATCGGATAAAAGGTGAAGATAGGTAAATGCAGGGGAAAGCTAGGCCTGCCAAGTTGTATTCTCGAGTAGCCCTCCGTCAATGTCACTTTAATCAATCTCAAGGCCCCTTTCCTTGTATACTACGACTTTTTGTCGGCATGCAGGAAAGTGGGAAGTCTAGTTCTTTTTTTTTTTTTTTTTTGAATAAATAAAACGAGAACAGTGGTGGTCTTGCATGGTCTTGTCTTGAGTACCAAGACCTGCCCCCCACTACCAAGATATAATAGATCAGATTTTATTGCTATCTGTGCCATCCGGGAAAGTGGAGCAACATTCTCACTCGATTGCGAACTACTGGGGTGTATATCCTTCTTTATGCACCACCCAAGCTAAACTCTATCCTTTTGTCTATCAACCATTCTTTACAGATATCTATAGACATAGACATTCGTCGTAAATTTCTTCCTTATTGAGATAAATTTCATGGAATATGGAAACTTTACGTCTCGTGCAATTTCTACTTCAACTGAGCTGATACTGCATTTTTCACTTTAAGCACTTCAACCTTCTTTTTTGTGGAGAATATTATTCATTCACCAACATGAAATCAAACTATTATTACAACTTTTTCAAGCTTCAAGCCCAGGCAGCTTTCTCAAGTACTCAAGTCGAGAAAACTACTTCCAAAACGAGTTGTCTTCTTTAAAGAAAGGGGTTGGAGTTAAGTAGAAGCGCGGGTGAAACATCGCAGGTTACTTTCCTGGGGGAGCCACGAAGTACGGTCAGGAGACAGCTTTTTTCTCACTACGATAGCAAGGGGCAGGCCGGCGCGGTGATGTATGCGACTTTAGGGAATGTTCCATGGGTTCAAAGTCGCAGATAAGTGGACCGCTGCTGGTCAGATTCCAAAAGTTCCCCGAAGCAGGTTCGGAATATGGGTAAAATATTAGGAGGGGGAGGTTAAGCCACCCTTCTTTATGTTTCCATATGTTTTACTACCTAAGGGTTTTCCTGGATCAAGTTTCTTTCTCTGGGGAACATAGCACGGAAAATAACTGAAATATTTTAAAAGATCTGACTGAGGACCATGCCAGTTTTCAATGGTCACTATAGCAACTACGTATTGTAACCCCAACGCTTATCGTACCAACTCTAGCGCCTCACATGCACCTCTCATAGATCTGCCACTTATCGTGAGATTTATTTACAATGTATATCTAAGAATGATCAGTATACAATTCAATTTTGATGCTACAGCTAGCCTAAAATGATGATGATGAATTCAGGGATGAATGAGTTCAAAAAGGGTGATATAGGTGTCCTGAATAAAAAATGAAATTAATACAGGCGCCACCACAGTTTTCTTAAGGGGGAAAACAGGGAAAAGCCATCAAAAAGGTAATTTCGAACTTAGCTGCCGTGGTTTAGAATTTTGGAAGACTTTGCCACAGGGAATCTATGGAGATTAAACAGGATTGGGGTTACAGGGTCATAATACTGGTCAGCCGGTCAGAGTAGGTAGGTGCCTCCTAGTTATCTCTACTCTTTCATTGTCCGCAATAAAAACCCATACACGTTACACAATAATTTAGATCCTGACAATAAATATCCAAATTTAGCAACAAAACTTACCAGAAAATATCATATAAACCCGCACGGAGAAAATATAAACCATTTGTTTTATCTCTATTTATTTACCCCGGAACACAAGAATTTTGAGTAAGTATAAGTGGCCAAGTACACGTTACACACTGGTGTGATTCAACTCTTCTTGGCATCTATAGACATCAAGGACACATAAGGGCAGAATGAGGAGTTATAGGAAGTCTTCTCATAGTGGCATGACAGTTACACGATGTATGCATTTTTTGAAATTTAATAACACTGAGTGGAACAGTATAAACCATTCATAATGGAAATTTGTGTACAATGAAATGTACCTAATTAATTGCTCAAAATAATATATGAATAAACCTTCATAAGGCAGTGACGACTGATTATGCCTATTATTAATTGAGTCATGACAAAAATATGAATGTGGCTAACTTTTCGAGTTTTCTATTCAATTTATCTGGATATTTCACCATTGTGCCCTTTGTAATTCCCGTAATTTGGGATGGGGCATTTATAATGAAATCTCAATGGGGCGTAAAGTCTAGGGATTGCGGTTTTCACACGGCTGGAGCGCTGGCGTTGGCGTTGGCTTCGCTGGAGAGGAATGCGGATGACGGGGGACATCGTCCAGTGATGCGGCTCCCTTAGATTTATTGCGGCCGGAATTAATTATTAAAACAGTTTTTCAATTCTCCAGGACACTAGCCCGCATATAGGGCAGATACTGCGCGTTGGCTGGGTAAGGCTGAGGGTCACGCAGTCATATTCCTTTATTGCCCACTAATTTTTCCCCTTTCCCCTCATATTTCACGCCCTAAACGACACTTCTAACCATTCTGGAGGTTCAACCTTTTCAAATATGGGTTACGAGAAAAACGAGCATTTGTTTTTGATGGCCTGGGATGTCAGTTTCGTGCTGAGTTGGACAGCAATCGCCTGCTATATACGATAACTACAGGTATACTATACTCACCAATGTTTATACCCCGGAACTGCACCACTGCTGCAGTTATATTATGCGGAGTTCGGTAAAAATCACATTTTTTGAACTCTGAATGGTAACTCAGCGGTAAAAACCACACTGAAATTCTTTTGAGCATCGAATGGTAATTCAGCAATGGCGGGGTAAGCGACATGATTTACGCGGCGGTCGGCGCCGGCAGATAACACAGCTGTAATTATTTGCTCACTGTAAAGTGATGGATGTGCTTTCAGCCTATCTGCGGTCCAATCTATACGTCAGCATTTGCTGTCAGCCCTGGCTGTTCAGGTGGCCCAGCTCCTACAACGAACAGCGGTAGTCCAAGATTGAGCCGTCACATGCACCTGGACCATGGGATCCTGCTCATGAGTAGGACTGCCCTTTGCTTACGGTTTAATCACGCAGAGGGGGAATGGTTTCAACTGCCCCCTTCCTCCCTTCAGGACCGGAACACAAAGGGAAAGCTTTCTGACAAAGGATTGTCGAAAAAATAAATGCCTAAGTTCACTTTCAGACATTTGTATCCTCTCGTAAGACAGGGTAAACCGGGTAAACCCAGAAGGTGGTTTGTGGTTGTTCTGCGTGTTTTCACGTCACCAGAAGACCCTATTTTTCAACCAGATGGACAAGCTCAAGAATTTAAAAATTTGCTGACCCCGCATGATAGTTCCTGATGTACCTACCTATTTCATCTTCCGAGCCTGCAACTTTGACGAAGTAATTTTACCTTACCACCAATTCACCACTTGGGAAACAGAAAAAACTCAGTACCATTTCACGGTATAAGCTGAAACCACGAACCTGATAAAAAGTAGCAGTGGAACCAGATAAAATATGACAAATGACTGGGTCGTTCTTATCCCCTCTGCCTTGATCAACGAACCGTTCTGCCAGAATTTAAATTAACCGCTGAAGTGACAGCATTCCGAGCGATTTCCGTCATTTGGAGTTGAAGGGAAGCCCAAGGGAACGGGGGGACTATATTTCAGAAAAGGCTTGTGGGGAGTAATATAGTCGAGGGTAGAGTTACAAATCAGCACTGAGATGAAACTCGCTCAGAGTCAGCCGCCCATCTATCTAACGTGGAAAGAGTCCTCACTGGAATAAAATTTTCGGCTCGGAGCCTTTTTCTGGGTCATGTGGGTAATCCCCCCATCCCGGAAAATTTACCTAACGGAAAATTCAAATTCCTTCCTCTAAAAAAATATGTATTTTCTGATAAATGGAACGTTACCTTTTTGGAGGTCCATCACAACGTAAGCAAGTACCTAAGTAATCTATATACAATATTATTTTTAAATACATAAGTACCTACATTGTCTAAAGTCTAAAACAAGTGAGAGTGTTGAACAAAATAATTAGATTGTAACAGAGAGACTACACGACATCTATTCCTTCCTTATACACCGGTCTAAAAAGGCTTTCGAGTAGCCGTCGATCTGACCACTTAGTGTGAGCGAGAGGGGCAAACTGGCAAAGAGTTTGGCAGACGTATTAAAACACTCTGAATTTATTGTAGAGCATAAAATCTCCATGGAAAATTGGCAATCCATTAAATCTGCACGATTGACCACGAATATTGGAATATCGCTGCGAGTCGTTCCTGAAAAAGATAAAAGCAGTGAAGAAAAGAAGTGAAGTTTGAAAAGGAGAGTGATAGGCACTGAAATGAGTGATGAACCAGCAGGTCACAGATCTTTCCAAATCCATCCATTCGCAGGAAAAAACATCAGGTTCAAACGATACTTAGGAAGGAAATACTAAATCAAACGTATATGGAAGGATGGAGATTCGCGCAAGAAAAAAGGAGTTCCCTCAGTTTTCTTGAAACGTTGCAGGAAATAATGAAAATCCGAGATTGTCTTACGGGCTGAATTTCAACGAGTTTTTTTGTGAAGCAAGATTTCTCATCTCCTGTGATTTTAGTGATTTTAATTTGGTGATTGTCTACTGTCGCAGTGCATGATAATGACACTAATGGAAACGGGAGTTTCTCCCGAATTCCGTGCCGTCTTGGACAATTATTACTCCGAAATTTAAAGTTTAAAGAAACGTTTTGAATCAAACACAGTGCATACCTTCATGGCTGTACCAGGAAAGAGGCGCAAACTTATTTTTTCAAAAATCCAACTGGGTATAGGGTTGAATTAAGGACTTTTTAGGTCCTTAAGACATCTAGTAGTATTAGCAGACTTGACAAAGAGGGCACAAATTCCATTTTCTTCGTGGCTTCCTGCTGCTATGGCGGCCCCTACTCCCGTCTCTGCTCTGGCTAATTCGGTTTACGTCACACGTAGACATATCGAGTCTCATTCTATCGAACGTAATGTCAGGATGTTGGTAATAGCGGGTGGCTAATCGCGGGAAGGAGTCAGGGTGATGACGATGTATGGTTTAATGTTATAGTTTTCAAAGAGAGTGATAGAAACAGCTAGTGGGCGATCAGGAATGGGGGCTGGGGCTGTTAAAACAGAATGGTATTCCTTCATTTTGGGTGTAGTTTGCCGTACATCATTCATCACCAGCTGACAGGGACAACGATAGTTGCCTATTTGTTACCGTCACTCACCGTGATGTCTCCCTATTCTCATCACTTCCATTACTGCTTCCAGCGGCAGTGCGGGTGCCAGTTGCTGCTAAGTTTCCTCTCAGGGGACGTCATCAGAATTGCATCAAATGGCGTCCAATTATTAATAGATAATTTATAAATCAACTGCGAATTAAAACAAAATGTATGAAAAAGGATTCAAACATAGGTATTTATTTAGAAATTCTTGCCACCCGAAAATGCCAAAAGAGGTTCCTGAAACATGACGGACCTTCATTATGACATCGAAAGAAAGTTTTACCCTTCGTAAATAAAGGGAGAATCTGAGGAGTGACCCAGTTAACGTCAGCAGCCCGAAATGTCTGATTTATTTTCTCCCAGGGTTATTTAAGCCCCAAGGCACCAGAGAATTGTCTGAAAAGTAGGACAACAGATTTCCTTTTCCTAGTCAGTTATCCCCCCCCCCTCCCCGATAGCTGACAATGCTCTTTGCGTAAATGCCCGACTCAAGCAAACTCGTCAAGAGACTTTTGATATTATCCTACTTTATGTGTTCAAAAAATATTTTATACAACCACAGTGGTTGTTATAATTTTACAAGAAATTCTGGGAAATTTTACTAACGGCAAAAGGACGATTTACATACAATATTAACAAAGATTCACCATCATAACTTTGATAGAAAACGAGGGGTAACCACAACCACTCCAGAGATTCTTTGAGATTTCCTGAGATTCCATAAAGATTTCCAAAGATTCTCAAATATTCATAGAAAGATGAACCCCGAAGGGGTAACCACTCCAAAAAATTCCAAGATTCCCTGAGATTTCATAAAGATTTCCAATGATTCCCAAAGAGATTCCCAACGAGTGGTTAACCCCTCGATAGAAAACGTAGGTACGTACCTCCATTGCAGTATTAATATTTTTATATCCATATACGTACAAGCCTTCTCAAAATTCCAGTTAGATATGTGGAAATACAGATACCATGCATATAGCCTGGCGAATGTGCCTAAACCAACTACGTACTACGTACTCTTTTCCGTCTGCAAGCAATAGGAAATGATCGACAATAACCCACATCCCTGAGGCGGCTGGGAAAGTTGTTCCGAATAAATTTCAATTCCTTGGCTTGAAGACATCCGGACGCGACGTTAGCAGAGGCGGAGATGGTGTACCTAACAGAATGGGGAGGGAGGGGTGCTGCACCTAGCAGAAGGGGGAGGGTGACCTAGATTCCAGAACATGCTCCTTCCAGAAATCACCTAGTTTGGGAAATATAAGGAATTGTACAACACAGTATTGGGTCTTCAAACCTCAAAAGGACCTTTGGGGTGATTATCAAAGGGCATTCACAATATTCGTTAATAGGTTTATTAGGAAGTTCGGACTTATCAAGATTTTCAAGAGAGTGCAAAATCGGCAATATTGGAAAGCTAAGTATAGGTGCTTACTATTTTACCGTTCATCTCACTAGCAAGAAAATACTGAAAATCAGTCTTGTGCAAAACAGTTTACTTCTGTGTTGTCCACTAGAGGTTTCTAACTAATTTGTAAGAAACAGCGGGCGCAGCTGAGAAAAGAAAATATTTCTTCAGTTTAGGCTGTGCTGGAAGTTATACCGACTAGCAAAAGCTTTGGGGGATAAAAACCGTTCTTTCAGAGTCACCCTGGATAAGGTGTACTCATCGCACTTCTGCCGATACTTGCTTCCGATTGTCGCACGACACTGCGACTACTTCGGAATGTACTTCTTACTTGTTCCCAATGAGGCAATAACAGATTTCTTGGCTCGTTGACTGGCGGATGGGGTTCGAATTTTTCATTTTCCACAATGATCCCCTATAGCGGCGGCTCACTCTGCCGCTTGGTGCACCTGGTTACGGGTCGCACTGACTGGAGGATATTTTTTTATAGGGCGGCTGCTGCTTAAACCCCTGTGATTCACCTCTAGCGGCGGCTCACTCTGCCGCTTGGTGCACCGAGAAGTGCGATGAGTATACCTTTACCGTCACCCTTATTAAGGGTTCTAACTGACACTTCTAAAATGCATTCGATGCGAATCTCCGTTAGAACACTTTAGCAAGCTTGCAAAAGTAGCTACTATGATTATAAAAGATGTATGGCAGAGAAGGGGTTAGGAATATCTACGTATGGGATGTGGTTAATAAGACTGGATGACCTCGATCGGATTCGGTTCTAGAAGTTGGAGTTGGGGGAATCATAATTCAGGAGAAAATCCGATAATGTGGTAGGGGTCTCCCAACAAAAGGAGCTAACGTCGCTCGCCGCCGGTAACTAATAAACTGTAACCGAACTAACCAAGCAGGCACCCAGCCGCAGCATTCCACCCACGTACACTTCCCCTGTGGTTTACAAAATCTCAAATTCCTCATCTCACGCACTTCACCGCTTCACAATTCTGATTCCAATATTTTACTGCATATTAGTTAATGCCCGGCATTATTCACCGAATCAACGGGAATATTTTTCGCATGTGCACACGTACATTTTTTCGCACTATTGCGACATTCAAACTACGTACGAAGAACTACTTAACTGAAAAAAGATAACCAGAAGTATAGGATAATGTTAAGAAGAAAAAAAGTTTATAGAAAACAAAGATAGTGCTGTTGATCAGATTAGTGCCCGCGCTACCAAGTCTTCAACAACGACAATGTGCACACAATTTTTTTTTCAAGTGCACTCTTGATTTTTTTTTGCACATGCGCAGTTGCATTTTTCCCACGTGCATACATGCAATTTTTTGCACGTGCACATCTGCAATTTTTTTGCGCGCGCAGAACTTATTTTTTTTGAATGTGGTCAAGATTTTTTTTTGAAACTTACATGTCACCAATTTTATTCACACAAGACACAAGATATCGGATTTAAGTTCATATTTGGCCCAGCAAAAGTTTCAGACGCAAGATAGCAAGGGGTATCGATCGTGTGGAGGACGCGCGCAGCCGCGCCGGCGCTCACCCCTCAGTCGGGCCGCAGCCGTGCGCGCGCCAGCACTCTCTCGCTCATACTCTCGTTCATACAGTTTTACCTGGTGATTTTATGTATCATTCAGGGTCCGTGATGGATTTTACACATACACACGGGTGTTATAATGTGCGCGCTCGGAACCTGTGCGATTTCGTGTTTCAGTGCGCGGGACATGTCGAGGTGGACTTCTCCTGGCGTGGCGGGGCGGTCCTCTCTGCACATTTAAGGTAAGAACTTCTTTCTTTTCCGACTGCGTTCATGTATTGTATCATTCAGCGTCCGTGATGTATGCTACACATACATACTGTGCGCGCTCGGAACATTCGTTAATGTGCGTCTGTGTGATTTCGTGTTTCAGTGTACGGGACATATCGAGTTGGGCTTCTACGGATGCGGCGCGCGGCGTGGCGGTCCTCTCGGCACATTTAAGGTAAGGAATTATTTCTTTATCATTCATTGTCCTTGTGTAATTTGATCTTGTGTCCCTTGCCACTAGTATACAAAGGGCTATCTTTTAAATGGAGGTCCGTTGACTCGGGATGTGAACATAAAAAACAGTACCTATGTTTCAAAATGGTGGTTCTCTCTGGTTCAGTTTTGACTCGCTTATGAAAACAGCCTGAAGAAGATTAAAGCGGCTGGTAAAGCCCGACTTTTATTTTCCTCTAAAAATGGTTTCACTCCAGTTTGTAAATTCGCAAGTCGCGCTGCAGGCTTTTTCGGTAATCTGATTAAGAGTGCAAAGTTAACATAAAATCTGATTGGAGTGGGATGAAATTAATTGTGTTGGATCAGCTGCGCTCAACATTCTATTGCAAAAACCCGCTTCGAAAATGGTTCGGATCCCCTGCCAGCAGTCAGCAGCGCTAGACCAGTATTTGAATTACTGCATTATCCGCCCCCGGAGGCGGAGGGGTTTCCTTTTCACCAACTTCTCTTCAACTTGCCTTACTCTATTTCCATTCAAATGTATTTCTGTCGCGTATAGTGCGAAAAAGAGTATGACGATTTTGTTCGAGCTGTCGATGTCAACTCGGACCCTTTATTGCCTTTCCACTAAGAAGGTGAGTCAAATCTGACTGGTGGAGAAGTTTATTTCGACAAAACTAAGGACTAGACGCTTGACACTGTGTATACTAGCAAGCTCCACCGTGCTACCCCTCTACCATGCTCCTCACTATAGTACTAAAGAACTCTTATTTCACGTGCATTATCATCGCAACCCTAAGCTGAGAGTTCTCCAGAGTAGAAGGGTGAAATAATGAGAGTGCTGATAAGGCAATGCCTCTATGGGACCTTCTTACAAAAATGCGTCACGCTATCTATGAGCGAAGGATGAAAAGAAATAACAGAAAAGGTTCCTTCATTAATTAAATGTGATGAAGTAAAATCAATGGAGATGTGAGTTATTATGGCTGTCGCTTTATAAAGGCGTTAGGGGGAAATTTCCATCATTAGCTGCCTCACAGTTACTAATTAGTCCTACCATAATATCATCTTCATTTTATACTAATAATAATTATTCTGCCTTTAAAGGAAAATTTAATTTCATGAAATCAAAGGAGGCAACAGATTTCACATTTTTTATTCCCTCAGCAGTCCCTGGCACCGAGCCTCCCCAGCATCAAGTCGCCCGGGAAGGTATCGTCTTGAGTTCTCGATCTTGCTACGATACCACGAAATTACATATGGCTGACAAATTAGGGCAAACTTTCCTATAGCCTCAAATGGAGATATACCGCATTCTCTCATTTGTTCTGTCCCAAAAATTATCTTCAAAACCATTAAACATACAGATGTCATGAAGCGAATTTTTAATTTGTTTCTCTGATATCAAGAAAACAGTAGTAATGTAATGGTGGTTACTCACAAATTGAACAGTAGCCTTCTACATATATCTTAAAGAAGCTGCTTTCTCTTCGTCTATATTAATATAGCTCCTGAAGTTGAGCATACAGCCCTGAGGTGACTTGACATTTTGTCGGAAGCGCCGCGCCTTAGAGGCGCTACAGGCCTAAAAAGTTGAGCTATACTTTTCAGAAAATGAATAATACTAAAGTAATAGTATGCGACGGGCTTTTAGGCACTTGGCTACCATGCGTCTGTTTTTCTAAACATAGATCTCTCTTATTCCCACTTTCGCTTTGTCGGAACTTTTCTAGATTTCCGAGATTTGATAAATCAGAACTTGACTTCTATTTTCAGAAGTTTCTCTTCCAAGTTTGTTTGTGGGACATTATCTGATATACGACGTAGTTATCTATCCTAGTCGAGTGCCAGAAAATATGTCTTTCGCGGATTATCTAGCGCCCTTTCATTTTACTGCATGGGAGACTGAATTTAGTTGGCGTTTTCTCATTTTCGGATTTATCTCAGGGACGAATAGAATGTCCCAAATCACTCCAGGTTGTAGTGGCGCAAGGCCAAGAGAGGTAGTTGAAGGCCCCTGTTGTAAAGCCATCTTCACATATACCTAATCCAGAACTGATTCCAGTTTTTGTCTCTAGGTTTCGATCAACGGTAAAAAAGTAGGTCCACGTTTTCGGCAGCAATCCAGGGGGAAAGAAAAAATGTCTATTTAGGTTCTTACCGTTTTGTTGGCAAGGTTCCTGACTTTGCATGACAGGTACGCTGACTTTCCCACGAGGGCCGTCACGTTCTTGGGAGTCATTTGGTCAATGTATGGCTCAGGTTTCAGTGGAAGTGGTAACGCGGTGGCAGGCAGAACATTCTGGCCGCTGACGCCGAACATTCCGTTGCTCACATAGGACGACCCTGAAACAATAAAAGTTGCTTAGTTTCCTATGCCGCGGAAAAGGGTGGCATTCAGCGCGTGGGACGAGTATGAATGGTGTGTCACTTTTCCGTGGTGTGGTGTAGAAGCTGGTACAGGCATTAGACGCAAACATAGTTTTCCAGGCTTCTCTACCCAATAGTAGCAGAAAAAAGGGAGATGCTAGTTTCTGAAGCTCCACCAGTTGTGTGATATCTTGCAAGGAACTAACGGTGTCTTTCTCCCAACTCACACCTAACCTGTAAACATAAGGTTAGTTTTATAGAACCAAATAAAATTATTAAATTTTCATATTTATGTCCCGGAGACTCGGTGAGGCTCGAATTCCTTCGCCCGACCCACGACCAATAAGGGCCTATCAAAAGACGGATATATTGCCAGATTTGATCTCCAACATCGTTTATTTATCAGCTTGAAGGTATAAAATTGACCTCACTGAATAACAAAATACATAATTGGTTTTCTCTGAGATTGTTTCAGATTTCCTGAAAATCTCTTCTTTCTTTCCCTTTCAAGCTCAGGAGAAATTTTAATACCAACTATCCTTTCAGTAAAGTTGAAAAATTCGCTGTAGGAAGAGTAGTGTATTCTTGTCATGACAGCAGTTAGTCTCATTCTCGAAAAACAAGATGCTGACCTTGGATGCCACGCTATCTACGTGTAATTTTATGGAACAAGTATTTTGAAGCTATAGATTTGAATTTAGGCTCAAATCCCAGTCGGTGAAAAATTTCCATCCTCGCCCTTCATGCATGTCGTCGCTCTCACACCCAGGTATGCAATTTCCTAAGGATATTTGAATATAAATTGTATTCTATTAAATACTATTTTTTTCGTAGAAATGGAAAAAAGCAGCGTTAGTGAAAGGAAGGAAACTAATCCAGTGAAACCTTCTGGATCAGGTGCAAACTCCACAAAATCATTTCCGTTGAAAATAAAAACAGTTTTCCCCAGGCACGTAGAACCGTGTTTGTTGTATGTGTCTGCCATTACTATTGACAAACCTGTCACGAATGATCCGCCACGCTGTTCCTATTCAGTATGGAAATTCCAAGCTCACCCGTGATCGAATAAAGCGAAACGGAAAAGACGCTAGACCTTAGGAGGATACGGAACACCTAGTCATGTGGAAATATTCTTTCGAACATGTCACCTGATAAAAGGTGAAGTAACTGAGTTTTTGCAGGAAACTGCTGCGGGAAGGATCCTATATACCCACTTGCAATACTCATTACTGGCCTAAAACTGGAAAATAAAAGAAAAGTCCTGGTTAGAATTAGGTCTCATGTTACAAAATTCATTTATGCACTATGGCAGAACTTAGAGACAGAACTTCCTACTTTTCGTTGGTGAATGAGAATGTACTCTATTATTGGTGAAAATTGCTATTATTCTGAAAAACAATTTCAGTCCCCCAACAAATTTTCTAAAGGAATAAAAATCATAGTTGTCTCATAGTTACCCAATTTTGAATAAACGATCGGTCATGATTTCATACTCATACGCAAAGAAGTATTTTATAAAATTCTGGTAGCGCAGGGGTCTTCACCCTTCATCACACAGAAACACTAGGAGGAGTTGCTCCTGTATTTTCAGCTAAAGTGAGGCTTCCGTCGTTCGGAAAAGTGGGAGAAAAGTTGTGAAGTTACAGAGGAGATGGAATATTTTTACCCCGTCCCAGAAGTCTGCATTTTACTGTAAAATCAGGTTACCTCAACGGATAAGCCGTAATGTCAATATTACTTGGGGAGTTTCTCCCATGTGACGTACCTCCGGAAGAATTACGGCTTTCCCTTCAGAGTTCTTCAGATGGAATTCTGCAGCGAGAGTTTCCAACCGTCAATTCTTTGACTAATTTCGTGTCACTTCTAGACTTCTACAGCCCAAATAATTTGAGGTATGCCCTAATTTTAGGGCCCTAATTATTTTCTGACAAACAGACTAAACGTCTGCACTGACGTTTTCAAAACATGTTATAAGGTACACCTTGTAAGATACAGAGCTATCAAAGCAGAATAATGCTGTTGTTGGTACACTGCTTGAAAAACATGTCTTAAGCCTTCAGGGAATTTTCAAGGCATGACGCGCTGGATTATTCCCGACTAAAACAACAAACTGTTGCAGAGCAATTCATCCCTGCTATGTATATTCGCACGCGGATGGAAGCATCGCTATTAAAGCATGTTGCGGGCAACCGCAAGCTCAGCTTGCTTCGTCTTGAAGAGAAACAAGAGATATTGCACAGAGCGTCGTATAGCTTATTTTATAATTACTGTCAGCAGTACGGGAAAAGTACTCGACGGGGTGAGCCCCCCTGCGCCATGTCAGCATATGCGTGGAACTTGAAACTTCAATCTTTGAGCTGTTTGAAGAAGAATTCAAGTGCTTTCCAAGTCCTCTTCAAGTTTTGCTCTTTATCGGCCTTTGTTCTACGGGTTTTAGGAGGAACTTGAAACCATCGATTTTCCGAAGAATATCAAAGGCGTGGATGTGGATATTACGCTGCCAAAAACACTTGGAGCCAAAAGGTCGCCAAGTTGAGAACTTGCCGCTGGGTCGTATAAACATTAGCGTATTGGTCACCCAAACTTGGGAAATGTTGAAAGCAACCAACTTCGAGTAACTTCCATAACTTATGAGGAACTGCTTACATCATGATACAAGTATCGTGAAAATATCCTTATTGGAAGCTGCTCCTCCAGTGTGTAGCGGTACCCACTTCTTATTTACCCCTCTTTTAATACCTGAATTGACAATCTAGTTCTCATTCTTGTTTTGGATGCTAGTGAGACAGAACCTTCAATATTATTTTACATCATTTTATCCCGTTCATTTCTGAATTTAAGCAAGAGGATACCTCTAAGTTAGGGCAAACTGTGACTCTTGATTCCTTTATTTCAAATTCAAGTACCAACCAATTGTGGTCGTCTCATAGTCTGTGTCCAAGCACACAAGTATTGAAAACTTAGAGTTGTGCTTGGGAAAAGCAGTCGTGAGCCGGGATACCGTCCGTTCGAAGAAGCGCGGTTTGAAATGGTTCCCCAAGCAGCCTTTGAAAGAGAAGGATAGCAAGGGGTTCTCTAACCCACCCCCCCCCCCCCCCCCCATTTATTGCCCACTTACACGTAAAAGGTGTCCAAGAGATTCGGAAAACCAGCACATCTAAAAAGACTTAAGTTAAGTGACTTTTTCAATGGACTCGTTATCGGCCGAGTAACAGTTTATCAAAAATCTGATTAATACATCGTGTAATTTAATTTGCATATTCAGATTGTACCAGAATAAAAATGAAAAATTTTAAAATTCAGGTCTTGTACCTTAATTTTTCCTTTGCATTTCTGCCACCCATAATATTAAGGCTGGATTTAGCTAATTTCGGAATGGAACTAACCCGAAATTTTTTCTGTAAGTTAAACGTTAAATTATGGTACGTGGCAATGATATTCCATTGTTTAGGCTGGTTCCGTAGCTCCTGCCCAACACTCCGTGGAGTGACGCCTTCACTGATTTGAGGCTCTCGTGCCTGGCAGGCGGGAACTGATATTACTGAGCTTAAGTAACATAACTTCATTTTGGAAGCCCTCCTCAATCTTAGCTCAGCTCTAACGAGGTTGAAATTGAGTTTTGCGAGCCATCTCCCCAGCCGAAGACCTCTCACTTTTCAAAATGCCCCCTAACAGCCTCTTGTGAACCATTTACTTTGCTCTTTATTAAATGAGAAACTTTCCTCCTAAAATCTTTTTGTAAATATTAAAACTTGGAATGTAAGATAAAATTAAAATCCAAGGTAAATAATGGGGAAAGGTAGAAACTTAACACCACGAGATATTTTAGAGAAGCGAATTTAAAGAGGTTTATGTGCTTTATACTTGACTCACTCAATGGGATAGGATTTTGTTTAGCGAGGTTCAGCGACAGACTTAAACAGAAACAGGTTGAACAGTTGTCTGTGCTGCACCATTTAAAGAAAAAGAGAGGAAGAAAAAAATGATAACTATTTATCTAGTCAGCGACTCTTCACGCAAAAAATCTTCTTTGAAGTCGCGCTGACTTTTTGTTGCATAATAATCCCAAATTTTGGTGTACCTATACCTGAACCTATGTACAACTATAAAAGTGACAATTTCGGAATGCACATAAAGGAAGCGTGGGAAAGTTCGTAAAAGCTGCACTGAAAGCGAACATATCAGAAGAGATTGAGGTATTAGCAAAACATTCGCTACCGAGTTTGTGATGCTGCCCTAACCAAAAGAACCACGACAAAGCTCTCACATAATCCTCAACGCAAACAATAGGGTTGGGGCGGGGATGGGGGTCTGACAGTTGAAGTCAAAGCGCATTCGGGGGCACAACGTGTTATTTCGATTTAAATAAACATTGAATCGAATGACAAACGGCTCAGAGCTCTCGCTTCGATTAACAATTCAAATGAGCCGGAAACGCGCCGTGCCGCGCCATTTATAACGTGGCAGAAACCACGTTCAGGTACACAACCACAACCGCAGAGCACACGGTATCTCCACTGCCCCGCCATTACACCCCTAGGGCCCACCCCGATCCAGACTATCTATTCAAAGTGATTTCTGGCCGAAGCCTCTCAGTCGAAGTGGGGTGTGTAGCAAACCCTGAGCCTGTTCTACCTCTACCGTAGTACAAAGGCTGTTCGTCGTCGGCGGACATGCATGTACCTATACTTACGGCAGCCGGCCTCGAAACTTAGTTCACCTGAAGTAAGCATTCGAACGCAACTTTTATTACTAATTTTGAGTGATCACAAGCGTCGTAATTTAAGGTACAAGCCTACCTACTTATTCACGGGCTGCTTATTTATCTTTCTAGCCGTGCGACCATTACCGAAGTTTTATGAGTTTCGAATTTGATTAAGGTAGTAAGAGACAGCAGGCAATCAAGCGGCAAACTCGGAGGCCCCTCACCCCCTTGAGGGGCCGCTTGACTCATATTGTTTCCCGTCGCCACTCTATTTTTACTCACCTCCGCAGAGGTAACTTTTCCGTCTCCTTGTTCCCCATGTCGCACTCTCAAATATTTATACCTACAGTTGGAATTATTTAAGCAATAGCCTGCTGCCGGATTCTTGGATAGGTATTTGATTTTATGGTATGGCACCGTCCCGCTAGAAGTCACCTGAGAAAGTCCAATCATTTCACTTCATGTGAAATGAAATTAAACACTCAAACTTGCTGAGATACGAATTACGGACTCCAGCATACCTTCCATCCATATTCCGATGAATGGACGATTTTCTTAAAGCTCGACAGTCGACAGTTGTAAAAATTAGTCGCCGAGGTGAGGAAGTTGGTCATTGACATTTAAGTCAACAATGGCTGCTCAGCCCAACTCACCTTTTCCGAGTGGTTCCTGGTCGCATTCTCACGACAATAGTTCTCTATGATATGATACAATTACTTTTGTGGTTGGGACCCTCACAAATTTCACACCCACTGTACAGACAGTAGAGGAATGTCCCCCCAAATGTTTGTGGCTCGCTCAACACTAAGACCAAGTTAACTATTTATTCCTAGTTATTTAGGTCAGTCTGAAGGATAGGGAGAAGTTTAAAAGAATCTGGAAACTTAGGCACTGGAGCCTTTTGTTGGTACAGAATGGCTTTTCAGTCAGTTCAACGGGGAGGCTGGGGAGAATTCCAGGGACCCTTAATCTTATACACTGAGTAAGCAGATAATAGAGCTTTTTCTTCTAAAGCTCAGCATCCCCCGAATTCTCCAGAGGTCTTGGCTGGCGACTTTGTTGTTCGCTAATCCAACTAGGCTGTTGGCTTAACCGTTTCGTAGTTGGTCAGTTAGTATTAGTGGTCTCGAAACTCTCCTCCGAATCCACAAATTAATTGATTTCATCCAGCGCTTGTTTTGTCTATACTGTTTCCATGAATACAGCTTTCTTATTAAGGGAGGCAGTGATAGAAATAGGACAATCCGTTTTGATCAAAAAATTGGTCCACTCGAAGATAACTTCGCTAAAGGTAATTTTTTGCTGATAATATAATTGTCAATGCTTACAAACAATTGTTGATGGTATTTGCGTCAAGACATATTAAGGTTTTGACTTTTGACTCCGAAAATAAGACGAAACTGATAAAATCGTGTGATAAAATGATTTGATAGTCAACAGTGAATCAAAGTTTACCACAACTTGATTTGAAATAGTGAAAAGTACTAAAAAGTATATCAGCAATCTTATAAAATCCTTTTTTAGTTTTCCCATAAAAAGTTTCTCTCCCCAAGGTGTGGACTTTTGAAAGTCAGATAAAATCTGGGGGGCAAATCAAAGGGCAGTGCGTAAAAGGGATGTTTCCCCAACGCCTTGGGAGCTCTTGGGTCTCAAACATCGATTTGTGAGTTTATCGGAAAGTGTGTGTGGATGAACTGTCGAAACTGAGCTTGGATGTGGATCTTTTCAGTTTCAGAGCTGACTCAGGGTAATATAAGGTGGGCCAAGCCACGTGCGTTCAAGTTTGGGAGGTTCAAGTTTTCACTTTTTCTTTAGACTGATTTACATGTTTCTGTTTGAAGTGTCGGAAGTGACACTACTTCCTTAGTCTACGCTGGAGGCCATTTTCAAAAAGGCCGTTATGCAAGAATGAAATAAGAGGCATCCCTAGAAATGGCCGCATAATATATGCCAGGCAGAAACATGGAGTCGTGAGCTAGGGACTTGTGACTGGGGAGAGGGGACCGTAAAAGTTGAAATGAAGGAATGGCGGGACGTGGGGACTTCGCACCGCAATATACGACTGCTCAGACTTTCCCGCAACTCCCCTCAATGGTTAAAACTTGATTAAGCTAATGCACAGGCAGTGCAAAGGATTTCCTAAAGAGCAAGTCAGATTACTGCTAAACTTTGGCACAGGTATCCATTTGGTTTTAAGACTCCACTTCACCCCACAAGAGCTCCATGTTAAATTACAATCCACAACATTTTTAAAAAATTTCTCCGGTGGGAAGGTGCGAAAGATTCACTGATGTCGCAGAAAAGTTGTATTCCCTATAGTTTCGATAGTGTTCCCCAGCCTGGGACCCGCGGGCCCCCAGGGGTGCACAACAACCTATGTGTGTTCTTAAATTTTTGGAGTTGTGTGACCCGTGTACACCAACTTAATATTTACATAAACATGTTTTTGCAGGCATTGTGAAGAATTTGTATTACTTTAAAAACATATACAAATATATTCACCGTTTTTGCAGCTGTTTTGCCTAAAGTTGAATAAGTTTTTGCTACGGAAACGGTAGTTGCAGATACAACTTATAGGGAACCTAGGATATTGAAAAGATGTCGTTTTCAATTCCATCTATAGTAATGAATTTACTAATTAAGTAATGCAAGGATCATTTAAAATTTATTCAGGAAAATGGAGCGATATGATGTCTGGGGATCAATACGAAGAGTTTGTTCTTGACAACAAGTTGCCATCATTGTTTTCAACTTTTCACCGAAGAAGAAGTAGAATTTCTAAAAAATTAATTAATTTTAAGGGGACCGTGACATCTTCGTCGAATATTGCTGCTTGAATTGCAAATTAAATTACGATTTATTGAATTTTTTTTTTTTCGAAAGTGGAAATGTTCTGAAGTTTTGAAGGGAATTTTTTCATGACTCTCTCCGTATTTTTCACCCTTCCAGTAATCAAGAACGAGGGGGACATTTTCTTTCAAACACCATTTTGAAAAGCTTACTATATCTGCCTTTTGAAGGTGTTGACAGTAGATCTGCTCCAGCTGATTTATTCATATTCATTTCCCCTCGAGTCCTTTTTATGTCTGACAAATGAAATATCCGATGACAGGAATAAATGAAGACCACTTGGGGACCGTTTAACTTTCGCATTTTTGCGTGACTGAGTTAAGAAGAACTCTCGTGTTAGCTTCAGCTCCGGCCCCTTGAGTCTTAAGATTTGGAGCTTAGAGATGGAATAGATCACGTTTTCTTGGCGTTTGCATGAAATGTGACTAGGTAGTGGTTCGGTGACAATCAACAATGCCCAGTAGATTATCATATAAAATTCAAGCAAGGTAACTTTTTCGTTAGGGGATATTGAATGGACAACAGATGGCGCCAGGGACCTGTAAAGCTTCGGACAGGAAGCCCAATATAAAAGAGGTTAAAAGAAGAAAAGAAAAAGGCAGAAATTCCTTCGAGACAGGTTTTTAATTGCCAAAGATATGGCGCCATTGAAGCAGGCCTCATTTCTCAGACAGGAAGTGGTGCGGGTGGCACAGATGGCCTGTGGCTGCTCTTCCGCAGAGAGGAAGGGGTAATTGACCTCAATCAGGGGCGGATGGCGTGAATTTGGGACTTTGGGTGGTTAGCCTACCCCACTCTCCCCTTCATTTCCCCTCACTCGTCACACTTTCCGAGCAGCTCTCAGCTCTCTCTGGCTCCCGTCAAGATGACGCCTCCACATATGAGACTAGCGCAACCCAAAACTATCTTTGTTATGATGCGATAATTAGTAGACAGTTGAACGTGGAGATTCCTACATGTTACTACACTATTTTAAACCTGAATTTTAAACAAAGACTGGCATATTTATACCGTTACCCACACCCAGATTCATGTTTCTAGTTCCACCTTACACGAGTAGCGGCGTTAAGTTCTAGGCATGGAAACAATTTCGGAACAATCACTTTGTGGAATTCCCTGCTTTGTGAAATGAAGAAGTTTGACGATTTCTGGAACATAGGTCGGGAGATCAAAGTTGACCATAAGGTAACGTTAGACGTTAGTAGCGGCAACATACTGGCAAAAATACTTTTAGCTCTGTAAGCCCGTGATACTGCTAATCAGGCAGATAAGGCTGTTACCGTCACAGTGGCTTCAATACTTCAAAAAAGTCACAAGGATCCATTTGCGAAGGAATTTTTAACAAACTCAAAGTCGTTACTCATAACGATGTAGGTATGAATAGGTCAAGTGAATAGTGAGTATTTTATAGCAGTTTCTGAGCCTCTCCAGATACGACAGAAAGGATTGTTACCGTTTTGCTGCTCTAAGAGTTCTCAACCATATATCAGAACAGTTCCAGAACAGTTCTCGTCCCCGGCAAAAAAAGCTCCGTTCCTAAAAATAAGCTCCCGGAGAGGGAAGACAAGAATATTTGTTGTAGGCACTGAAAATAAGAAAATAGGAAGGCTTCGATCTGACCTTTACTGTCAAACCATTACTTTATGGCTTTTCCAAATGGTTCACTTTTCTCCCATATTCTTTCTCCGATTGAAAAAATAAAACATAAAAAATACGTCCCTTGTGAAACTCGAAATCTTATAGGATCGACATTGTTCATTTCATTGCCATCTAGGTTTCTTTATTTGACTCTGTGATCTACCTTTCCACCTGATTTATACTTTGATCCGTCACGATACATGACTCATAAGCAAAAGGATGAATGAATGACCCAATACTATGACTACACGTACTTGGTTCACAATGCTACGTACTCAAGCCCTACTCCGAAGTTACAGGGCGAGTGAAAAGTGTTTATAGGGGGATGTAAACCTGAGACTCTTTGTCGTGAGGTAGTGTTGTATTTTTGCATGAAATGGAGTTATAAGCCCACAGGAACGGTTTTAAACAACCAATTACCAGTCCACATGTTTTTTGACAGATCGCGAAAACACAACACTACCTCACGCGAAATATTTTTTTGTAACGTTTCGAACTAAAACATGTATGATTTTATCGTCACATTTATTAGAAAAGCTTGAAAAATGTTTGTAATATTTACCGCCGCCATGTTACATGTTGACAGTTTTTATTTCACTTACGGAAGTGGGTGATAGCAACACCATTTCTCTACTTTTTCTCCTGTAAAAGCTAAACATGGTGTTCTATTTTCACTCGTTCGTTTCGCGTTCGAATAGCACACTATGTTTAGCTTTTAGAGTAGACAGAACCAACTGCGATATTGCAATTACCAGTCTCCGGCAGTACTAATACGTAAACATTAGTTTTGTCGAATATTTACTTTCGCACAGTGGTTTTGGTGGAGTTCGTCGAGAATGTATAGTGGCCCTTAAATGGGAAAATAGTATCTGCTGATGACAGTAAAAAGACCTCTGAGCCAGATTTATTTTTCATAAAACTACTAACAAAAATCACTTGTAACCTTACCTTCTGATTACACAAACCAAAGGACAAAAGCCCCATTAATTTGTAAAAGAAAACCTTGCGAAGTGAAGTTTGAATTGTAAATTTCCGACCCGCACCGAAAGGGCACGTGTTCTCTGACAACTGAGCGTCTACCACTACCTCCATCTTGATTCACAAGACTCGCGAAGGCTAGGCATCCCCACCATCTGCCTCAGTATCCGAAAAATTCTTCCACTGCAAAAAATTCTCTTTCCTTGTGAACTTTCTATAGGGCTAAAATTCTTCTTGCCAATTTTGAATTCAATTATTTTAATATAAAGTGGCGTCGCATGAATTCTGACCTTTGCAGTTGTACTTGGAAATAATTCCGAGAAAACTTGAACCTCTTGTAACTTCTAACTGAGGTATTGAAGATGAAGTACTCCAATTAGCATTTACGGCAGGGGTTAAGTTGGCTTTGAGTTGAATTGAATTGATAACTTATTATAGCTGACGAAGTGATGTTAGAATCACTTAACGGATGAACTCAGCAGTCAGCACGGATATTACTCACGGGGAATGGGGAAGGTGTTTAGCATAATCAGGTCCTAAATCGTAATTAACCTGACTCGTCCCTCGGTGCACTTTATTTCACTTGCGCGGGTTTCGTTCTCCAAAATGTGCGCTGCCGTACCTAGGTTTGTCCACTGTCTCCAGAGTCTGCCGCTGCCCTGGTACGTTCTCTGTCTCCAGTCTAGCGGTACATTTCACTAGTTATCTGCTATATAGGGCTCTATTGGGAGGTTCCTATAGTATTATCATTCCAAAATGAAAGAGAGCACTTTTCAGCCTCATGTCGTCGTTGCCTAGATAGTCAGGGATCTGTCCTATAACGATCTAAATGAACTTTAAAGCTGCATTCTTTTTGGATAGCATGTGAAGTTATATTCTGTGAAATGTTGAAGCTTTCTCTGCATTAAAAGTATCTCTAGAAATCCATTCTAAGTCTTGAGTTAGGTATCATTCTTACTCCTACCCACTAGTTTTCCGTTCCTCTTGCATTCCAATCGAGAAATTTGAGTTTTTGTCTCAGAGAGGTAAAAAATAAAGGCATAGCTTGTCGAATATAATTGATTTTCGGTAGTGCCTCCGATATGTTCCTATGTCAAGCCTGGGAGACATCTCATCTTGTCCCTGAGTTACATTTCCTTTCCATTTGTTTAAAATAGCTGTCCTTATTCTCACAGCAATCAATAGGCAACTACTGGAGTTCTGCTGGAGTTTATTCAGTTCGTTCTTCTATTATCATGAGAAATAAATTCACCATTGCTAAAATGTAAGGCAATTTCCATATTTTTTATGCCAGCCAACTTCTCTACGTAGTGAAACGTCGAGATGTCAGCTTAAGCATTCCAAACTCAAAAGAGCGCATAAATTGGGAAAGGATGCGTCAGAATCGAAAATAAGAAAAGAGATGGGTTGGAGCTGGAGGTAGTATTTTTCAGGGGTGAGGATTCATGATAGGCAAAACACAATGGCATAGCTGCTTCACTATTATACAACCCTACACAATGCTCTGACAAACTTGCCGACAAACACTTTTTCAAATCCCATTGCAAAGCTTCACGTGCCAAACTCTGAGTTTTGAGTTACATCATACTCAGCTTTTTATTTTCAGTATTGTGCCTGAGTGTGGTTTTTTGGCTACAGCTTGGTGTCACTAAATTTTTTAACTTGAGAAAGATATCAAAAAAGAAATAAACAGAATTTTGTGACAAACTATTTTGCAAGCATGGCGGAAACCAAATACAGCTTCATACACTTTCGTACATACATTCGGCTTTCGGCTGGTCTAATGTAGACTATGGAGGCGCCATAAGACATCAGCAATCCTTCCAAAAAACATTTCAGACATAATTGACTCGGATTTTCCGGTTTTAGTACCTATAAAACTTGGATCAAAGAAATTCCATGAATTCCATGAACCGACATAGAAATTCAGGTGAAGGTAATGCCTTCATTTTTGGCAGTGGATGTACCTACGTCAAGCAAGGATAAAAGAAATTCCTTGAATTTGAGGAGGTACCTTGATCAGGTTATGAACTTTTCTGACACCTCACGTTCATGCGTGATAAAAGACAACTCAGGTTTGACAGGAGGGGGCAAGGGGCGAGCCTTCAAACATTTTCCTTTTTCAAACATGAAACGACCTACCTACGTTTCTCCCTTAAAACCAGCAGAGCAAGTTCCCAACCGTTTTGAGGTAAGTTGCTTGACCTCTTGCCTCCTACGTAACGGAACTGGATACTAAGATATATGAGTCCTTTTCATTTTTAACTCACTTTAGTTTTTCGGAGCAACGTCAAGGAGATAAACCTTTTTTTACTCGGTTGACCACAGTTTCATAATTCAGTGACTTGCTGACTTTCTGAAAGCAAAGTACTCAGTACCATGGAATTCGTAATTTGTTGCATGGATATGCCGGAGAGAAATATGTTGCATTATCCCCTGATCTCTGAGCCCCGCAAGTATAGCAGGAAAGAGCATTAGGAAAATGATTCGGCAAATTTCTCCAGTAATGTCCAGTAATATCTCACATGTTTTGTCTATAAATACTGCAGTAGCAAGATAGCTGACTACCGAGGGGGTAACCACTCCAGAGATTCCACTTAGATTCCATAAAGATTTCCAAAGATTCCCAACGATATTCATAGAAAGATGAACCCCGAAGGGGTAACTCCAAAAAATTCTAATATTCCCTGTGATTTCATAAAGATTTCCAATGATTCCCAACGAGATTCCCAGTGAGTGGTTAACACCTCGCTGACTACCATGTAGTACGTGGGAAAACCTGTGCTTGGTTTACATACTACTGTGTCTTTACACCTAAGTTTCAATATACTTTGTCCCAGTTTTCTAGAAAAGAAGTAAAAGGTTGGTTTCAAAAACATACAATAGCTTCCGTCGCGCGTTCCTTTTCTACCTAAAATATCAGTAAGGTTACCGCCATTTTAGTTCTAAGATACATAATTACCGAGGGCAGACACCTGTTGAAGGGAAGAGTGCTGGGACGAGTAGAACTATCATCGTTCTGTGTGGACTGTAGATTAGGTCATCAAGGAAGTATAGTGCTGATTGTGGACACGCTATTCCCTCGTTCATTGCAAACGGGCTTGCTCAGCAATGAAAGATTCCGGCACGCCAACTATGCATTTAGTCCTGACCAGAGTCCCCGTTTAAACAAACCTCCTCAAAATTTAATAAAACCACTCTCTTGTTTTAGGTTTCAGGATTATTTGGTAGAGGGTCACCAATAGGAGCAATGAAGGTTTATGAGGTTTATGAAGGTGGTAGGAGAAGTAATGTAAAAATGTTCTTATCTTTAAGTTTACTAAAAGTGAAATTGGGCCAGGATTACCTACTTACTACTGCATGTGAGTGCTAGTCACTCATTACCAAATGATTGCTTTGGTTGTGATTTTTCTCTTATTTTTTAAGGGTCCGCTTAACCTGACGATTCATTTTTTGCTGCCCATAAGATTAACATTGCGAGCGGCGATTCATTTTCAAGGTTTACCCTTGGTTGGAAAGACACGAAATTTTGCCTCTGCCTAGCCCTAACAATGTTGTAGGTCGTCATCGAAGCAGATTTCCCAGTTTCTCACTGGTTTCTTTTATTGCAAATACTAGCATCGCATACCTCAATTTTTTAAGGGGAAAAGTGCTGTATCTCGAAAACCAGTAAAAAATTGGGAAATCTGCTTCGGTGACGACGTACAACATTGTTAGGGCTAGGTACAGGCAAAATTTTGTGTCTTTCCAACCAAGGGTCAACCTTGAAAATGAATCGCCGGTCGCAATGTTAATCTTATGGGCGGCAAAAAATGCATCGTCAGGTTAAGCGGACCCTTAATCCCGATGCAACTCTCACTCAATCCTAGATGTAACACAATAAGGGACAAGGGCTGTTTTCTTTGAATTTACTAATGAGTTGTAATCATTTCAAATGCATCGTGAATCATGCAGAAATGGTGTTATTCGTACTTCCTACCTTCCGAGAACATTCCGTTCATCACTGCCCACATCCCAGTTAAGATAAACATTGGTCAATTAGTTTGTTATTTGGTTCACACACATGCTGACCACTGTGTAAACCTAACAGTCGCTCTTGCACCTGAATACTGTAATTGGCTTCAACATGCAGCGTTAACTAGGCCTTAAGGGGGAATCGGGAATGTTGTTTTCGGGGTAACTGGTTGTTTAAAAATTAAAGTACTGTTGATGCAACGCTTGTTAAATTTGCATTCCAGAAACAAACCACAATAAATTGACTGACTCACCGCGACCCATGTGCCCACTATTGCGTAAATTTGTATAGAAATAATTAAGTAACTGTATACGAAACGAACTAAGCTTGTTATGCAAATAATACCTATAGTTTTGCGAACACGCCATAGGCATTCAAGCCACATCAACCAAACTGCGCTACTTATTTTTAGTGATGCACGAAAATTTCTTGTCTTGCTTTTGTTCTTGCACTTCTTGCATGCAAGAACAAGAACAAGAGCAAGAACAAGAGTTGATTTTGGCTGCAAGAACAAGAACTCTTGCAAGAGTTCTCGGAAGAGTCTTGCATAAACCCAGGCAGATTTTTTCCAAAGCTTTATTCATGGATTGCAGTCCATATTTTGTGCGAAAAACTCTGTAGACTATGCGACGATAGATTGCACTTGAAATGGCCGCTCGGTAGGCAAAAAACCACATTTTAATAGCATAAAATTCCATGTACATGCAAGAAATTGCAAGACTCTCGCAGCAAGAACAAGAGCAAGAAATGATTTCTACTGCAAGAACAAGAACAAGAACAATATAGCATTTTCACTGCAAGAACAAGAGCAAGAGTCGCTTTGCGAGAACAAGAACAAGAAATGCCATTTCTTGTTCTTGTTCTTGCATCGTGCATCACTACTTATTTTAGTAACAGTAATTTTACTTAATCTAACTAATAATCGGTTTAAAGTGAAAGCTCGTATAGGTTCCTTGATAGTGGTATTTAAATATGCATGATAGATGAAGGTGGCTGAATTTATTGTTCACTGAAAGCAAACGGGAAGTTATCTTCAAATAAAGTAACAACCTTGACAGTTCATAAAGCCCATGTAAAATTACAGCAGAAGCTGCGAAGAAACTGTTTCACAGCAGGCTCTGCAAATCACACGAAAGTGAGCAAATCGAATGCTTATCTGCGTTCCTTCCTCTTTCTACAGTGAAAATATTATTTTATTCATAAATCCCACAATTTTAAAGTATTTTAGCGATTTGGATATCTGGAGGGAAGGTTTTACTGAGAGTGAACACTGCCAGTAGCCGTAACAGAAAGGCTTTATAACGGGTTTTGCGGCGCAAAGTTGACTAATTTAAGTTACCCCTTCTGTGAAAGGTTAGAACTGGCGTTGCCTATGTGACGCTACGTTTGAGCCCTTTAGTGTAGGCCGCTTCTATTGGCTACTCCGCACCGACACGTCACTTCCAGCGACCCAATACCCCCGGCTACCCCAAACTTTGCCTATATCCGCCACAGTACGTTCTGGAGGTGTGAACCTCGGGAGCCTCTCGAAACGTTTACGAGGTTCTCTCCTTTCTCTCATCAAACTAACGAGTCTGAGGGCAGTAAATAAATTAGACTGAGAGAAAAGAAGAAATGTTTTAAAAAGGGCAAGGGCTGGGAGCGGTTGATAAGCCATGTGGCCATTAGTCCGGCCAGCAGCTTTCTAGCTTTTTAGCTGTTTAGCTTATTAGCATTCTAATTGTGCTCGTTAGAGAAATGATGGGGCAGAGTTGCTGACCCTTTCAGCCATTACCGCACCTACAGTCTCATCAAAACTCTGTCACAGTTTTTCCATGTATTCGCCAACCTATGCGTTTAAATAGCCACCACTGCCGAGTTAATCTCGAACCATTTGCGTATTACATTGTCGTATACGTATATCAGTAAGCTAAGAGCTATACTTTAGTGTGTACGTCCAAACCACCAAAATTTTGGAAAAACTTTGTTCAACTGCATATACACCTAGATTTACGAGCACAGAGTTTTCGGAAGAAGCACCACTTTTCGTTCAAATGGGTTGCCAAAACTCCCTAAAAACTGAATTTCTACATATATTATTTTATTATTTGGTCAATCGATTTTTATCATAAGTCTGTTGTGTACACCAACTTTGGAATTACATAATCACGAATCTGCAGGCTAAAACTGTCACAAGGATTCGACGTGTACACCGACTACATAATCATGAATCTGCAGGCTAACAACGATGACGCTCTCGCTTATTGGTAGACTATGCGTCTCATCAAGAATATGCAGACTAATAAAAGTCAAGTTTATTTGATACTGGTACTACCTTTTTCTTGAAGTTTATAAAAAATATGAATTGGTAGATGACCATATTGAAGAACCGTCAAAATATTTGGTTTACCCAGTATTTTTAGTTACACAAAAAAGGTAAACTATAGGCTTGTAATTATGAATAACCCACCCCCACCCTCCCAACTAACTTAACCTAAATCCGAGAAATACACACGGAGCAGAGTTGAGTAAAGCTTGCTGTAGTTACGATAGGTTGTAATATAAAATAAATTAGGTTTCGGAAATTGCAGGAAGCAATCCTACCGGGAAATAATTTGGTGGCACTAATGGAAACTATCTGAGCTTCTAACGTATAGCTCTAGAATGATTAATTATTGTAAGCGTATACTACGCAACAGCTTCACTGTCTCACCTTCTTACAGAATAGGTTTATGGATTTCAGTCATGATTATTTAATATCGTAGGTACTCACAAGGGGTTGTCTGCTACCTACGCCATCTATGGTAAATCTCTGAGCAACATGTCTTTGGTAGAAACCTGCCTGATCGACTTGAACTTAATTATCAAGGTTCCTTCAGTTTGAAGCTGAAGTTTCAACAAACTGACCGAATATTTGGCTAGATATTTAGATTTTAACATAGGGACGAGCCTTATAGAGGAAGCTTCACCAACTACATTATTAATGGTTACTTTAATTATAAATTACGTATGGATGGAGAGTTTTAACTTGGGACAGGGGCCAGATGAGGGAGACTGGGACAACAAAACTTGTTAATTATGATGATGTAACTCCCAGTAAAGGGAGGAGTTGGAAGGGGGGAAAGGGGGAGGTGGTGGTTTTGATCCCGCTGTGGCTCAGCTGGGTGGGTGAAATTACGTTGATACAGACATCAAGGAGTACAATCAACTTTGTAGAGGGGGGAAGAGGCAGTTCATCGACCATTAGGTGATTAATTTTGTTTACCTAATTGTCCAGTAACCGGTTGTTTTTGAACAGCTTATTTTGGTTAATAATAAAAGTTAACCAAAAATATGGCCAGCAGGCACCTGTTCAACTGGTATGGAAACCTTTTTCCCGATGGCCCATACCCATACTACTATAGAAACTTCACCAATGAGCCCATACAATGTTTTTGACCTCGTTTTTGACCAACATTCGGCAAGAAATAAAGTCAGCCGTAAAGTGAATGAATGAGTCCAAGTTGTCCGGGTAGGCAAGCTCCATCGATCTTTAGCGGCATTGGAATAGCAATTTGCAGAAAAACCCCGCTGTGATTCCCGATTAGTTGTCCATGTAGCTGGGGCCGACAGCCGAAGGTCCAGATGTTAATTACATTCGGGCACGACAAAAAACGTTACGGGCGAGACCCGGAAAATGGTACTGTCTCCGCCCCAATGAGGAAAACGTGAGCCGCATTAGCCCTTTAAGAGGCAGATCCAAAATTTTCATTTAGGGAAAACTAGGCCCACTAGTCCGTCGCTAGGGTTTAGAGTTGGAGAGCTCCATGTAATTGTGGAGTATACTACTTCATTTCCGGTTTCCGGTTCCAGGTTTCTTATTTCCACATTGTTACCCTTCCACTCTGAATGGAGATGGTGTTCCAAAAATGAAAAGGAGAGTTGTTGACGTATTAGAAAGGTAATTGTTATGTTTCCTGCACTTTTGTGCGTGCGTTTCATTTTCTTTAAATTGGAAAATGAATATCTGAGGAAAGGAAATGGGACCGAGCTTTTTTTTGCACCCACCCTTATCTTCGAAATGCACCAAATATTTTTGAAAGTGTGTTATTTGTATAGTATTCATACGTAAATTTCCTCTTCCGAGTTTATTTTGGTTCACTAGGTTTATTTGCATATCACGGATGGATCACAAAGAACAAATTGCAAACTGAATTTCCAGAATCATTAGTTTCCAAATGGTTTTCAATTTTTCACGGCATGGGAAACTCAGAGAGGCGTGAAAAGAGAGGATTGGAATAAAATCTTCTCATTTGACTGCTCACCTGTCTCTGACTGAGGTTAAGCGGTAAGCGGTCACCCCTCGTATCGCCTATTGCTCAATTTTATCTCTGATGGAACGGAAATGTTCAGGGTAGAAAAAAGAATTTAATCCTTTAATTTCTTCCGTACCTAACCTCAAGGGGTATTTTGGTTAAATTTAGATGCCGTCTCCAAAATACCTTCATGCAGAATTCAGCAAAGCTTGAGGATATAGGTAGATAGGTCGTTTAACTTAGGAATGAGACAGGGAAAAAGTTCGATAGCGCAGAGTATTGGAATGTCGCGAATTTATCATCATGATACCTCTTCGAATTTAACAAGTTAAGGTCGACTACACGTACTTCAGACGAAAATCGCGATATTCGATTAGGTAAGTCTGGTGGGATTCAGCAGAATACTCAGATTTCTCAAAATGTTTAGGACAGATAAACTGCTGAGGTGGGGGTGGAACTTGACACCCTCAGTGATCCCTCTCTCATGTCAGTTCGTTTATTAGTTGAGTTCATCTTACAGTCCCTCATCCCCTGAAGACTTAAAAAACCCACTGAGATTTTTTTCGTTTTGATAGGGGTTGGGGGGGATGAAAGAGCGGTTGCTGAGTACTAGTACACCTGTTACTATGTTAACTCAGCGAATTGAGCCAGTGAGGTCGTTGGTTTACCTTCGTTAAACTGTCAAATTATAAAAGATGGATTTTGGTGTAATGGCGGAGTTGATGGAGGCAATGTTTCAACTGAAAGTTGCAGCGTTCAACATTCCCTTCAATGTAATGCCTTGGAACTTACCCAAATCGAAGCTCCAGCGCTTTATCGACAGGTCAGCTAAAATTGCATAATCAGAGCTGACTCTGGTCAATTTATGATTTTATTTGCGCAAATAATTTATCCTCGCTTAAAAACAATCCTGGCAAAAGTGAGCTTGGACGTCGAAATTGTAAGATGTTTGATTTGTTCGTTGTCAGGTTATGGTACTGATGGTCATCTGGTCGTGAGTAGTATTATTAGTCTTATCCAGGTAGATTGCCACACACCTAGCTTTTTGGAATTTCACATCTTGCTTGGAATAAAATTTTCAAGAAGTTCCTGTTCACATGCGAGATTTGTTGTCATTTCCAAGCTGAAATCGCCCTCTTTCTACTTCACTGAAGAATTAGATTTTACAGCTATTATGCTTCTCACACTCACTTCCATCACTGCTTGGCATTTAACACTCTTGTAAAAAAAAATTGTAACTTGTAACGAGCTAGTCGTTGTTTAAGTAAAGTCCCCACGGGATAAGAAATCGCCGTGTTACGTATTACAAGGAGAAAAACTTTATTTGGCTTAGATTAGGCAGTGGCCGATCCCTGCACGCTGGCGCTATGTCTGTGCAGTCCGTTGAGCGTTAGAAGAGGCTAAGTTAGTGGAGTGTATGCTTAGCTTATGACTGACTGGCGCGTGGCGACCGTGGGAACTAGGCGGCTTTTCGGGTTGTCAAAGAGAGTTAGATTATTCGATTGGGAATCTTCAGACGGTGTACTTCGAGGCTGGTGGCAAGGCTGGTACCTACGGGGCTGTGAGGACTTAAGGAGCTTCTCCACTCTTTCCCAAGTTAGAATCTTGGTAAGTCCGACTTTCCATTGGGCTATTTTCTTTGTAAGCAGCTGATCGAGAGCGTGAGCCGAGTATGGTTGAAAGAATAGGGACTTAGTGTTGGTCATTTGTCTTTATCAGGGTCCCGGCGTGGGGGCAATTAGCGGAACTTCCGGATGGGTGAGACGACTGTCGTTAAGGCCGTGCCGACCAGCTGGTGATTAGATCCATGGCGAGGGCAGCTTGGGATGCTGTGATGGATTTCTCCGGAGCCAATCCAGGTGGGATGGCTGAGTAAGCGAAGGCAATCGGCGGCTGTGAGCCCATGATGATGTAGTCACGAGACCTCTACAGTTCGTGTAAGGTAACCCGTTATCCCCAGAGTTGGTCACCATGTCGACAAGATTTGAAATACGAACAATTACGTACTCCACTGTCAATATTATGTTACTGCCTGTAGCATTCTCGTCTTACCTAATTAGCATGGTATGAAAATGGAGTTTCTTTCTTTGGCCATTTGGATACCTTTACGTAATTGTTTGCGGGTATCAAAGTAAGTGGCGCCCTAAACCTCATCACCCCGTATGAACCGTCAATTTGGAAACTTGTATCTTAATTTATCTAAAAATGTACCGTATAGCCATAATTTAGGATTCTTACTAGTTTACTTTGTGGAAGAGTTCTTGACCATGGTCTTTCGATTAACTATTATTTATCGTGCCTAGCTACTAGAGCAATTTATCTCGTATTTGGTTCGAATCTGCACACTGTGTGCCTAATTAATATACCCTCTTGTATTGTTAGATATTTATCATCATTTATTTTACTCACCCCAGCAACTTCCAAGCTAGTCGTAACTTGGAAATTGGTGGGCCATCCTCACCTATAGTCCAGATAATCACAAGAGTCTCCAGGGCATACATGAAACCTGACCCCAAGAGAGTAAAGTCTTATGTGTGAGCTTAGCCGGCCACCTCGTAAGTTTCTCATTATTTTTCCAACCGGGGAGAGCCTTGAGATTCTTTTCTCGTCTCTATGTCTGTCATAGGCAGGCAGACTAAAGACTTGTTACAATTTCCAAGCTGAAATCGCCCTCTTTCTACTTCACTGAAGAATTAGATTTTACAGCTATTATGCTTCTCACACTCACTTCCATCACTGCTTGGCACTCTTGTAAAAAAAAATTATCGAAAATATTCAAAAGTTGTTATTCATTTGCAAAAAAGAACAGTAGTACGAACTTCCGTACTTCGCCTACTGAATATAAGTAGATGGTCTGAGTTTGAACTCTGACCCATTTCACTAAGCACGCAGATGTCAAGCACCAAGAAGCCAAATGAAAAAAAACAATCGTGAAATCGATATAGTGATAGCTCTCGACTACAGCTGAAAATGCTGACCCGCACACTTCCAAAACAAAGAAATTCACCATTTTTCTCATACAGCCCTGTGTTTTTCTGCTTGCACTCCATGGAGAATACTAATAGGATATATATTCTTTTCAAGTTAGGTCGCTTTGAAATTCCTTCCTTCCTTTTATCCATTCTGAGAAGAAAATAATAGCAGACATAAAAGGGGCACTTCAATAACAGTGGATGAAAAGAAAAACCAGAGAAATAACAGAGAAGCCGTCCCCTCTGCCCGCGTGAATTTGTCTCTAATTCGATGAATACATATATATGGAAAGCTCCAAGATCCACCAGACATGTTGTCGCATTCACTAAGAAAAATGTGAAAAAAGAATAAAGAGAAGAATTCGGTATGGAGGATGAGTGAGATGGGTAGAATATTTTGTAATGAAATGTGGCATGACGGGGGGCATGCGCACGAGAAATGCCATTCCCCATTTGTCGTATTCATCAAACTTTGGCCTTCATCCCCATGAGGGAATTGCCACTCTTTCTCATAAGGGAGATTTTACCCCGCAATTTTTGTAATTTGAGGTTAAATATGACTGTGGAATATTGGCTGAGCATATTGCTGCATATACGCAGCAATTTGAGCAAATGAAGGTGTAGGTGCTGAAAACAGAGTTTCTCCTGGAGATTGTTGACAATAGTCATTGGGTCTGCTGGCAACGACGCAAATTTTTTGGATGCTGGATTTCAAAGAGCCCCTCAAAAAGATGATTATGCTAAGTGTTGTGTAAATAATTTTATCCGGATTTTTGGCCCTTTATCACAGTTTGAAGTCAATCCTTATGTAGTATTCCTCTGGATTGAAGACAGCTTACTAGGGGTGAACTAGGGCCTAAGGGAGGTTCATCTTGAACACGACTAAGCACGTTTTCATGACCTCCAACCCAAATGCCATAAAATGTCCATCCAGCGTTCCGACCGTGCACGAGCAGACGTAAAAACAAAACTAAAATTTGCGGATGGAATGACGATATGGCAGAGTTTACTGCGTCCACGGTTTATGCCCCTGGGTCGTCTTCATCCCGTTATGTCACCCAGCCAATTGTCCGTTTCCATCCGGCCCCGATAACGGCTCCCCTTATCCGCTTCCCATGCCATCAATAAACGGGCGGTCAAACTTTCCGACAGTCAAATAGATGACGGATTTAAAAGGTTACCAGGTGCCAGGTATCGTATGAATATACATCAAACAGTGACGGTCGGACATTTCGTAGTCTTCCACCTCCTGTGGGAAAACTAGTACCAAGACAGTTTTGGCATAAAATTCAAAAGGCCTGTAGACAATAATATGGAAAAGAAATGGCATCTCGTTCTCACCATGCACTTTCGTGCTCTTGTTCTTTTGCACCTGAGTCCTATTCTTGTAAGTTTCTCACTTGCCATGCAATATGGCGGCGAAGGCTTGTTTTTTACTTGCTTCGCTCTACCGAGGTTTTTCGTACTGCCTATTTTCTGCGTGCCTCAAAATGTTAAGGGTCGCGCTGCTGGACTTTCACAAGTATTTTTTTGTTTCCTTGAAAAAAAAAAAAATACTAGGGAAAAGGGTAAAACTTCAAGGGAAAATCCAGTGCAGCATTAATAGCAAAGTGATTTCACCATCAGACATTGTGCACGTACACCAAAGGAAGCAAATTATAAGATAAGAAAAACTGCTTGAACCCCCACCCTCTCCTTCTCCCACGTCAGCTGATGGCCGGAGATATGAAAATGGGTACATGATTTGCGGTGGAGGGTGAGCACCCCCCTCCCCTCCTCCTCCCCTCCCCGTCCCAACAAGGGCTGTGGGATCGGGGTTGTCATGTGTCGGTGTCAGCGGGAGATGGATGACCTCTTTCGGGCTGCCCAGCTTCTTCCCGCTCTTCCTTCACCAGAGAGTGATGTCACTAGATGAGGCAGGGGGTAGGCCAACTTCAAGAACTTCCTGGGTGCTTTTGTTTCGGTTCTTTGTATTTTCTTAGAATCGCAGGTGGGTTGTTACAGCATTCCAAAAAATTTTTAAGATATTTTCTGATGTACTTAACTGTCGCTTTTTTCTCGATATAAAAATTTTAACACCAGAAAGTAGTTTAATATGTTGTAATAACAATCAATAGTTTTTGTCACGCTGCTAGAATTGTGCAAATACTAGTCTTGACTTCCAGGAAGAAAAATACAGAACCAATAATTTCCGTACTACTAGTTCTCAAGTTAAAATATATAGTATCTGAATAAAAAACATTCCTTGCAAAGAAGAAACCAAAAAACATAGTACTGCCACTTTGTTTTTACCCTTAAACCACAGCCATTAGCCAAAGGCAAGCCAATGAGATCGTCCAAAAGTTTGGGTTGAGGTTTTGCGCTTCTCGTAATACTTTGGGTCCAAAAAAGGGATAATGTCAATATGTCGGTGAGTGCGTGTGAGTTAGAAGTATTCAATCACAATTAAGGGGTAGCTCAAGTATGTTAAAGGTAGTTACAGGACTATTGTACCATACTTAGCAAATGCTCTCAGAAGAAAAAGAGGAATTTGCTTAGTCAGTTTTTTCGAATCGAAAAGCCAATAATTCGCTTTCCAGCGAGGCTGCGATCTCGTGACTGTAGTTTAACATGGGGATGATGTTTAAAAGGGACATAAGAAAGGTTGGGCGCAGATGTTGCACGCTGTGAGTTTAAAGAAGATGATTACAGCAATCAAATTGCAAATTAGCGAAAGAGTGGTACATAAATGAAGTGAAGACAGTCAAGTTGACTGCAGATCTGCTTCCTTGTCTCAGAGCCAGCAATTAACGTTGAAATACTTCTTGAAACGCAGAAGGAGAAAAAACATGAAAGCATCGAGCAATGGGGGAGTCATTTTCACTCTTGCTTTCAGGCAAAATTTTCATTTTAATTTCATCCAAGTCCAGACTGGGTAATTTTTATTTGTTCCGCCTTTTCCTGAAGCGGGGAATTGTTAATTTAAAAGAAAACTTTCAAGGGTTATTTTTTTTAGCTCAGCGCTGTTATTATCCTGTTTTTTGCGATAAAATCAGTTGAATAATGAGGTGCAAATGGTGAGGTATTCAACTTGTTCAACATCAAGGTGCAGAGGGAGTAGGTACTCGTCCATTACATGTCTAAGGTATCTCTTTGGCCTTGGTCTCTATACAGAGTGTTTCAGACCACCCGTGCAGCTAGTTTTTAAGCGAAACCGGACAAGATAGAGGGTTGAAATAAAAATTTTGCAATCTAAGTTGAGGGTGATCTATTTCTGGAAATTAGTGGCGTTGACCATATTCGCCCGTAAGGGGGAGTTTCAGGGGGGTCAAGTGTGAGATCTTTTCAAATGTAAAGGCATATCATGTGACCCATCAAAAGAAAGGTCTTGGAAAGCCTATAACTTACATCACTTGTCAGATTTCACTTAGCTTCCATAGTTTCAAAATGGCGACCGTCCGCGTGACCATATTTCCCTTCGCTGTTGTAGAGGACCTGGGCGTAATAGGTAGACGAACGTTAAATGACAGATAGTCATTCATGCCTACTTTCATAATATCGAAGACATTTTGATACCTTGGCCACCATCTTGGTTTCGGAGCCATCTGAAACTTTGACAGGCCGTAACAAAAAATAGTCAAATGCAATGTGGTATTTTTTATTTAACAGATTGAAAGCGGTTTCGCTTAAAAACTAGCTCCACGGGTGGTCTGAAACACCCTGTATAATTCTATCTGCCGTTTAACCGTGCGTTTAACTAGAAAATGGAAGAAATTTACCTTCGAAAGGATTGAAAGACAACTGACTTACTAAATATGTCATTATCATTGTGGATGAAATATATATTTTTTTTTTTTTTTTTTTTTTTTATACGTTTTGTTGACCTTGTCCCACCAAAAATAGGTGGAACTAAAGTATAAAACGCCTGGTTGTCCAGTTAAATTACAAATTTAGAAATTCCTCTAAACTATAAAAAACATTTTCAAGTAAATATGATTTTAGCAATTTTTTAAAAATCGTTAAACTTTCTTCAGATTTAATTTCAACAGGGAGAGCGTTATATAGACGAACACCTAAAATCGGAGGACTGTTCAAACGAAGGGAGGTAGCAAATTTGCCTACATGTATATTTGAACACGACCGAGTTTTATAAGAGTGAAAGTTTGAATTAAGAGGGAAGTGTTCTGGGTGTTCGCGAACAAATAATAATACCTGATAAATGAAAACACAAGGAGCAGGGAGAATAGAGAATTTCTGAAAAAGTGACCTGCAAGAAGTACGCGGTGGCACTTTAGCCATGATTCTTATGCATCTCTTTTGAATTTTTAAAATTGGCTCAATATTCTGTTTGACACCTCCCCAGAAAAGTATTCCGTAACTTAGAATTGAATGAAAGTAGGCAAAGTAAGTGATGCGTGCGATATACGGAGAACACGAGTTACAAATTATTCTTTGAGTAAAACAAACAGAAGCGAGTTTAGACCGAAGGTTTTGCGAATGCTGATGCCAATTTAGGTGTTCATCTAGCTGGACACCTAAAAATCGTGAAGACGTCTCAAAAGCAATGTCATTGTTGTTTAATTGAAGAAGGGGCCGAATTCGACTTCCTCGTAATGAAAAATTAATTGCATGTGTTTTTTGCACATTTACAGACATTTTATTATGATTAAAGTAAGCCACGAGGTTATCTAGACTTTCTTGAGCAATCTGTTGAAGGTCTGAAAAATTTTTATGGTGGAAAATTGCATTCGAATCGTCGGCATATAGAACAGCTTTTGCGAAAAGAGGATTCATGACGGTAGGTAAATCATTAATGTAAATTAAAAAGAGAAGTGGACCAAGAATACTTCCTTGTGGAACACCGATTTTGATAGGTTTGAGGGAAGATAAAGTTTGGACAAGGGTATTTGAGGTTTTATCCAGTGTAGTGACTTCAACAGATTGCTGTCGATTTTTCAAATAAGAGCGAAACCAATTTAATGCCGTTCCCCTAACGCCAATGGAGAAAAGTTTCATAAGTAAAATATCGTGATCAACAGTATCAAAAGCTTTAGAAAGATCTAACAGAACTCCGGTGACATACTCTCCTTGATCTAGTGCAGAAATAATAGTTTCAGTAAAGTCTAAAATAGCTGACTCAGTGTTACGATCCGGTAAAAAGCCATGTTGATTTGAATTTATTATGTTATACTTTGTTACATAGAAAATCAGCTGCCTGTAAATTATTGATTCGTAAATTTTGGATAGCGCCGGTAAGATTGAAATTGGTCGATAATTAATAACATTGCTAGCTGCACCTTTACCTTTGTAAATGGGAACTACTCTGGCTATTTTCAATTCGTCTGGAAAAAGTCCGTGCTCAAAAGAAAAGTTTATCAAATTTTTTAGAACGGGAGCGAGTTCTGAAGCGCACTGTTTTAAAATTTTCACTGAAATTCCAGCAAGGTCAGGTGTTAGCTTATTTTTCAACTCCTTAATTATTTTACATACTTCCGATTCTGTGGTTAGCTCAAGAGTAAAAGAGTATGCTACATGGTTAATTATTTGAGGGGCAGGGCCTACTGGAAGTTGTGAAACAAGCGAAGCAGCAATGGTCGTAAAGTAGTTATTGACATGTTCAGATAAAAGTAATTCATTTGGAAAAGGTTGGCCATTGTCTTGAAGAATTTTTGTAATTTTGGCTAAGGGTGGTGTGATTTGACAAGTCTCACTGCGAACAATTTGCCATATTGCTTTTGATTTGCTTTGAGACGAAAGGATAAACTCATCATTGGATAGTTTTTTCGCAAGACTAATAGTTTTTTTGTATATTTTTTTATATTTCCGGTAGAGAGAACAAATTTCATTCGTATTATTAAATTTTCGGAGGCGGTGGAGTTCTTTAAGGCGTTTACTGCTTTTTTTAATTCCCGGAGTTACCCACGGTTTCCGAATACTTTCTGCACATTTTCGTTTTAGTGGGAAGTGTTGTTCAGAAAGAGAGGTAAATTTTTTATAGAAGGTAGAAAATTCTAAATTAGGGTTTAAATCAGATTCTTGCAGAGCTTGCTGAAAATTTTCTAATCTTTCGGAAGTAAAAGAACGAGTCCAAGATCGAATAATTTTAGTATTGAGATCTAGGCGAGGAATCTCCAACAAAATACCATAGTGATCCGAGAGTCCTAACTCAACAACAGACAATTTTTCTGAGCTTAAAAAGTTTGAGACCATATAATCAATGCATGTTGCAGAAGTTAATGTTTTTCTTGTAGGGGTAGAAACAAGAGACTCAAGGCCGTGAGTCGCAAAAAGGTCAAAGAGTTTACATTTGTAAGACGAATCAGTTAAACTATCTACATTAAAATCTCCACAAAGAATAATTTTGCACTGTTTCGTCCTAATTTGTGTCAATAGCTCATCTAAAGAGGTTAGAAAGAAATCAAAATCGCCTACAGTTCCTTTAGGGGATCTATAAATACTAATAATATAAATATTCGTTTCGGGAATAGATATCATTGCTGCTTCGAAAAGGGATTCTTTGCATTTAATAGAATGCGTTTTGTATTGCAAATTGTTTTTAACAAAAATACAAGACCCTCCTCGAATTTTAACGGACCTACAAAAATGAGAGGCAATGCTGTAACCGGGAATGTTAATTTTATTTATTTCATTTTCCTTGCACCAATGTTCTGTGAAGCATAATATATCAAAATTTTGACCTGCCACGAGAATATCTAAGTCATTTATTTTATTTTTAAAGCACCTAATATTTTGAGAAAGAATATTAAGATTAGATGAACCTCGTGACTTTCGCGGATTATTATTATTGTTATTTGAAAGGAAAGAATTTGTAAAATGGGGGCATTGGAAATTAAATTTTGATAATGAAGGAAGGGACAAGGTCAACATAAAAAAGCCTTCAGGCCAGCGGCAACCTGTGAACATAAAACACGCTTCCCTCGGTGGTTGAGGTGCAGCCCGTGCCTCGTGTAGTGACTTCTGTTTAAGCCTTGGAGCGAAAATCGTGAAGCGTTAGGGAATCCCGCGACGATGCTGTGATGCTATAGATGGCAATGTGAGGCAAATTTCCGCAAAAAGGCACTGATTTATTCCAAGAGAGAAAATAGATTGGGGTCCGGTAATGGCGGTTGGTAATCCAGGTGTGGATTTAACCGTACACTATGATTGGTCGACCAGGTCCGCACGTACCTCGGATACAAAGTCGAACCCTCGTAATCCTCATTCATTGTTCCTCCAATAAGGATCTAATAGAAGAGATTAGCGAAAAAAGTAGAACGAAGTTCGATTATGATCGTGAGCTATTGTAAATGGCTAATTGGAAATAAGATATTATATACTTCCTGTCGTCTGCAGGATTAGTAACTGAAACAGAATTAGCTGTTCGTATATTGTCGGGTAACTTCATTTTCTCTCTCCGGTAATCACCTTTTTGTTCTTTTTCAAGTCGAGGGCCTCTCTTGTTTCAGCCCCGAATCAGATTTTCGATATTGGATGAATTTGATATTCTTGCTCAAAATGATTTCGTAAATTTCTTTTGTGAATTACGTGTATAAAATTCGTTCTTTTGGGGTTTCCCGTTTTTAGTTAGCTATTGTTTACCGTCAGTAGCATCCTTTTTCCGTCTGCGGGAAAGCTGTCAAGGGTTTTCGAGTTGTAGTCTCACTGGTGATGTGTCTAGCGAATCCAAGCCTTCAAGCGTCTGTGTGCGTTGATTGTCTAGCAGGCACCTAACTTCCATTCGTCCCTCCCCAGGGGGAAAAGAAAATAATGAAAAACATTCTTCTCTAATTATTGCAAGTTGTTGGCCTGTCGTAAAACTTGGGCTGCAAGTTCTACCAACTTGAAAAATTTGTTTCCAATATCGGATTCCGTTAGGCTATGAACAAAAAATAAAAGTTGGGGCCTTCGATAAGCAATGCAGGGATAACACGTATCTATCTCCTGCTCGCCTGCTATTATTCTTCTCCCCATGCACTTCCAATGGGAGCAGTAGTGAAAACACGTTCTCAGTTTTCCGACTGTCCTATGCAATTCTAACCGAAATAACTGTTTGCTTTTCATGCTCACATAGTGTGATGAAATGTAAACTTTGGAAACCTCTTGCAGTTTGTTTATTTTTCTTGGACTTGAGAATGACCCTAGCAGGAAAGCTCGAGGGGGTAACCACTCCAGAGATTCATTGAGATTCCATTAAGATTTCCAAAGATTCCAAACGATATTCAAAGAAAGATGAACCCCGAAGGGGTAACCACTCCAAAGAAATTCCAAGATTCCCTGAGATTTCATAAAGATTTCCAATGGTTCCCAACGAGATTCCCAACGAGTGGTTAACCCCACGGGAAATCTTTGTTACGGATGTTTCTATCGTTGGCATCCAAAGAGTCTGCTATTTCATCTGACGAAAGTTCAGTGAACCTATAAATACCACGATTTATTCCTATTTTTTCATTGGTTTTACTTAGAACTGAGGTACGAGCCACACGCGAGCCCTAAATTTCATCATGTTGGAAAAACAATTACTTCTAAAATCGATTCTTCGATATAAATGGTAGAAATGTTAGAAAAACGATACCTGTCAGAGAGTGCCAACCCAATATTATAACAATTTTTTTTAGTTTCCCAGATAAGAAAGATATTCATAACAGGATAGGAAGAATAAAAATAATTTTTTTTTTATAGCAGTATAGCTAAGTATTTTTTATAGCAGTATAGCTAAGTATAAGTGCTAAGGAAAGTTGTTTATGAAAAATGTCAACCTGGCTATCTGTCGGTGGCCAATTTTGTTCCAATTGGTAGTATACAAAGTATGGAGATCGGGGGACAATCGGAAAAACCAACCCTTGGTCAAAGATATTGAAATGCTCTCCCTAGTGGCTGCAACGTCGGGGGTGTATGTATTGTATCTGGTCACTTTTTCACATTCCTCACTTATGTCAGAATTATATTGAGTTTTCAACCAGAACCAGAATTCTTTCCGAAAGTTAAAAGGCCTGAACTGGTATGAAGTGAAGAAGAGCTAAATAATTCTGATTGACTATTGAATTGAACGAAATGGAAGCTGGAAGAGTCACACAAAAGGACTCCTAAACTCTGTCCTCAAGTCAAGATCTGCGTTTGCATTTTAGCGAGAAGTTAATTGAACTTTTTTTCAGCTTTCAAAGGGAAATGAGTCCAAGAGAGACTGTTATTGCATCGGAAACGTCTCCGAAAAAATAATGAGAAAAAAATCGAAGATAATTTTTTCTTTTACTGGGGTTCCTTACTTTTCTCTTTCGAAAAGTGCACCGTTAAAAAACTTTGTGAGCAGAAAGACTCAAATAGCTGAACTAACCGTATTCAATTCAACTTTTAGATATTAAGAAAGGCTGGATGTAATGGTTCTATTTACAGTTAAAAATGCTAAAAAGGTCCAGAATGAATGAAGGTGTATAGTAGCGATCGTTATCTTCACAGCTTCCTTACAACAACTTCCGACAATTCACTTAAAAAAGCCTGGCCGCATAAACTGATCAGCGTCATGTTTTCCTAACACGAATCGCAAATGTTCAGACTCTTGGACTTTAATGGTAAAATATTGGCATTGACTACCTATTTCTACCAGGCAGCTAAGTCGGTATTTCAGTTTGACTATCGAAATGGCAAATTATAGCAAACGAAGCGTTTCACAGTGAACATGAAAGCGGTGCTGCCTCTCTAGTGCACACAAGGCAGTCTAATTGAAGCATGGAAAGCTTTCAGGCGGGTGCATGTTTTATGAGTGCCTTAATTAGAGTGAGTGCCGATGCCTATCATCAGTCTAGGTGAACTCCTGCGTATCTGCTGCCACGAGAACCTTCAAATGGCCCTGAGCCGAATCCTCGCTATTTCATTCTAAACGTATGGCAGTGAAAATGTTGAGGGAAACCTTCCTGATCAGTGCATAATATCTGCTACTTCCGATATCTGTTGACTTCGTGAACCTCGGAGGTGACTGTCTCAGCGGGCTTGATCCTTCAGTGTCTTAAGCGAACCTGAGCTTGAGCCTAAGTCTGAGCTGGAAGATCCGCTTCCGTATACCTTAAAGAGTGAGCTTATACACTTCAAACACCTGATTTTTATTTTTACTCTTCGGGTTGTTAGTTACCATCTCACGAAAGAGGTTGGATTAAAATGTATTTGAGTAGGGTCCTGCATTTCGCAAAAGGTAGATGTAAAAAGGTTGGAAGATCTTAGAAGCCAGCAGACGAGAGCATAGTGAGTTATTTTCAGCTGATTATTTAGGCTTCATTTCCACGGATAAATTGTTTGTTTTTCTTTCGAGATTGGTTTGAGAGCCTTGGAGCTTTGCATTCGAAATCTGTCCCGCAGCTTAGTAAGCTGTAAGCTTAGTGTGTTTGTAAATCCCACCATTCCCATTTTTATTCCCCCGCCAGCTAAATTGGTAATTAGACTTACACTGGGCGAATCCAACCTAGTTTTATAAAAATCATTCCGTTGCTATGGGAACTGGGACAAACGGATCTAGGTGAGAGCTTGGGTTAATGCCTGAGACGAGGATCATGCAAGGATAACTTAATTATACTATTTTTGTTATTTTAATTGAGTCACAGAAGCTTAAGCATCCACAAGCAAGCATCCAGAATTATCCCGCCAGACATTAAGCTTCTAACTTAAGAAAGAGTGGTTAGACTCCACTTATAATTCTTAGAAGACAACCTATATCGTTTATTAAAAAGAAAAATGGATTCTTCACGTGACATATTTAGTTAATGAACCACGTACAGAACGTGTTCAAATAAGTAGTACCATCGGTTCGGACCCAATTTCCCAAAAGCCGCATGCATGGCCGCTCTAACGTCCTCGTCAACTTTTGGTGAGGCTCATCAGGGCTGGCCGGAGAGCGTGACCGGAACCCTTTCTCCCGATGAAAGGTTTTTGGCAGCGACTGGTGACACGTATTTAATTAGACGGGGATGACATTCGCAACTGTAGCTGGGGAATGTTATCAAATAAAAGTAACCGCAACCCCCCCCCCCCCCCGGCCGAGCCCAACCCCAAACTTCCAGCGATCCGCAGTGTCCGAATTATTGTCATATATTTGACCCAGCTCATGCCTTTTGTGGAACCGTTATTACGAAATAGGTGGTCGGTCCATCGAACCTTGTTCCCAGAAACCGTTATTTGAATGTGAGTGGATTTTCCAATGAAAATAAAACATACCATACCTATATACAACCTACGACACTACCGACACATGTGTACAATATGTTTTTGTAACCGTACAATCCGTAACGGAACCGACAACAGAACCTTGTTTTGTCGTCAGATGTCAACTTTTTGGTCCTTATGTAGGTACAACAAACATTTTGGTATGAACAGCTTTCGGAATGTCTGGGGGGAAGGGGGATAACATGGAGTGGCCCACGCCAAAAACGAAAAAAGGTATACTTGTACCGTTAATCGAACACATTTGGACACCTTTGGGACTCCTGAATTATTAAAAAGTATTCAGTGATTTTCGCAGTGTGCACTGATTAAAAAATACCTCTTTTAGTTTAGTAAAAAATACCTCATTTAGTAATTTCTGCTAGAGTTCAACAGTCAAACACTGCAAGCAATACGGAAATCCCTGAGAGCCTGCAGGTCAGCAGAAAGGTTTCGAAAGGTATGAGGGGCGTGTCCACTCGCCGGTCACGAAGGGAGAAGGGCTTTAAAAACCACAGAGAGTTATCACCTCGCCCTCCCAAAGCCAAAGGCTCCTGCTTTTCCAGACAGTTTAATTTAGGTCCCTTTTAGGGACCTATTAGTGAACTGAAATATTCCCTTCGGGTAATAAGTAAAATTTCCTTGGTGGGTTTTGGGGTTTGTTAAAATTGCACATTTGATGTAAAAAACCAAACAAAATATCGGTGGCGGTACAGCTTTAGAAGGGTCAGGTTCGATACAGAATCCTTGGTGACCTCTGACCGCAAGTGGTGATTTGCTCAAAATCACGCCTATTGGTTGAACGTGAAGTCGTTCATAATTGTAAATATCCTGGATTTGGTATTAGAAAGGCGGTTTTAAGGGGTCCTTATTATTTTTATTTAACCAGGTAGGTCTAAAGGCGCAGCTACTTTCTGAAACGGTGCTCAAGAGGCTGATAATGGCTGATGAAAAGTAGAGAGAAGTAGCTGAGGCACTCTCGAAATATACCTCCCGGCATAATGGTCCTCCTTTGTGTACTATTGAATCGCCATCAATTGCAATTTCCCACAGCCCGCTCAATGGATTTTCAAAATCAATACACTCCCATGATTCTCCAATTGCTGACTCTCCATACTTATCAACAACGGAAAGCTGTTGTTAATTGACTAAGTTTCCTGCCTAGCCGACTGGTTTGAAACCATCTCGCTCTATTTACAGCTCAAGTCTTGAATTCATAATTAGAAGTAACTTGCCGCTGCCCCTCTTGAAAAGCAGGGGGCATTCATTGGAACTGCCTTAGGATGAGATTATTTCTAGTGGCTACGTTTCAATTAGGGTTTGAGATATAAAGTTGCCACAGCCAGGTCTCGTTAGAACAGCGCGCGGCGTTCACAGGACGGGATGTTTTCGTAGTTATAGAGGATTGCGGATTCAAGAGGAGGAAAATCCCCTTTTTCATCTTTCAACCTATGTTCCAGCTGGCTCGTTAGCGAATTAGTAGAAAGGCAAGCTCCAAACTCTGCCAAATTGAGAATTATCCGCTCTTCTAAGGGGTTATAAGCAACCAATGACTTTCTGTTCGTCAGTCATGGTTCAGATCTGCATGTGCTAGGTCGCCTTCATTTCACAGTTGTAACCTTCTGTGGTACCGAAGCTGCACTGCTACTGAGGAGGCCTGACAAAAGCCCACTTTGTTATTTTGTACTTTACCTGTATTACACAGCCGGATAGTGGCAGGAGTTCTCCATCACGGTAGATACCTACCCAAGACGGTATACAATCAGTTAACTATACTGGCTTCAAAAAGAAATGATTGCGCTACCAGCCTATATTGATGTATAGGTATTCTGCAATTGTGATGGTTGTGGCTGATCAAAGTAATATGATTTTGTTGCTACAAATCAATTTTATATTTTGCAGAGAGACCCAATTCAAGTTAACAGTCAAAAGTTGGAAGCAAACTCATTTATAACATTTTTCTCTATTTTCTTGTGGAAACTGTTTGAAGCACGGTAAAAAGTATGCAAATATGCAGAATTTATAAAATGGAGCAATGCAATTCTCTTTGCTTACTTTGAATTATTGAGATCCTCTTTGTTCGCTGTGGCATTCTCCCCATCACGATTATCCTCACTATAAGCAGTACCTATGTGAAAGGAAAGCGGTTGGCTAATTCAATCATCACACCTATACTGTGTACCAACACCAATAGAAAAAAAGATAAAACCCTCGTCCCTCATTTCGCGGCCAAGAGTTATTACCCGTTTAGTTTAGCTTAAATTAACTCTCAAGCCAAGAAATTTTGAGATTCGAACCTGAATCCTCATGAGAGGACTACTAACCAGTGGAAAGCCAGTTATTCCGACTATTATCTTCAAACTCAAAAAAGGCATCGGAAGAAATCACAGAGAAATTTTTAATTTTTCCTTTGGCAGAAAATGAAACCGGAAAAGAGTGGTCGCAATTAACCCCAGAGAAACTGCAAACCCCTTTAATTAGTCATAAAAGTATATATTTCCTTTTTCTTTTTCAGGCTGAAGGTGAAGAACGCATCCTTGTATTTATGGGTTTCACAATTATCAGAGAGACTGGAGCCCACTACCACAGCACCTTCGCAGTGAATCGCTACAGGGGTATCTGCAAGACCTTCGTAGTGTGTAACGACAGGAGTAGCTAAAACCCAGGACTACAGGACCTTCGCAGTGAATCTGTACAGGGGTATCTGCAAGACCTTCGTAGTGTGTAACGACAGGAGTAGCTAAAACCCAGGACCACAGGAGCTTCGCAGTGAATTGCTACAGGGGTATCTGCAAGACCTTCGTAGTGTGTAACGACAGGAGTAGCTAAAACCCAGGACTACAGGACCTTCGCAGTGAATTGCTACAGGGGTATCTGCAACACCTTCGTAGTGTGTAACGACAGGAGTAGCTAAAACCCAGGACCACAGGCCACAGGACCTTCGCAGTGAATTGCTACGCAGGGGTATCTAGAACCCAGGACCACAGGACCTTCGTAGTGAGGCACGACAGGGGTATCTGCAAGACCTTCGTAGTGTGTCACGTCAGGAGTTCCTGGAACCCGGGACCACAAGACCTTCGTAGTGAGTTACGACAGGGGTATCTGCAAGACCTTCGTAGTGTGTCACGTCAGGAGTACCTGGAACCCGGGACCACAAGACCTTCGTAGTGAGTTACGACAGGGGTATCTGCAAGACCTTCGTAGTGTGTCATGTCTCATGTCAGAAGTACCTGGAACCACGGACCGCAGGACCTTTGGAGTGAGTCATGATAAGAGTACCCGGAACTCACGTCCACAAGACCTTCGTAGTGTGTCACGTCAAAAGTACCTGGAATCAAGAACCGCAGGACCTTCGTAGTGAGTTACGACAGGGGAATCTGTAAGACCTTCGTAGTGAGTCACGACAGGGGTATCTGGAACCCAGGACCTTCGTAGTGTGTCAGAACAGAAGTATCTGTAACAAGACCTTCGTAGAGTGTGACGACAGGAGTGCCTGAAACCAAGGACCCTTGGACCTTCGTAGAGTGTCACGACAGGAGTATCTGCAACATGGGACCACAGGACCTTCGTAGTGAGTCACGACAGGGGTATCTGGAACCAAGGTCCTTCGTAGTGTGTCCCAACAAGAGTACCTGGAACCAAGGACCGCAGGACCTTCGTAGAGTGTCACGACGGGAGTATCTGCAACATGGGACCACAGGACCTTCGTAGTGAGTCACGACAGGGGTATCTGTAACAAGACCTTCGTAGAGTGTGACGACAGGAGTGCCTGGAACCAAGGACCCTAGGACCCTAGGACCTTCGTAGAGTGTCACGACAGGAGTATCTGGAACACAGCACCACAGAACGTTCAAAGAGTGTCACGACAGGGGTATCTGCAATCCAATAACTGCCGTCCAGTGAACATGTATTTTCTTTTTTGGAGAATTTTGTTACTGATGTGGTCTGCGACTCGCTGTAAGTAAGCTGGCAAGTTAAGCAGCAACACCCACGCCGCCAAATTTAGTGAACAACCCACGGTTCTTTACACAAATTTCATTATGTATTTTCAAAACGAAAATTATTTTCTCTCCGCTTAACATTTCGCCGGAAAAGTGAAATATTGATGGTGGCAACAATATTAGGGGTGATTACAATTTATGAAATTTTTAATTACGTTCAGTGGAGGTTTGTTTGTTTTTAATGCTTTCTGTTTCCCGCTGTTTGTTTTAGCAGTGTTGTTTACGAAATCACTTTCACATCAACATGAATTTCCCGGAAAATTTATACGGCAGTCTTGCTTCCTTGCCCCTAGCTGCCTGCTAAATACCTGAATGATAAGTTCTGTAAAAGTACAATTTCATCGGAAAAATTTATGTTGTATTTATGTTAACCTTATTCACCAATTGAAAACAGTTTCCAAAACAAATATGGTGTCAGGTTTAGCTTACAAGTTTTCCTTCTACAAACCTAGTCATTTCTGGGAAATTGCTTTTCACAGTGAATCACTACGAAGAATATCCAAAGAATTTGACATTCAATTTGCAACACAATTGTCGATACCTGAGACGAGACTGCATACCAAACTGTATGCTCCATCTCTAATGTTCACTGCTTCGCATCCACTAATGTAAAATCAATAGACCCGCAATGTTCAGCCCTACCGAAACAAAGTAAATACCATGTTAGTATCACACCCTTATCAGTTAAACCGCCACCGTACACACAAATATTAAATACTACGATATGCATCCAACTAGCGGGGGCTTTGAATAATAGCACAGGTGCATGAGCGTAGCTGCCATACTTCGTTGCGAACCTCCTTGGAGTGGTGGCCACAACTGTGAATTACCTTGATCAAACGACCTTGGGTGTGGGTCACTTAAAAAAGTATTCATTAAAAGACTCAGAGGGTGCATGCTAAACTTTAAAAAGCAGTAATAAGGAGCTGGGTGTACACGAGACTTCCATTTCATATCAAGAATCTTTGCTTCCGGTTGTACGGTTGTACTGACCGACCAATATGCAAAGGCTACGTATGGGTTTTTTTGTCACAAAAAAAGAAGGTCGCTGTACTGTTCTTTACATTTCCAATTACCTTTAGCCACGACTACCTGGTACGCCCATGGTAGTAGCCGACACTTCGGACACGCGTGGGGTGCATGCGTGCCAACATCCACTCTACTCACCCATTACCGGTTTCTCGCATGCTTCCGATAACACTGCAAGTCCCCTCCCCCACGTTTAGACTGATGCGATGTTTCCCCATGTTACTTGCCGTCAGACCTTGCAACAGCTCAAATTTCCGCGCCTACTCTTTATCCGCTTTATTTATGGCTTTGGCAGTAGTTCAAAATGAGCCTCTAGATGGAGGAGGGCCTTTTCGAAGGTTTACTACTGCATGGCTTTAACTTTGTTTTTTGAGGGAACTACAATAGTAAGTACTTTATCTTATTTCTTTTCTTTTGTTGTTTCTTGTTCTTTTGTTCTCAAGTGGTAAACATGGGAGAAAATAGCCGATTTTCCCTTAACCGAGTATGGTGAGACGCAGCCTTAGAGACCAACGTAGCTCTCGATGCTAACAATGGACATAGCATGTCCGAATAATAGTGACTCCAGATTTGTTAAATGGTGGGTTGGTACCTATATTTGGTACCTGTTTTGTACGTTACTCGTCAAATTCTAAATATGTGACTATATACTGGACCATCAGGCGTTTTATACTTTCCTCCAGCCGTTTTTAAGATGGACATGCAAGGTCAACTCAACATTGTATAAAAAAATATAGGTATTTAAAAATCGAAACATCTATGTTCCAGATCCCCCCCCCCCACCAAAAATCACTTACCAGTCATGCAGCATCTTTCCTTTCACTGGTAAAAATTGAGGATCTTACCTGTGAAAAAAAAGGTTTCGTGAGTGAAACGATTTTCGTGCCTGAAATATGTTCTCCTGTTAATAAAAATGTGAAAATAAAAGATATAGCTACCTAATATGAAGTATTTTTCACTGACAACTAAGCGAGAATGAAATATTTCCTCTTCGTACCTCACCCTTACAACCTTGGCATATTTCAGAAGCCTTAGGGCTTACAGCTGACAGCGATAGGGCAAGGCTTGGGTACCCCACCCACTTTCGGATGCTCTACTGCCAGAGGGCGTAGACGCCGAAGTTTCAGTTCCGTTTCTGTTTCGAGATAAACATAAAGCAAATATCTAGGTAGGTACCCAATTATTCTCCTTTGACGGTGAGTTTACTCTTATTCATTGTTGAATCAGACGGATTGATAGTAGTTGTTAGTGCTAGAGGATCCCCTTGAACGATGGACGAAGTCATTATCTGCAACCAGAGCATTCCCCCTGAAGCTCCAGCGTACAACTAATTGGGTGTCACAGGCTGTGTACTATTATTACTAGATTTTGGAATCAGTAATCAGGCCGGGCTGAATTAGTTGGTGTACAAAGGCAATATAGTCAACTTATTTACAATAGTACCGAGGGATTAACCACTCGTTGGGAATCTCGTTGGGAATCATTGGAAATCTTTATGAAATCTCCAGGGAATCTTGGAATTTTTTTTTGGAGTGGTTACCACTTCGGGGTTCATCTTTCTATGAATGTTGTTGGGAATCTTTTGGAATCTTTATGGAATCTCAGGGAATCTCTGGAGTGGTTACCCCCTCGAATAGTACCGTTTCACAGTACTTCCCAGTTATACCTTGCACTGGTGTGCTTCCTCCCTTTCACCTACTGAAGTTCTTGTTCACGGACCCTGTTAAAGTAACCCTTATTGGACAGTGAGTGAAGTCTTATTATGAGTTATCAGTTTTTATGTTATTTTAATAATGTTTTTTGAAAGATCGACAGAAGAAATTAGACAAGAATGAAATAGACAAAGCAAACAGTAGAGATTAAAAGATACTCTTTCAACGGTTAATTACCAAAACAATTATTTGGTAAAAAGGGTGGTCTATGGGAAAAATGCGGTGCACCCAGACCGTTATTGGAGAAACAATGGCCCTGTTAATGAATGAAACACAACAAAGGGATTCAGCTACAAAGAGACCATTAATGAAGCTAATGGTGCAGCTAAATCAATGGGAGAAGAAAAAAACGATGACAGTTCTGCTATCAATCAATTGGACCTCGCCCAGGTTCGCCCATTTATTTGGTGTTCGGATGCTGCGAGCTTCGCCCATCGCACATCTTCCCCAAACCATCTCGCCTCCTTCCAAATGTCAATTGTGGTCGAATGAGCGATCGCTGGTCCAGCAATAAATCGTTTGCTTTTTTCTCGGGTCTGCGCTTTTCTTACTTATCGCTCAGACGATCGGTTCGGCTTGGACCCCACTCAAATTTATCGCCTGTATTACTGCACTGAGCTGTTCATTGCTGATAGCTAACGCTGCTGGCTACTCAGGTATTATCTCAGGTGGATAGCCGGTGTTGAGTCGCGGTCGCGCCAAAACGGTACAATTGTTGGTTGCTTATCTTACCTAAGAGGAAATCCATCCAAGTTACCACCATAAATTGGATATTCTAGTTCACTACGCACGAAATAACACCAAAAGGCTTGATTCGGTTGGGCCGTTTATCTCAAACACGAATCTGCACCCCTAAAGTCACTTGGTACTTTGATATTTCCCTGACCGGTAACGGTATAAGCTACCAACCGAGCAGGGCCACAGCTGAGTAAAACTCGAAAAAGTCTCGGATTAATGTGCCTGGAACCAGAGAGGGCTCCTCTCTTTTTGTCCTCTGTACCACTGTACCTCATCTTTGTGTCTCACCCCTCGGCTGCTTTAGAGTTCAGTTTAAAAGAAAATGCCATCATAACTGAGAGCTCAATTTTCAGTTTTCCGCTAAAAAGCAAAGTTTAATATTTTAAATTTTAGAAATTAGAAATATTAATACAAAGGAAATCAAATTGGACGAGCTCTAATGTTCAGATTATCCGTTTCAGTTAAACGATGAGGTCTTACTGCCGTTACTTTTTAATTAGTGAAGAGTCTACGCCACTTTGGTGATTGAAAAGTCAGCAAGAACAAAAAGGTACTGCGACGCCGAGCCTGCTTTCGATACCGAAGCATTTACTGAAAGTAGGATGGCATTGCCATCGGAAAAGTGAAATGTGGATCTCAACAATTGTCTGCGTGCTTATCTTATGTCTGTCAGTCCCTTCTATCCCCATCCCCATTATTTTCGATCAACAGCTCTAATTACTCACAAACAGAAAAGAGGCGAGCGAGCACCATTCAGTCCTTTTTCATTCCATCACGTATGATTTCACCTCTGAAGGACTAGTTTCCCGTGAGTACAATGACATCGCGATAGGGAGAACTAGAGCAGTACGGGGATGAGCGAAAGTCAAAGGCCTTCAATCCTATTTTCCTGATAAAAACGAAACCCTAGTAACGAGGGACGGAAAAGACTGGAAGCATCTAGGAACAGTTGTTATTGTAAGTAAAATTTAATAAAAGCAACCGCACTTGAGTGTTGTGTTTTTGCTGCAGAATAACATATCCTCATTTTCACAGAGAAAAGTCTTATTTGTGTCGCAGAGTGGTTTGTGGTCATAGTCTTGCAGTAACATGAAAGAGATATCACGGTCTCTTCCGTTCCTCTCCTGAAAACAATTTCTACTTACGCATACTTTCAGGATCCCAAGAGAAAGTTTTTAATTATTCTGTGGTCAAAAATGAAATAAATGTGCTTGTTAACAGCACTTTTATTTGAAATTATGAGAATGCGGTCAAAGGAAAGGACAGAATTCAAATTCTTACACTAAAAATGTAGACTTTTCTTTTTTTATAAAATGTTTTCCCATTAAACTGGGACCATTACACCAGCAGTCACCCTTATTTTTTTAACCTAACCGGGGAAAAATTGGTACCGATTTCTCAATGTCGTCAGATTCAGGGGTTACCTTTGGCTGCTGAGAATTAAGAGTGACTACTCAGTTAGTGGGTTTTTACTAGGGTTCTTCCACCATTCCTCGGCTATACCTATACCTGAAGCCTAGGTTCCAGAGACCTCACCAACCTATTCTCAAGAAGGCCTACTGTGTAGCTTGCCCTGTCCCAATATTGATTCGCTCCCATCATATTTACATTCCTAATGTTTTTCAGAAAAGCTCTTCTGGGAGGCGGTTTATTTATTCATGAAAACCTAAAAACCTGTTATCTGAGATGAAAGCGTTTTCAGCGGCTGATTGAAAAGCTCCAAACCCTTTGCGCCTAACCTATTCCCAAATAGCATGGTTTATGCAGGCTCTTGTCTATTTAAAGGATAATCCGAATGTCTTCGAGTAACTCACTCTTCAGTTTTAATAGAACTTTAATGTGTTTACTGTTTCGAAAAATTGTGCTGACTCTTTTCTCTCGTAAGCAAGGGTCGTTATTATATTTGGGTCGTGCCAGGATTTTTAATATCTCTGATTTTCTGCGAGCTCTACGGATTCATTAGTGCTCCTACGCTTTGTTTATGTTCTTCACAAAGGCTTCCGCTACTTCTTGTGGGGCATGTACTTCAAACTTTATTACTACACTTGAGGCGCCGTGCATATCCTTCTTTACGATGAATTACCAACTACGCTTCCATACATTGTAAGTTTAAATTGAAGTAAGCCAATACGTAGATACTTATGGAACATATCTCTCCTATGAAAATCCAGAACTTATCAACTGGATGATACATTTTATTATATTCCGGAATAGTTCTCTCGGTCCCAATAAAATGGTTCCAAAAATATTTATATATGCCTATGAATTCGACGTAAAACAGCCCTCAACGTGGGGGTAAACACTCCAGAGATTCCTTGAGGTTCCCTGAGATTCCATAAAGATTTCCAAAGATTCCCAACGACATTCATAGGAAGATGAATCCCGAAGGGGTAACCACTCCAAAAAATTCCAAGATTCCCGGAGATTTCATAAAGATTTCCAATGATTCCCAACGAGTGGTTAACCTCTCGGCCCTCAAAGTTTTTCAAACTGACTACAAAATGTCAATACGTTAATTATCTGATTTACAATTAATTAGAAACTAAGGAACTATTTCTAAATTGTATTCCACAGCACTATTTTAATTAATTACCCAGCGAACTAATTATCACCATGCAATATTCTGGGGAGGTAGGGTAGCGAGGCAGATAACGGAAAACTGGCCACAGAGTTAAGGTCAGCATACGAGGTCGTACATTTACAGCAGCAGGCCTCCCTGTCCTCTCTCCCAAAGGTCCTCTCCCTCCCCAATCTCATCCTAAACAAATAAAATATGCCACTTGGATGTTTTCACCGCCACCTTTTTTACATATGAAATTTCCAAGACTTTTCACGGAAATTCTCTTTTGGCCACACTCATTCCCCCTCACCTCGGGTCCAAACTGCCCTTACCGCATCGTCTGTGCCCACAATCTGTTGTCAAAAATATAAATTCAATTATTTTTTCATCACTTTTCTGAAATTAACACCTCACACTGAAGGGAGCTGCGGTAGAGTGAACGTTGTTTAGTGCGCCTGCAAAATCATGATTATCTAATATAAAAGTGGGTTAACACGTAGTTTACTGCGCCTATGACATCATAGGATACACGTAATTATTCACATTAAAAAATGAATAATCTTTTAGACAAATTTAGATGTTTCAAAGCGGCGGGTTCTATGAAACCCAGCTTTGGGTTATAAGAAGCCCAAAAATTTGCAAGTACCGAACTCTCATAATCGTAATAGACCGCAACACTTGAGACAAAAGTAGAAATGAAATTGTATCACAGAAAATAATGGTCAAGGGGTCCCGATGACAATCGATAGTAATATGTATTAATACGTAGCAGCAGCAATAATAGCAGCAATAAAGTCGCACGTATAAAACGGAACGATATTCGTATATTTATATTTTATGGCACCTGAAGAATGATTGTGAGCGGGTAGCAAGGGCCTGTTTTAATACCAGTAAAGTGTGCGATCCATATGTCATAGGGTGATAACGGAAAGAAGGAAGTAGGTTAGGCACGTAGGGATAGGGGTGGGAAAGGGGAGAAGGGAGGAAGAAGAGTGGGGAAATACCGGAAATAACAATGGCGCCCAATCACCATCTTGACGCCACCCTTCATTCCCCTATCACACTTTCCCAATGGCATCCTATCATTTATAAATCGATCTGCTGCACTCCCAATATATTGTGCTTTTCCACTTCCAGAAAACCCTCATGTGGATGCGATAACTTAGGTACAAATATCTTCATTCCAAAATTAGTTTCGTTATAATATGCCATTCACCAGCTTCAAGGGTAGCGCTTAGTTACAGTCCAGAAATATCAGTGAACTCCAGTTAAATCGTTAACTGACGATCGTGATGAAATGTCATAGTTAAAGAGGTCACAAATGATGGAAGATGCACAAAATGCAGAGCATGACAAATGTCGTTATTTTGTCGGAGTCGCCATATGCAGTCTGAAGATAGATGCCCCTCTAATTCAGAAAGAACACTCTTGCGCTGTAATGGGGTCGTATCTTTGCCTCTGCCATATTCATGGCATGTCTGATGACGTACATATAAACGACACTCCCGCTGTCTTGTCTACTTCGTTTATCTCCAGTCACGAATTTCTAAATTAGCTAACAAAAAATCTGCATCAAACTCATTTAATATCTTGTTATTTTAAATTGTTTTGTAACAGGGGCCAGTCAAAGAAGCGAACGGAAGAAAGGGGAAGAGAAGTACAGAAAAAGAGGTCAGCATTCCCGGTAAATTTCAGGGATCGTGAAAGCTCAAGGTTCTACGATAATCAACAAAAAGAAACCGTACTCTCTGTTCTCAGCAAACAAAACACAATCATTCCAAACCATTAGCGCTGACAGGCCTGGCGGCAACTCACCAGCACAAACTCAGAAAATGCGTGCAGCGGTGCCAAGGCCTGCACATTATACAGGTTGCAACGTTTCAGTACGAACAAGGGTGGTAACGCCAAACACTGCTTGAGCAATCGGAGACCCAGGGCTCTGATTAGATATTGTGGTTTTAAACGACATTTTGACACAAAAATGTAAATCCAAAAGGAACACACCTTGCCGCAGTTAATAACCTCTGTCGACCGGAACACTGACATTGTCATAAATGCTCCAAAAGAGCTGGATGGAGTTGTTTGCCCTGGCTTCAGAGAAGAGTCAAACTTATTTTGGGGGTTGTTTGCACACGGACTGGACCAACTTTCGACATTTTCTGAAATAGAGCTCTGCCTTTTCTGAAACAGTTCGGAACTAGAGAAGTCATTCCAACTTTATCATGCCTTCTTTTCCGATTTTAATGTTCTTAATTCAAAGAGCTTTTCGTTTTATTCCTCTCCTTTCATCATAACACGCCCTTCGTTCGGGTTATCAGCCATCACAGCGTCTCAGCCTGAAGGATTCAATACCAAACGCAATTTTTGCAAAGGGTGGTATAAAACGATTCAATAAAGATTGGCAGGCCACTCAAAGCGAGCTACATCAAAATGAAAACAGTATAAGCAGTATAAGTAGGCACTCGAAACTTTCACGTATAAAATAAGAAAATGCTACGCAATAAAAAAATTCTACCCACAGAGGTTGTGAAATCGCTCAGATGTATTACGGAATCTCACAATGGTTTACGGGAAAAACTTGGGCTGCTTTGGATTTTACCCAAGTTCCGTCTCCAACTATTGGAATGGTTCTTTTCACCAGATTCCGTAAGTTTGAATTTTTCGGACATGCTGAAATTGAAGTCAGCAAAAGACGAGAGCGAGGATTCCGTGGAGGCATCTCTCGTCGATGAGCGATTTTGAATGAAGCCCGGCTATTCGAAATTGATGAAGGCCCAATCTCTCCGCGATTGAAACTCTTTGGAGACCCTCCCCCTCCCCTCTTCACTTCATCTCATCTGTCGCTAAGTGAATTTGTTGCTAAATAAGGAAGTTATTTTCCTATTCCCTTTTCTTACTTCCTGCATTAGAAACTAGCTCATCAGATCACGCCTTCGGGAATTTAGTGCCGTCACTACTACGGAGAGAAAACTTAGTTAGTAATTGTAATAAACTGTCGAGCGTGTAATAGGCGGAAAATTTCGCGGAATAAATTTTCAGGAAACTCTAAAAATTAGTGTTAAAGAAGCTCAAATACATTCTCCGAATAGATATTATACAAACTTAGGTACATCTTCTTCCAGCAGTCTAAATTTTTATCTCAACAACAGAAAGTCGTTTACGAGGGGGTAACCACTCCAGAAGAAGTTGAAGGAAACACTAACAGAAAGAAAATAGCAAAGGTTACGAAAAATAAGAAAATTTGGAACCATGTATCAAAAACCGGTGTTCAAAAATATCCATGAACAACTGAAAATGTTCATTATATAAAAAGTCGAATTATTCATAGGAAAAATGGTTTTTCTGGTCGACTGCCTGTATGGCTCGTTGAATGTGACTAATGCGAGAGTAATATTATTAGTGGTCTCTGAGGTTGAGACTTGATCTGGAAGTACCGTATCCTCCTGAAAAAACTCACGGGAAAAACATAATAGAAACTAAAGTGTCTGAAGTTGGAGGTTTTATGGTTCTCTGCATTGGTTGTTCCCACCGACAACTTTTCCGGTTAACACCATTTAACACTTTCAGCTTACTCATAAATTAGTCTGCCCCCGCCATAAGGGTAGCCATTTTCTGTCCTTGACTCTGGTACATCTATTTTATGATCACACTGTTGAGGCACGTTCTCATCAGCTTTTTCATCATTTTGAATAATCAGACTACAGCTGCTGCTTTTTCATATTTTTTTAGAATTATTCTATTTTGTTTTTTAACATATGAGTCAAGACTTGCGATATCTGAGGTAAGCAAGATTTTTTTTTCAAACCAAGTGCTTTGACACAATCTAGGAGAGTCCTTCGCCGATTTAATTTCTAAAGTTGTCGTTTTCCTCTCAAGGCGCGGTCTATGTTGCCTCTTCAAGAAGTAATCTTCTACCAAACTATCAACTACAAGGTTAACTTGAAAATTAATGCTAATTCAGCGAACCAAACTCTCTATTCAGTGTCTTGTTGGTTTCAGAAGTGAAATGTATCTCAGCGGTAAGCGAAAGCAATTCGTAGCACTTGCGAATACTTCATTTTTCAGCTTTATGCCTCCAAGCAGTCGAGAGACACAAGTGTCAACAATGTTTGGAAAAAAAATAATGCTTCTTATTATCAGAGACGCAGTGAAACGGGTCGTAAATCAAGAAAGTTGCGTCTAACTGTATTTCCCGAGTTGACTTTAAAATGGTTAGACCATCCATCTCAACTTCAACTTTCAAACGAACTGAAATTATTTCATGTCACTGCGCAAATCCGCCACTACAAGTTTCCGTTCCATTTCGTAAAGTTTTTATGTGCCAATGCAATACATATTGATGCAACTTCGCTGTGGAACTGACGCGAACTTTCAAAAGGCTCATTTTGTCTGCTTTTCACTGTGACTGACAGTTACGTATAAGTTCGGGCACTTAATTCAGAAATGATACTTCAAAGGACTACCGACCTGATAGTGCTGCTATGTTCTGCTATCTTCATCTTCATTTTTGATACTCTACGAATCATAAGCCAGCAGAAAGTGGAGTGCCAGGGAGAAGTCTAATAAACAACCCCTATATTATAATTCTATCCTATCACTGAAACTAGCCAGCAGCAGTTAACACAGCCAAGGATTATAGCTAAAGAATATAAAGGGTAGGATAGGGACGTTCTTTTTCAAAATCAGGTACAACACGATTAGTGATCACTGAGGGAACTGAAATAATAATGCCTATTGCAGCGCGACACTATTTCGTGAGCAGATATCGTCAGGAGCAGAATACTGAAACGCGAGTATTGCTATCCGGTGCATTATGGCGAGAAGCCATCGCTTAATTGCCTATTGGGCTTACGAGCTATTGGCGTGCAGTCAAGGGTGCAGCACTATAAGGAGAAGTGCATTGTCAACTCCCCCACCCCTATATACCAGTGCTGAGGGACTGAGGGGGCGAGGGGGGCCCCAACCCTTCGGCAGGATACTAACCCTATCTAGGAACTAATCATCAAGGTTTATACTACCGTTAGTGAGTTCCATCCGTACAATGCAACAATACAATGCAATTATTGCAGCATTGTGAAGGATGGCATTGCCAAGTGAGCTTCATAATTCCAATGCATCTCAAAAATAACTTATACACTTTTATATTGGGACTACGACTACGTGTACTTGTAAATATCGTTATCTTTTGCAAAAATATTTCTACTTTCGGGATAGAAGTGCAGAAGTTTAAGGGTTGACTCAACAAGGGCCGCTATACCTTGTTATGATCCCAAGTCAAGGAAACGTGAGGGTTTCGACATTTATGAAACCCCACAATATTGTAACTACTTTTCTATTTTCCCAAAGCCACTTCAACTTGATATAAGTACACAAATTTGTAGACAATATAACGGAGACCGACTTCCGGCATTCTGCCAACAATGTAAAGTTTAATTAGTGGAATTCAGAAGACACTGCTTACTGCTTGTCCTCAGACCCTCACATGCACTTGACTCTTTGGTAATTACCTAACTGCGATAAATTGCTTACAAAGATGCACCCTCTCCTCAACCAAACGGGCTAAGTTTCCAAACAATTTCCTTGCATGACCTAGTTTGGAAAACATAGTCGATGCCAGTCAACAGTGAACTTCAATTTTTTTTTAAAGGTTGTAAGCAATAAGCTTAGTATTAAAAATCTTTGCCCTGCGCTTCTCAGTGGTATGAGACTTGTGTGCTGAGAGGTCAGGGTTCGAATCCCGGCGTAAATAATACTTTAACTCCTAAAGTATATAGGTACGGCCGACTCCTCTTCAGCTATGACGAAGTCCTGTAGTTTTAACCCCAACCAGGCGGTCACCCCAAAAAAAGCCTTTCCATGAAAAGTTATATGAATAAAAGTTGTAAACACAACACCCTAAAACTTCAGTTGCAACAAATTAACTTTTTTATGTGAATAAAAAATACATTTCTCGAAATTTCGAATGTAAATAATGTTGTCGACTATGCGGTCCTTAGTTCTGGCGGTGTTCACCACGATGCGTGCGATTGCTGAGATAACATTAGTTTTTTAATATTTTAGATTTATTAGCCTAGGTTGCCAAGTTTTTTCTTTAAGTAGTTGAACTCGCCACGAATCACTGGCATACTCTGTTAGTTAATTCAGATGAAAGAGATGTTTGCGGAACGTGAGCAAATGATTTAAATAATGTTTATGTACGTGGCTATTCGTTATTTACTTTTCTTGAGCATTGGTTTGAGATTATGAGAAGAGGAATACCGATTGGAATATGATGAGAAATTACAATTCCTTGTTGCTGGATGGTGCCATTTTACAGAGGAAGCTTTAAATGTCTGTGTCTGATGGGAGAATTTTGTCTTGGGAGACGGTTTTCATTTTTAATGTCTCCCAATGCGGAAGTTCCCAAAGCAGTGAATGTTATAAACGTATGTCACCAGACACTGAAGAAAACTCGAAAGAAAGAAGTTCGCGTTTTTTCAAATAAAAATATATCTCTTAACCCGTAGATTACGTATGTTAGGAAAAAGTATCAAAAAGTATTTACAGAATTTTTGTACCTATGATCCAGACTCCCAAAAGAACAGCGTTGCCTTAACTCACTGTAATGTTCCCTATTATCATTTTCAACGGCTGCAAGTGGCAACTGACGTGTACTTGTGCACAATACATTAAACCCAGCCTCAGTTTCTATTACCATTACCATTGCATCTTACCCCCCTCCCCCTCAAACCCCTTTCCTTCTATCCGCGTCGGCAACCCCTAAAGCTAGAACATACCAAAGGTTGTCTCGCCTGAAAGTGATCTAAGGGATACGAGTAACGTAACTCTGGCCAATGGAGAATGAAGGTACATAAGCAACTAGATAAGGAACCTTCTTATTGGTTGCACCATCCATCGGAACACCTTTTCAACAAAACAACCTGAAGAATATTGAGATCTTGGGCAACTCCTCCCCCTCCTATCGTGAATTTACGTGGTATGGTTTCACACCGGGCTGAGGGGAACATGATGGTCGCAATAAACCGCAATGTATTCCCGTCGGAGGGCAATATTGTCATTCCACGAGGAAATTATTGGACTGTGTGTCCTTCATGATGTCGTGAGTCTTTCTCAATGGCCACCGAGTAGAGTTAAGTAAATCGGGTTCAAGCTTTGTTGCTTCAGCAATCCACTTACTTTCTGAGTCATGGCTTCCTTAACAATGAAACACTAGATGGCCAGTATTGTTATTTTTCAACATAGAAATGGAGTCAAATAAAATATTTTACAATATTTTGGATTTAATTCAAATTTTTCTACAATTTCTGAAGAGCAAAAAATAAAGATTAAATCAATTTTTCACAACAAATCTTAAGTGAAGCTGTATTTTACATAGAATAATATTTAGAAATAAGGATTTTAACCGAGTTTATCAGTAAATAAATAAATTTACAAATAATATTAAAAATTAATGCTCCCTCTCCTTCAAACAATTATTCAGTTCTCAAGCGCGTTTTTAGCCTTCACCACCCCTACACCCCTACACCCCTATTTGAGCTGATGAAGTATCTTGGTAATAAGGGCGTGTCCCCAGTATACCTATACAATATGAGAGCCCACTTTCACAACACAATACCAAATTTCCCGGAAACTGAAACGCATGGCAATTTCTTTCTCTGGAATATAATGTAAATTACTTTTTAACATATGAAACTTGTCGTTAACTAAATTAGGAGTCGAGTCGGGGGGAGTGGGGGAGTATATAGGTACAACCCCCATGGGAGAAGGAGAACAAGTGAGAAACGTACCGCATCTTGGATAAGAGTGAAAATGGGAGAAATTGGAATTAAGGCTGAGGAATAGAATGGGGATAGAAATTGGATGTACGGTTTGAAGGATCAGGAGATGCTCTTCACCCGAATTACTCATCCGTCAGCAGCAGCAGCAGCAGCAGCAGGCTACAGAACACTCCGCTTATAACAGCCAAGAGCGCGTCTATCACCCTCTCCTCACAATCACAGTGATGGTCCAATCGATGCGCCGGGGACAAGGACACTGGTACTATGTCAAAGCAAGAACTGAAGGATTGCATAAGGATGTTTTACTCGGATTCCGGCGCCTGGTATTGAAACCAATAATATTGTAGTCGGAAAGGTTAGAAGGAACTTTATTTGGGACCAGGGTTGCACTCTTGATTAAAAAGGGAGAGGGAGAAAGAATCCACTGTTGAAAATCAATAACTTTAAATGAGTGCCGACCGCATGTATAATAGCGTATGGCTTCGCACTTGGTTTGAATTTCCCTCACTTATGCAAGTCCGCAGTTGGGCTTAAGTGGAGACTTAGCAGGGGGAGAAGGATTAAGTCAGGTTACTTGATCCCCCCACACTATCTCCTCTTACAAAGCTTACTGGGGAGTTTGGCTCAAGGGATTCCTGGATAAACGACTGGAGATTTCATGCATAGAGAACTAGGCTACACTCACGCATACGCAGATTCCAAAAACCATCTCGAAACTTTACACTAAAAGTGAATTCTCTTTTTCCCAAAAGTCATTGATTTATAATTATTTAATAAGATGCCCTCCAAGAATCAGTAGTTGTCTCCCAAGTCGCTCTTAAAAAGGCAGGACTAAACTATGACATCCACATCATCCACATCATCCCGGACATAAAATTTAACCGACAGCTAGCAAAAGGTAAGTTATATTTCCAGTACGCATCAATGGTTAAACTATCCGACGGTGAATTATTTCTGGCAGCCCATTAGAATATATGAATGCACAAGTTCGTCAGTGTGTTATAAGATATTTTTAGCTGATTTTCAATTCATGGATTCGTTTCCACTGAAGCTTCGTTTATCAACGTAGCGAATCTTTCAGACCCAAATACACGCATCCAATTTTCTGCGGGAACGCTTTCATTTGCATAAATATTGTAATTTTAGATCGGATGTTGGTAAGTAGATAGGCAGATAGCTTCAAAGGCATAAAAGCTCAGAAACCAAATTTTCTTTCAGTTTAGATTATGATGAAATGCTTCACTACTGAAATGACTACGACTATCACTCGACAGACCGTGTATTCGTTTGGTATCTACCACTTCTTGCGAGCCATATTGAATGCAAGGCTGCCTCAGTCCGGGGGCTAATGCATTTCCTCCCCTCAGCATGACGTCTGAGCGACTGAATTATTCAGCGACACCATTTTCGCTACTGTTCAAAAAAAATAAGGGAGGAACATAAATTTATAACGTTGTGGCACTCGCAAACGTGGGTTCCTTTCTATTGATTTCTCACGACAAAAGAGAAGCCAAAAATGACATTTCTTCTGCTTATTCCTTTTTCGGAGATACTGGAGGAGGTTAACCTTCTCTCTTCTCACTATTTATAAGTATTTCCCATCCTCAGGAGTAAAGGTACCAACTTGTTATATGGGGTAGCGTGGTGGCGTAATTGTTCTATCTATGTACCTACATTGTCCTATACCTACCTATACCTACCTAATTAAAGATACTAAACTAAGGGTATAATAAATATATTTTAAAACAACTTACATTATCATGTTCGTGGTAGGCGCACTCGTCCAGCAGTCCTTCCTTAAGCGTCAGGTCTTCGAGTCAGAGTCAGAGTCAGAGTGCTGCTGCTCAAGTCCTAGTCAGGTCAGCAGGCAACCGAATACGTTTCAAGGTTGCTGTGACCTGACATACTCAGTCTTGAGCAACACTATGATAGTGGAACTTATTCACAATATTTAATATTATATTTTCCATAACAAACTGAGCCCACTTTTCTCATGGCTAACAGGGAAGCCTGAAACGGATACGAGTGAAAAGTGGAAGTGGCTGATAGGTTACAGGTTACAGAAGCAGAAGACCAGAAAGCGAAACGAGCTGATTTTCAATGCACTGTCTTAATCAATTTTGAGTAACAAAACCATCCCTTGAATAGTCTAAGGGTGCTCCTTTAAAACAAGGCGTTACATAAAAAAAATGAAATTTTAAACTCGATACACAATAAAAATTAAAAGTAATCAAAATCTCTCGAAATCCATTCCCCGGGGAAAAAGAAAGTGAGCAGTCTTGCATTAATGAATAATGAAATGGGATGAATATTACATTTCCGATAGAAGGGAAAAGGAAACTCGTAATAACTTGGAATGAAAACGCCGGAGATCTAAGATTGTAAATTTTTTGATAAGTATCTTTCTTTATCTAAGCAACCTTTTTACGGCTCTAGATGCCATTTAAGTTTTCAACTTCCTGACGTTCAGCCGTTTTTCTTGAGTCCTTAAGGACCTAGGACCTATTCCTAATTCAAAACCAATTCAAAACAACAAATCTTAAAATCATATTTTGCCTCCTGCTCTCTCAGCAATCAAGTGTTACTAAACTGTGATTTCAATGCCTGTTTACCTCAGCGGAACCGAGCTAATATTTATTTTACAAAAAAGAATCCCCCCCAGCTATTTTTCATTAATTATAAGCACGTAGCAAGAGGATGCTAAAAGCGTAAATGTAAATGTATCGTAAGAGTGTTTTAATAATCATTTTAATCCATTTGATCGCCGAGGGGTTAGCTGAATTAAACCTTCGTCAGCGGCAGGTAATGCACGTCTTTAGCGAGGTTTGCTAACGGGAGTTTTTGGTTAGAGCCTTTGAAAATAAAGGAACTGACCCTTTGGCCACATGACTGAATTTCAAAATTTCGGACAGCCTTTCCGTTCCAGGAGAGTTGCCGTATGAAATTCAATTGGTTGCTCGCTGACGAAAGAGATCAGCATTTTTTCCGAGATTTTTTTAGGCGTAAGACAAAATTGTTTCATTTTTATCGTTAAGGTGCGTTTAACGTGCCATTTTCACCAAGAAATATCAATGTGGATTCGGACTCAAGCAACCCCAACTGGCACCTGGGAAGCAATTGATCGTTGGGAATCTCGTTGGGAATCATTGGAAATCTTTATGAAATCTCAGGGAACCTTGGATTTTTTTTTGGAGTGGTTCCCCCTTCGGGGTTCATCTTTCTATGAATATCGTTTGGAATAATCTTTGGAAATCTTTATGGAATTTCAGTGGAATTTCAAGGAATCTCTGAAGTGGTTACCCCCTCGTAAAATTTTTAAAAAGCAGTATTAAAAATAACAGGAAAGTCTACTGAATGAAATTCGAGAGAAGGTCCTCTATTTCAAGTGGAAGGGCCTTGTCTTGAGCTCAGGCTGAGGTCTTCGATCGTAAGAAACTTTGACAGTGCAGAATGCCACTTCCGATAATGATCTGTCTCATCATTAAAATTCAATAAAATGGATTGAAGGAAGGGAGAGGTGGGCGAGATTCCAAAACTGGTGCCGTCTTCTACGAGCTTTCCCGAGAGCTCAAGATACTGTCTGCCTTCAGACTTCGGTAACTTTATTGATTTCTATTTTATAGTTGTCTCTAATATTTCTGCTGAAGATAGAGGTATTTAATTCGGGGAAAAGTCAGGGGTTTTCAAGGTGCAGAAGACTTTTTTTCTTATGTGTTTTCTAGGTCATTTAAGCACTTACTGCTAGGCTGTCTCAGTCTCAGTCAAAATAAAAATGAAAATTAGAATAAATAATAATCAGAGAAGTATAAAAATGTTTATTTTTACTTTCTCGCTAGCCATATATGGCGAGAAAGTATTGTTTTCGTGCAAAATTTCGAAATTGAGATTTTGGGTTTCCCATGATCCTGGGGGTCCCCTGAGTCCAAAAAAGTGGTTTCTGGAAAAAGTCTGTCCGTCCGTCAGTCAGTCCGTCAGTCCGTCAGTCCGTCAGTCCGTGCAGTGCTCTAGCGCCTATCCCGTTCATCCGATTTTGATGAAATTTGGTATGGACCTGTCTAAAATCACTGCCGAGGGGCATTTTCAAGGATTTTTTGATTGGTCAAAAATTGCGGCCGCTATTGTCAAAAAACCACCAAAATAATTCAAAAATCGTGTTTTTGGTTACTTAGACAAGCGCCGACGGTACACTTTTCAATCTATAACACTGAAAATTGGTCTGTGTGTTGACAAATAGATGTTTCGAGGTCATTTTCAACTAAAATTGAATTGGTTTGAAAATTACGGCCGTTCTGGACCAAAGTTCGATCGTTTCGGCGCCATTCACATTTATTGACCGATTGTCATGAAATTTGGTAAATTTGTGTAGAACCATGTAACTTAAACATCTGTCGAACATAATTTTGTCATCTTCAAAATTACGGCCGTTTTTGTCAAAAAAGTGTCGAAAATGAGTTGAGAATGAGAAACCACGTTTTTGAATGGTCGGAACGCATTTGGGACTACAGTAATAAAATGACAGACGTGAGATTTGGTATGAGTGATCTCAGATAGATGCTCGTGGGTCATTTTCAACCGATTTTCGATTGCTTAAAAATTACGACCACAAAAAAATCTCAAAAAACAAAAAAAAAAAAATCATTCTGGGCGAGAAAGTTAAGTGCGACTGTTGTCGGACCCTTTATTCTTAAAAGAACGTCAACATAGAGTCAAAATTCATGCCAGAGATGAAGTGGGGATATGCTCAATATGCTCTAGATCCAATGATGAATGCGACTTAATGGCCGAAATAATCGGGGATGAATTAGAAGAATTGAGAAGACTGGGAGATTTTCATCTTGTAAAGGCTCCACCAATTCTCCAGGGTCTCCTCAATTTCCCCTGGGATGCTTTAGTATCCCGAGCTGATTGCTGCATGGACTTTCTTGTACCTTCCGTCCCCTTCGAATCAAACTAAAAACTTGTGTTCTCGAGAAAAGTGCTTCTCCTTCATTGGTCAACCTTCAGCTGCTCCACATCCCCTCAAATTTTTCTGAAGTGATTACGAACCAATGAATAATTAAATATTACCCGAGGGGTTAACCACTCGTTGGGAATCTCGTTGGGAATCATTGGAAATCTTTATGAAATCTCAGGGAATCTTGGAATTTTTTTGGAGTGGTTACCCCTTCGGGGTTCATCTTTCTATGAATATCATTGGGAATCTTTGGAAATCTTTATGGAATCTCAGTGGAATATCAAGGAATCTCTATAGTGGTTACCCCCTCGATATTACCTGAGTTTCCAGTGATTACCAAATATTTCTTCTAGAAGTGTCCGCTAAACTTATAACTATCCTTCCCCCAAGGTTAGAGAGTCAGACTGCTTAGTAATGAATTGCCTTATATTGAGATTGTTATACGATTGCAGACACATTCAAATGAAATATATCTGTATGGTTGTACGAGCACACTGAAGCAAGCAAAATCAAATTCGCGGAACTAATTGAGAATCGTGAAAAAACTGGAAGAGCGGAGATATGGCAGACAGAAATGCTGAGAGCTTCAAAAATTAATGACGGAATTAAATCACCACGATAAAATGTTTAATAAGGAAGCTTAGTGGCCTAAGTCTAATTGATTTACACAATTTTTTACAAGAAAAAAAGATAAAATGGGGCCGGCTTTCTAAACCCATCATCGCTCCCGCGGATTCTGCTCACTAATTTCAAGTGAGGAACAATCATGATAGATGGCTTGTAATCGTCTCTCGCATTTATTAATCGATGGCTCAGTCGATTTTACACCAAATAATCCCGATCATCTTGCTATATTTTATGAGTTAAAATTCTGAAATTGCATGGAAAATAAATTCGAAAATAAAATGTCTCATGTGCGGAGGTCTTCGAAGGATTTTGATGAGCACTTTCCCCATGAATACAATCTAACGGCATCCTCTGTTAAGTTAGCCGCTGTTAGTGGTATTGCAGAAAGCGCTGAATTGGGAAGCTGAAGAATTAACTAGAACCAGAACCATACAACTAAACTCAAATATGAAGCTGGGAGGTTCGCTTTTCATAGACTTCCCCCAGTTGAATATAGCCAATCCTTTCTCAAGGTAGGTACTCGACTAAGAAAAGCTGAATATATCTCTGGTATGATCTTCTCGTGTACATAGGCAGAAAAAACGTGACCTCGTTCCTGAGGTCGTAAAAAGTAGGGCCCCATTCCCTGCTAGGAAAGCTAGTCTCGGGTTTCTATCACAACACAGCAGTTTTTAAAATAATAACGGAAGGGAAAATAAGAATAACACTGCCCAAAAAATAAGCTATTTGAAAAATTGAAAGTCGAGGTTGTTAAAGTGAAACTGTTGATGATTCAGAGGAAAGTACACGTATGGTAGGTTGTAGGTATTCAAAATTCTCGAAGGATCCTTCAGAAAGAACGAGTAAGCTACTAGGCGTACCTGAAGTTAGCCCGAGGGTGACGCGGCAATATTTAATTAGTGGAACATTTCCGGGACGGAGAAGCAGAGAAGTAGCTTACAGCTTAAAAACATGCCGGTGCGGAGCGCAAGAAAGTAAAGTTCGGTCGTGATGGAGTTAGGGCGTGCCAAGTCTAGAATCGAGGACGGCAACCTTTGCCAGAGACCGAACATTTCTGGAACCCCGCCACAGAGGGTCTCGTACAAATTACTGCTTGTCATATTTTGGGTAAACATCTCTAGGAGAAACTATACTGCTCGGTAACTTGTTACAAATTGATTCTTCGATTTCTACTATGATTTATCAGAAATTAGTTTTAATGGTTCATTATTATTCCCGTGGGGATTTTTATTTTTTATTTTTAAGAACTAAAACAGGCGTCAGATTGGAATCTGCTGTTATTTCTAAGCCAGACCAACTATTGTTTTATTACCAAAACTGACTATAAGCGCTATAGGAGGATAAAATTGGTCTACTCTTGTTTTCATTGTACTTGCAACTGTTGTATTCTTGGCTCGTCCATTTTTGATGTGTGCCAGGTAGAGTATCTATAGTGTTAAGCTGGCTCGGCCACAAGTCGCTACTGAACTGCCACCACTTGGACACGCCCTTCGCCTAAAACGTGCTGCAACCTAAGCCCTTCACCAGGGCACTTAATGCGTCTGTCTGATCCCCCTGCCTGCACATTTGTCAGGCCGGCTTTCCTCTCTACATAGCATTATTTATTCTAGGTACCCCTCACTCCTCGTCTCTTCGCTTTACAAATAAGCACTACGCTCACCATCCGTAATTTTAGCTTTGTACTGCGGGTTTTAGAAGGGCGGAAAGAGATTACTGAGAACTGACAATCTGACAGGCTGGTTCCCACCATAATCTGAGGAAATTCGAATTTGTTACGCACATTTTTAACTCCTCTTTCATTGCTGTCAGCACGACTTAAATTATTATGGCAACCATTTTTCAAGAATGAGAATATAATATAGGTATTTGTAGAAGGAATATTTATTTTCCCAAAATATGTAGAGTCAGATAAAATAACGATCGGTGAGGGCCACAGGCTTACAACGGTAATAGCTTCACTAAAATACGGATATATGAGACTCTTCGCCGCAAAAGCCTCGCGAATTTCAACAGAGAGAAGGCTCTTTTTGTCGAGATGTGTGTATTGAAGAACTCCCGACTCCAGAATTGCCTTCCCTACGAGAATGTAAGTCACAAATCAAATTAATGCGGCATTTTGCACAAGCCAAAGTGTGCCATTTTCGGGGACGTAGGTCGTCGCTTCGTTTGTGATTTGCAGCTTAGATAAAAAAGTAGATACGGGGCGAAGATTCACTCTCAGCCATCCCCTGTTCCCTTTGGCCCTTGCCCGTGATTTAGCACTGACACAATACTGAGAATTGCATGGAGTAAATCTCTGTCCCCCCAACCCCCAACTCCAGCTATCCCCTTTCAGTGTCGCCTCCCGACATTTTTTCATCCCCTTGACTCAGATTTTTTCAGAGGGGATGATTTTTGAGCTTGTTTGTGTTGCCAGAGTAAGGGCAATTTGTAACTAGAGCACTCTTCAATGGAGTGTTGTCTTAAGAGATGCTGACTCAATTTCTGTCGCTAGAGGAAGGAAATCATTCTCCGAGCAGTAGTGGGCGGACTACTTCATTTAATCAGTTTTCATTCATTTTTATTTCTAGCTGTAGATATATTTCGGAATATTTGCGAGCTTTCTTCCACTATAAACTCACGAGTAACAGTGAGTGTCATATGTTGTGGAACTGAATAAAAACCCAGATGCGCAATCTCTAGAAACTGTCCCACTTGAAACACCACTAATTACTAAATGGCAAAATGAAAATTATTGAGGACTCGGAGCAGGGATTTGCCTGATTAGACGTCATCAAGAGACCCTGCTTGAATTAGGAATGAGACACCTTCTCAGCTCATCAGCTAATATCAGAAAGGGGTAAAAGAAAATGCAAGATGGCGCCTCGGGAGTACAGACCACGTGATGCAAAGCTCGTCGACGCCGACATGGCGCCTACCCCGACGCCTGCCGCTTAGCTGCGAGGCCCACAAATCAACTTATTATAATGCCCCAACTTTTTCTTTTCAATTTATCGTCAAAACTCTCAACTCTGGTGTTGCCTTGAAATTTCCAAAACGAAAACTTTTCGTTTTTCGACATTTGGCGCGATCTACAAATTTACCAGCCCCGTAGTTCTTATCACGGATGAGTCTGTTTATCATTTATGGTATCTTAAACTCTTTTTGAAACATCAGGAGAAAGGAATAAAACTAAAACTCTTTGGCGCAGCAGCCCTAGAAGGGTCAAGACCAGACAGCACAACAGCATCAATAATCCAGAACTGATTTTCTACGTCGACAGGAGCCACACTTTCCCCTTGTCCAAAAAGGAGAACTAAGAGTAACAACTGAAATCTTTTTTAAACATTACATCTTCTATATATTGTAGTTCTAGGACAAAACAAAATTTAAGTCCTTTACTGCGAGAAAAGCAGCTACAAGAAAATTATAACTCACTAACACATAGTATAGCAGGCATTAATAAGATATTTTAAGTAGGGCTTACCTTGCCCTAAGTAGGGTCATAGGGGAAGCCTATCTTGTAGACTGGCCAACTAGTAAGTAGGGCCGTGAAAAGGTTTAGCCTCATAAGCTGGTGACGAGGCAAGTTTCCGTAACGCGTTAGGTCAGAGTTCAAGACAAGAATCCATTCACCTTTTTCAGGGCTGACCCGGGGTTGGTTTTTGCCTGCCTGTAGAGTGTACGGGGTTTCCTCGAGCGCGACCTCTGATCTGTAGGTGTGAGGTATTGTCACCGGCCGAAAAGGAGACCAAAATGACAGATGGCAGCGGAGGGGTGGGTACCCCCTCAACTCACCACCAGTGCCGATCAGGCTGAGCTAAGCATTGGCTATAAATATATTCTGACTGTATTTCGTGTGAGGTAGCCTAGTGTGGCTCGCAGCTCAGCCCTCATTGGTACTGGTGGAGGGGGCACCCACCCCTCCGCTGCCATTTGCCATTTTGGTCTCCTTTTCGTCTGGCGATTCGCCTTCCGTGGCCCTCACGGTTTGAAATTAGGTACCTAGAGTGTGATTCGAAAAAAGTTGTGCAATAGGCCTCGGTTCTCGGCTCAAATTTAAAAAAATGAAAAAAAATATCCGAAATCAAAGCGAAAAGGTGGTACAAAAAGGGTAAGCTACCCGACCATGTACGTGCCACATACAACTATTAACTGAAGAGACTCATTTAAAAATTGCTCATGCATGCTCTCCAAGAGGAAAAATAATAAACGGAGCACTGTAAAGTGAGACCTATTCGCTATTTCGTACATTTCTCTCATGAAATGTGCACAGAACATTCTGGGAGAGATGGGATCTCGAGGAGCCCCCGGTGCCATTACTCTCGGAATGTGCAAATGAAAATCATTTGCCCAAATTACATAATTTTCAAAGTAAAAGTGGAAGGTTTCCTTAGGGTGTTTACACACCGAGTACATGGTGGAAAACCCGCTTGATTGTTTACCGACCCGTTTAAGCGGAGTCTTCTGAATTAATGTGAACTGTAAATTAAGAAGTTTAATTAGTTTAGTCAAGGTATTTAGATTGGTTGTGGCTTATGGATTCGAAACGCTAACTGTCACATCCATTTTCAGTAGCAATTAACGCGAAGACAGATTGACAATGGTAAATATGTTATCGAACTGGCAGCTAAGAAGATTAAGGTTCTCACTATTATTTTGCAAAACTTCCCCATTAACAGAGCTGTTGTGTTATTGAAATGGAGCTGCTATTGGAACACAAACATTCGGTTGACAGCGATCAGCTTTAAATGCTACATATGTTACTTAAATAGAAGGAAAATCGTATAGATATGATATTCAATTTTTGAAGGTGCATGTCGGGAAAGACAGGTTTCAAGGTTCGCCTTCGGCTTCTTATTTTTCCCCAATTATTATTTTTCCCTTGTTTTTCAATTTCCTTTCCCTAGAAATCATATAAAATGTATTCACCCCTCCGTGCATCCAATAAACGACAGCCAATTGAATTTCCGTACCAAGAAAGCCCGCTGACAGGCTCCTACACCCAGCGTTTGTTTATTCTAGAAAAGTTATTTGAAGGTTCGTATAAACCAGGGTCTCGTGGTGACGTCAGTTATTCTATTTGTGCGCCATAAGGGCTCCGATGGGTAGATTGGGTCATTAGTTCATCTTCAAACGTCATTAATTATACAGATACGAAGATTCCTGGATAAAATTCGTTTCTAAACACATGGACCTCCCGAAGACGTCAACGAAACCACGTACAAAAATATGTTGTCCGCAAAAAATCACCTGTCTTAAGTGAGAGTGAAAGAAAGAGGTACAACGGTACTAACGACGCTAAACAAGTCCCACTGAAAACGTAAAGCACTGAGTCTTCAAGTTTACTTCCTGCCTACAAAGTATTCCTTTTTATAGGCAAACATTGCTATTCATAGCAAGCGCGCGGCACCAAGAAAGCAATCTCATACGCCAGAGAAGCACTGGGAAAGGAGACATAATGTTTTTAAATGGGGAAGTGACGATTGAGTCAGCAGTCTGGGAAGAAAACGAGAGGAAGGAACACAACATGAGAATTGGGGCCCACATCACGCCCTGGAAATGAACGAAATCAAGAAAAGTCCAATATTGAAGCGCCGGAAAGGGTAAAAAAGGAAGAAAGCGGCATTTTCGGCGAATTTGTGCACCAATGGTTTCATCTGGCTTGGCCGCAGGCTGTAATGAGCCTGCGTGGAATTCCTGCACGAATTCACCCTTAGGTGAATCGAAATTCTTGGCAAATCTCGGGGTGTTTCTCTATACAATCGAAAATATAAATATAAGCCCTTCCATACCGTTCCGAATGTCTAAATGAGGGCCTATCTTCATAGAAGACCAGACTATTTAAGTATGACGTACGAAGCTCATGCACGCGCTTGTGTACGGTACTTTAGAGGTACGACAAGGTACGTAACGATGTTTAAAAAAAATGTATAAGCAAATAATACAAAGGCAAACGTGTTTCTCAGCGGAACTTCCAATTCTTCCAAACTTAAAAAAATATTCTCCCTCTCATGTACTGGTACACTCTATGATAAAACAAAATCAGAAAAGCTAAAGAGAATCGGACCAAAAACACTCCGTGTAAAAAACGCAGCCAAGTTTCTAACCCTCCAAAAATTAGCCTAACTCAACAGCCCTTAAAAGGGTTTGATATAAAAAATGTTGGCCAAGTTCTCCACATTCCCGCTATCACTCAGCCCCCAAAATTAGTGATATCACTTATTACAGGGCCAAGTCCTTGGCGCAAATCACGTAAGCGTCACAGCCGGTCATAGACACAGACTAAGGTTGGATGGGGGCTGCGGTCCGGGGGTATTGGAAAGCAGGTATATGACAAACTATGTCGCCAACATCCTTGTGATTCGCGCCAAAGACTTGGCCCTGTAATAAGTGATATCACTAATTTTGGGGGCTGAGTGATAGCGGGAATGTGGAGAACTTGGCCAACATTTTTTATATCAAACCCTTTTAAGGGCTGTTGAGTTAGGCTAATTTTTGGAGGGTTATAAACTTGGCTGCGTTTTTTACACGGAGTGTTTTTGGTCGGATATCATATAATTTTTGTGAGGTGGTTCAATAGTTTCTACCAGTAGGTAAAACATCAATTGGCTGTCGAATGGACTCAAGTTTTCTTGCCATACCTGGAAAGTACCTACCAGTACCTGAAAACCAGTTCCCTGTCAACCATACACAAATTACCAATCTCATACCTGAAATACCTACTCGTACCTGAAAATGAGTTCCCTGTCGAATCTCCACAAATTACCTTCCCATACCTGAAATGTACCTAATCGTACCTGACAACAAGTTGACTGTCGAATGGAGTCAAAATACCTTGTCATACCTGGAAAGTACCTCCCAGTACCTGAAAACCAGTTCCCTGTCAAATCTACACAAATTATTATCCCGTACCTGAAATGTACCTACTAGTACCTGAAAGTAAGTTGCCTGGCGAATCTACACAAATTACCTGGAAGGACAAGAAGCAGGAGGCAGTATTTGTTTTGTAAATATCTGCCATAAGTTAGTATGGGAACTTTGAATCGAACCTGAACCTATAATACTGTAGGTACTTCGGGTTTGCGATTTTTCTGGGTGTTTTGGGGATGGTACCTACAAGTATGCCGAGTTTCAGCTCTATCGTACCGCTGGAACATGCTTATAATTTGTATAGGTGAGTGAGTGAGTCAGTCAGTCAGTCAGTCAGTGAGTGACCCTCAAAAACAGCTAAGTTTGGGATGTCACTGCTCAGGTACGGTTGGACGTAGAAATTTGAAATTTAATTTTGGAGGTCCCGTGGGACCCTACTACAGGAAAAGGGTACCCACTATTCGAGCCACGCCCCCTTGCCTCCTGTAGAGAGGCACGAAAAGTGCACAACTCTGGTTCCTGTATAACATGCTGGCAGTGCTCGAGGCTGTGTCGCGCTTTCTTTTTCTTTAAAACTTGGCTGCATGCACTGCCGTGCATGTTGATGAAAGTTGAAGCGAAAGGAAAATCCATAGTTGTTAGAGTAAATTTGTTAACAAATAATATAAAAAAAAGTTTTGTGTACATTAAAAAGTACTTGTTGTTGGTACACTTGAGCTTGTTCTTCGAAGGATCAGATCAGTTATTCAGCATCGATCGTTAGGGGGGACTGCCATCACATGCTTTCATTATAAATTGAAGAGATCTCAAAAAAAAAGGAAGAAAGACATAAAAAGGCTCGTATCCTCTCAGCTCTCCGTCGTAGAGCCGAATTGCCAGCATAGTCGTTATCGGGGGAGACGGACTGTAATTCACCTTACTGAGCACAGATAATGATTACAAAAACAGAGAACGAAAAAATATTTAATGAGAAATCCTGATCCTTCTGCACAAAATATAAATATTCTTTTGCCATGATCCTTTCCTTGGGTTTCCTTTCAAAAGAGTATTTATTTCGTTTGTGGGGAAATGCTAAAAATAATAACTGAAAGGAAAAGGTTCAACTCGCCGGAGGAGAGAAGTGATTCAACCAACCAGGCGACGATCTATACGCAGTCACTCAGAACAATCAAACGGGGAACCATTTATTTCCCACATGCGCTGTCAGCATATGTACAGGTATCCGGCAGCAATATCCGATAAAGTAGTTACAACAGTATGCATTTTTAGCTTACAGCAAACGATTTTAGACTGTTATCATCTTTGGCTTAGGAATTTCATACCGGTCACGGAAAATAGCGTTCCACCAAGGTCATGTCGCATGTCTTTCTTTCGTTCGCAGCAAGGGGGTAACCACTCCAGAGATTCCTGGAGATCCCATAAAGATTTCTAAAGATTCCCAACGATATTCATAGAAAGTTGAACCCCGGAGGGGTAACCACTCCAAAAAATTCCAAGATTCACTGAGATTTCATAAAGATTTCCAATGATTCCCAACGAGATTCCCAACGAGTGGTTAAACCCTCGGTTCGCAGTAATATTCTATTCTTATACCAACAACCAGAATAGGGCAAGTTCAGATTTAATAATTTTAGCACCAAAAAATGGCGTGGCAACTTGCCATCAGAACGAAGACGTCCTGTTATATAACGACTGAGCTAGACGGATAACGAAGTATTTATCCCGTAGATAGTGAAACAATAGTAGAAGGTAAAGGAAAGTGGTGTGTTTGTTTGGGGGGCAAGAAGTCATGTTTAATTCGCGGTTGGTTTTCGCAGTCTATCCCGTGGAATGTACGTATTCTCTACGTGCTTGGGCAACCAGATGGGTCGCTATTCTGCGGGATGTGGCTGCTTCCCTTAAAATTACCTCGAAACAAACGCACTTACAACCTGACCGCGAACACCACCATTATTCCAACTATTTTTTACCTTTCTAGAGTCGTAACAAACAAGCAACCAAATTACTTTAACAATAACTGCACAGGAAAAAGGAAAATATAAATTTAGAGGAAATACTATAGGTACATAATCGTTATTTTAATATGTGAAAAAATGTCAGCGAAGTTGTTAAAAAAGTTGTTCAAACAAACCGAATAATTTGTGTGTGAAGTCACCTTGTAACAGTGGTTTGGGTAGAGAGGTTTCTGAACAGTTGCCCTGCTGGTATGTTCAAGCACTCAACGCAACTTTATTATTTCCATTGCTTCACTTTTAAATAAAAGTTTTCAAAATTTGAGACTCGTTTATGAAGGGAATCATAATTACATCTCCCCTTTTCCAAGCAGTAAAATTAATTAATCTTCATAATTTCTGTTCACCGTGACCCTTTTTCATTTACAACGACCGATTCAATTTAAATTCCAGTTTCTCCCTGCTGAATGACTCCAAATAAAGTTAAAATTCATCAATATATATGAACTATCCGCTAGATACTGAGCTTTGTTCTATCCAATATCCAACCAGATAGTTCCCAGTCATCCGCTATAAACAAAACAGCGAAAGCTCCACTATTTATTGAACAATATACTTAGCTGAAAAAGCTACTGAGATAACAAAAATGATTGGTTTGCCTATTCAGGATAAGTTTCCTTTCTCATAGAGATACGAAGTTGTAGCTCCTATAAAGATGAACGTCCGTAAATTAATTTTTGTACGCGAGTTGCTTCCGAAACAAAACAAACAAACTCTTTCATTCAGTAAAAGTCCATGCTCAGTCCATGCTCTTTGGGTTGGTATCTTCCAATATTACATTTTCTCTTCTGAATGCTGATCTCTAGGTTGTTTCCACGAAAATGCTACCTGAAGCCTTCCATCAGCGAAAGGGCAGGGATGCCCGTTGTGCCACCTATACCTTACTGCAGGAAGGCGTGGATTGTTACTACAGGCTGCTACAGAACTTCAAGCTCGTATAGCTTGAACAAATACCAGAGATAACCAATTTGTCTCGGTAGTGCTCCTTATGGTTATATACGCTATTAACCACACCAGGGATTGAGCTGAGTTTGTTCTTCGGGAAAGTGATGTTGACTATGGTGTAGAAAACTTCGCAGGGAGGTGTCTTCAGGAGTCATCACCACTTAGAAAAAAACAAGGCTTCGAATTTACATTAATGGAGAAATGGAACCTCCACAATTTCTTTGCAAACAGATGACTATCATCATGATTCATGCTGAATTTTATACGTTTTAAACAGTCTTGTGAAACCCATTAAGAGCTGCGGGAAAAACATTAATTAAATGTTGAGAGGACGAGACAATTAACCTTTCGCCTTGAGGGTAGAGATGATGCGGAACAATCCAAACGACGTTCCAATCGCAAGCGACCGAGAAGCTTTCAAATCTCAAACGCATTCTGAATACCTTTGTGTTATTTTTAGGATGCCAAGTTCTGCCAAGTGGCTCAATTCAGTTCTTCTCTCGAAAATCCAGTTTGACCTCTAGTATGAGGTCTTCCTCCTTGGAAAATTAGCAAGAAATTATTTTGAATTGTCCGCCCTAGTGGATAGTCATCGAGACGTTCTCTGCACAGTAATTTGTTAATTTTCGCCTTCCGTAGCTCTGTGGAGGAAAACAGTACTCTCTCGTGGCCTCCCTGAAACCCCCAAACACATATTGGACAAACAGTATCCAGTATCAAAGATAATTTTTTATTCACAACAGGAGGATATCCTGAAGATTAAATATAAATCATAAAAGATCGGGAAACGATGGGGGAGACGGAGAATGAGCGAAAAGGAAGGAGGAAAGAGATAAATAAGGGACAGGAAGGCAGGAGAAGGGAAGAAAGCGCGGGGCCATCAAGGCTATTGTAAAGGACGGCTGGAGGCTCCATAACTTGATAAAAACAAATTTACATCGCAGCTGACGGCGAAAAGTCTGCCCCTTCAATGGAACCTGCTCTGAACAACATCATGCCAATTCCAATTCTAGATATTGTCACTAACAAAGCGATACAATAGGCATACTTCCATCCTTCTTCAGATACGTCACAAAACAACCAGGCATCTTATACAAGAAAATGCCCCAGGAATTTTGTTTCAAAAATGAATCTACCAATGAACTACATCTACCTACACGAACTACATGCTGATCAGTGATATGATACCGAGGTGTGAAGACGGGAAATCTGTCGTCCTAGGTCCTAGCCTCTGGCCGCTAAACGAATCAGTAGGCACGCGCTTACATTGTTGGCCACTGTTTATATACAAAGCTCAAATTTCACATTAAAGATCAAAGAAAGCTGGGTTATTGCTTCTGATATAACAATACAGTAATTGCCACTGTTAGTCTGTATACTGCCTTGCCCGCTGAAATAAAGTTACACGGGAGTACTAAAATTCCCTTGAGCGGAAATGAGGGACTTTCAAATGATGGGAAAGCCCCTAATAACTAACTCCTGTTTAATGGCTCTATGGTGGGGGGGGCAAGAACGTTAGGTAAATTGACCTATTTCTAAGCATTTTCATTGTAATCAGCCAAAATTTAGTGTCTGCCGCACTGTAGTAAATAATACACAAATCAGGTAAAATTCGCACCTGTTACAATGCAGAGCCGTCACATATTTTAGTAATGACGCCATTATCTTCATGTTATCCACCTTTGTGTTGCCTGCTGACTCATTTATCATTTAGTTTACCCAGTGCCTATCCACAGCATTGTTATCGCACAGTCATTGTCTAACAAAGCTCGGAAAAGCCGGTCGGTGCTCAGCGCTCAGCATCACCGTTACATTCACATCTTCTCACAGTTTGAATAGTTTCAGTCTCACTCTCTGCTCTTCTCTTTTTCAACTGTCACTTTCATTCCGTAACAGAGCCGCGTGCACTATCAACTAACACAAGGGCGCATTCCACTGTAATGTAAACATCACAACCCCATCCTCACTCAAACGACATGATATCCATGCTTGGGAGTTCTGCACGTTTTACTCGCTCCTAAAATAATCATAGGCGAAACATCCGTTGACAGAAGTTGCCCTAGGGATGTGGTAAATGAGAAGCAACTCTGTTAAAAAGACCACTATATCACAGAGATACGAGCTAAAGATTGAGAGGTCCGGGTTCGAATCCCGGCGGAACGGAAAAATTTTCCGCTTCCGACATGAATGTATTGGCTTCGGCCCACTCATATTCGGCTTCGGCCACTTGGTCTATCTAACAAACCAACTCATCAGCGCATAAGTATGTTCTCTGAACAAAAAAAAAAGAGCTCAAAATAAACACTTTTCAAAACTTGTAACTAAAAACACAATAACTGCACAACCACAACGTCTTCTACTTTCTTCATTCAGGTAATTAATAATCAATGAAATTATGAACGGTTGATTTTTCCACGTAAGTTTACGTACTTTTCTTTTTAACATGGATGTCTAAGAAAGGTATTGATGACGCCGGGAACTCGGAACGTTAAGGGAACAAACGCTCTGTAACAATTGTGGACAAGGGCCCACATATGTAAGCAAAGTGATAAATTTTCGTTCTGCTCTGAACGAATTGTGTTTTCCACAGAAGCAAAAAAGGAAAACTTATCGAGTTTGTGTTCCAAACATTTCTTTTTATTTTGTGCTACGAGTAAGCAGTTTTCCGCTTGAACATTTCTTGTACTGTTTGCAGCGATAAAACATAGAATTCAAGTTGGATCAGGAACTTTTGTGAGCCCTTAAGCCGAGGAGAAGCAATACCGATCTCTCTTTGATAAGCCACAACGCTTCCTTTTTGGAAACCAAAGCAACCATGAAAACCGAAATGGAAAAGGGGAAATTAAAACTCAGATACTAAAAAACGACAGTAACTGCAAATTGCTACTCCATGATCCAATCGTCCAGCTATACATTGGAAAAAAGGCTACATCCACAGTACCTTTGTAAAGTCTCCCGAGTCTCGCAGAAACTTTTTCCTGTTTTTCTCGATCCATCAAATCATTATTTCAAATTTTCACTGTGACTATTTTGTTCGTCAGTTGAGTGTCAGGGGTTTGGAGGTAATTTTAATAAAATAGCAATAATTGGTATAGATAAACCTGTACACTAGCCTGCTGACAGTGTAAAAAATTCTACGAACGTCATAACGTCCAAAACCTACCCAGTTAATTCAAATTTTTTAACACAGGAACGACAAACAATAGCGACCCACATAATACACACAGCGGTAGCGAGATCATGTTCAATTCAGGGCAGATAACAAAATTGGCCTTTATAGCATCGGTGAGGTTACTGTCAAAGGCTCAGAGCGATTCCGTGCCATTAACCGTCCCAACAGTAAACTGCGCCAATCATGTTTATTACGTGCCCGGAATAGGCTGGCCAGGTACTGCTCCCCTTCCCCCACCTCCCCCATCTTCTCTGAAATTCCTTCTAAAATGATAACAACGGTGAGTTTGTTCAGTATAATTAGTTCTGCTGCGAGTAATTGCCGACAGAGGAGATAGCACCTTGCTGTAATTATCACAACAGGAATTCTGCACAAATAGCCTTAGGCTGCACCTGCGCTGCAAGAATCAAGAACTTCAACCACCTTAGCCAAGAAACGAGGGGTTAACCACTCGTTGGGAATCTCGTTGGGAATCATTGGAAATCTTTATGAAATCTCAGGGAATCTTGGAATTTTTTGGAGTGGTTACCCCTTCGCGTTTCATCTTTCTATGAATATCGTTGGGAATAATTGGAAATCTTTATGGAATCTCAGGGAATCTCAAGGAATCTCTCGCCTAGTAATTTTGATCTTGCCGATCTTAAGACCAAACGTTAGCAACCTTGGTGATATGACCAGTCATTCCACCACTGGTCATTTCTCCGTAAGCAAAACATTGCACCTAAAATAAGAACAAACCTTTTGGAGTCAATAATAATTCAACTGGACCTATAGAGATATTAAATGCGGCGAACTTAATAAGTTGGGGTATGAAAAAGATTATCTGTAATGAAAATCATGATGGGTGAAGAGGAACAGCGAAAAGAGCGAAAAGTTATTGAAGATTTGAAGTTTAAAGTTATTTTCAGGTTTAATGGAAATCTGAAGTTTATTTTCTTCTGCTAAAAGTTTCAACTCCATGATACTCTCCAACGCACCCTCCAACTAAGGATTTCTGCCTAACCGATACTCATAGGAACTCTTATTTTACTTTCTTGGACCTAAAAAATTTGTAAGAATCCTCAAATAGGAGAAATTTTTGTAAAGGAGAGGAAGTCAACTATATCTATACATACGGGTCTGGGGAAAAATTCGTTAGAACAGGCTTTGGTCGGTGGACCCGGCACACGGTAGCCAATCTCTGCAACCAACTGAGCAATATTCGTTCGTGAGCATTGTCTTGTATGCGCACGACATTTTCCGCCGTGTTCAGATTGAGGCGCTGAAGTGAGAACAGGGCTGCAGGCTGCAGGAAGGGGATAACAGAGAAGTGGGTGTGAAGGTAATAGAAAATGTTCAATGTACTGTTTCACACCCAATGGTGGCAATTATTTTTATTCTCATCTCGTGCTTTACGAGAATTTCTTTCTTTCCCCTGAAGCAACAAAGTAACAAAGTACAGCTTGAGGCGAACATGCGAGCACCACCATGGCACATAAATTCTCGGAATCGATTGGGCACTCCGATGAATTTTTTACTGCAAATTTTATTGGAAATTGGTTTTGTTGTGGCTAGTTACAGCATTAAAAAACCAAAGAGGGGACCTTTACCTACATTCCCTTATTCTATCAACCAAGGTAAATGAGTTTAATAGTATTGACGAAGAGTAGAGGGACATGGTGTTAAACTGGAATGAGTATAGTATAGCTCAGATTAGCCAGAAGTTATTCCCTACCACAGGAACTTTCAAATTAATCTCATGTTCCAGATATTTTCCATAGGTTATTCCCAAATTTTCCCAGATTCTCCGTTACACCTAAAACCTTCTACAAATACCTAGGACGTCAGTTTGAACCCGAGGGGGTAACCACTTCAGAGATTCCTTGAGATTCCCTGAGATTCCATAAAGATTTCTAATGATTCCCAACGATATTCATAGAAATATGAACCCCGAAGGGATAACCACTCAAAAAAATCCAAGATTCCCTGAATTCCATAAAGATTTCCAATGATTCCCAACGAGATTCCCAACGAGTGGTTAACCCCAAAAGAAGTGTTTCCTGTCCCGAAGAGTTTCTTCACATATAAAAAATTTGTTACACGAGATACCATCAAAATTCAGCAACCTTACGTGAAAGAACTGACCCCAAAAAAGTACCTTTCCTAACGGATCGAAAGTTTTGTAGGTAGGCAGGTAGGTATTTCCATGTTATACCCAATTTGTCACGGGACAAGTAGCATAGCCTTACAAATTTTAAATAATTAAATTAAATATTTGTATACGTGATGACATTTAGTGTGTTGAAATGTTAACATGTTCCGAATTTTCCTTTTAACTCCTGTTATACCTATTTTGAGTATTTTTTCAATTTGTGTCAGCACAGTGGTGGGTCTGTTTATAGTACAAGGTACAAAACTGAACAAATTTCTGAATAACTCATGCGTGGGGGATGATTATAATTTACTCGTAATTTTCAAATATGGGGATTTGACTGGAAATAGAAATGGGCTCAAATAAATGAATAGGCTCAATACAAATGTATTGGGAGGAAATTTTAATTTCGAAGAAGTAATTTTGGATTTTAGCATTTGGGGATCAATCGAGCGGAAACCAATGTTTTCATATCCGGTACATTAAAACCCGAAATCATTAATTACGATTTTTTGTGTGCCAATCCTTAATATCGGTTGACTTTGAAATTTAAGAGCTTATTTTCCTCTCTCTGATTTGAACTCACGATAGAATTTATATTTAATTTTCACTTCTAACTGAAATATTCTGATATTATAATTTTTTGTATTAAATTTCTGGAAGGTAGTGGATATACCCAATAAAAATTGTGCAAGATGCTGAGTTTGAATTAATAGAAGATAGCGAGGGGGTAACCACTCCAGAGATTTCTTGAGATTCCACTGAGATTCCATAAAGATTTCCCAAGATTCCCAACGATTTTCATAGAAAGGCGAACCCCGAAGGGGTAACCACTCTAAAAAATTCCAAGCTTCCCTGAGATTTCATAAAGATTTTCAATGATTCCCAACGAGATTCCCAACGAGTGATTAACCCCTCGGAAGGTAGATACTTCAAGTATCAGCCGTAGGTCCACTGCTGGCATACCCCTTGGAAACCCCTAAAACGTTTATTATTCAATAATTCTGTTGTTAACAATGAACAGGTATACCTGCCACGAGCATCATATGCAAATTTTCCTTTACACCTCATGGGATTGTGGGAATAACAATAGTCCGTGAGAACCGCAGATAATGGCTAAACTCAGTGACGTAATCAAAAGAAGGATTAAAGCACAGAGATACGGCAGCCCGGGGGGTTACAAACATTCACATCTGATCGATAATAACAAGGGTAAAGTTCCTGCTACCGGCCAGCAAAACCTGTTATTAGGGCCAGGGTTCGATTCTAGCCTCGGGAGGACTTTTGTTTTTTCGTGCCTTCATCCTGCAATGTTTCCAAACAACAAACACACTCGCGCACCCTACAGCGCTGCTATACAATTAATCTAAGTCCTTCTACTTTACATAGTTACCAAACTATATTTCGAATCTTTCATGACAAAAAAAGCATTGAGCATTTAGGTTAAATTCTCTAATAAGATAGCCAAGATTACTGTCATCCCGTAAAGACAACTGTAGGAAGAAGTTGAAATAAAATGAGTCAGCTTTTTGAATTTCTGAAAGATTAAATTTTCTTATGAGACCCAATCACAGTAACGCATCTCCGCGTCCAACCGGGTCTTCGTCCCCATTACGAAACAAACCTGAACCTAAATTAATAGATTTAAAAATAGAAAACTCAAATATACCAACGGGTTTTCATGTTAAAAGCTTTCTATTTCCATATCAATTTTGAATTCTCCTTCAATCGAACTTTTACATACGATTACGATAAATGTTTATTACCCGTTCCCGCCGATATTACAAAAATTATCACTTTATTAACGCAGGATTGCGTACCCCCCCCCCCCCCCCCGCCCCCCCCCATTTAATTTCCTCCGAGTTGAATCCTTCCATGATCCAGTTACCTACTTAATTAATTCTACACCAGACTGTGGTGAGCCACACGCAACGCGATGTTTTCGCTACAGAAAATCGGTTCAATACCTGCAGCACAAGGGTAGCAATTGTATAAGTGGACCAAACGAAAAAAAACCTACTTGCGATTAGGAAATGCCTGTACGAGTCAATAACCCGAGAGAAAGCACCTGAATCATCCAAGCGTTGCTTTGCTTGCGTTGTGTCACACCAGCCTATAAACCTGTGTATTCAGCAAATACACTCAAAATTGTCCTTCTTTTTTTCAGCTCTCTCCGTATATTCTCCCCTCCGACCCCGCACCCCACTCTTGTCTACCACGCTCTTCTGTCTCTTTGTATAGGGATTGTTTTCAACCCTGATTGCAATTTACCTTCAGGGGATTTTTTTGATGGAAATGGCTCCCGCCATCGTCAGGTTGTGATGTCCCATTCGAGTATGCAAGAGTTACACACACTTTTTTTCTGTGACTCTTCGAATCAAGAGAGCCAGCAAATGAAGGTAAAAATAATTACCTTGATCCCCACCGGTGTTACAGCCGTTAGGGAGCAAACATCAAATTCAGGTATGTGTAATGACCGCCATTACCGTACTGCTCACTCTCTGGGTCACCAATGCTTTCGGGTAACTTACCTGAAAGGAAAATAAACAGCGGCGATTAGAGAGGGCTATACTAGAGTGATTAACCGCCAACACCATGAGTTTTGTTCAAAATCAATAGGTCCGCAGCTGAACTCAAAATAGTCAACCTCAGTAGCGCTAGGGGGAAATGTGTGTTTCATTCACACCGTCACCTCGGTGCCAAGCGATGTAGGTATCTGCCTAACTATTTTGATCAAAACCAATTTCACTGAAACAACTTCAGTCACCAATCCACTTCCATTCCATTCCATCGTCGAAAGGAAGAGAAACTTTTAGAAATTCAGTTAAATCGGAACATGTCGCGTGGTCGATAGCGTTAAACTGGCATTCCACAATCTAACTACCCGCCGAACTGTAAAGCTAAGTTTACTAATACAGAGTAAGCTAAGTGACAGAGTCAGTCCCCCCCCCCCCCCCCCCGGTGAGGGAAAGGTAACGGACCGTTTCAATTACCCTGGGACTACGTTTCCCCAGTCCAAGTTCTTCCTTCCCCTGAAACTCGAAACCGCAAATACGTACAAAACGGTTGGGCTGCCACACCACTTATGGTAGATTTCACAAACCCCCTTTAACCAACGGACAAGTTTACAAATACGTAACTCACGTCATTAGGTTATAAGAACGCTCAACCGTCTTACTGGCTTATGAAGTTACCTTGGCCAGGTACGCAAGCTAAGCGCTTATTTTCCACAGAGTCAATAAATACCATGAGAAGCTCCACCCAAATTGGGCGTTTCTACAGCGAAGGGTCTTCATTGACCCACCTCCTCGATCTCGGACAACAGCCGAATAGTTGTCTGAACAGTCCGAAGACCACCCACTCAGCCGCTTATCCCAGTAATGGTAGACTGCTGTAGGGTGCGGACTTAGCAAAGAACTTTAGCGAAACATGGTTGTGCTATCCACCCTGCGGCTGTTTAAGCTTTGGTCTCAGAATTCTCGGATATAGGATACTGTAGTGGAAACAAAATACCCTTTTGCATATTTAACTTCAGATTGCCATCACCCAAAAGGATCAGAGGTACAAAAGATTTTTCTTGATACCTCGAACAGCTCCAAACCACCAGGGAGATGAGGAAAAAGTAATATTATCAGTGAACAATATTCATAGTACTTTTAGCTTATAATTTTGTCCAAGAAGATGAATAGATAATCCAGGACTTTTGGAAATCTTTTGACTTTTATTCAGAGCTCGTTTCCTGATTTTTGAGGTCCTCTGAGTCCAATATCCAAGTAAGTAGGTAAAAACTGTCTGAGAATGTCTGTGTGGATTTGGCTGAACCTAAAGTCAACACGACAGGACGAAATGAGCATCATAAGGTTGCCTGGTTAAGAAAATAGTTTTGAATTACTTCGCCTTGTGACATTTTTCAGCTCCTCGTAATTTCCTTTAAAACCTAACTAGTGGGAACAAAACGACGCGCATTTGACGAAAATATTTTAAAAGAACAAATAAGTGGGTCATCTCAGTTCTGCTCGGCTTTGCCATAGCTGAGATGGGGACCGATGTAGATGAGACCGAGCTGCATTTTCAATGACACCTACAACTGCTGTATACACTTCTGACAGTTGGCAGTTGCAACAGAGTTGTTTGTGTGAGTAAGAAAATGACAGAGCCAGAAATAAATAACATAAGGAGAGTATATAGGTGGACAGAAGATTAACTGAGCTCCCAATAGTTTCCTCTTGGTCTGAAAATACCGGTAAACTTGAAAAATTTGTTGGGAGTTTGGAAGCTGAGCTGGGGAACTTGTGAAAATGAGGCAGGCCATGACCCAGAACCAACGATAAATGGGTTTATTGATATATCTGTACAGGGAGGATGTGACATCTTCCCCAAGAGTTGTTCATCTCTCTGGGGTATTTTTCACAACTTTTCAATTTCCTTCTCCAGTCTTGTTTTACGTCATCCTCCTTTTTCTTAGCTGTATACATTAAAATGTGCTTAGCATGCTTAGTAGTCAGCATTTCTCTCAATGCGTAAATTACTGAAACAATCGTGACCTTTCAGGCTCAAACGAAAACCCATGGCGTTTTAAGTCGGATAAATACGTGAATGGTAACTGTAAATAATACCGTATATTGCAGCGAGCTGCTGAGGATGAGGGGGGGGGGGGACCTTACTTCTATAGAAAATTCTTTAGGGTATTTTTACGAGGACCGACAGGAGTTGACGGTTTCTGAAATAAAGATCATATTCTTAGATCCAGAGCTTGCTGCATGAGAGTCGCTACATCTGCAAGCTTTTGGGGTGGTCACGGATCAAGTCCCTAAACACGCGAATTTTCCTCCCCACGGAGCTTCGGAAATGACGTGGCAACCTTAATTCAGGGTAGAGTACTTCACAACATTTCTTTCTCAGAAAGAAACAAAAGAAAACTCGGGAAAATCTTTTATTCTTTTTTTCCAGTAGGGATTTTCAAAAGTAAAAAAAACTCACTAAAGTATTATATACCAATTTCTTACGATATTTTTTATTCTCCAGAATAAAAATTTCAAAAGTTCTAAATCTGCATTTGATTTCTATTATTTTCTGGCCTTGCTTCCATAGCCTGGTCCACGACTTTGGCCCACAGTGCTAAGTGGCGCATCACTCTTATTTCTAAACAAAAACTTATAGCCGGTAAAGAAATCCCTCCCCAACTGATTAAAAGTTTCTATCGAGAGGAAAGTAAAAGTTGCCTCGACTGTCTCACTTTCTCCTCGGTCGAGGCAGTAATTTCCTCGGTTTCATATGTGGAGCCGCAATGACGTTGTGTAGGGAACTAACTATGATTTACACGTGGCCGCGTACGTCGCGGCTCTTAGTAGCTCCCACAGCATTCATCTTCATTTGCCAACCATTACCGGTTTACTCACTCACTCCCGTCTTTCTGCCGCCTCCGACCTCAATGTATTTTTCTGTTTCTGAATTAACGAAAAATTATTATTTTTATCAGTAAGCTAGAGGAATTTCTCGGGAATTTATAAGGTCTGTTCTATGTTACAGGGTGGGATATTCGTGGCCTGAAAACCCCAGTGGACTTTGAGAAGTTAGATTTCAAGTTTTTTCTACGATTGAAGACTAGTTCAAACACTGTTTAGGTATCATAATGATTTTTTTCGGAAAAAGAAGACAGACAATTTTGGTCGGAAATTTATTTCGTTTTCGAATATGCATGCGCAGTACCTAGGTATGTTGGTTAAATAATGAATTACGATTGTTGTCGCATTCGTTTGGGGAAAAAACAGATTGACGTTTCAAAAGCACGCTAAGTATATAACGTCACAGTGAATATTTAACATTTTCTTCAGAAACTTGTCAAGAAGCATAAACAACAACCTTAACCTGAACAAAATTGTAGTCGGCCGTAGAGTCAATGAGGCAAATAAAGCGTCAGACTCAAAGGGGGGAAAGTGAAGCAACCGCAAGCTGAGATGCACTTAGCAGCTGTAGTCACATGCGACCACAACAGAACTTTCTTTGCCCAAAGCAATGAAACAGGCAATGCTGGCTATGAAATTGTGGACTAATTGAAATTCAAGGCATTGCCGCACACATGGAGGGGGCAGAATCCGCACACAGCTATCAACTTGAAATACTTGGAAACTCTAGTAAGTTCTCTTAGGAAGGTAAGTAAGTAAGCGCTTCTACCACCCGTATTATACTTTGATGAAAGCCCCTTCTCAACTTTGGTGCCACCTCCAACTTAATTGACTTCCAAACACTGATTATGCCCTCTCCGAAGTTCACTATCGCCTATCGGCCTTCATCATAACGTGCCAAACACATTCGCAACTATTCAACTACTAACTCAAGGTGGAGCCCATACCCATTTCTCCATGGTTCACTCATCCAAACTGCCTCTCCGAGAAATTCCTTCTATAGCTAATGACTTAGGACAGACAATAGTTAAATTTTGGGTCAGAAAAATGGATTCAGAGATACTTTATCCTTTTTTCAAGGGTAAGTCGTTCAAGAGTGTTCCGTCATAGCAGTCAAAATTGGAAATAGATATTAATACAGCTGCAATAGCACTTTCAAGGTGGTCTTCTGTGTCTGATCTCGCTTCTATAGTGCCATATTTTTCAAGCAATTTGAAAGGATGGACTTAATTCCCTTTATTCAAAATTTTCAGCAACCATTGAATACGCCCGGAAATTTAATCCATGACATTCACCGCACCAAATAAATTTTAGAGGGATGGTAAAAAATAAATGAAATTCAAAGAACAAAAGCAATATGAGTGGGTTGACCCCTCAGTGCCGGAATAGAGAGGAAGTGCCTTATCGAGGTATTGATAATGGAAGCTGTGCCTGAGTGCGTGGCGGGGGGTAGGAGGGGCAGGAGCAGAGTCAAGCTGTGCCTGAGTGCGTGGCGGGGGGTAGGAGGGGCAGGAGCAGGGAGAGATAAGCTAGATCCCGACAGCCCCTCCACATCTACCCACCTCCTCCCCCTCAGCACCTTCATTACTCACCCCCTCCCCTATCCCCTTGATTCTGAATCACATAGGCACTATTTGAACCACCTCAGCGGCACCTCTATGGCCCATTTACCCCCACACCCCTACATTAATATAATCAATGGTTAAGGCCAGGTAACTGGATCAGGTGGTTGCCTTGTTGCAGCCCCATTTACCAGGCAATGAGCATGTTTGCCAATTCCGAAGGTTTCTCTTTTGAATGTGAATAGAGTCTAGGCTGACAAGAGTTCTTGGCCTTACAAGGCTACCTTGTTTGCATAAATCGTCATCAGTAATCTGGCCGTAAAAGTATGCAATTTTTTCCATTTTTGCCATAGTGCAACCCCTCGGTGAAGAGTACTCCGAGGGGGTAACCACTCCAGATATTTCTTGAGATTCCTTGAGATTCAATAAGGATTTCCAAAGATTCCCAACGATATTCATAGAAAAATGAACCCCGAAGGGGTAACCACTCCAAAAAAATTGCAAGATTCCCCGAGATTTCATAATGATTTCCAATGATTCCCAACGAGATTCCCAAAGAGTGGTTAACCCCTCGGAGTACTCTTTACAATCCCGTCCACTTCCTCGGAAAACCACCGACCTAAAGTTAAATATTTAGTATCAAACACTGTAACTGAGCATTTTGCTGAAACTGCAACAGTTAAGAGCTGGAGAAAGCAGCACGGAAATTAAAAACAAAACACGCATTGTGGACTATAAACGAAGTGAAAGTTTTGAATTCAGGGAATAAAAAACTCAATTAAACAAAGTTTTCAAGTTACTTGACTAGCTTGAAAAGACGAGCTTCGGGATGCTTCAAAATTAAGAGTCCATTCACGGAACGGAGCAACGAATTTTCCTATGTTAATTTCTATACAAGGCCAGATTCTTTTGCTGCCAACAGATTAAGCTGCTACTTGCTTCATTAGAACCTGCTATCCAGCTAGCTGAGGGAGCCAATTTTAAAATTATCTCCACTGACCGTGAAAAGACAAGATAGTGGTTTGAGATAGATGCTTCAGCTTCAGTTGGTTTGAAAAATTGAAACTGATGTAAATGTTAATAGGTATTCGTATGTTTGCTCTGTGACAGAAACTACACGATAAAGGTAAGAGAGTCGAACTGAACCATTGCGCCGACTCTTTCTATATAAGTACTCGAAAGGAAAAAAAATTCCCTGAACCGGAATGAATAAAAAAATTGAATGGAATAGTGATTAGAAAGAACTGGAATAACTACATGGACTGTGAGACTGAAAAGAGCATTCGCTTTTCCCCAAGAGTTATGGCAAAATGTGTGTTTACATATACAAACCCTTCAACCTAATCAAATTTCCGCAGAGAAACATCAAAGGCCCGTCTCCGTTCTAGGCCCCGCTTGTCGGCACATTGGGTCAATAGAGCAGATGATAATGCGGGGGGAGGCAGGCAGGCAGTGCGAATTTAGCAGCTGCTGTAAAGGATATCGGAGGCCGTTCCGGCACCTGACAAGGCTCGATAATTGGGTATCGGTGCCTTGGCGACGGGCAAATGGCTTAACAGCGATTCGCACAGTATTACTTGGGTCACTTAAGAGGGTCTGAAACCGTCTCAAGAAGCCAACCTTACTCGGTTGAATTTTTAGTCTATTGAAGATTTCAACCATCTTCGGCGAAGGTCCCTTGGGCTGTATTTTCCGAAGGTTCGTTGGATGCTAATTACAGGAAGATGCCCAAACGGGGAGCCTTTGCATCCTCAAATACACTGGATGGAGATTTCAACAGAAACCATCACGAATGAAATTCTGGAGGTACAATATTTAACTGCTAAAAGTGGAAGATTGGAAAACATATAGCCTGGAGCGCAAGTAGATATGTCATTCCTGTTTTTTTGCACTGCGTCACGAAGGGGAACTGGAGCCTGGAGGGGGAACTTTTTTGGACATTGCCACCCCTCAAACGGGCCTTTACTTCGTGTATTGTACGATAATTCAAGCTGGTGAAATAGTAAAAAGTCAGAAACTCTTTCGGCAGTACAACAGGAATGTACCTATATTTTTTTAAAACAGATGCCAGAGATAGTCAGGGAAAAACCTCAAAAATTTGAAAGCTGGGAGAATATTATATTCGAGGTCATTTTCCGGAAGTAAGGCTCGCATCCGGAAGCTGAAACCGTCTTCCCTCCTATTCATTTTGGATCTCGATAGAAAATCGCCGAGAAAATTCCCTCTACGGAAAAGCGAAAATATGTTTCAGAAAATGTGGCTAAGTAACTGCGTCGGTGACATGTAACGGACTTTATCGCAACATAAATTTCCAATCAAAGTAGTGTTTTCCGACATCGTGTCAAATTCTGTAAAGTGATTGCGGGCTGTGGTAGCCAACCTGCCATTTTCGTGTCACTGCTGTGCCACGTCAAACTGTTTCCTTTACTTTCCAATTTCATAGCTAACCATAGAGTGCAACTGATGTGTTGACATACTGGGAATTGGACCTAATTTTTTTAATAAACATGTGGTGGTTGAACCGTTGAAACGTTAGATGAGTACCTACTACCATCGGCAATCACAGCAAAGGGAAAGTCTACATTCAGCTTTGGCTACCAACCATCCTTTAATCATCTTGTCACCGAAAAAAAAATAGGCTCTGACGTACGAAATATGGAACGATCACAAACCCTCCGAAAAAATCCATATCTCGAACCTTATCACCAACCGAACTGAAAATGGCCTGATATATTATGATTATGACATTTCATGACTCTTGGGAGGATTATGTACATGCAAGAGATGGGAATTCCGGTACTCTCCGTCCATTACTATCCTATAATATTAACTAAAATTTTCATTTGTTGATGAAAATCAATAGAATAAAAATAAAAATAATTCAATTTCAAATGTAAACCTAATTTCAGAGTAAAAGCACAAAAGTCCCCCCAACAATTTCTCGCGAACTCCCTGGAGCACAGACTCTATATTGTAATTATAGATTTAAAAAAAAAAAAACCATAATTCACAATCTTAAAAAATATAAACATAAACCAGTGTGCTTCACTATATCAGGCAGGCCCTTATCGGCCTATCTCAGCATATTTTCTAAGATGGTTTTCCTCCTCTAGTCAGCTTAGTTGAGGTTTTTCACTTCTTATGAGCGGAAGTGTTCGGGGTGGCCTATTCTGAAACGATGATAAGGAAAAAAGTTCTCCAACTTTAAAATTTCCTTCCTGAAACCATTAAAATCAAAGCATTCCTTTTTTTCCAACTTGTATTCGATGCGTTTGATTTCACGGACGGAGCTGAATTCCTGGAGCTGAAAAATTCACGTTGGGAGTGGAATTAATAATGGATAGGTAGCCTGGTCTTGACGGTTCTTATTTGCTGCTGCCTTTCCTGGAACTTTTCTTTGTGAGGGGTTTCCTCGCGACGTCGCCGTCGTGGCTAAGTTACAGACTCATGAAAAAGCTCCAGACGTGACCTTGGGGAGTCAAATCCCTACCGATATTCGATTCTAGCCATTTAAAATTGAAAGGTAATTCTTCTTCCACTGAACCAAGTCACTCTGGCATCAACTCAGCATCAATTTGGCGCGTTTTCAGTTTCAGCTTCCTCTATTGCAACAAAGTTTTGACGAATAAAATGATTTGATGGGAGACAAATTGAAAATGTGAGAGTACTACATAATTAAATTATACCAGTAAATATGACACCATTTTATTTCATTAATTAAATTAATAATTTGTATTGTATACATCAAATATTAAAAACAAGGTACCTAAAATATAATAACTGCAAAACGTAAGGCATGAACGAGGGGTTAACCACTCGTTGGGAATCATTGGAAATCTTTATGAAATCTCAGGGAATCTTGGAATTTTTTTGGAGTGGTTACCCCTTCGGGGTTCACCTTTCTATGAATATCGTTGGGAATCTTTGGAAATCTTTATGGAATCTCAGTGGAATCTCAAGGAATCTCTGGAGTGGTTAACCCCACGCTATTTTCGTTCCCTCATGTATTTTATTTTCCATATTCGTAGTTAATTTTGAGATGGTATAAATGAATGTGAGGGTCAACCCAAGCGGGTTTTCGGCAACCCTCGAATGCCAGCGTGGTTAATATTGCATAAATTGGGTCATGTAAATTTTAATCTGGCGCAGCATGTTTCCCTTTCCAGCACTGTCAGTTGCAGGCGCAGTGGTTCTCACGGTTACATTATACTCATTTATTAAAAATTGAAATCATCAGGGTGATGGTTTCATCCACTTTTGGAGGATTTGAAATGCCCCTCCCCCCCTGTTTGCGGTTTTTCATTAAACTATCCTCTCGCCCCCTCATCGCGGTTTCCTACAAAATATGTATATGTATGTTCTATATCTCGTATATAAACATAAAACAAAATCAAGTTTCACCTTCAAATGATACCTGTACTTTTATCAAGAATCACGAAGGGGACAATTCTGAGTTTTTAATGTACCTAAAGGTAGACCTAATTAAACGATAACACATGCCTGCTATAACCTCAGGTTTTTAGTATCGTATACACCTATCTGAAAATATTGGGTGAGAAAAGTCACTTGACTAAAGTCATCGTATGTTCTCGATATCACCCATAGTAAAATTTGATTCCAGAGCCAGAACCATTTGTTGAAACCAGCTTCCCGCGTGCAACTTCACGTTCCACTTAATGTGACGTCTCCCACGAGAGCTGCTAAGGTTCACTTTGAAAAGAATAAATTTTCTGAACGCCAATTTGTAATTAAAGAGGGGATCGATAATATCTTACTGCTGCTGTCACAAAAGATACAAAAATATCCATTTTCTCTCAGCCATTCCCTTTTTATAGCATTTGACTTTTTATCGAATCAGTGAATCTTGATTATTGAAACTGCTGATTCACTTTATTTTTCAGCGCGAAAATTATAAGAATATTCTCCCTGTCCGTGGGAATATCAGGTTACGCACATGGGCTGGATTAGCGACGTGTCATTTTCGCTCTGGGGCAAAAGCACGGAGCGCCATCTGCGCCTACCCAAATACCTTCATCATTTATCTTAGCTTGAACAAAACTTAATTTGAAAAAAGTAATTAATCGATAAACACTATACGTTATCAGAGGTGCTATGTAACCTGTCGTAATTTTTCTTGAAAGCGTAATTTTCGCCAGTGGATTATTCCTGAAATCGAAAACCTAAACTGTGCCACCATCTTCTTTTGTACCAGTTACCCCTAAAGCAAAAAATATCTTGGTGTTCAGAACAAAAAATTCGGATAAACTTAAGGGATGCTTCCTGGATCTGTTGACTATAGAGATATCTGGGTTATAGGAATGATTTAATCTCAGTAGGGCATAAAGGTCACTGTTAATGATCTGCCTGAGGGAGAGCTAAAAGGACGGCTATCATGGTGGCTGATGAACCGAAAGATAGCTCAAAAGCTGCGTGGGATATTAGCCAATAAAATAAGCAGTTCTGACTGCTGACGCCCGCAGCGCATCATCTCACTTGCAAAAGCCTCCCGAGCGCGAGCGCTCTGCCTTTTAACATACGAACCACACACAGATTTAACATAGGAACTACATACAGATTTATGTTAGTGTCCAAAGATAACGCCGAGGAGATGTATATTTTAAGCAGTGTTATTCTCCAAACTAAAATAAGTTATGTCAAAGAAAGTTTGTGACTTTGCTGTGGGGTTTTAGGGGGATTCAATTTACGGGAAATGGCGTTTCTTGTATGTGGGGCAACTTATACCCCGACACATGACTTGGGTGTGGAATAAGTTTCTACAGTCAGTTCATTTGAAACTCGCAAGCTTCTTGATATCATCATTGTGCAATACTTTGTAACAGGGCGCGAAAACAACTTTATTCCATTTGGGAGGGAAAACTTGTTTCATTGGCCTCCAAAGGTGTCAAGCTCAGATGTAGTCCACGCAATTCCTCAAGCATAGTTCACTTTCGGAACATGGTGGAGTTGTAAGAGAAGAAAGTCACAATAGTAAACAAGAAGTGGTATGAAACGTTTTTTTTTTTTTTTTAACTTAATCGCGCACTGCCTATTAAGGCATAATTTCTGCGTGGAGGTGGGTTTAAAGAACCTAACCTAAAACCTGACCTAACCGATACCTATAACCTATAACCTATAACCTATAACCTACAACCTACAACCTGTAGCCTATCCTGTAGCCTATGAAACGTTTTGGAGGATAGGGAGTTGGCTCTGAGGAACACGGTCACCCCAAAATAGTGTTCCAAGCTACTCGAACCCTGAACACTTGGAGGACATAGGGCTCAAACACAGCAACTCTATAACAGCGTTCCAAGCTACTCAATCCCCGAGGGGGTAACCACTCCAGAGATTCTTTGAAATTCTACTGAGATTCCATAATGATTTCCAAAGATTCCCAACGATATTCATAGAAAGATGAACCCCGAAGGGTTAACCCCTCCAAAAAAATTCCAAGATTTCCTGAGATTTCATATGGATTTCCAATGATTCCCAACGAGATTCCCAACGAGATTCCTGGAGGGGTGAACCCCTCGTCAAACCCTGAACACTTGGAGGATATAGGGAGTTACCTTGGACTGGAACTCAGCAACGCTATAACAACGTTCCAAGCTACTGAAACCCTGAACACTAGGAGGATACGGAGTTACTTTAGGCTGGAACACAACAACCCTATAACAGCGTTCCAAGCCACCATCACTCATAAATCCAAACCAATTTACAGTTTGGAGACAAATGAAGATGGAGTGTGTAATTGGGAGACAGAACACTCCACCCCCCTATAGAACCGCTTCAAATAGCTCTCTCCTAAATCACATAGTAAGATGTTAACCCTAGGGAAGCCAGCTTTGATAAATTTATGGCGTTGTGTTTAAACCTGGAAGCAGTAGGGATGAGCCCTCTAATAATAATACAAACCCCAATCGCAGCGGGAGCTAGAAGCTAGTCTGTATCTTGTTCTCCCGACATTTCAACTTGTTCAGCCTAAATAGTTAATGTCATACACCCACACAGTCGATACAATTCAAAATAGCCGCGGCACACGACTTTAACAATATTTCTCCTTTCAAAGCTAACCAGATTTAAAGGTAAAGACAAGAGAAGATAATTTAACCATTCTTAGGCTTGATACCCACTGTACAGCCCGAGGGGTTAACCACTCCAGGAATCTCGTTGGGAATCATTGGAAATCTTTATGGAATCTCCGGGAATCTTGGAATTTTTTTGGAGTGGTTACCCCTTCGGGGTTCATCTTTCTATGAATATCGTTGGGAATCTTTGGAAATCTTTATGGGATTTCAGTGGAATCTCAAGGAATTTCTGGAGTGGTTACCCCCTCGGTACAGCCACACCCATCAGTCTCATCACACAGTTGAAGGAGCTCGTTAGACATTTTTCTCCTAATCACTTAGGGTAACCACACGAACAAACCTTCATTCTTCAGTCAAGGCAGCCTACCCACATAATCCTCAAAAATTTAAATAGGCACACCGAAAATAGCAAAAAATTAAGGGCGAACATTCACGACCATTTTATGTTTCCTCTATTTAGGAAGAGTATAAGGACGTCGTCCGATCACCACCGTAGCCCTTGGTATAAATATCACGTTTTATTCATAAGTTTGACATAAAAAATATTTTACGATGATCGATTTTCTATACCCATTGTGCTCTGTACAAGAGAACTCATTTAAACTTCATGACTGCAAAACCATAAAAAATATAAAAGGAACTTCACCATCCATCAAGGGAGAATGCAAGCGAATGGTATTTATCGAGCCGATACCCGATACCAGCCATACTCCTACGTAGGTGAAAGTATCAGCTTTTTTTAAAAATTAATGGCTTCCAGGAAAAAATGCAATTACGCCAATACCAGTCCCCAACCCCTAGCCCTTACGAGCTTTGGAGCTTGTATTCATTATTTTATAAACCCCTAGTATCTGTTTAAATTTATAGGCTATAACTAACCTTAATAATTTTTTTTTTTGATCCGAAAAAAGTACAATTTGAAGTTCAGTCGTAAAGAGACAAGCTGCATGTAAGCACACGAAGAAGGCAAAAGAGGCCCGTTTCATCGCATTAAAAATGGAAAGAATTTTCCAAAATTATCCAACCCTTAAATTGGACTTTTGAAACCGACCCTGTAAGCAGCACAAGAAGAATGTCGCAGTTTCTAAAACCCCATGTAGTTTACTTTTACTTGGTTGAAGTTTAAAGTAGATGTTTTACTTGAAGGCTTCTTTTATCTTACTTCCGAAGAAAAAGCTTTTAATGTTCTAAGTGATTCTACAAATTCTCATGATTGGAGCGGTGAATACACAAGAGATATCTCTGATTTATTTGTCATTAAAACCAACTTCTTCTTCAGAGTAGCTTCCAGGGCTCAATTCCAATTTCCTTTTTAATTACATTAGTAATGAAAGAAAATGAACACGAGAGTGTGCTTACTGAAAATTATAACTATTCTCAAACCAAAACGTATTTAAACAATGATTTCTCATCTCCTAACATACAGCAGATTATGAACTTAAACTTAAACCACGCTAGGATCTAATTTAATGTTGGCGACCACGCTTTCATTTGGAAAGAAAATAGTTTCTAAAGTCTTTCTTTTAACCAAGTCGGTATTGTTAACCTAGTCTAACGAGGAAAAAGCGCAACCGTTATGTTATATAGACTGAGCTTATCAGTAAGGCCTGTTACATCAAAATTAAAATGGATAAAACACTTTGATGTTTATATTTTAAAATGTTCCGCTCATTGATCCTTAGAATCACTTAACGAAAAGCCTTAAATATACATTTCGGCAAAGTTTGACTTTCTTCTTACGACTTTGTCGAAAAATCATTTGACAGGGAAATTTATGTAATGAAATTTCTACGTGACTGAGTTCATTGTTAGCTGATTCAGCTGTGCCAATTGTAGCCACACAATTCCTTTTTACCCACGTCCAAATTATTCATGCTTTACGCATTCTAATTTTGACCTCTTCGGGTGGAGGTCATAAAAAAAAGGTGATCAGTGACATAGGAATAAAATAAGGATAGAAAAAAGAAAAAAAAATCACAAGAAGAGATTTTAAGGTTGCCATCACACACGACGGACCTTTCACCACCTTTTGTGATCTCTTCAATACTTGAAGACCCACACTCTAAATTACTATACAAAACAACAGAAATAACTCGGAATAAGTCGAGGGGGTAACTACTCCAGAGATACCTTGAGATTCCATAAAGATTTCCGAAGATTCCCAACGATATTCATAGAAAGATGAACCCCGAAGGGGTAACCACTCAAAAAAATTCCAAGATTCCCTGAGATTTCATAAAGATTTCCATTGATTCCCAGCGAGATTCCCAACGAGTGGTTAACCCCTCGGGATAAGTTGGTTGAAGAACGAGCTTCTGCCGAAGAAAGAAAAGCAGGAAAAGCTCCGATAATGGGGGTGTACATAAAGAAAAGAGTAGGTAAGTTAACGTGTAAGGACCCGGATATAGGAAGAAACTCAGGTGACGGTGGAGAAAGCCCAAGTGTAAATACTGGGTTTTATAGGTCGTGCCCGGGTGCTCTCCCTGAGGAACCGTTCAGAATGATCAATAATACTGCCCATAAGGGCTTATCACGCCAGCGGTTGCTTACCCATTATTTGCATTTTTAACACATTCCCGGCATTTTGTTTGTTTGTTAGACTTGAAAGTCCAAGTGGTCTTCAACTAGATATTATAAAGTGTAAGATACGGACATAACTTCGACCTTGCTTTGATTCAAAGCTCACAATACCAGCCATATTCCGAATCGCTATTAAGGTTAAAGTGAAAGTTCCCAGCAAAAACCATTCTTATCCATTTACCGAGGGGGTAAGCCCTCCAGAGATTCCTTGAGATTCCATAAAGATTTCAAAGATTCCCAACGATATTCATAGAAAGATGAACCGCGAAGGGGTAACCACTCAAAAAAACTCCAAGATTCCCTAATATTTCATAAAGATTTCCAATGATTCCAAACGAGATTCCCATCGAGTGGTCAACCCCTCGGCATTTACCATTTAATCTTAAGCCCGCGAGAGAGAAGGATCAAGAAATTGTTAAACACATCAAAGCTCATAGTGCTGGAAGAAGAACCATGTTGAAAAAAAAAAAGTGCAGCAAAGCTTTCTTTCAAAACCTCCAATATTATGGACCGAGGTGATGGAAGCAAGAGGTACTCAAACTTTCAACTTCTCGTCACTCAGTAGCCGTAGATTGCTTTAGTTTCAGGTTTTCGGTACATAGATTAAAGTGACACCCAAAAAGGGTGGCTAACCTTGGGGACAATTTCTATAATTCGGGGATAAAGGGACGAGAAGGGTATTCCCTTTAGTCACCCAAGGGCAGAGGTCTGGACATGTGGACGCAATCAGTTACCCTAAGCCCTAAGCCCTCGGCGCATTGCCATAGGAACGGCGTGTGAAACCCCAAAATTAGGTCGACCTTTTCAAACCCTACAACAGACTTCAAATTATGTAACCTATATAACCCGTAAAAAGTACACACTTAGCAGCACTTCCGTCCACCTAAAGGGTAAAGGGTATCCAAACAGAAGCTTATCACTAAAGGTTCAGTTACCATTTAAACTGACGCACGTTCAAATTCATTCTCAGGTTAGGACCAAGCCTAACCCAGCTAACCTGCTAGGTACTTTCTAACTAGTCAGCTAGATTTTCCACGCTACTAGAATTTTTTAGTTCAGTTCAGTCGCAATTTGTAACTGGAAATTTGTAATAAATAATGTAATTTGTATGTCGTCTCATTTTACTTGTAATTTTCCCGTCCCTGGCAGTTAGTAGAAATTAAATTAAACTAGGAATTCATGTCTGACCTAGATGGAATGCTAGTGTAGTTATTTACATTTCTTTACAGTAATTGTTTTTTCTCTCGGACTACGGGATATTTCTAGTGAATATTACCTACCAAGGGAAAAAAACTGCAAAATAAACTTTGGATTTGCGAGTGAAAAAGAGGAGGATGGGTTCAGCACTGACTAATTGAATTTCAACATCAGACGCGGACTGAAAAGTGAAAACCCATTAACATTTCCTACTGTTGCTGACGCCTAAAACATCACATTACTATCCTCAGTCAGCTGCCACTGCCACATCCATAAGTTAAGTACAGGCTGAAAATATCAACACAAACTCCAAACGTTTGGCCGACTGTATGGGCTCGAGAACGTTATAATCAGCAGAGTAATTAGGTGCCAATCGCCTCTATAAGCATCACTAGATTGTGGAAAAACTTGTGTTGCTTACATTCATAGGAATCGCAGAAATAGCTGCAAAATTACTACAGGACAAGTTATTATTTCTGTGCCTGAGAAGGTACTCCGAAGCACTGCACTTGGGTATATTGAGGGAAGTTCAGCAGTCCAGCACTGGCTTAGATGGCTCATTTTCCTCACACACCATTGCGGCGTATATCATCAGCACTGCCGCAGGGCTCTTCTATTTCTATTTTCCAATTAGTCTTTCCATTACCATTACAGAGTTCTATTAGAAATTAAATAGATAACAAATGTGGAGTAGGTTTACTTTGTGACTTGGCGAAAAGAGTTCCATGAAACAATGACAATAAACTTAGGGTAAACTGTTTCACTACCATGTAAATGTCACCCAAAAAAAAATGTTCAATTTGCATGATTAAACGGGGAACAGGTAAAACAGAAATGGAACTGGCAACAGTGCCACCAACTTGCAGTTCGTGATGGAAAGAACTAACCAAGAGTTTCCGGCAAACTCGGTTATTACTGGAATTTCCAGGGAAAGCTGTGATTACGAGTAATTGTTCCGGGCTGAAATTTATGATACACTGACATGAAAACGGGATTTGAATGCTCTCTGGAGTATCCCCATGATACTACCCAAACTTTCCCAACAAATAAAACGACTGCTAATGGTTATTGGTTGCCATTATTATTTCTCGTATTGATTTTATGCAACAGTCATTAGCGACAGCAGTAGGAAGAAACTGCCGGTTTGAATACTCTGCGTAACTTGCAACCCATAAGCAAAACATGGAAAAGATCTCCAAGTGAACTGTGCGGTTAGGTATTGGGAAGGGTACCATAGATTTCAACTCCTGGAGAAGTAGAGATGATCAGAGTAGACTGGAGAGTTTTAGAGACTGCGCTGACTAGTTTAGAGTGAAGTGGTATGAAACTTTCAGTCACGTTCAGACCGTACTAGCTTGTAGAACTATGGGGGCGTGGAGTTTCTGGGATTCGGGGTAATCACGACAACTTTATGTCACAAAGAGTTCTGGAAATGGTAAATGAAATATGGCCATGCTTCCACTCAACACGTCTGGTGTATACATACCTATACCTCTAAGGCAACGACTTCCCCTGCGGATAGTCAGGGGTATCAAATATTATAACACCATAATTAAAATAAAGGGTCCGACAACAGTCGCACTAAACTTTCTCGCCCCATGTGATTTTTTTTTTTTTTTTTTGATTTCTTTGAGATTTTTTTGCGGGCGTAATTTTTAAGCAATCCAAAATCGGTTGAAAATGACCCAAGAGCATCTATCTGAGATCACTCCCACCAAGTTTCATGGCTGTCATTCTATTACTGTAGTCCCAAATGCGTTCCGACCATTCAAAAACGTGGTTTCTCATTCTCAACTCATTTTCGACACTTTTTTGACTACAACGGCCGTAATTTTGAAGATAACAAAATTATGTTCGACAGATGTTTAAGTTACATGGTTCTACACAAATTTACCAAATTTCATGACAATCGGTCAATAAATGTGAATGGCGCCGAAACGATCGAACTTTGGTCCAGAACGGCCGTAATTTTCAACCAATTCAATTTTAGTTAAAAATTACCTCGAAGCATCTATTTGTCAACACACATACCAATTTTCAGTGTTATAGATTGAAAAGTGTACCGTCGGCGCTTGTCTAAGTAACCAAAAACACGATTTTTGAATTATTTTGGCGGTTTTTTGACAATAGCGGCCGCAATTTTTGACCAATCAAAAAATCCTTGAAAATGCCCCTGGCAGTAATTTTAGACAGGTCCATACCAAATTTCATCAAAATCGGATGAACGGTATAGGCGCTAGAGCACTGCACGGACTGACGGACTGACGGACGGACTCACGGACGGACAGACTTTTTCCAGAAACCACTTTTTTGGACTCAGGGGACCCCCAGGATCATGGGAAACCCAAAATCTCAATTTCGAAATTTTGCACGAAAACAATACTTTCTCGCCATATATGGCTAGCGAGAAAGTAAAAAATTTAGCCTCATTTTGTCACGAATCGGGTAGCGCCTTTACAGCAACCTATATACGAGGAAAGAAACAACTCATCAAGCCTGGTTTTGCGACTGGCTGCTGAATAAAAAGTTCGGTAGCTCGAAGGGTGGTGAAAAATTTCAAATTGTAAAGACCAGAAGCACTTTACGTGATAGCTGAGACGTCTGCCGGTAGAAATGCCTTATACAAGATTTACGTGGGGCCCTCCGTCTCTCATTTGAAATCAGAAAGGTGTTTGGATCTTGTTTTTGGGATGCTGAGATCCATCTGAAATTGCCGAGAAATCACCTTTACATTTTCATCATTCATTATCTTCACCGGTCTGGTGAAAAACATAAACGTGTCTCCAAATTCAAAGTAGGCTATTTTCATCCACTTTCGAAATGAACGATAAGTCTCCGGTCCCGGGAAATGGAAATGGCGGTGAGAAAGGATTGAAGTGGTGCAGTGGTGTGGAGGGCTTTCAGCTGTGGTTTTCATAATTGGATTCGCCAGATTAGTAACACTAGTTTTCTCCTTACCCCCTCCAGCTCTGCGTTCCAGCCCTCCTCACACTGTACTACTTGTAGATTGTCACAGCCAGCCCTTCTCCCTTCTTCATCTGTGACAACATCCTATTCTTTCCCAGCCATAAAATTGTTTGAAGAAAACTGAACCGTCCCGTTTTTTCAGTACAAATATTCCTTTCTCTTCTCTCCTTGCGATTAAAATAGGAAAAGTATTTCAAAGCTCGTAAACTGTAACTGTCCCAGTGCCTGCGTTAAGAGTGTTGTGACAAATAACATTGGAAAACTATAGGAGGAAATGTCAAAGGTACGAGTTAAACGGCGAGTCTTTCCCCTCAAATTGTTTGCTTCGGTTAAATACAGAAATGGTTGCCGACGGTCATTTCAGTTCATCAATCAGTAAAGTCCTCCATAATGTTTGATCTATGCAGAACCCAATCAGCATGACTCATATTTGGAAACGACACACAAGAATAGCACGTTACAATGGCAAACTGCCTTTTAATGATAGATTTTTGTTGAATGAGGCGTCAAAGCTGGATGGTCGCCAGTAGCGATAACGGGTAAAGTGGTCCGAAAAAGGCACAAAGGTGGGGCTCTGAGTACCCTAACGAAGCAATTTGTGAACGGGCCACCGGATATACGCTACAGAGACAATGACGAACCCTGTCACTGCTGAACCAGCTGCGGGCAATGTAGGTACCTATTGTGTGTCGACTGGCTAAACCCCTCACAAAATGAGAAAATCCGGATTAGGTTTGTCAACATACTAAGGTAATCATTTTCAATTGGTATATCATCAGTTTTTAAGTTAGCTGAGACTTATTTTCTTGCATAATGAGCTGCCCTGGTGAGGTAAAATTATTTAAAATTGTGAACCGGGAAAAACCAAGTACCGATAAGACACGGTGCACGGGACTTTGTAAGAAGGGTAACCTCAGCAACCTGAACGAAACGTTTTAATATGTATAGAAAAAATCTAAAACATACCTATTCCCACCAAAAGTTCAACAATAATTTGTGACGTCGTGTCGTCAATGAAATAGCTTTTGGAGACATTCGCGAAAACTTCAAGACGACGTTCCTCTGTTGATGTCGATTGGACGTACAGAGACAAGGAATGGAGTAATTCAGTTGTTCGCTCTAGTAAGAAGGCCCCCAAGTGACTAGTTGGTTCTCCGGCGAGAAATTCTATAAATAACAAATGAGCAAGTCGTAAGCGGCTTGTGAGCAAGTTTTTTCTCTTCATTTTCTGGGAGGAGCTTAGGAGATCCATCTTAAGTAAGCAGTAAGCTACATGCTACACGCTGGATTACTCGCATTTCGATCAATAGAGATAAGTCCTCCATTAGCAAGAAGTCGATGGATGGAGTTTGTATTACGTTCCCAAAATCAGAAACAAAAACACAAATGCGAGCTACGATCTAGGTAGGTAATTCACGAAAATTATACAATCAGGAAAACAAGGGAGAATTGAAACGGAAATGAATGATTGTGATTAATCTTTTTAGGGCTCTTTCAATGAAGGACAAGAAGCACTTACAAGGTATGCAAGGTATAGGTACAGATGGTATAAAAAGTAAGTAAGGATCGAGTCGAGTATTTTCCGTTCAGGAGAGGAGATGTCATTTACGAGTCAAACTATTCCTGGTGCGGTTTTTTCCACAGCATGAGCTTAGCACTGATAGGAAAAGAAGTCACGTTTGCCCCATAAAATGTGATTTGTATGTATATCGCATATGGAGCTTCGGGGCAGTCTATAACCAAATGCTGTATGCTGGTGTCCATCAATATCACTTACGGAAATGAAAGCTTCTGGCTACGACATTTTACCAATACCAACAATCATTTCTGCTTTCCAAATAAAAACGGAGGGCAGTTGATTCAAGAGTGGGTGGAGGGAAGGGTTAGAGGGTATGCCGTTTCCGCTTGATTTGATTGAAATTCTGAAATTAAAGGGTTGTTGCGTGACCATCAAACCTTTTGCTTTTTGTGTACCAGGTTCAAACGAATTTTGAGGTTTTAACCAATGTGGTTTTTGTTCATATTTGTGTTATCTCTGCTTTTATCACTTTCTATTTTTTTAAGGGGGGGGGGGGGGATTCGTCAACCAGAAAAAATTCCAGACGCATTAGACTTCAGAATTATTATCAGATTATCTTCCAATCTGTTTCTACATGTTTAGGCTCTCTCCAGGCGAATTACTTTCGGTTCTGGATTTGTCCCTCTCGGAAAAACGCGAGGGGTAACCACTCCAGAGATTTAATAAAGATTTACAAAGATTCCCACGATATTCATAATATTCATTAGAAAGATGAACCGCGAAGGGGTAACCACTCCAAAAAATTCCAAGATTCCCTGAGATGTCATAAAGAATTCCAATGATTCCCAACGAGTGGTTAACCCCTCGGAAAAACGCAACAGTCAGCCATGGTTTCACATATGCCCCCAACCCAATGTACAGATGTCACAGAAAACTGGTACCGGATGTCTGAAATGTAGGTTGCAGCAGTGGAAAAGAACATTATACAGTAGATACCAACTGCAAGGAAAGTTTTTCCGTACCTTGACCCCCGAGGGAAATATCCACCCGCGGTTTTCAGAAAATTCAGTTACTTTTTCCTCCAATCAATTATGCTACGGATAGCACGGAATTTCGCTGGTTCGCTGGTTGCGAAAATAATATAAAACTACTTTACAGTATAAATTATGGAGCAGATGGAAATATTGATGGCGGTCTTTACTCAAAAGCGGGATGAGTTAATTTGAAATAATAATTTATGCGGGTAGGGGATCGATAGACAAATCATCGGGACAGCGAATGTGAATTGGGGGCTGTCGATGTCACACAGAACCAAATGTCAATTACATTGTCAATGGCAGTTATATCATGATGGATTCTATGTCGAGTGCTTCACACTGTGTTTTGCCGTAATGTCTGAGTCACCCTACTCAATTTTTGTTTCAGGTCAGATGTACAAACCATTTTCCACTTTATGCAACGTTGGGACATCCTGTAGAAAGCAGACACTCAGCAATGGCGAGGGGTTAACCTCTTGTTGGGAATCATTGGAAATCTTTATGAAATCTCAGGAAATCTTGGAATTTTTTGGAGTGGTTACCCCTTCGAGGTTCATCTTTTTATGAATATCGTTGGGAATCTCTGGAAATCTTTATGGAATCTCAAGGAATCTCTGGAGGGGTTACCCCCTTGAGCAACGGCGACATCTCATGGACAACTTCAGTCTCCAACTATGGTTGCAGTAAACGTAACAACATAATCCGATCACTCACATCTAATGGTATCAAGCTGAAAGTTTTCTTTTAATCCTTGAGGAACCTCTATTACCCTAAAATTTGCAGAACACACCCGCGAGTACACTCGTGTCTTTTTCTTTGATTTCAGGTTAATTCTTCAATATTTGATATTTGACGTTTGGTGGGTCTAATTTTATCCAGGTTAATAATATGGTAGTTTGGGAAACTTAAAAGCTGTCTGCAAGTTTCGAAGTGGGTTTCAGTCGGTAGTTCCGGTTGTCGTGGCGCCTCGCTACAAGCCGGCGGACCCTGATAATGGCCAACTCGGCCCAACTGCCTTCAACAAGTTCGACTCAACCTATAAATTATTCCGAGACTTTCTTCACTTGGGAAACTCCCGACCCAGTAAACTGGACCGCGAATCTTATGAACATTCCATGCTTTGCTAGCCATCCTAAATCAAAACGACTACACAATGGTTCAGTCGCAACTTGAAGCTACTTGCTACTTCACTATTCCCCTTTTCAATCTTCCAAGTTATCTTCACTGAAAACAGCCAAGTTCGTGAAATTCTTCAATTTCAGTGAAGTGAAGTTTATATAAAAGGTTCTTTCGTGCGCTGAGCTGAGCATTGTCAAATTGTCCTTTGGCTAAGGAAGGGCAGATGGTGCATTCCCATCACTCATTAAGTTATTAAGGCATTAGTTAAAATACTACATGGCGTCAGTTAATTATAAGGTATCAGGTCCTCATTTAGGTGGGATTAGACAGGTTGTACATGTAGGTAAGTCCTTAATGCGATAAATCCTTTTGATATTGAATATCGTATAGGAATAGGGGGTTGCAACCAGAACCAACCATAAACCAGAACCAACTGTTTTCTCACTGATACGCATCGAAGTTGCACACAAAAATAAAAACTGGAGCGATATGAAAAATACAAACGAAAAACGATAATGAAGCATGTTTGAAAAACAGTACATGCAGTAGATTATGCCGAAAGAGTTGGCACTGGAAGGCTGGAAGGCACATTGGCTACACACATATGATATGATAATACAAAATGAACATGGTACATCCATGTTTTGTTCTGTTCATCGAAATCTCGCAGCTGTGTCCATTTGCATCAAAACAATGGCGCCCCATTCCTCCAAAAACAACTGGGGTCAACACAATATTTCGGACCGCATTTCATTTTAATATCTTCTCGCGTATAATTTACATGTGAGAGAATATTCGCCCATTTTCAGTTCATACCTTTGATATTTTATGAGTCTTCACCTATAGAATCTCGCTTACGAACCTATTGTATAGGTATATATACCTACCTGTACAATACGTTTCACGCAACATATTGGGGTATACTGGGTCAAATAGAATTTGCTGAAAATCGAATATCAGGGCACTTCCAAATAAATACTTAAGACAAATTTAATTGAAATGATCAAAGGTTTGTGGTTCACCCAGTGGCTTATCTTTAGTAACTGTACACCCTGACATAGTACTTAGTAAACATGAACGCTTTGATATTTTTCCCTTTAATAAAGGACCCTTACCATTAATATAGTGCAATATAGTGCCTTGTGCAAGAAGGCACCTTGACTAATTAGTATAGTATCGCCACCCTGACCTGCCTGGCCCGAGGGCATTCTGTGAACAGTGATCGTAGCAGAATGCCCTCGGGCCAGGCAAGTCAGGGTGGCAATACTATACCTATCAGCTGAGGGATTTTCTGAAAATATGCAAGTAGTGATCAACTAAAAATTTAAAAGTTTTATAAGTTAACAATAAAGACGGAGTAAAATTATCTCTCTTGTTCATCACTGCGTATCTCTCACCCTCGAACCACATCTTATCTTCCTTAGCGGCTGACGCAAAACTTTTGTCCCTTTCTTTAGTATTCAGAGGGAGAACATTCAATTGTGTTTGCTATTCATGTTTTTTCTTCATTTCCTTTTCTTCCTCCGAGTTCACTGATTGCGGACTTTTAAAACCCCAAAAGAAAAACTGTGAAATTGGCTCTAGATTCTGCGTCACTAACTATTCCAAGTGTTTTTTAAAAATGTATTTTTATTTCCTTTTGTTTGGATGGATTTCAGAGCAGCAAATAAATGTGCAGCTGTTGAGCTGTAATTGCGGATCTGTAGTGTTAATAAGTCGAGCTTCCGTTGAGTGAATTTTGAATCGATTTGTCGCAGGGCGCGTCGCGCGCTTTAGCAAATCAGTTTACCCGGAACTCACTGCCGCGGGCCTGCGAGACTGCGACACTTCCCCCCAAATTACTAATTATTATTTTCCCCTTGGTACCACGCAAGATACGACTATTCCCACATGATTTCACTTGCATATCGTTATGTCAAGCGGCTAAGACAAGAAGATATGGAGACAGATGTAGAAGAATCAATGGCAACGGAGATAAGCAAGATTATAAAATAAAAAAATATGTACGTATAAAAATTATGTAGAGTATCTAATATGTACCTACGCGTCGGCGTTTCGCTCTTGGCAGGTCCATGTCAGAAATAAAATGGCATTTTTAAAAGCCTACATATTTTTCCCCACCCTACGGATTCTACAAGTGTAAACCTTGGGGGTGTGGGCCTCTTTTTCGCTTTTTGTTCCTTCCAACATCTGTTGAAGGTAGCGGAAACGGGTGTCACCGCGTCGTGCTGAGGATCCAAATTTCGGAACTCTTTGGTGAACCGTGTCCGAGGAAATTCCAAATTTTTTACTTGCTTTTTCCTTTCTTTTGTTTGACCCAATATTCATCACTTTACCCCTTTGATGGGTAATGTCCCTTCCCTCTGTTCCTTTTTTTGAGGGGGGAGGTGCAACGTGGAACGTTGACAAAACAGCAGGTGGCTTAGGTATCTCTGTCTTCCCTCCCCAAAGGAAGCCTTTTACTTTCTAGTATATTAAAACAGGCCTACAAAGATTTCTGCGCATCAAAGAAAACTGAGGCATAATAACTTTGACTGTAGTCTATAAGAATGATCCTCTTAGGCTAATGTCTCAAGATTCTGAGCAGTAATTATTAATACAGAAACGAAGAATTCCTGCATAACCACACCACTCAGCCGGAAATATGAAAACTCATAAACTTCAACATGAAAGGAGATTTCTCTTTGCGTATTTTCTCAATAAGAACCGTTAAACAGCAACAATAGAGTTAGTTAACTCATCCTCTTCGCTTTCCTTTAGCTTTCACTGTAGCGTTTGCTCTTTTACGGCTGCCGTAAAATCATTCATTTCGCCTTCTACCGTTTTATTTCATTCCTTGGAAGTATAATTTTGAAAATGAAGTACTTTCAAAGATGCCTCTCTTCACCCAAGAAGAAATGACTAAAGGATTCCCAACGGTGTTTTCCTGTACAGAAGGCAGGTATGGGTACATACACTCACATGATTTTTTTTTTTTTTTCCTGAGAAATGAAGATAAGAAAAATAACATTTTACTAAATGGAATGGAAAAATTACCTGGGAAATAAAGAAACTTCAACCAAAGATTTGACCGATAAATAAATAACTTTCCTTCTAGTGGAATTACTCCATTTTTTCGTCAACAAAACTATATGGACTAAAAGCTGTACAAAGAAACAGACAACAGCAATAAAGTATGCATGAGTGTATCGATTATTTGCATCTGGCTGCTAAGGACGTAGCATACCTGACGTGAACTAAGGACGTCGTGCACCTGACAGCAAAACTTCCAAGTTCGTCTTATCTAAGTTTTCGCAAATTGCCTTCTGTCTCAGCCTGATCTTTTTTGTACTTCCCCTAACTTTAAAAGAGGGCTTATGGTGCTATTATTGGAAAACAGAGGGTAGCTTCTCTGCCTAACGTCTCGTCTCGTCTTGTTTATTTTATTTTTTTCACGTCGTTATTCGTGAGCGGCATGATTTTTATAAAATGACGCTATAACCAAACTGGTGTTGCGTCTGGGCTCCCGCAGATAGTGTGTAAAGGCAGCAACAAACTCTTGCTAAGTGGGTGTTTACTGTATTATTTACGTGGGTTTTAATGCGCACAAAAATGAAACAACAGTGAGGCAGATTCCAGAAAGAACTACGCCCACTCTCACTACATTTGTCTAGAGAGAATTCCAATGCGTAAAAATAGAAACAGCTGTCCAACGAAGAAGCAATCGTTCACCTACACCCAGCCTAATGGTTTGCTGACGAATAGCAGATATTCTCAACGGAGTGAAACAAAAGGAGTTCCTGGCGGGGGACGGAAGATTCAAAAATAACTTAGGGAGCCATGAAACGGCAATCAAGCGGGTGAGTGAAATATAAACAATTATCATCTCAAATCGAGCGATGGCTCGACGGGGCGTTAAGAGCCGACACATCGTGAAAGCACTAACAAATCTAATCCTCGTGCTCCCTATGCTGCCACCTAATTCTAACCGGGCCGCTGTCGCTTTGCAAGGCGTCGGAGAACGAGCGGACAACATTGCTTTGGCGGGGAGCCAGCGCTCGGCTCTCGGTGGCCATCGGCGTCTCAGCGAGTCAGCACCGAGCACCGTCCCACGGCCCGCGCTACAGCTAGATGACCAGATGACTCGGCACAATGCCGTCCTCGCAGGGGAGGGGCGTTACGTAGTTTGGGAAAACTTTTTCTTCAGAAAGAAAACCACAAATTAAAAGGTAGTTGAATGTGGGTAAGGTCATCCATCTTATTTGCATTGTTACTCAAGAGCGAAACCGGATGAGGAGATGTCAGAACTACATTATATTTACTATTATTATATATTTAACAATACCAAAATATAACATTTTGATAAATCGAATGATACGGATTTTCAAATAGAGTGAACGACTTACAGTGTCTTCATACCCTTGCCAAGGGTTCGGGAGTTATTTCCTTCTCTTTATTCCAAGAAAGTGGACTTCGGAGAATTTTATCAAATAAGACATGAATATTGAATAACTCGTCTAACAATACTTTTTGTACCTCTTTCGTCCTCGTCTTCTAGCTCACACTTTTTCTCTTATTTTGGAATTTTACAATAAGGGCCCAAAAGGAATTCGTGGCATACTCAATTTGTGCGAATAACTCTGCTTTTCTACCCGACCTTCTAACTCAACTTGGCTGGGCCCCATAGGGATTTCACGCGGACCCAACGCCTTGCCCAGAATTTCCAATACATATTGCTCTATTTCAATATCTCACTTATATTCAGTTTACTTTTTTCAATCAAACAAGTGATGAACCAAGTGAACAACAATCGGACTTCCTAGAAATTTACATGATACTCTTTCGGCCTTGAAAGAAGCTCAAAAGCTGCATACTGAGTGGAGGAATTCCGCTGTTCCCAAATATAGCACTAGCACTTGAGAGATAAGAGCCATTAATAAGACAGCCTTGCAGAAGGAGTCCTGCGGTAACCCTACAAGAGGCTCGCTCAAGTCTTCTTGTTTTCTTTCAAGAACCGAACAGTCCTCTAAACTTTTTAGTTTCGCTAGCTAAGCAATACACAATTCAAGTCCCTAACCCACAGAAAACTTAGACATTCCTCCGATAAATAGTTCTACCGCTATAGTGAACTTTGAGGGACTTTAGCAACTTGTGAAGCCACCTTTACCCGTCGATAAAGACAGTAGGATTTGAGGTAATAATGAAGCAGAGACCTAATAGATGCGCAAGAAAATATCAACAGATGAAACATCAGGACTTGAAAATGTTAACAAATCCGTTAATCTGCAAAGACGGGAATTTATCTTTGTAACAGTCAAGATTACTCATGAGTGAATCGTATAGCCTCATTGGGATAAAAACCTCTTTGTTAAAAGGGAAAATTCGTTTATATTTTTCCTTTTCTCCCCACTCCCTACCCTCTGTTTCCTCTTTTCCGCATAAGCAATGAATAATACCCCCTACTCCCGCACAAAAGTTGTATTCATGCGTGGTATTGTAATTCTGGGGAGAAAGGGATGAATGTAGGGGGAATACTAAGGGACTTTGGACGGTCGAAAGGAGGGGGATTAGGGCAAACGGCGAGTTGCTGACTTTCAAGCACCACACTGCTTAACCAACTTCTTTTTGGTTTAATCCACGGAGTGCGTGGTTTACCTCCCCCTAAGCCTACCCCCTCCTCCTCTTCCATCTCACCCGCTGCAAGGTAAACTTTCACTTCAGATTAAGGCCAATCAGGTTTGGTTAAATGCTTTTAGTTCGGGTAAGTGTCACCGCCCGGAAATTTACTCGCTGCATCGTTAGGAAACAACCGTATAGTTTTACGGCCCACCCAAGGATTAAGCAAGCTCAACTGGGGCAGTTTAGTAGCCAGTCCCACGTCACTAATTTGTTAAAGTAAATCTAGTCCCTACCTATCTCCCCTGAAATTACTTAGCCAGCCTTCTGAGCTCCCCAGCCTAAGCTTCTCCCGTCACCTTTCCTGTTATCATTCCGTAACGGCGGTTTTAATAGGCGTCGGTCAAATACTGGATCCTCCCGACTCCATAACCCATCTTAATGGTTAAAACTGGTAGCGACACAAAAGAAAGCACATTGGCGTAGGATTTTCTCGTATTCAAACCACAATTCAAACTGCTGAGCCAAATTTGGCAAGTCATATTCACCAAGCAAACACACGGCTCCATCTAGAGCAGGGAGGATAAAAACTTTGCATGACTAACGTCAATGAGAGCAGCCTGTCAGTCATTCTCAATGAAGTCGAAAAAGTGGAAGAACAACTAAGTTACAAAAAGTCATTCAAGGATTGTCATTTGCAGCTTTCTCTGGGTTCACGTGCGGTGTAGACTACGCTACACACAAAGAACAAAATGAAAGTGTAGTAGTAGCATTCAACAGCGTCTGACAAGCACACTCCCCCGTTAAAAGCCGACACTCCTTTATATACCTGAGGTGGATGGAAGGGTGGATGCCGGGACGAAACAAAGAAGAAAAGAGAGTGAAATTTCATATCTCTTTGAAGTTTCTTGGCAGACAAGTTTTGTATAAGACTGGTTCGAAAGGAAGGAAGTAAATTGTAGACAGATTAGAGTAGGTAATTATGCTGAGAAGGAAAAGATTGGACGAAGTAGCAAAGTAGACTGCTCTGTAGAATAGAGGCTTTTCGGTTTACAGGTACGAATGTTCGGCATTGCTGGAAGGCACAGCGAGAGGGGAAAGCTGAGTTGCCGCTATTAGCAGGCTCATTTCTCAGCAAAACTTGGAAACCTTTTGTGTTTCAGAATTCAATTAAAGCAAACAACGTCTCTCGTCTGTTTTTGTTCCACTTGCCTAGGGTGGTGGGTGGGCGCGTCTTCAAGAGGGAAAATGCTTCTAACAGACTCCCCAAATTTACTCGTCCTATATTTAATGTCCTCTCTGCTTCACTAGGAAACATACAAATGGTTCGGGAGCTCGTGGGGACAAACATGCGTGAAGGGCTTGACAATTTTCACCCCCCCAGCGGGATGCGGATTTGGTACAGTTGTTCAAAAACCGTTTTCTTGCTGTTGGGGTCTGGGGCTTTTAGCCCCCAGAATTTTTTCAAAAATCAAAAAAGGGCCTTTTTTCTCGGGAGGGGCTTGATGGGTTTAAGTGATGGGAAATGGTGCGCAGTAACCCCCAGTCACTAGAAACACCAAAGCAAGAAGGTTTGTCCGGGGCTTTCCCCAAACAAGAAAGGTTCCAAAATCTCAAAAAGGGCCAAAAAAATCGGGAAAAGCTTGATGAAAAATTCCTTCACCGGGAGGTTCCCCATGATGGCCCGAGTCCAAAAAACACTTTCTTGGTGTTGGGGCCCGGGGCTTACCCCTCCCAAGAAAGCCGTTTTTGGAAAATTTTCGATTTTCCACCTGAAAAGACTGAAAAGGTTGATGGACAAAATCGGTCGCAAATGGTGCGGAGTAACCCCCATACACTAGAAACACCAAAGCAAGAAGGTTTGTCTGGGGCTTTCCCCCAACAAGAAAGGTTCCAAAATCTCAAAAAGGGCCAAAAAAATCGGGAAAAGCTTGATGAAAAATTCCTTCACTAGGAGGTTTCCCATGATCGCCCGAGTCCAAAAAACACTTTCTTGCTGTTGGGGTCCGGGGCTTTCCCCTCCCAAGAAAGCCTTTTTTGGAAAATTTATTTATTATTTTTGTCAATTTTTTTAAAAGTAAATCTCACGATTTCATATGGGTGACTGATAATAGTCACAGTTTGTACAGTACCTAGCATAGCCATATCCACGGGGGGGGGGGGGGGGGGAGGGAGGGGTTAATCCCTCCATGAACGGATAATTAACATGGTAATGCCAACGTGCAAACTGCAAGAGGTAACAGTAGTCTGCGGGTTATTTGCGAGGATGTGCTCTCTTGCCATTGAAAAGAAGTTGGACCTTGAATTGGTTTTAGAACACTCTTTGACGCCTTTACCTCTTTCACTTGCGAGTATTGATGGCACTATGGCAAAAACTAACAAGGCAGCACTTGTGGAGCGCTTTGAAAAGTTTCATGCTAATGCTGAATCTCCTTCGTATTGTGACGTTGATGTTGTAGACGGTATGGTTTTCCTTCATTCCCTTCCCACAAGGAACTTGCCAGAAACCTTCGGCGAACTGGCCAGATATATCCTCACTAGACTATGCGCCACGAAAGCACCTCGAGTGGACATAGTATTCGACCAATACATCACACCTTCAGTGAAAGATTGTGAAAGGCAAAGAAGGGGAGACGCAGCAGAGGCAATCGACTATATCATACAAGGTCCGCATCAGAAGGCCCCCCGGGATCTTCAAAAAGCACTCCGAAATTCGAATTTAAAAAAATCGTTGGTCAACTATCTTGCGGAGGAGTGGAAGAAAGAGGAAAACCAGAAACTATTAGGCACGAAAATAGTTTACTTTACTCAGTAACAATAATGGTGCAGAAAACCAGGAAGTTTCTGAAATGAGGTGTGACCATGAAGAAGCCGACTCAAGGTTATTTTTTCATTGCTACCAAATATCTCAGTCGATGTCCCTCAAAAAGGACCTCCATTTTATGGTAAAAACAAACGACACCGATGTTGTCATAATCTTCATTATAAATATCGATCCTTCACGACACCAGTATTGGGTAATAGAATTCGGAACGGGTAGTAAAAAAAGAGTTCTGGACAACACCGGACTGGCGAAGAAACTGGGACTTAAAGTGAGCAAGGCCTTGGTTGGTTTTCATGCCTTCACAGGGTGTGACGCAACAGCGGCATTTGTTGGAAAAGGGAAAGTACGGCCATACTCCCTTATGTTAAAAAAGGATGCATACCAGGCTGCGTTCGCAGCCTTGGGCACATCAGTGGAGGTATCAAGTGAAACGAAAGACGCCGTAGAAGCCTTTACTTGTGAAATGTATAGCCAAAAATGCAAAAAGGTCAACGAGGCAAGAAAAAACTTATTCACTAAATATGCGAAGCCTGTAGGAGGGAAAGCTCCATTCGCCGCAATTAAAAACATACTACCATCCCAGTTCCCTCCATGCCAGAGCGTATTCTTCAATAAAATTCTGAGGAGTAATTACATTTCACATATCTGGCGGCACCCCCACCTTGACAATCCGAACAGGGAATTGTCCCCTACAGAAAACGGGTGGGAACTGAAAAATGACCGCTTCAGTCCTCAGTGGGACTCGAAGCCTCCAGTTCCACAAGACCTGGAATTTCCCAAAGGAAGTGAGTCGGAAGAGGAGGGCGACGACGATGAGGATGATTTTTCTGAATCATCTGACGGCTTGGATCATGACTCTGAATAAAAAAAAGTAAGGCACAAAATGCGGTGCTAAATAATAATAAATAACTCAAGCTGTAGAAAGAACGCAGGTTTGTAGAGTTTCTTAAAACACTACTGTAAGGAATCTGTCGCAATGTTGATTTTTTCTAATTTTTTTGTCAGTAAAAGTTGCCAGAATGTCCTCAGAAATTTAAGAAACGGCAAGAGCCGTTTTCACACCTACTTAGCCTTAAAAGTAGAACGTCAATTGGGTAAATTGTTGCATTGGTACCCATATCTATGTATGTGATAATGATAACTTTCCGTGATTTTTGTGACAATAAATTAGGAAAGTGCAATGAATTAACAAATATAGAAACTTATCATGCTGATAATTTAAAGGGTCATAACTAAGACTAACTACATATCGTACTTACAATATATTTTCACTTGCTTAGATATATAAGAAACCTCCTTTAGCTTAACCTTTAACCAATTTTTTGTTTGCGAAGCGCGACGGTGCTATTTAGATATATAATTACCAGTCGAAATGTGAAGATACACTTGTGGCAATAGGGGAAAGCCCCGGACAAACCTTCTTGCTGTGGTGTTTCCAGTGTCTGGGGGTTACTCCGCACCATTTGCGACCGTTTTTGACGATCAACCTTTTCAGGTGGAAAATCAAAACATTTCCAAAAAATGCTTTCTTGGGAGGGGTAAGCCCCGGGCCCCAACAGCAAGAAAGTGTTTTTTGGACTCAGGCCATCATAGGGAACCTCCCGGTGAAGGAATTTTTCATCAAGCTTCTCCCGATTTTTTTGGCCCTTTTTGAGATTTTGGAACCTTTCTTGTTTGGGGAAAGCCCCGGACAAACCTTCTTGCTTTGGTGTTTCTAGTGACTGGGGGTTACTGCGCACCATTTGCGACCGATTTTGTCCATCAACCTTTTCAATCTTTTCAGGTGGAAAATCGAAAATTTTCCAAAAACGGCTTTCTTGGGAGGGGTAAGCCCCGGGCCCCAACACCAAGAAAGTGTTTTTTGGACTCGGGCCATCATGGGGAACCTCCCGGTGAAGGAATTTTTCATCAAGCTTTTCCCGATTTTTTTGGCCCTTTTTGAGATTTTGGAACCTTTCTTGTTTGGGGAAAGCCCCGGACAAACCTTCTTGCTTTGGTGTTTCTAGTGACTGGGGGTTACTGCGCACCATTTCCCATCACTTAAACCCATCAAGCCCCTCCCGAGAAAAAAGGCCCTTTTTTGATTTTTGAAAAAATTCTGGGGGCTAAAAGCCCCAGACCCCAACAGCAAGAAAACGGTTTTTGAACAACTGTACCAAATCCGCATCCCGCTGGGAGGGTGAAAATTGTCAAGCCCTTCACGCATGTTTGTCCCCACGAGCTCCCGAACCAAAAAGGAATTGTGTTTTCAGTCTTCAGATTTTAAAAATAGTAGCATTAGTAACTGGATACAGCTACAAAAATTTTTTTGCAAGACTCGGACGGTCTGACAAAGCACTTTTCTTCATTCTTAAAAGAAAATTTTAATGGTGTTACAAGACCAAGACCGAGGAACAAAATGCTGCCAACAGTCTTTAATTTGACATAGGTAATCGATGCCTCTCTTTCCAGCTTAGGATACAAATCCTATCAGTTTAAAGAAATACAAATTTAGTTCTTAAAAAAATGAAACGAGATGAGCATGAAGCAAAATGCCTCAGGGTACTTCCTTAAAAACTGCTGAACTCACAAAAACTAGGTCAGACCACAAAAGTGCATTTTTTAAAGTAGTAATTAAGCTTTCCTTCAGCAGGGTGCTGTAACTTCCGTGATTAGGCCACAACGCCAACCTCCTAGCTCTTCTAATTAGTGCAGTTTTTACAAGTGGGAAAATATGCTGATAGCAAAGCCTTCCTGGAGCGGACTAAAACTCAAAAGATGAATTTGGTAAGGAAGGTCTTGAAACATAAGGTAAATGGCGGAGGTGAAAAAGTAAAATTTCCCGGGGGTGTTATCATTGCAGTTGTGACGCTTTTACTAAAAATATTAGCGAGGAGACTGTTCGATAAATAAAGGCCCTCGCATAATTTCTTTTGCAAGTCACTCAACTGTTGTGTCGCAGGATTAAAAGTTTATACAAACCAATAGTCAACTACTTTATCCACTCTGCTGTCAGACAAATCTATGAACTTAATTGGTTTACGCACTTTTGTGCAATATTTCCAGATGTCAGTATTCTTTTGCGAATCTTTTCGGAACTCAGCAGTAAGTTCATTTTCAAGATTAGACTGTTGAGCTCCCTGTTAATAATAGATAAGCGAGTGCCTTACAAGCCTGTTAACAGAATTACTAACATTGTAACCTAAATTTTGAGTTTTTATTTGAATCGATGGATGTGACGTGACGTCGAAACAAAGCGAATGGCTCGGATGTGGGACAGGCAGTGCGGGATGATGGGGGTGGGTGGTACTGCTGTTTGCTTGCCCAATACATAACACGCCTCATTTCATCCCCTCATCCCCTTCACCCCTTCACCAAGCTCCTTCATTATTCCCATTATTCAATGTTACATGAGGAATGAAGGCCATGAAACAGTTCCAATATTGGACTACCTCCTTGTAGAGATCATGGGTTGGAATCCCGTTACTAGCTAAGTTTCTACTGAGACCGTGGGTGCGTGCCAGTAGCGGTCAACTGATTAAAACATCTGTGGGGATACCTGGGAAATAATTAAATGAAATGAATCTGACCCGAATAGGAAAGAAAAGTAGAAACTTGGGCAAAAATGTTTAGGAGGGAAACATACACTGACTGCCCTCCGGCAGGGACCCTTCCGATTCTTTATAGACAGGAGAAGAGACAAAGGAAAAGAAAACCCTATCGTAGGGGTACTGTAATCAAAGGTACTTAGGTACTTTCTAGTAATAAAAACCTGAAGGTCACAAAGTAGGGGATGCTCGTCCTGATAAAGGGTCGAAAGAGGATCTGGCAATGACGAGAAAGGTGGAGATGAAAAGGCGTAATCTGGGCCCTTTGAAAACTCAGCAACCCCTTCGCCCAAAATCCGCCCTCTAGCCAGGTAATAGGGGAGAGAGATCCCCCACCTGATAAAGGTACTCCCAGAATTTGGATAATGCGGCTAAGATGTTTTTCCCTCTGTCCGGTCCGAGTTCCTCTCGTTCATCAGCGTGATTGAAATATTCCAAATTAGCCTTGACTGGAACTATGAGTTTTCACTCTGCCAGATTTTCTCAGAGAGATTATACTTAGCCTTTAGGTATTTTGGAAATTTCTAGGTTTCAGTTGCATTCGCAGGAGTGGGTGGGTTAACCATACTGCAATCTGCTGTATCTGCACGGGTCTACTGAACTTCAATCTAAACAATGCGCAGTGGTCAGAAAGGGAATAAAATTACTCGACATTGCTCGAGGGGGTAACCACTCCAGAGATTCCCTGAGATTCCATAAAGATTGCCAAAGATTCCCAACGATATTCAAAGAAAGATGAACCCCGAAGGGGTAACCACTCCAAAATATTCCAAGATTCCCTGAGATTTCATAAAGATTTCCAATGATTCCCAACGAGTGGTTAACCCCTCAACATTGCTGGATCGAAAAATTACAACTTTAGTAAACTATAGGTAGTATCTAACAAACTATTGGCCAGAACAACAATCATCAACCAATCCCTCGAGGAATTAGCCATAATAACAGTCGACAAAGAGCACAGCAGAGACGGGCGTAATATAACAGGCTAGACATTCAAATGAAAATAAGTAAATATGCCTAAAATACAATCAATTCAATGTAGCTTAAATTTAGAGTTATACATGCGATCCTGTTTCCTGTAATCCGGAAACCAAAGACGGTTTTTATGAAACCAGGTACTGCCATAGTAAATAATTCATTAGCTATTGTGTAGGGAAAAAGAAAAAGTAATTAATAATAATAACGCAATAACGGTATTTTTCGTTGGGAACGGGAGGAGGGAACCGGAAAGCATAAGCCGATTTTGTGGTTTACGGGTTCTCCGCAACATTCTCTTGTATTTTATTTAAGTATGAATTATCTATCTGTTTCCTTCTTACGTTTGTACCTATTTCGAAAGAACCCACTTCCGGAGGACCCCGAAGAAAGACGTCAATGACTATAATTTTTAATGTGAAAAAATATACATGGTTTCGGTTATATTGAATTCATTGACTGTGAAAGAGAAGATTCAGAAAATAGGTAGGTATATACGACATCTTCAGTCTATATTAATTACATCACTCTTCAATTTCCATGAGAAATGACACCACTCTCCCATCATTGTCTCACGGCCCGGACTCCAGAATTCTCCTGGAGGTTTTATAACTAACTTCCACCCCATTACCAGCGCCCCATCCCCCATTTATATTATTTTAGAACTAAGTGCAACTAATTACAGTGTGAATGAGAGCCTCACCATTTTTGTTTTTGTTCCTTCCGCGAATTTTCCTCTTTTTTGCTGATTTCAAAATTGTATTGTTTGTATAATCTGCTGACTATTTCAGCTATTTCAGTGAATAGTGATTATTTCTTGACCAATGGTTCTTTACAATAAGTAAATGAGTAATCACTCTAAACTACATGGTGATAGAAAAATCAATAAGTGTCCAAGTTTATTGTACCCTTAACCTAAATTTCTAGACAACATTACGTCAAAGGGTGTAATGGCCTCTTAATAAGGAGCTCTTGAGTTTTAAACGGCGATGTTAAAACGTTGTAAATTTATTAACCGCAACAAAAGTATGTTGATAAATCACGACATGGCACGGAAAAGCGGGGAACCAATTAAAACATTTGCTTTCAAACTTCCTGCAAGAAGTCACAGAAAGATTTATGACAACTTCTGACACAAGCCCGCAATTTTAACAAATAAATGAAACGCGCTGGGTGGTATCAGCTATCAGCTATCAGAGAATGAATTATGAATGCTCGAGATTTCTCTCAAACGAATCATGTTTTCAAAAATACGCTTTTTGCTGATTACAAAGTTTTGGGATGTTTTGTCACACTTCGTATCTCGGCCATAAAGAGACGTACAGAATGTAAGTAACATCCATGGCCGAAAACCTAGACTTCTCCATTTCTATGTCAGTACACCAAACTCAAGAACGTGTTTTTTTTTTTTCAATGTCAAAACAGTGAAGAAAGTCAGTTGTTGACCGTAAAAGTGATTTTCTAATTCATTTTGACTGAATATCAGCAAAAAAGTTCACCTAACATTTCGCCGGAAAAAAACTTGGACTTACAAACCCACCCTGTGACTAATGAACGAAACACATTCTCATTTCTTATAAAGGCTTTCTAGTCCGGACGTTACTGAGAGCTGACAAGAAACTTGAACAAAGTTGTCAGGTATGTGAAAGCATTCGAAAAGTTCGCAAGCGAGGAATTAATCAAACGAAGAATGGCGAAGGCCGAGTTATTCCTCTTGAAAAGAGGCAAACAATAAACTTCCCAATCGTGAGGGGATCCTCCACGTGCCGTTTGAGTTGAATGATAAATGTAGTATTAATTTTGAAAGGCTTGTGGTGTACCGTGCACTGAAATATTCATGATTCCAGGTTCATAAGACCTCGTAGGACCCTTATTCTAGGAATCAGCTTTAGTGAGGCGAGTGATGTCTGGAATTCCTAGGGCAGGCACGCCAGAGCGGTTGAAAGCTACGGGGTAGCCCCCTCCTCCCCTCCTACTCCTATTCAGATCAGGCTTATTGCCTCTTCCAGCCGAACTAGGTTTATTTCTTGCGCAAGCTGTGGACCCACCTTCACTTCGTTACTCAGTAAAATAATTAAATAAATAATTACAAAGTTGTAATTAAAAATTTGAATTTTTAAAACCCAACAACCCAGAAAAAAAGAAAAACGAGAAAATCTTCGAGGACTGGACTGAAGGGTGCGCTGAGAAGAGGGGGAGGGGGACGGAGCATTTATCAAAGGTACTCTAAACACAATGTACAGGTCGTTAAGTTGTAATGAACAGGAGCGTAGGGTTGGATGGGGGGAGGTGGGGGGGGGGGACTCTCAAGTGCGGTGGACGGCTTTGAAAGCATTGTGACGGTAGCGGCGCGGCAGCGGCTGGTTTCCACTTTGTGACGGCTGTCACGGGTCTAAGCTAGGTCGAGCTTTTGTGGCACTGGAAACACCCTGAGGACCAAACTCCCACGTACAAGCCTTTTGACTTGAGTTTACGTGTCAGTCTAATTAGGGTAAGCCATTTATACATCGTTCTGACGGATGTTTACTTTGGGGAAAAATGAGGAAACTTTCAGAAAGGTTTCGGGAGTAGAAAGTTTAGACTTTGTGCACTGATGCATTTTGCAGGATCAAAGCAGTCTTCTTCCATGTGAATATACCGAGGGGGTAACCACTCCAGAGATTCCTTGAGATTCCACAAAGATTTCCAAAGATTCCCAACGATATTCATAGAAAGATGAACCCCGAAGAAGTAAACACTCCAAAAAATTCCAAGATTCCCTGAGATTTGATAAACATTTCCAATGATTCCAGACGAGATTCCCAACGAGTGGTTAACCCCTCGGAATTTACCTAAATATTTAAGCGAAACCACTACAACTCGCGCTATTCATCTGAAATCTAAAGGGACGCTACTTAAACGTTATGGTATGAGTATCAGCCTGTAGTTTACAACAATAACTTACTTTTCACGTTCAGAATCTCAAAAACTTCTTTCTCAGTAGAAGATTTATAACAGAGGCAGCTCCTATCAGCGCACGGACGTTATATCTGAAATATTTCTTATTCCCCTCCAGACAAGCATCTAATAAAGAGGACTAAATTTTGATTTTTGAAGTATTAACTACAATAATAAAATACCTTAATTTTTCTTGCTTCTATCTCTACCATTTCATTTTGAGAAGTGTAGCCTCCGGTCGTTTGGCAACTTTTGGCAGGAAATTAAACTTAACAAATACTTTTCACTAACAATACGACGGTAAGGCGAAACTTAAACAATAAATGGAAAGAGTAGAGCAGTTCAAGTTTTTATATCGAAATAAAGGGGAGATGCAGAACAGAAAAGGACAGAAGTCGAGAATTAAAAATAAAAGTACGGCAACTCGCACGAGGCAAAGCGTGAAATAAAAGGCAGCATCGACCCTTTGAAGGGTATTCTCGAAACGCCTCCCCAGCCGTCCACACCCTTTTTTCTCATCGAAAAATTAGTAAGTTTAAGGGATGTTTCCGATTACGGGCGAGAAAAAATTTCTCCGTGCTCCAAATTTTATTGAATATCTGCGCTTAAAAATATATCGAGAGACGCATTATACTGAGGCAATTTGAAATAAAATGAAATGTGAATACCAATTACTTTTTAAGCACACTCCGTGCATTGCTTAGTGAACAAGCGATATAGTGCATTAGTTCGAGTAATTCTATTTCTATGTGGTCTGGGATTTTTGAGTCTCAGCGTAACGAAATCATATTACGCGTGCGGTATGGATGTTGCTGACTTCGGCCACTTTGATTCTCGGATACCAGTATGGACCAGTAATTCTGCCCGTTGATGTATCCATGTCTGATACAGCCCCAGAAGATAGAAATTAAAATACGCCAGGCAAGTAAACATACCTGTTTCTGCAATGTTGAAGGCTAGCGCTATAGCCAGTAGGGGCAGCACTTCCACGCTTCTGTAGCCGCCGCCCATAGTCAGTGGCGGGTCTCTTCCATCGTCGTCAGCACAGAGAGTTTCACTCTAATTCAGCGCCACTTCACTCACCATATGCCACTTCACATTCTCACTACCTGAAACCAAAAAATTAACAAATTGAAGCATGTGTGTTCGAACTAGGATGTACTCGTGTCCCACTGATGGGACATGGGATTGTTTTTCAATATCAATTTCCCTATAGGTCAAGACTCGAACTCAGATAACAATGACCTAAACTATATTACAGGACCACATGATATGGATCAATGTAACCCCAAAAGAACAAAGAGAGAAAGTGAAGGAAAAAGAAGTTATAATAACCGATTAAATTTTTCATTTGTTTTTTGAGGTTTCTGCAGAGAAAATTTTTTCAGATACTTTTTCGTACAAGTTGATGATTTAACAACAGCGAAGAGGGAGATGAAGAATAACTGATAAGGTTCAGCTAGACAAGGGCTAAAATAGGAAAAGGTATTCTTTGTGAAGGTGGATGGTGACGGTACACCCTCAAGCAACAAAGGACTACCCAGACACTCTCCCTTTTATCCAGCGTTAGAAAAAGACGTCTGAGAATATATCTCTCAGCAAGAAACTCCTTTCTCCACAGGGCGGCTAAATTCCTTACGTGTCATTTCAAAAAAACGGATCTTTTTTTTCTTGAAATGGAATTCCGACATTTTTGGTAGCAACTCCTGGGAAGAAGAATAAGTATGCAGAGAAGGAAGAAGTTTAGTTTTGCGGCAGAAATAACATTCGCGTCCAGCAAGCAGGCTTAGAATAATTCAGCACGATGTCAGGAATACAAACCTTATCAGGTGTAGGGAAGATTTTTACTTTATTGGGGGTTCCATAATTGTCCCATCCTTCAAAATTCGGACACTTTTTGGTATCAAAAATCAAAGTCAGGTTGTGAGGCTGGAATTATGCGTTAAGCATACCTGGGGAAGCGGAAAAGCACTCAGCTGCGAAATGCTAATTGCTAAACTGAAAAGAAAGCTTTAAGAGCTTCTGACCGTGCTAAATGAGAAACCTAAAAGGGCTGCACATCAGTATTCCGCCCTTTTATTCGGAAAATAAAACTGTTAACCCCAGTTAACCAGTATACGGTGAGTCTGATGACGAGATAAATTCTTACGGGCACAAGACCACTTAAGAAAGTGACGCTAAATTGAGCGACAAAAATACAGGAAATCTGATGATTTTCAACTCGTTTTTCGTAGGTAAAATACTCAAAAGTCTGGTTCAGACGAAATATTTCCCAAGTAGGAAAAAAAATTCCTTCTACGGGCCTGAAGAAAGTAAAAAAAATAGTCCCATAAAAACACCTGATTTGCAGCGTGAATTGTTCAACTTGTGATGTGAAATATCGGGCCGTGATACATAAAGCGTAATAGGCGAATATCTGGATATTCGAAATTGACTGTTCTCATTCAAGCAATTTATAACCTCTCGCCCCAACGATCGGAAGTTTCAATCGCACCAACACCCGTTACCTCCTCAGCGATTCCATATATTTCCATATGAATCAAGATATATCTCAACCGAATGCTACCCTTACTTTCCTGCTGTTCCTCCATTTCACATGAGTTATGATTCCCTTAAATCCGGATATGGCTTAACTATGGGGTGTTACGAGACCCCACAGGCCCACTATCAAATTTTCAACCTTGTTTTACTTCTTATAATAACATGAATACACGAAGGAAGGGAATAAAAAAAAATGCTATCTTGTAACAAATTTTCAGGCTTAAGACTGTTGGAAAGTCACCTAGGGAAGCCACTCTTTTGCTACGCAAGTAATAATTCAAAATTTTCTCTCCAAATTTAATTTTTGTTATTCATTGGTCCCTAAAAGTTTTGAAGGTAGAAAGTACCTAATGAACTATACTTAGAAAAGCTGGAGCCAGTTGAAGAACTATTACCTTTTTTCAGCTTTTTCCTATAGTAACAATTTTCAAAACTCTAAAGACAACTTTAAGACAAAAAGGTTGAGGGACTTGTGTAACATTAGAGAAGGAACAAGACGCCTCAATGGATGATTTGTGAAAATCTGTTTAAAATAACATTTTATGAATCACGCATGACCTTCTTGGAAAACTGGGAAAATGGAAAATTAAATTATTATATTGCTGTAGATAATGACGGGTATTGTATGATACAGGTAATGAAATAAATGTATATCCAATCTGAACTTCACAACAAGCTGAAGAACCGACGCTGAGGCACACCCCTTAATTAGCATGGATACACAAACATATTTAATACGGTATAGAATCACAAATCATAGGTTGTGGCTTGTGGGGGTAGTAATGAATAGCCTCTGGGCTTGGAGCCTCCGGAAGGCTCACGCCGAAAGGAAATGTTGCCTTCCTGAGCAGCCCAAATACAATTAAACCTTACTGGATAATTACAGCCTAGAAGAGCTCAACATGGCAGCCAATTGGGAAGTTGGGTACCCCTAACCACTAGCGGACACGAAGACGCAAAGTCGCTGCACGAAACGCTCCGACACTCACCCCAAACTTTTAAGTTTAGTTATGATGACTGTCTGTGGATGTTCCGTGGTGCGTTATCGTTTCTAGTTGTAAAGGCAATCTTTGTGTCATGGAAGCCTTCATCCTCTGAAGGATATTTTGACTGTCGCCTATTTCCTGGCACTAAACGCAAAACGCACCCTATATAAGTGGGTTATTTTATTTCTGTCTATTCTGGTATGATTGGTATACTACAGGAAATAACCTTTTCTTTATTTGAACGGAACAGAAAGACTTAGCTCTATTTTCTGTTTCCTGTATAGTTTTCACTAAGAATTTACAGCGGCTTTCCCGAACAGGGAGAATACCGGCACCGGCCGGATAGGTACCCGCATGGACAATTCTGGCAGGATATCAGTATCCAGAGAGAGGGATATCAGTATCCAGAGAGAGGGATATCAGTATCCAGAGAGAGGGATATCAGTATCCAGAGAGAGGGATATCGCAACCACTCATATTTGATAATCTTTTCATTCGATAATTTTTATGTGAACTGACGCTAAAATATAATAATCTGAAGTTACCTTGTCAGATAAAACGTCTCGTTCCCGACTCACCTTTTCCAGTTTTGGACCTAAACTTCACGACAGTTTATAATCGCCTACTCCATTTCCAGGAAAGATCTTGAGTTTGGAGGAGGGTTCTCATATAATACAGGAAGAGAAGGTAGAGTAGATACAGGGAAATTTCAAAGTTAGTCCGAAAGAAATACAGTTTCCAGGTGCCCCTGCCGCTCGGGGCCTCACCCCATGCCCTTCTTTAAATTAGCCCGTCATGGCATGGATGATTTCAAACCCCACATAAAAAAAAAACCAGCTTTACGCCATACGATAAATTTTAAAATTAGCAAACATAAACAATAATAATCCGAAACTTTTAGAACTCCCCACAGTAGCCGGGCAAGGAGTGAGATCCCGAACGACAGGTTTTTATACCGTTACAAGTTACTTCGCTAATCTTTTTAGATGGTAAAGCTGGGAGGAGCAAGCCACCAGTTGCAAAGTTAAGCTACAAGCTGACAGCTGTTTTAAGAAGACATTTTCACAGGAAATAAGACGGATATCGAGGGAAGCATGTAAGGTATTCATAAAACGACAGGAAATGGAAGTTTTAACCAAAAGCTATCGTGTGTGAGTCGTCGAGGAAGCTAAAATTTACTGCAATAGCTATTTTATGGTCTATTCAACGTAACGACTTACCCAAAAAATGAATAAGGTTTCCTCTATTTCAAGGATCTGTGTGCGACCTTTTCTGCGATAAATTTCTCTAAATGCCATCCGGTATTCTCCTTTCCGTCTAGTTATCGTCTGCAAGGGTATTCTCATTATCACATTACCACGAGGGTAAGAGGGGTTCAAGCTGGGAGGGGGGAGGGGGGGGGGGAAGCTCGTTGATATTCTACCTCCGGCAAAATGAATTGTTTCAAAGCCCATTGTTAGGCAGGAATAACAGCTATGTAATGCAGTGCAAATGTGTGCAGAAACGGGTGCTGTGTACTGCATTGTTTACTCAGACATCGCCCAACAGCTGATGACTGATGACAGTGATGACTGATGATTCAATTATTCAAAGAGTAGATTCACTTTGTGGCTTAGGGTAAATACTATAGCGGAAATTTTGAACCTAATTTTTTTTAGGTTCAAAATTTCCAATATACGAGTAAATATTTACCATAAAATTCTCCGAAAGTATAGATAAGATTTTTTATTCCAATTTAGACACTTAGGATTTAAATCACAATTATTCTGGGAACTGCAACGTTTTTAAACGTGAACGTTAAGACTACAATACCGTATTTCAGAACAAATAAATGAAATTCATGAAATTATAAAAAAATAATATTCTGTATAAGTATTCCTCTGTGGATAAGTCGTGACCTAATTTCTTGTCCTTCAGGGGTGGCCCAAGGGAGCCCCTCTTGAGGCTCATCCCTCATGTCAAATTACTGATTCATTGACAAGCTCACCATAGGTACGCATCCCAAATATGACAGGTATGGGTGACCCAACCTGCAGTACCTGCGGGGGAAGCAAATAACTGTGCCCAGGGTCAACGTCAGCTCTGAGCCAGAGCGGGTCCGCAACTAATTCATTTATGCGCAGGATAATTTCATTTTCACAATCCGGACACAAATGCGAGCTGGCATATTATTCGTGCTAAACAATGAATCTCGTTTATTTCGAACAGTTCAAGTCGTAACTTCGAAAAAGTCGTTATAAAAAAAATCAAATGAAAATAACTTTCGTAAAACTTGAGAATTTTTTGCTCAAATGGTACCAGTAAGAAAGTTCAGGTTTATATTTTTTGTTGTAGAAATCTGTAGCAATAGGAGCTTCTACACCTCGTAAAAAAATTTAAAATCTCCAAAAAATTGTGTTATATAATAATGTTTGGAAACTTGAAGAAACCGCTTCCAGAACATAAATCCTTGTTTCGCAACAAGGTAAGTATAAAGTGAAAATGAATAACAAACAAGGAAAAGAGGCAACATTATGTCGTGAGGTAACCCCTGTTTTAAATTCGGTGTGCGGAGGCGATAGAAAAGAAATAGAAAAGAATGGGGAGGTTTAGAGGAGATAGGAAGGTGAGGACACGTTGGTAATTACATGTCAAGTCCGCGGCTTCTGGAGGAATCCTGAACCCCTGGAGAAATGCTGGCCGAGATTGCACGGGGCTGTCTACGGACGGGGACGGGGCTGCTCATCGCATTAATTATATCCCGCACCAAGTTGTGGGCTGAAATATGCAACATGTAGCCCGGGCTGTCCACCGCCCCCTGATGGATGGCCTCACGGAGAATGGGGAGAGAGCCCCCTATTGTCATTACTAGACTACAAGTACTCCGGTTCAGCCTTTGTCTAGCATTCTGGATTGCTCTGAAATTTATCTACATTGAAATATAATAAATTCGCCTGAGCCTGGGGGAAAAAGTACTGGAATCTTGCTCTGAAGCGGAATCTGAAGCTGGCTGTACCGACAGTTTCAAGTGGAATGGAGATAATACACAAGGTAAGGGGGTACCCGGGGTCGGCTAAGAATGGGCAGAGTGCCGGAGATTATCCGATATCGCAGCTGGATGGCTGACTTAAGTAAGATTCAGTCAAAAAGGTATTGCATTATTCAGAGAAAATTATTGACTGTACTAAAACGTAGGTACAATTCTAATCGTAGCCAACTATTTCAGGCGTAGCAAGGATACAACATATTTTCGAGGGGTTAACCACTCGTTGGGAATCTCGTTCGGAATCATTGGAAATCTTTATGAAATCTCAGGGAATATTGGAATTTTTTTGGAGTGGCTACCTCTCCCGGGATCATCTTTCTATGAATATCGTTGGGAATCTTTGGAAATCTTTATGGAATCTCAGTGTATTCTGTGGAGTGGTTACCCCCTCGCATATTTTCAAACAAATAAATACTCAACAGTTTCCTCAAAAAAAAAAAAAAAAAAAACGTCAGTGACCCACCCCAACACCCCAAATAAATACATCGGAGGAAGGTTTTGACGTACCTCCAACAGCTGATCAATTCATTTTGTAACAGCAACGTGATATGACAAAATATTTATGTAGCCTTTGACCCGATCTGCAGACGGCAATTTTTGCTCCAGCAACGGTTCTCGGGTTCGACCTGTGTTGGATAATCCATAAACGAACGGATGATGTTCTGAGTGAGACAGAGAAGACAATGGCCCGATCCCTTCAGTTTAATGGAAATAGCATGGGCAACAGTATCCCACTCAAGTGTGCCGGGGGGCTCAGGGCACTAGAGTAGTATAAGGATGGAGAGGAGAGGATGGAGGCTAATGATGCATTGATACAGACAGTTCCGTGCGGAAGCTGCAATCAGCAAACTCGTGAATCCAGCAATGAGCACCTCAATCAATATCGAATGCTGGATAGTCGAGCCATCCTCCATTCGTCCATCACATCTATACTTAAATCAAAGATTGACAAAAGAAAAGCTGAAAGTACAGCAGCAGCTTCTCACTCCCTTGCCAACACGAAAACTCCACCAAAATAGAAGAATTCGAAAGCGCCTCTGCCTCCATGGCAAAAACATCAGCTTCCAGTCCTATCTTTCCGCACTGTTTTAGCTTGGTCCTCCACTGGTGCCTTGATAAAGGGAATAACTCCTAGGTCGATAAGTTAACCTCCATAATGCACCTGGAACTGTCCTGGTAACCTAATCGTGCTCCATCGTGCAATAAGGGTGAAAAATCCCACCCCCCCCCCCCCCCCTCCCCGCCTACTTACATCCCTAACACGTGATTTGTATTGTACAATCCAATTTACGCAGTGGCGTTTTTTCTCAATCTGTAAAATAAGCAACGAGACGGAGGTAAGAAATTGGAACAAACTGCGTTCACGCGGTGATAAAAATAGAGCGAGAAGCAGTAACTTGTTTTGGAAAAGTTTTCCAGGGCGTTTTCACATTTCTAGTCTGTCACCTCCATGTTTTCAGAAAACTTTTGCTTGATATATTTGTTTGCATATATTTTTCTACAGAAATGATATTCATTTGGGATCAATTCTAGAAAACCAGGTAAGGAGAGTAGGAAACGTACTGCAACCGGCCTACTTACTTACCTACCACGCCAAAATTATTTTGTTAGTGTAGTTTTTTTTTCTGCACCTTAAGCTGAACCTTTTTATAGGGTAGTTCAATAAACAATCCACCCAAATGTCTCAGCTGCAAGTGATACAACAGTAAAGTGGCATGGAAAGTTATGTAAATCCGACCAAAGAATGAACAGTGAAGGGGAGGAAGGGCTATTCCTTTCTGCAAAGAGAACCTCAATTATACCGACGCGCGACACCTACCTATCACTTCATCTCCATCGAAGACGGAATCCACCCAGGATTAGGTAGATCAAAAGAAAGGGCGGAGCGAGAAGGTGAAAAATGACGCTGTGAATGTTTAGACGAGGAAATATGAGCCTTATCCAATTTCATAAACTAGGTTTACCTACCACAAACGACGCGACGTCGTGGAATCTTTGCCTCACGTGTGACTCTTTACATGTCAGACTAAATTTGAAACCTGCTACCTTCCGTGGAATGTTAAAAGAAGTTAAAAATATTTTGCTCCTGTCGCCTGTAAACAAAAGAGCTAGGTATTCCTTTAGTAGGTAGGTGCCATAACTGGGTTTGTTGACAATTGTTGAGGGAGACCAAAAGGTGTTAATAAATATGAACGACTTACCAAAATTGTCTCCTTACAGAAGGCAGAGCAGTGAGGACATTACTGTACTGCACTGCAATAACAAACACTGCTGTCACTGACACTAACTACCGAGCAAGCACGCCGTTAAAGGGTAGCGCAAAATTGAGCTGTCACTACGACCAGCCCCATGCGCTCCGCGAGCGACACTGGCTGAGTTGCCCGAACTGCCGAGCTCGCGCCACCATCTGTCGGGCCGCAAGCTCACAAGTCTCACGGCATCCGAACTCCTCTACCCTCTGCCGCACCACTAACTCATCCAACAAATAAAACCTTCCTTTATTAATTTATAGCTACCCTTATATTGAGGTACATCAGGTACGTAGGTTCCAAACGAAAAATAAACTTTTTCGGGGGTCCGCCGCCCTTCTTATCGCAGCCATTCCTACGTTTATGATTACGGAGCCTGCGCACTACTCACCTATCGATCGCAACCCGCCCAGAATATTTCTAATGATGCTCTGTTAATTCGGAGGTGGTTTTTCCATTTACCGATGAAAATGTAGGCAGGATTAGGCTTAGGATGTCTGACGCAGGATGAGCTGGTGGGGAGGAGGGATTAACGACTGTCTTGACTTGGGACCGTCCTGGGGCAATTTATTCGCTGCTGTCACGATTGCTGATTTGAGGGATGGAGTAATTACACAAAGAGCACCTGGGTCGCTCAAGGCATCTCCCATGGGATCAGCCTTTGCTCTGCCAATTTCACCCCGATTTTATTTCTTTGAACTACAGTCTTTGACTTTTTATTATAAGAAAGAAAAGAAAAGTTTCGAATTCAATTGATAAATTTTCAAGTTATACGAAACTTTTCAGTAGGATCTCATCAATCAAATTATATTAGGTTCATACTTCTGAAGAAAGGGATGAAACGCTTGAAGCCCTCAATGGGCTGGGGAGGTACAGGGGGGGGGGGGAGGGGGGGGGAGGGGGGGGGGAGGGGGGCAGTGTGTTTGCTCATTCCGCTACAGCTCTCAAGACGAAACTCAAAGCAACCTTAGCAACCTTGGCCATGACTGAGGCCATGACTACCTTCGACGCAAACAACCTTTTATCGGCTTCAACCAACCACCGTCAGACCTAATGGTGTAGTTGGGGAGCCCGGGTGACAGGGGTAAATACCACCCCATGCAACAATTTGATAAACAAACGGTGGAAAAAGGGGCCCAAAAAGGGTAGCCCAGGTAGCCCTCCAAATTGGAACTGCACCTATCTGACTTTTGAATATGAGATGAGTCGGGGGCAAATATAGAAAAACATTCATGTACCAATATCACGAAAGGATAAAAACAGAACCAGGAGAGAGGGTCACAAAAATAGGAATTCAAAGTGATAGCGAGTGATAAAAAAGAGCCACAGTGCAGAATAATGGATGGAGTCCCCCTTTAATATCCTGCTTGTCAAGATCTGCATCTGGTCAACGGCGGATCTAGAATCATTCTCAGCTCAGCTTTTTTAGGAAAACGTATAATTTTTTAATATTATTCCCCTTGCGTGGTTTTCAGAGATCATCAGATATTTGAATTATTTTAGTATATAATATTATTATTTCCATTTAATGAAATGGTACGCCTCAATAAAATTAGTGGTTACGTAATTCATATGACAATTCATTTTAACGTAGACATTTATGTAGGTTCCCTCTTGGGCTCGACCTCAAGAGTCTATCAAATTCAAACATAATCTGTTACCGTAGTGTTTGAAATCTCAGTAATGAGACATGAATACCAGAATCAATTCTTCTTTATAAGTAGAATATTTACGGTGTGTCTCATGATCGAAAAAAGAGGAGCCAATTGTGTTTCCTCAAAATAGAAGCGAGACATTAAACCATAGTTACTGCTACCGCAGGACTAGGCAGACGCAGACACTATATCCTGGGATTTCAGTTTACGTGCAGCTTATAATCCGGACGCTTAAGTCAATATCCCATTAATTCTGGGATCGGTTATTCAATCGAAACTCAGCTTTGTCCGGGGCAGAACTCGTCTCGATCTCGGGTGCCTTACTGGTTCAGTACAGAACCGGTCTCGGTCTCGGGCCCTATACTGTGGTTCAGTGGAAAACCCGTCTCGGTTCAGATACCTTGTTGAGGAGCCTCTTCGTCAGCGATGTCAATTTTCTCCCAAGTGAGAATGTAAATGTGATTACGTCGCCCTACTTTCGCGAATATTTTTAAATGCGTAAACTTTTTATTTGGTTAGGGACGAGAGAGCTGGAGGATGATTAGAACCCTTTTCGGCGACCGGGAAATGAAGATTTTCAACGGTATGAAGCCGAATAGAATCACTCACAGTACCAACAGAAAATTAACTGGTACCGGAAATCGAATTTTAGATTATAATCTGTATTACTGATCTTTGGCTTGAAGCAAATTGAAGTAATTTTTCACACAAATAATCAACGTTAATAAACAAGCGGTAGGATAATGAAACATTTTCTCAATTTCCTATGGAGCTTATGAGGAGGTTTTACTAAAAAAGTTCGAAGCGATTTTCAAAATAATTCTATAGCAATGTTGTAGCCATGCATGTTTTAAGTAATCACTTTTGAAATTAGCCAGGCGGTGCTGTATATGGGATGACCACTATTTGCTCACTATATCTGTTCAAGATCCTTGTCTAACTTAAAAGTATTACCTTCATTCATCAACGTAAGGTCACTTTTTTTCCCCAGCAGGTATAATAGAAAAACACTTCTTTTCTTGAAGACTTCTTCACTTATTCTTGGTGAATGATAAATGCATCTCCTTCCGGTCTGAAGACAGACCTCTCCAACTTTTTTACTGCTCTTCCTACTGGTGCCCCATCACCTGATCAACTGAGAAATCACTACCTCTCTACCTCTGCTTGCCTCTTGTTTCTTTTTTCGATACATCATTTCAACTTGAGAGGTCTCTGTTCATTTCCCCTTTACGAGAAAAAGTGGGGGAAAAGGGTCAAAAAGTTGGATATCTTGACGGTTGGACTGTAAGGAGAAGGGCCAGGATATGAAAAAGGCTGACATGTGGAAAATGACGAGCGATGTGAGTTCTGACACAAAATCAGAACCTTTCCCCCGATTTTCAGTAGCAGGAGAGCAACCTATTCCTTTCTCTCAACCTCGATTATTATACGGGTTTCAAAACGTAAACGAAAGATCTCTTTATTTTGTGAGAGTTTTCACAGGATGCGGCTCCAACGCCTTTCACTTCATTTTGATTTCTTGCTTAAATTAGAAAGAAAGAGATTTGAACTAATTAAAAAGTTTTGTGCAGTAATAGCGCAGACGACGGTTTGATTTATAATTGGGACTGAATTCGCCCTTTAATGAAAGCACTTAGTTTCCCGAAGTAGGATATATTTCAGCTCGAAAGGTAACCGTTTGCACACGGAACCATATTCAACTTTACCCGTAGTTTATAAGGGCCACCATTGGAATGTTTACGAAAAAGCCAGGAGTGCCCTTCTAAATGGCACTACTACTTTTTCGCCAACAACAATTCGCAAGAAATAATGGGAAATTTGAGATGGCTCCCTTAATACTGGTCTTGTGTTTCAGTGACTCCACTAGCGCGCAATATCTATACAAGATACCAATCGATCATGCATGCCATGCTAAATGACGGCATTTCAAGTAATATGTCTACTGGTAGGTATACCATTCGATCAACTCGGGCTTGGCCCCTCTGCTTCTCATAAATATTTACGACCCCTCGTACGGCGCGGGCGGGCGCGGGCGGGACTTGGCCAATAAAGGGATTGCAGCGGCAGCGGTTACGGGTTACGGTCCCACATATACCTATGTAGAGACTACCTGACAATACTCAGGCAAGACCCGAAGTTGGCTACCCTTACACCAGGAACTCACCATATTCTAGTGCTACCAATCCGTATGGCTCAGAATAAATATCGGAGTCCGATGTTTTTTTTTGGATTAATAGACCATCTGTCAATTTTTTATGTTATTCTATATTGGGTACTATCAGTACACTATTTGTAAATTCGTATCTGTAGGATAATGCCACTGAAATAAGATATCTTGCCCAGCAAAATGAATTCTCCTTATTCGTTTAATGAAACAAATAAGGACTGCGAGTAGACAGGTACAGTGAGTTTGAATAGAGTATAGGTACTGTTTCCATTGAAATGCTGCTGTGTACACAGTTTACCCTTCAATATGAAACAGAGGGATGAAGCTCTTTAGAAAGGCTTTGGTAAGCACAGGTAGGAAACTGGGAGCCTCTATTTCTCTCTGGCCGTTTATACGGGAAACTCTGCATCGGTTCACAACATCTGTGCCCCTTTTTTGGATTATAAAGCCCAATAAATTAAGCTCTATTCAGTAGCAATTAGCTTTTAAAATGCAATTACTGTTTCCCTCTTCTATTTCCAGTCCGATTAAGGGAGGCGATTCCATGTAGAAGCAGGACTGAACGCTACCTTTCCACGCAGGTTACTCGTATGTGCATATCGAGTGGAAAGTGTGAGGAAGAAAGGCAAATTTTCCGATACAAAGAAAGTCAGCTGATGATCAGGTTGTTCAATAATTTTACTGAATAAAAAATGTCCAGTCAGTAGTCATCCAAATTTGAATTGTCTTTTGCGGTAAATTTTTCTCAGTTGTAGTATTTTACATTTCAACAGTAGAGTCAGTTGTCGTGTTGGGTGAAGGAGGGAGTGGGGCACTCAGCCGCAACTTCTCTTCGCTGAGCAAAAGAATGAGAGGACTGAGACCTGTTTGAAAGTCAGCGACGCCTCCTAATCGGGACTTGGTAAACATGAGAGCCTGGCTTGAGAAAGGAAGGGCATCAGCTTAAACTTTCCACTTTCTACTGCGAGATAGATCACATCAGAATGACGCCATCAGTACTTTTTCAGATTTTTCTGAGATACGGCATGCCTCCGTAAACCTTCATTTCACAACCTTTCTGTTCTAACAAGTATCTTTCTTTTCGAATATTTTCAGTTTCTAAATTTTATGTATGGATTTCGAAGAAAAATTGCAAGTATGGATTCCTTGTAAGGTTATTAACAAGCAAATATAGCACAACGTGAAATTTTTGGGAAAACAATATTTTTAGCCCAGAGAAAAAGGATTAGGCATCGGGTTTTAATTAAAAAAACAAATTTTCTTCATCTTTCTTGTTAATGAAACATCCTTTGTTAAAGTTACAAGTTTCTCAGCATTAGAAATTCTTTTGACTCACGATTCAAGCTGCTGCTTTCTTAGGAGAAATTTTGTCAACTTGCTTTGGGGACAGCTCTCATAATTAGAGTTAATTCAATTTTTGCACGCTTTTTTTGGAAACCTCGGTAGATAAATATTTTACTCCTGGAGATTTATTCTGGAATTCTGCGTCCAAGTTTGAATGAAATCCTCTGATTTTTTATTGTAATGAAGGGCATGAGAAGGGTGTAACTTAGATGTGATAGAAATTCGTAAACATTGTTTTTTTTTTCTGAAAAACTATCTTCTAAAAATAAAATTTGTCCTTGACGTAAAATATAATCAAATCATGTGTAGGAAAAGAAAAACATCCCATTTTCACTGACCAAGATAAAAAGTCCGAATGATAAAGTTAGGAGAAAGAGATGTACCGTAAAAATTAAATTTAGGCCAGAAAGTCAAAGGAAAAGAAACCTTTTAGGAAATTTTAATGGAAAAGAGTTGGGAGTTCACTGTTCGGCCTTGTTGTAAGGTGCCCTATTTTTGGTCCAAGAATGGTTTGGAAAAATCCATTAGCTCAGAAAAGTAAGCATGATCTTACAAATACAAGATTACAAGAAAGTTTGACTAACACGCTCTAACAGAAGAGACTGCTGGCCTAATAGCAACGGTGGGTAAGCATCCAGAGTTTTGACCTATTTTGGGCGGTTAGGTGTGAACTTACCGAATGAACCGTGTTGAAGAATTTTTTGTCCCGAGACGACTAAAGCCAAATAAGAAACCTCTAACATACCAATCCTTTCATTTAGTGATGACGCAGGCTCATATTGGTCATCGTAATCACACTGATTCACGTCACACCAAGCCAAGCAATCACAGCATTAAGTTTTTTTGACTTTTCGAGTCCCAGCAACATGAAAAACTCTGATTGTGGAAATGGTCGTGATGAAAAGCAGAGAGCGGATATGGAAAACTGTGCATGTGAGTTTATGCAGCAGGCATCTGCATCGGCAGGATGTCGATGATACTGACGGAGTGCCGGGTGGAAACAGCTGACGAATTCGCATTTCCGGGAGCTCATTCATCCGTTAACATTCCCGTATTTTGAACAAGGCTACAAGGCTCCGGTAAAGAGTAAATTGTAAATGCAAAGTAGGTATCTCGTTCTGCTTTCTTCTCCGGCACATATAAAAAGGGTCGATTGTGTGAACAAAGAGGAAAAGTCAGTCAAGTTTGTTCCTTACATTCTGCTAAAGTAAAATCATCACTCGTCTTGCCATACAAGTTTTATTTTTATTTATATTGTAGTTCATGAGAAATCTCGTTTCGACTGGTTAAAGTACAGTTGCACTTCGTGTTTGTTTGAAATACCTATAGTTTCCAGCTAACTTGGATGGGAATGTCGAAATACACGGTAAGGATAGGTCTTTCAATCAAGAAGCTTTGGTTGACTTTCAGGAAAAAAAATTTGGGATAGAACTGCCGAGTTATATAAACCAACAATCCTAGTTTTCCAGAAATATTTTGAAAACCTGAGGAAATTAGAAAAAATCCCATTTCGATGAGTCTGAGTGCTTGTATATAGACACAGCCTGCATAAAGTGATATTTTCATTTCATTTTATGAGTTATAAATAGGAAAATATGTATAGGTATAGTAGTATCGCCACCCTGACCTGCCTGGCCTGAGGGCATTCTGTGAACAGTGAACAGTGCAGAATGCCCTCGGGCCAGGCAGGTCAGGATGGCGGTACTATATCTAACGTGTTTGATTTAACTGGAGATGCAAAGGGTCTTCCGAGCGTGTGCCAATGCCAGAGGGAAATCATAGTGACGAGTCCGTTCCGCGTGCCGGGGTGTCACCAAGCAATTCAATAAAATTATTCCACCCAGTCTAATTTGGTGAACTACTTCCGACTGCGACCTCATCCTCGACCTCATCCTCATCCTCATCCGCGACCTCATCGCCATCCAAACCTGACGCCAGGGACAGCGAAGCGGTCGGGAAAGGGTCCGCAGCAGGGTCAAGGACGGCAGTTCACTTCATCTCTTCCAAATGGAATCCCGTTCTCAGCGCAACCTGCTCGTCTGAGGGAGAGATTCGATAGAACTGTCGGTGATCCCATGACGAGAAATTCAGCAGAACTGTTGGTAATTCTGTTCTCAAAACAGCGAAGTATCCATCAGAACCTTATGAAATTCGGGAGAACTGTTGTTAATCTCGTTCCAACAACAGCTAAATTCCTACACATTCTAAGCGTATTAAATTCGAGAGAACTGTTGATCTCACTTTTAATTTTCACTCTCTGTACGTGCAACTCCTTGGAAGAGAAGGTTCTAGAGATAACCTCGTTCGAATGTTAATCCATCAAAGACCTTTGTACCTTAGTTTTGAAAAGGGTGTTTTCATTGTTTCAGTAATTCTTTCGGAAAACTTTTCTAGGCTATTCACCGCAATAGTCTTCGTATTATTTATTGTTTTCGTGCACTGTTGGATACTCATTTGCACAGATTCAAAATACTCGACATAGAAATTTAGTGTTCTACACCTATTTATTGTTTCTATACGTCTTCATCCCCCAAGTCTCTCCCCAAAAATCAGCTTTTTATAACTAGGGAGCTCTATTTGAAGTTCTTGTCAGTAGCGAATGCAGACCCGCTGAAGCGCACATTACGTCCTCAAGAGGGCACTTCAGCTTTTCAGATCTCACACACCTACAACTCAAACAAAAAAAAAAAAAACGGCTAAATCACGTAAAGTAAACGTACTTTTAAATGTTCTTTGCTGAAATTCACGGATCAGAAGAGGTGCTGCATTGAAAAATACCCGAGGAAAATGTTACCCGTGAGGATTGCCTGCTCCGTAACGCCGCGTTATTACTGTATATCTCCCCACCTGTTCCTCTCTTACTGTGAAGGGAATAGCACGTAATAAACGAGAATCAACCGGGTGTCAGGGAATAAGTTATTTTTTTTATATAAATCAAAAGCTTCTTCGTGCGCTGGAAAACCATTGCGGTTAATGACGAAAGCCATGGGTTACACAATTTGTCCAGGATATCTCGATCCTCGAGTGGCTAACCACTCTGAATCTTGTTGGGAATCATTGGAAATCTTTATGAAATCTCAGGGAATCTTGGAATTTTTTTGGAGTGGTTACCCCCTCGGGGTTCATCGTTCTATGAATATCGTTGGGAATCTTTGGAAATCTTTATGGAATCTCAGGGAATCTCAAGGAATCTCTGGAGTGGTTACCCCCTCGCTCCACACGATTGCAGTCCTTTCCCATATTACTTCTCACATGGAAAAGCAAAATTTTAGAAACAAATTAATAAATTTAAGCAAAAAGTTTGTCACCGACTTCTTACAGCTAGCAAGCCAGCACGAAGGGAAGTAGAGCAGAGGAAGTGGCCGGACTTTTAAAACGGGCGACCAGCTAACGAGCTGGTGATGACTGGCATCTCATTCTTCTTGCTCTAACTTGACATTCTTGTTCACTCTGACAGCAGAACAGATGGTTTGCACTGCGTTCACCCCCTCCCCCCCACAAACTATTGGCCAACTCATTTTGGTCCAGACAGTAATGGTTCCGTACCCCATTTGTATAGAAAGGTATGCCTCTTCCTCTTGTACTCTATTTTTAACTTCTATTATAACTTGTGGTTTAATTAGTTGTATTAATGCTGTGACAGGGCAATGAGTTAAGGAGAGAAAGGTTTGAAAATATACGTATAATTTTCAAAGCTTTTTATCAGTATACCAAGGTATAGCTCGAGGGGGTAACCACTCCAGAGATTCTTTGAGATTCCATAAAGATTTCGAAAGATTCCCAACGATATCCATAGAAAGATGAACCCCGACGGGGTAACCACTCAAAAAAAAATTCCAAGATTCCCTGAGATTTCATTAAGATTTCCAATGATTCCCAACGAGATTCCCAACGAGTCGTTAACCCCTCGGTATAGCTGATTTTCACCAACAGAAAATGGCAAACCATCCCTCGTACACAAAGGTCAAGGCTGATGACGTCACCATTGCCCTTGATAAAGCATGTGTAGGGCCCCTTTGTGGGATCAAACACACTCCATAAAAATATTCCAGGCTCGAGCAACAGACAGCACCTTCTGCTATTGGTGAAGGTTATTCTAGAAATTTTTCTTTGTAAGAGTGCGGACAATATGATGTTAGACAGGTTGAAAAAGATGATGATTAATGAAGATATTGTTCATGGAGCTGACGGGGAGCAAGTTAGAGGTTGTCGGTCGCTGTTCGCTCCAATCACGTCACGGCATAACGTCTGATATCGCGGTACCATTCCCTCATTTCAAACTTCACTGAATCCCCCTCGATCGGTAGACCACTTTTTCCTTTTTCAAACCCCATGAAAGTTGGGAGAAATTGCTTTCATTATTATAGGGAAATATTAAAATTTTACCTCAGCTGAATCAAATCACCATACCGTACCACATGTACGTACATAGTGCCCAAGGAAAAATACACAATTTTTATTATTACTTTTGAATCAGTTTTCATTCTCTAATAAATTCAGATCATGATAGATATAGGTATGTATAATCGAAAACACCTATAATATACTCGTACCTACACTACAGACGAGTGGGTACTAAAATCGATACAGCTCTAAACAGAAAGTTCCTTACAACTTGGTTTTTAATCTTGGATTTAATACTTGGCAAAGAATATTCATGGCGATGAAGGAAAGTTTGATTTGAACCTGCGCCCCATTTTCCATAAGAATTTTCAGATTGGAATACAGAACTTTCTAAATCATTGGTTTTAATATTTTTTCTGGGCAGTCCAAGCTTTTGAGTGGAACTTACTGAGCGTAGAGCAGGAAATGAGGGGTTTTAAACGTACAAAACGGGATACCTATTTTGTGGGTATGCATGGATTATTCTTGATTTTGATTTTGATAGACCTACCTCACCGTGATTTTGTGTTTTTTTTTGGCGGGGTACACTACCGAGTCTCTCAGGAAAAGCTTGATCATTTTCCTGTGCTACGTTCCTTCAGGTATATCCTAAACAAGCAGGGCACTGATAGAGTTAATGTCCCGTGGAGCCTAGACGTTTATTTTACAGCCGACGAGAATGATTGTGCGGGAAGTGAGTGTCAATAGGCGCTACAACTTCATTTGAAATAATTTGGTGTAAATATTCGTGACGACAGCCTCGCATTCACGCTTTGCTTTGCTAGGATAAGGACGGAATATTCGTGTCTCTAGCAGGGGGAATTACTTCGCAGGCGTGTCTTCTCTTAGAGCTTTACCAAGCATAAAGTCTCTCCTCTCTCGTTCGCATAGAGCAACTTTAATTTCATTCAAGCCCAGCCTTGTCGAGCCTGTACCTGACTACTTCAAAGTTTGCGAGCTCAGCGTACTGGGAGCATCTTGAATTTCAATCGCAGTTCTTGTAACGGGATCTACGTTATTTTACGTACTTATCACGAGTTCTTCCCTTGGTGCTCACGTGTTTCTTTTTCTCGCCCGTCGCGTTGGAGCTCTTTAGGGATCTCAGACCAATCTTTTAATATTTCAAAATAAAAAACTAAAAATTTCGAATGTAAGCCGTTTTGGTGTATCAATGACAGGATTGCACCAAAAAATAACGCAAAAATACGAAATTAGGTTGCTCTTGTTGACGTAATGTATACATAACTGGATTCAGTTTCCTACTGGATTCAGTTGATCCTATTTACAAGCATAAAAGAGAAAAAGCAAATAAGTAGTACACAGATGGAACTGAATATCTCCATTTCTTAAATTTCGAAGAGAAAGGAAGCTGAAGTAGCGAGGATTTGTTTTCGTTGTATAACTGATGCAGCCACGCCAGATTTTCCTCTCGAGTTTTCTCTACAAAAGCTTTTGCAATTTGATCAAACGTGACATTCACGAAGGTAATACAAAACTAGTCAGATAAGCCGGTGCAGGTTAACCCGGGACAAGCCCCACGCCTCACCGTTATCATTGTGAAAACATTAACAATCAACGAGGAACAGCTTCTTTCACTTGATAATTTCCACTTTTATGAGAAGCTAAAAATTTATAGGGGAGACAAAATAAAGGGTCCGACAACAGTCGCACTAAACTTTCTCGCCCCATGTGATTTTTTTTTTTTTTTTTTTTTTTATTTCTTTGAGATTTTTTTGCGGGCGTAATTTTTAAGCAATCCAAAATCGGTTGAAAACGACCCAAGAGCATCTATCTGAGATCACTCCCACCAAGTTTCATGGCTGTCATTCAATTACTGTAGTCCCAAATGCGTTCCGACCATTCAAAAACGTGGTTTCTCATTCTCAACTCATTTTCGACACTTTTTTGACTACAACGGCCGTACTTTTGAAGATAACAAAATTCTGTTCGACAAATGTTTAAGTTAAATTGTTCTACACAAATTTACCAAATTTCATGACAATCGGTCAATAAATGTGAATGGCGCCGAAACGATCGAACTTTGGTCCAGAACGGCCGTAATTTTCAACCAATTCAATTTTAGTTGCAAATGACCTCGAAGCATCTATTTGTCAACACAATTACCAATTTTCAGTGTTATAGATTGAAAAATGTACCGTCGGCGCTTGTCCGACTAACCAAAAACACGATTTTTGAATTATTTTGGCGGTTTTTTGACAATAGCGGCCGCAATTTTTGACCAATCAAAAAATCCTTGAAAAAGTGTCTCGGCAGTAATTTTAGACAGGTCCATACCAAATTTCATCAAAATCGGATGAACGGTATAGGCGCTAGAGCACTGAACGGACTGACGGACTGACGGACTGACGGACTGACGGACGGACAGACTTTTTCCAGAAACCACTTTTTTGGACTCAGGGGACCCCCAGGATCATGGGAAACCCAAAATCTCAATTTCGAAATTTTGCACGAAAACAATACTTTCTCGCCATATATGGCTAGCGAGAAAGTAAAAAACTATAGATTGGTGTCGTCACACTTGTACCGGAACTTTATTGGAAAATCCATTTGATTTGGTTCAGAATGGTTTGCTAAGATGAGCGTAAGTCGAGTTGGTGAGTTTGCAGATGGCATTATGGTCGGGTTCGCATAGAAACCGTTACGCTCAACAAGACGGAAACTTTCCGCCCCATTAATCCGACTTGACTCATCAAAAGAAATTTTATTCCTGTTCTACAAGTTCGGAACGAGATTCAGCGCTCCCCTCTTTTTTAGTTTTTATCGAGTCAAGTTATCGGCCTCAACCCGAACCAGTTTCTTCACTTACACGAGGCGCAAGGATTTCACTCCCCCAAGGCAACAACTTTTTATACTTTTTGTCTAACCTTTTCATTTATTAAGAGTTGCTCTTCAGGTACAAATCGTTAATATTTGGGAAATAATCTTCGTTGTGCATATGTGCCAACGAGGGGGTAACCACTCCAGAGATTCCTTGAGATTCCCTGAGATTCTATAACGTTCATAGAAAGATAAACCCCGAAGGGGTAAACACTCCAAAAAAATTAGAAGATTCCCAGAAATTTCATAACGATTTCCAATTATTCCCAACGAGATTCCCAACGAGTGTTTAATCCCTCGTGCGCCAACCTGAACCTGAACTTCGCCGATACTCAATGAGCAAGCTTTAAAGCAGTCAGCTGGGTGACCACTTGAACATAGTCCACTAGCCCGTGGACCACTAAAGTTCAAAAACCATAATTATTTCATCCAAAAGTTAGCGCACACTTATTTCACTACGCCTGCAAAATCCATGATTATGTAATAGAAAAGTCAGTGTACAGGAAATACGCCTGCAAAAACCTGATTATATAATTCAAAAGTGGGTGTACACGGCAAAAAATGTAACAAAATATTACCATTCTCCGCGGACCCTCAGATAGGTCACTGTTGACCCCCGGATGGGAAGCACTGCTTTAAAGGTGAAAGTACATTGCGAATAACTTTGTTTACTTTTGTTCATTCCACCATTTTCGCGCCCGCGGGAGCATTTCTTCATTTTCGGTGGGTGAGGGTCGAGAACATCATTATTATTACACGGGACCAGTTGTACATGTTCACGGTGGTAATATGCTGGTATATGGCCGATGATGACTCAATGGGATCAACTTGAACTTAACAGGACCAATGCATTTCCACATATAAGATTTTTTCCTGTTCGTAGAGGATCGGCCGAGGGGTTAACCACTCGCTGGGAATCTCGTTGGGAATCATTGGAAATCTTTATGAAATCTCACGGAATCTTGGAATTTTTTTTGGAGTGGTTACTCCTTCGGGGTTCATCTTTCTATGAATATCGTTGGAAATCTTTGGAAATCTTTATGGAATTTCAGGGAATCTCAAGGAATCTCTGGAGTGGTTACCCCCTCGGGATCGGCTTAACACACAACTGAGCAGCACATTCAACGTATCTCATCCACCAAACTTGTTTACTCAAATGACTGTAGATAAATCATCCAAAGTTTATAATTTAAGAGGTGAACATGGAGGTAGATAAATTTTACAGTCGGAATGAAAATCCTTGAGCTGAAAATATATGAACAGGAAAGAAATGTAAAATTTTTGGAGAGGGGTGATACTGGCTGGATATAGCACAACCTCTATCATGAGAAAAGGTACTTGAGGCCGAGGAGGATCTCTGGCACCGTTTCAATTCCCAACCACCTTACTTCACTCCAATCCTTTTGGATCCTATCCGACTGCAACTGCAATCTCTTTTCAAAATATTGGATTCGTCTTCCAAGTGGAAAGCCGAATGGTTTGAATTTTAATTTCAAACCCGGCAAACATGACGGAAGACGAGAGGGAAAATATCTTTTACTTTTTGAGCGTCTGCCTCTAAATAACTGAAACTGAACCTTTGACCTTCGCAATACATAAAGCTTAGGTTCAGGGTCACGGTAAATAAATGCAGTTATACGTATCAACCCATTTTAGAGTGGAAACGGACATTCTTTCCCCTCTTTTACCTGTGTATCTCTCTTCGAATCATGAATGAAAAGTTCCGGTTGGGGGAAAAATTCACACTCGCTTCTCTAACCCTTCTTACCCTATCAAAATATACTCTTACATATTAGCATTGTCTCAAGTTGTCTTGCAGAGTTTGGAAGACAACTGGACGTTAACGACTCATAAAAGTGTCTGAAAATACTGGGCTTGAACTAACTCACCTAGGTCATAGAATTCATTTTTTATGCTTACAAAAACACTAAAAAAGAGTGAGAAATGCCAGGTGATAGTTATTGAGACTAAACCTCTAAAAATAGTTACAGAGCAATTTACGCTTTACTATCCCAGTAAAAAAGATCGCCAAGTAAATTATGCATGCAACAAAGTAAAAAATTGTGGCCCTTTGAGCAAAATTACCGTTCCTTGATGTAATTAAATAAGTGATGAAATCACGAAGATCACTTTTACGCCATCTGTGCCAGGCCGATGAACATACGCGATTCCAAAATATCCCGTCAGTTGGGGCAAAATACTGCTTACAGGCAGATTCTCTATAAAATCAAGAGATGGCGTAGAAGAGTCTGTTACACCCCGTTTTCTCGTTATTTCAGAAGTCGTAATATCCCTACTTCAAAACAGCTTAGATATTTATTGAGTAAATGAAATATACTTGTTTTTCTCGTCAATTTCTTTGTAATGGTAGTATCGATTTCATAAAATGGTAACTGCCGAAGTTCTAAAAAACGTACGGTAAAGAAAAATAAGTTCCTTCTCCTTTAGTTCTACATGCCTTGAAGAGGGAGATAAACACCATCAGGTTTATTATTTTATTGTAAAACCGGAAATCAGTAAAACCGGACATCAGTAAAAATATGACTTAGGTGGTCTACGGACAACAGAAGGATAGCCATTCAGGTTCTACTTTTCCTTCTCCAAACCTAGTAAACGATCGTGATTGTAATGCCCTCAGATCTGGACACAAAAAACAATTTCTAAGATGAAAGTGAAACTTTCAGGTCTCCCTGTGCAGTTGCCCGTAGGAGCAGAACTTGGCAGAAGCAGTTAAAAATAAGAACATCCATGTTACCAACAGCGAACTTGTTCGGAAGTGCTACTGCATCCAGGCTTCGAAGCCAAGTCCTGATCTCTACCTTCTAGCACACCTTTTGACCCAATTTTTGAAAACAGTCTTTTGAAGAGAACAAGAGGGGTCTCAAGGACGGAAAGCAATATTGTCATCATAATTTTGGTCGACCAGACTACAAAAGCAACGTTTGACAGTTTTCTCTGAAATAGAGGGGATGAAATACAACGGGTGAAATATAAGAGATGGAACGGGGAGGAAGAGGGGGAGGGGGAGAAGGAGGAGAAGAAGGGGGAGCTGTCAACTCGGCAAAATCTACGTTTAAATGGTGTGACATGTTCTATTAGGGATAACAGAATCAAACTCCCCTTGGGACCTACAGTCTTTCCACTCTGAAAATCTTTTATATGCTTGGTACTTCTTCATTTCTGGAAAGAAAGTTTGACTGATAAGAGCGAAAATTCAGTAGTGAAATTTTCATTGCAGAACATAGTCCTCATAAAGTGGCTGTTATGAAACATATTATGTTGTATGCCCGACTGTGTTTCAATCGTTAACTCGATTTAGTTAATTTTAGAATCTACAACCTACATCTACATGGATGTAGACAAAGTTTCGATCATTTTCATAACCATAGACATACATGTTTAGTTATACGTTAGTGGACCAGTACCGCCTCAACCAGAGTTAGTATTAGGAACCACCACCGAAAAACTGTCAAAAATAACTTAGTCAAAACCCACGAAAAAGTAATAATAAATCCTAAGCGCTTTCCACCTAGACGGTCATCATCAGAGGGGTACAAGAAGGGAAGAGACAGATAAACCTACTTGGGTGTTAGCCGGCCCGAAGCACAGATCAACTGACTTCGGGCCGGCTAACACCCAAGTAGGTTTATCTGTCTCTTCCCTTCTTGTACCCCTCTGATGACCGTGTAGGTCGAAAGCGCTTAGGATTTATTATTACTTTTTCGTGGGTTTTGACTAAGTTATTTTTGACAGTTTTTCGGTGGTGGTTCCTAATACTAACTCTGGTTGAGGCGGTGCTGGGTCCACTAACGTTTAACTAAACATGGATTGCAGAAAATACCACAAAGTTACGAGTTCCCTCTTAAATCATACCATAGACATAGACATCCATAGACACAAATCCGCCCATTTTATAGCCATAAGTTTTTTATGTCTCATCTTTAGTGGCAACATTAGTTCCAGTAACAATCTATAGCGTAGGCAGACTAAGACAGGAGGTGCGACGCTTTCTGACACAAAAAATTCGGCGTCAAAATTTAATTGCAGCTCATTCATTTGTTTGTAGGTATGACCGTGGATGTTCCTAAGTGTCAGTTACGAACGCAAGGAAAAAATTTGGCTGGAAAAATCTTGTAGGTATATTAGTGTCTCAGAACCTTGCGGTCGTGTTAAATTAATAAAATTAACCGCAGGGTAAGTTTACTGCTGGTACGTAAAGATAGAATCGATAAACTCGTACTCTAACTGGGAAACTACTAAAATGGTGGAGCTTTATTCGTGCTGTCAGCATTTTTACCTGACGGAATGACACCGACTAGGTAAACTAGGTCAAAATCATTTAGACAGCTTCACCTTGGAGTAGTTGACGTAGTAAACTTAGTGCCAGACTTTAATGCTTACTCAGTTTGCGAAGAGGCAGTGAAAACTTAATATGGAGGAGGTAAACAAATCAACTGAGGCGGCGAAGGCGCTTCAATAATTAATTCATTCTAATTTGAAAACAAGATTTTGTTCGTGTTAACGTCACTGACGTCAGTTATTTTCACTCCAGATTCAGGCTACTAATTTGACTATTCTGAGAGTTATTACAGAGAGTAGGTAGTTACCTACTATCATTTTAAGTGTATAATTGGACGGCTCTTCGTCACTTCTTGGAAAAGTTTCATCCGCGAAGTTTGAACTCTTCATTCCCACCAACGAAGAAAAAGTTTGAGAAGTTTCCAAGTAATTCAATTATTTAATCCCTCTCTAAAATAAGTTGGCGGTGCAGTGTGAAAGTATAGGTAACAAATACACAACCATTAGGAATCACCGTATTGGCTGTAGGTAGGTATACAGGATCTTCTACAGTATTTTCAAAATTTAGAGTGTTATCTCAACTATAATATGACCAACTTAAAGTTATTTTTTCACCAACTTTTGGTACCTACTTTTTTATCTTCTTGATAGGTAATTACGAATTTGAAACAAAAAGATTCTATAATTAAAGGCAGAGTTCATCCCAGGCTGACTTCTTCAACAACTTTTCAACTAACTTTGAATGGCTCATCCCTGATTTTTCCAGCGAGCTTGCATTCACTCTACTCTCATTTCAAGGCACAAGTTCAAATTCTTTAGAACTAGCAGGCCTCGTTCGGATTGAATTGTTTGGCTGGGAGGCTTCATTTTATTTTCAGTTTCTCGTTAGGGAAAAAAAATGTTTAAGATAGTTTTTGGAATGTTGCTTACTTCATAGGTTCTGGAGATTCAAACGTACCAAATATTTTCCAAACATTCGTAACGTTTTTAGAAACAGGTGCAAGCGCTTGGCACTTGACGTAAGCTGAACATCCGATAACGTAAATCTGTTCGTTAAATCCTCTCGTTAGGAGACACTATCGGATACAATAAGAAAGTCGTGAAATTCAGCCTTAGTCTCACGGTAACCGCTAGTGCATGAATGTCAGTGATGGGTGCCCCGGAACCTTCCAGAGGTTACAAAAAGTTCGTTAACGTATTGTTCATCTCGTGGATCGTAGAGTATTCCATCTAGCCACAGAAGTATCGATCACAAGTCGCACCGTTAACCGGATTAAAGGGAAAAGGGAGCAAGAAAGGACCGGACAGAATTTCAGGGCACAAGTCCAAAAATAGAAAACTATATTTCTCTCTGAATTCAATAAACTCAAACGCTGCATTGGGAAAGAGCGACCGCAGCCTCTGCCCAAACTTGATAGTTTTTCTCTGTCCTCAATGTTGAAACCCTCCACAGTGAACAATGCGGGTCTGCGATTTCGAATTCCCCCATCCTTCTGCTGAGGGTAGCAGGGTGGCAAACTTTTATCTGTTTCTTTCAGTTTTACTGTTTTATCTTTGAAATTAAAATTTTAGTGGCTAATACGGCAAACTTCTGCTCAAATACTACTACTTGCTCAATTCATTTTTATACTGCTTTCTATTGCTAATCCAGAATTTTCTCACATTGGTTGTTGCAAATGTGAACAATATCGTTTGAAAAATAAATGAAATGTATCCATAACAGCTAACGAATTTCTTTCTCTTAATAAAAATGGTTTCCATAATAGACCTGCAGAGCCTAATAAAATGATCCCCTCCATTCGTGCAGTAGCTGTGGCAACACAGCATTGTACAGTGAAGTTACCTAATCCACTATTAAGGTAATAACCGCGTCTCCGCGGCAATTAATTTTGAACATCCGGCCCGTCCGTTGGAAGCATTTTACAACAGACGCCCCAGGGAAAACAAGCCATAAAGTCATCTTTTTGAGACCATAATTTAACTCCCGGACCGTTAACTGCTATTTAGAGGGTTAAATATGAAAACCTCTTTACAGTGTTAACTGAAAACCTCGCTGAAGTTGGCGGGAAAGCTTACCGCAGTGCTGATGAATAAGTCTCGGTCCTATACCTCTCTCCCTGCCACGTTCAATTACGTTGAAAACAGTAGTAAGGGTGCCGGCAGAGGTCCCCACGGCATCCAACTTTGGTCACATTACGCTCACTGTCTGCGACACGGGGAGGTTGTGTGGGTGGGATACGTGGGAAGGTGGAACACCCCTCGTGCTCCAAAGTTTGACCCTAAGGGTAAGCTGAACAATTCAATTGCGTTGGTAAGGATTTCAGTCCTCGACAAAGTTCCTCTTTGACAACGCTGTGATTTTGGGGCAGCCAAATTTTTTAATTGAAAGAGAAAATCTAAAAAACCACATAAAAGCGGAATATTAACTTCTATACATTTGAGGAAATTAGTGAGGCTACTTTTCGAGAGATTTTTCGACAAGCAAGATCTGTTCATTCCCGAGGTTTGGAAACGGTTCAAACGTTTCCTTTCATCTATTCTGAGCAGTTGGAGGAAAATCGCTCTGATTATTCCAGTATTTATCTCTTGAGTCGAACTGCCTTGATGGCGAGGAGGGTATCTATTCGAATAACTATAAGTAAGTTAGAGGCAGCGAATAAGTAAGTTAGGGACAGATCAGCGCAATACGACTTGGCACTGGGGAATGAAGAAACATAAAGCAGAGTTCTAGGTTCATATACTCCTATTTTAGACCTTAAATTGGTTAAGATGGTCTTGGCCAGAGCCGAGGGGTTAACCACTCGTTGAGAATCTTGTTGCGAATCATTGGAAATCTTTATGAAATCTCACGGAATCTTGGAATTTTTTTGAGTGGTTACCCCTCCGGGGTTCATGTTTCTATGAATATCGATGGGAATCTTTGGAAATCTTTATGGAATCTCAAGAAATCTCTGGAGTGGTTACCCTCTCGGCCTGAGCCTACCTTGTCCAGGAAGGCGATGAACCTTCATTATCGGACTAATGGACTATAAGGCTAACGCTGGATGACTGGAAGTTAATTGAGAGTCGTCAGATCGACCCAAAGCAAACTTTTCCAGAGGTTCTTTACTTTGCAACAAACAAGAAATTGATAGTCGGCTTTAATTCAGTCTGACTTCAAGGATTGTAAGCGAAAGCTGTGTCTTCCATAAGGGACGATAAATAAAGACTCAAGCAATTTGTTTCAGTTCACCGTATCTTATCTAGCATCTCTATAAGTTCCTTTGAAGATTGCCTTTAAACCGTTGGGACCATATATTACATCCTAGTGGTTTGCTCCCGAACCCTTTTCATACAATTCCGCTGCCAATGCTTTTCTCAAATAATTCCGGCTCTCAGCGGGGATAACATGTGTGATGAACTTGCTTAATATGGCCAATTCATTTTCATTTTCGCATTTACGAATTACTGACAGGGTAAGGACTGTGATCACGTGAATAATTGGTTTCGAAGTTCCGAGTTTCCCATTACCCTGAACCCCGAAATTTTCCCAAATTAAAATGAAGATTTCTTTTTATTTAGAATAAAATGTGTATACCTATACATGTCACCAAATTTGGGCGGCAGCACTGATATAATTCATAAAATTCACTCCAGTATAGGTAACGGTCATACTTCGTAGAAGGTATAAAATCAGAGGTAACCTTTATATAGGACAATGGAAGTAAGTAATTGATGATCGACTGATCGGTTTCCCCCTTAAGGACGAAGAGGGGGAAGGGGTGCTTCATAGGCACCGTATTTCTCCTGTCCAATCAGAGAGCCAGTTTACCTAAGGGATATTACATTTCCTCTTCAAAGTCACATTCACTTCCTTCGTTTCTGTTTGATTTGTAGAAAAACCGAAATTGAACCCACCGTATCTTCCTACGTACACGAGTGATCAAGACGGAAATACATTTTACAAGTGAGTATTATATGTAACAAATGTAAAAGTGCAAATTTCAGTAGCGTCATCGGTTAAGTAAATTAACGCTATGACAGTGTGGAAGATTCAAAATGTAATCGCCTCATAACTGTAGGTATTTCATAACTCGTAAGTTAGCGAGCCTTTTTCTAATCTATCCCGTCAATGAATTGTGACTGACTTTATTTTGAGCACGATTAATATGGCAGTGAAAGGGAAAAGACGAGGGGTGTTAACCTCAGGAATCTCGTTGGGAATCTCGTTGGGGATCTGAGGCAATAATTGGAAATCTTTACGAAATCTCAGGGAATCTTGGAAATTTCTGGAGTAGTTAACCCTTCGGGGTGCATCTTTCCACGAATATCGTTGAGAATCTCAGAAAATCCTTGGGAATCTTCATGCATCCTCAATCAATCTCTGGAGTGGTTAACCCCTCTGGAAAAGAGGTTCTTTTAAATACAAGTAGGTATACGTTGTAGGTTGAAATCAAACCTCCATAACAATCTGTCATTGATACAACGGTTGAACTGTAACTAACTCGAGAAAAAGATGTCACACTTATAAAATGAAACTTGAATTTTTAACTTTCTTTACTGGCCTCGTAATTTTCATGAAAAACAGAACGACTTATTTTAAAGTTCAATTCTAGCTTTAAACGTGAATTTGCGGGCAAACTTGATGTTGACTTCATTAAAAAGTTTGACTTCTTAGCCGGTTTTTGTTTCCTTTCCTTTTTTTAACAGGGTTAGCAATTTCAACTCTGGCAGATTCTTGAAACGCCGCAGCCGCAGCCGGAATCTTTAAAAGTTTATTTTTCAAACAATGCTCTTATGTTTTGTGTAAGGGTATTGCCCTTCTTTCCTCCCTATGTCGGTCCCTTATTTTCTGTATACCGTGAGAGAGGTACAAACTGGGTATAGTTAAAGCCTCTGAACAACGTAACAAACGCCCAATAAAAGAGAACAAACGACAAAACTTGGAAGAACACGGGGGAGAGGAAACCGAGCACAACTGTTGTACCTGTGATATTTTCTTAACCGAAAGCACACAACTTGGTTGATTCCTGATTTCCTACAAAAGTTTACTGCGGAACTACCCCAAAATATTTTGCTTAGTTGTACCTGAACATTTTTTCGGTCACATCTACAAGGCAATAAAAAAAGAAAGCTCAGAGCCTCCAAAGGTTCATAGGTCATGGGTTTGTGCGACGATCTTTCGATATGAAAATTGATAATATAATCCAGTTAGGGAGAAAAGTTGAGGAAATGGAAGTGTTTACAGATATAAAGAGGAAGATTTGATCGAGAAGAGGGTGTGGAGGGTGAAGCGCAGGATGCCGCTTAGTTCCAGAACCAGCCACCGGAGCGCTCGTCTCACACTATGTCGGCATAGCAGCGTTCGAACGTACCGCGTGCGGGAGCATTGGAACGGTTGCCGTTCTCCAGGCGTTCAAATATCTTCGCATAATCGAGTTTTACGTTTTCAGAAATGTTGATTGGAGCGCTCAAGACTATGTGATCATTACGGGATGTCATTCGAATAAAAGGTAGGATTCAGGCTCAATATACTTACTGTTTAACTTGTTATTTAGTGTTGTTTCAGAAAGAAACGATCAGGTACGTAATCGGCTTACGTGTGTGTTGTATCTTAAGCTAAGCTTCTTTCGAAAGAGGATTATTTGAAGTGATATCTATCGAGAAGCTCAAGAGAATAAGTTTTTCGTCCAAGGATGCGTCCCACCATACTCGGTTAACGTTAAACTCTAGTTAAATTTCAATTTTAACTGGAGTTTAACGGTTAACTGAGTATGGTGGGACGCACCCTTAGACAATGGGAAATGGAAGTTTGACGGTTTGTGAAGATTTTACGAAGATTAGGTACTTAGTTGCAACTTTTCCCTTCAACTCTGTCTTTTGGTATAGGTACTTATGTGTAATGGCTACGAGAACGCATCACTTTCTACTGTTGAAAAGCTGGATTCTGTAAGTGTAGGTAACCAATTTTCGTGAGGGTTTGGTTATTTAGTTTTTGATCTGTTTTTCATCCATGGAATTCTCATAACAGCAATTTCACGTAATATCATCACGTACCTCATTGTTTTCAGGTCCACTTATATAGGGGTCTGTATAAACCAACATTTACTGCAATCACATCGGTAAATAATTGAAGAATAGTGAGTGCAGAGCATTCTACTCGATGAGGTAACCACTCCAGAGATTCCTTGAGATTCCACTGAGATTCCATAAATATTTCCAAAGATTCCCAACGATATTCATAGAAAGATGAACCCCGAAGGGGTAACCATTCCAAAAAATTCCAAGATTCCGTTATTTCATTAAGATTGAACCCATGATTCCAATGATTCCCAACGAGATTCCCAACGAGTGGTTAACCCCTCGATTCTACTTTATTATAAGAGATTATTTTACATTATAAATTGACGAGAAGTGCTTCATGTCATCACATTTGAAAATCAAGTGGTGTAGGTGTACTCTACCGTAAATATCATGAAAGTCCAAACAGATGATTTCAGCACATAATACGGAAAGTTGGATGGTAACAAGGAAACTTTCATATGGGGAGCTTGTCAATAAATCCTCCCATTACTACATCCGCCTACATCCAGCTTCATTTCATCCGTCAAAGAAACGGAATTTGTATTTTCAGGAATATGAAAATAATCTTTTTTTTTGTGGCAGATTTTTAATAATGAATTTTGCTCTGACCACGCCAGATTACTAAATGTCCGCCATTCTTCAAAAGCGCTGGTTAGGCTTCCATTTCACTAGTCTACCTGTGGAGAGGATAATCAAGTGTTATCCAGGGAAATTATTCATGATAATAATGCGATGAATACCCTGATCCCCTAACGATATCCCCCCGTTTTGACTATAAGTTACAATATTCCATGGGTAATCCAGCTCACGTTAAGCTTCGAACTTGTCTTCGAACTTTAGCGTTTTTGGTTGGGTTAAATAAGTTAAAAGTTAAACTTAATCTGAGATGAATAAAAGTTAAGCAGATGAAGCCAAATCCGAATTTGACTCTTAACTGAGAGCCAACGAGTCCACATTATTTAGAGGCTCATATTTTTGTCCAAAAAATTAAATAAAAATGATTAATAAAACTTAATAATTTAATAATAATTTTCTTGGTGGTAGGTACTTCGTTATAAAATAAATGAAAAGTGACGGGGAGCATATACCATGCACAAACCATTTACTTTTATTTTTTCTCTTCCTCCCCTTTAGCTGACCTTTCAGCCTTGTCATGTTCGTATTTACACTTTCTTGGTTTTGTTTTATGTTTTTTTAGTTTCATACGTCTCATGGTGGAGTGAATTCTGCTCTTCGTTTATGGTTACGGCAGGATCTAAAAACAAAGGGTACGATAATGGCCGCACAAACTTTCCCATCCTATATGTCTCTAAGCCTTCTGAGAGACTTTTAGACGAGATAACTAGCATAAGGAAGTCTCTCCGAGTATTTTGAGTACCCACATGACATATTTAGCAAACCTTCAGAAACTCAACCCGGTGGGTGGGGGGGGGGGGGGGGGGGTCGGAAATGCTTTGAGAATTTTTTTGACAAAATAACTTGTTTGAGAAAGTCTCCCCGAGTATTTTGAATACCCACATGGCATATTTCATAAACATAAAAAAACTGACCCATGGGGGTCCCAAGTTCGAGTTTTCCCAGATATACCGCTAATGAGGTATTTTTACCCATAATATGCACTATTACCCCTAAGAAAATAAACGAAATCGTAGGCGCCGATTTTGAGATAAAAATAGAAAACCTGAATTTTTGAGGTTTTTGGGGGGGCTGAGCCCCTCAATTATTACCAATGGAAAATTGGAAAGAGGAGAGTCTGCGCATTATTTTTATACACTCGTGTACCAAATTTGAACAAAAGTGGCCGGATAGTTTGGGCCTTGGCTCTCCGTACATACACACAAACACATACAACGTGTAAAAAACGCTTTTTTTGGGGTCTGGGACGTCTAACTGACACTTTGCAATGAAAAACTCGAAATGTAAAATTATTTTTATCATAAAAATGGTATAAAAATTATATAAATGTAAAAAAGGTTGACGCGTTTTTGTCTCTTCGAAAAAAAAACTTGATCCTTAGAAAATATAGGATGGCATATTATAATACTTGTCATAACCACTACCACACCACTACGCAACAAGTGAAGGAAGTACCAAACTAGCCCACAACGAATAAGCTGAAATCCATCCCTTTTAGTTTTCTCAAAAGTTCTCCCTTGTGTAGTTTCAATAACCAATTTAACTTAACAAGGCAGAGATCAACGTGTGACGTAGTAACTTACCCTAATTATGTGCTGTTCATGTTAAATTAACAAGGTTGTGCGACAACACTCAACAAGCCCAGACCCCTTTTAACCACTTTCATACAAGCGTGTTAAGGGGAAATCTAAAAGGAGAAGCTGACGGCTAACTAGGACTTACAGTGGCATTAACCGATGGGTGCGGCACGCCGTGTTAACCCGAGTCTCCCGCCTTTTCTTTGTATCTATTTTGCCAAAATAAAGTAAATTCGGTAACAATAACAATGGAACCACCGAGGGGTTAACCACTCGTTGGGAATCTCTTTGGGAATCATTGGAAATCTTTATGAAATCTCAGAGAATCTTGGAATTTTTTGGAGTCGTTACCCCTTCGGGGTTCATCTTTCTATGAATATCATTAGGAATCTTTGGAAATCTTTATGGAATCTCAAGGAATCTCTGGAGTGGCTACCCCCTCGGGAACCACGGTATGGTACCGCCCCTGAAAATTCCCTTCCTAAGTATTGTCTGCATATTAGGTACATAATAATGTACATACTTCTCCTGATATGTACAAAGAAATACTAGAATAAAATGGCCGTAATAATCTCCAGTTGGTATTTCAAAAAAGGTACATAAGAACTTGTATTCGTCAAATCGAAAATATTTTTTTGATGAGACGAAAGTGCTTTTTTTCTTTTTCAACAATCCTTGCAGATCAGAATTCATCCAGCAGTTGCCCCTCAAATATTTAATTCATTTTTATTTTATTGGATTCACCGTTAAGACAACTTTTGCGATGAACCCAAAACTTTTTTCCGGAAAGAAACTTTTATAAAATTCATCGGGACATTATGGTCATTCTGATAAATCTGTGAATTATAATTCTCACTACCACTCCAGTAACAATTACTAATTTTACCGTGTAGTGCGCAATCGATAACTTTATGTAAATGGGAGGTAATGATCTTGTAGCTTCCTCTCCCACGACAAGAAGTAAAAAACTATGTTGCGATAAATCTGTGGGAACGAGAACGAACGAAACTTATCACATGGCAATTGTTAGGTCACGTATTTCACGTTAAGTATAATAAACCTATTCTCGTCACGTTTCTAATCCAAGAAGTACAATACACGTTAGGCTTGGACTATTGCATGAGTGTGAAATATACCGTCAGCAACACACCCCGCATCGACACTGGTCGATTGCAAACGATAGGGTGGCACCGCCTGTTTATCATCTATCTGCAATTGCTTACTAATGGATGTTCCCGATTATTTACCCTTCTCTGGTATTGTTTTTTACCCACGTATTTTATCCTCAGTGTGAGCTATATTTTCCCAATTACCTCACCCATAATAATTATTACAACGATTTCGTAACAACCGCTCTCGATTGTCTGTGGGTATAGCTTTATTCTATTGCAGGATTTTCGAAATGTCCTCACTAGACTCCGAGGGGTCTCGTTGGGAATCATTGGAAATCTTTAGGAAATCTCAGGGAATCTTGGAATTTTTTTGGGCGTGGTTATACCCCTACGGGGTTCATCTTTCTATGAATATCGTTGGGAATCTTTGGAAATCTTTATGGAATCACAGTGGAATCTCAAGGAATCTCTGGAGTGGTTACCCCCTCGCTAGATTCTATCCAATCACGAGACTTTTCTGCAAATTTTGTGGAAAGTTACATTCAGCTCAGTTATCTCAATCTCCACCTAACGTGTTTCAAAAAAAGATTTTTCTATCTTAATTTTATTTAGTTGGTTCGTACAAATAAGTTCAATTGTCAGCAGCTGTTGAACATTTCGCTTTTAGAAAGTTGCCTTCAGTTCAGCGCAGAGAACCTTCCAAAGATTAACCCAATTTATAGCAAAAGTTATTCGACTAGTGACACGACAGTGTTTGAGTAAGTTGAGAAACTTCGTAACTTGTAGGGTCCTTTCTATGGTAATGGACCATCAGCTGAAAGCCTTTTTTCGTATTTTTTTTTTGCACTTGCAATAAAAAACCAACTTCATTAACCATCTAATTCGAAACTTGTACTTTGCTGTAAAATGATCTATGACCTATAATTTTAGACAGTTTAAAACTGTTTCCTCAACGCTGAGTTTTATAAAAAACTAATCAGAAGTTTGCGCTTCTGGGTGAAAGCTCCAGCGAAAACTTCTTCCCACAAACACCCTGATACCACTTACCCAGTGTAACCTTACCGAATGTTTCCTCGTACCTATGCCTAAAACTTTTCAATACCGGCAAGAGTCGTAAATGCACAGTATAAAACCCCCTTCTTTACGGCGCCGTTAAAGCATTTTACCCAGAAAATGAAATAAATGAGCTGTGAACTTTCCGTACCATTTTTGCAGGAAGCACGTAAGTCTATGAGAAAATCGTGGTCCATTTTATAAAATCCATTGCAGAATAATGGTGAAAAAGAGGCTTGGAAAACAAAAAGGCGGGACGTGTCAGCGGTTTTGAAGCCGGCTTGACAAGGCAACGGGGGACGTCAGATTCAGTACGTCACTCGACGCCTGAGCGCAGCGGTCAAGCTTTTTCTTCTATTACTGTCAATGCGGCAGATGGAGCTTCCGTTTTGTTCTTGATGAGGATATACGAAAAGCTTTTTGTTATCCTGAATGGTTTAGACAGGTGACAAACGACAGAAAACTTGATTGATTTTATTTATTAATCAGGCCATCCACTAGTTCGGTGTGAAACTGGAACGAAGTGCAGGTAGGGAGGGAGGGGAAGAGAGTGCAGGTGGGGCGAGGACAGACTTTTCACTTAGAAACGTCTCCAGACCTCATATTCATTGGTAGGGCTGAAGTACCTTCGCCCACACTATTCACTGGTAAGGGCTGACGTACCTTCCCCGACTCTAAACCTGTCTGAAGGGTCTGAAGACCCTCTCACTTATTTAGAAACCACTTAATCTTCCCGACAGTATAGCAGTACGGCCACTGCCATTGCCTGTTACTGAGCAGTAACTGCTATTACGGATAAGATACCCTTAACATAATTCATCAAAGAGGCGAGTCGCACGCATTTAGATGAAAAAGACCCGAAATTTTATTCAGAGCCAGCACTCATGTCTTGTTTCTAAAACAAAACGCCTCGTAAAATAACTCAGTGCAGAAAATTCGTAGAAGTTGAAGAGCTTGTGGAATGAAATCCTGTCGAGAAATTTCGCATTGCGGTAAAATGAACCTTTTTTATTGACGTCGCATAAATAAATTATGTCCAAAATTACGATCAGCAATTTTCCTGACTGCTCTCCTGATTTCCACAGTTTTTGCTCAAATATTTCTCATCTGTTTGATGTTTTCAGGTAGTATGTACCCACTTCCTCGCTAGTGATGTAAATATTTCCTTCTTGGTGCAACGTTCTCCAACTCACACAGCGTGTGTGCGAAAAGAAGGTTGCTTTAGAAACTTCTCCGTCCCATAGATTTCTTATCAAGACGCCAAAAAGGCGATTACTGACTATTCCGCAAGCGTAGTTGATTTAAGTGGTTGGCGTGCTGCATGGGGGGAGGGCCAGAGGGCCGCCATTTCCGTACCATCAATCTGAAGCGGCCTCCGTCTGCCTCAGCGTCTGTTTATGTCCTACTTTCTCCAAACAATTTCCTCTCCCTTTTATGCTCCATTCGTCACAGGACCCTGCAAAACTAAAGTGGTGCCTGAGTTTTTGGAGAGACGCCTTCACTGCTTCCTTAACAGACGCCACAGCAGTGGTTCTGTCGCTCTCCGTCAGCTCTCATTCAGTTGAGTTGCTGAGTCCATATAACATGTATGACCAAAATTTAGATTAAACTTTTGTAACGACGAAAAATCGCAAAAAAATCCGAACATAGGGTATCGAGGCCTCCTTGATATTTCGTTCACTGCAGTAGATATCGTCGTTTATCGTTAAAATTTGAGAATGAGTTTTCCCTCTATTGGCAAAGGTCACAACTTTGGTATTTTCCAAAGTAGACCTCGCAAGCAAATTTCCTAGATGGGTGTACACCAACTTTTAATAAACATAATCATCCACAGGTTGAGACCCGTATACGTGGACTTCGCCTTCAGATTCATGATTATGTAATACCTATAGAAAAGTCGGTGTACACGTCATTTTTGTTACAGAAAATATGATTTTGAGTGGCAATGAAACACTGAAAAGTTAGATATTTACCATACAATAATAGAAATCTGTCTGATAGGGATGTGATTAACCTTTTGTTTGTTTGCTTCCCTGCCTTATCACAAAATAATAAAGGGCACTGCTGGTGAAACATTGAGCTAATTATTATCACATCCATTATCTGTAACTGGAAGTGCCACTTATTATTATTTTTCAACAACTCCATTAGTTTTCAATTTATAACAACTTGTTAAACTGACCTGCACGCCTGTGAAATGAAGACTGAAAATCTCTCAGGAATTCAGCCAGCTGGGTACTAATTTGAAGGGTCAACTGGATTTTCAATATCTCTCAAAGTTTCCAGGGGGAAAAAGTCTCGTCCAACCTTTGTGACTCATCCTGTATTGACGTCAAGCCTGGTGAAGAGTGAATATTTATATACCTACAAATGTTGGTAGAACCCACGTCCACACTTTTTTCGCTCTTACATCTTTGTGTGGTTTGGGTGCTCCGATAAGATGGTAAGAGCGATGGTACTATGTTTTACCAGCACTGGAAAATGTGGTCAAGCGAAGGTTGTTAAGTGTCCCAGACTTGTATACGGACCTTCAATTAATGGGTGGTTCCGAACCACCACATTTAACCATCAGCACTAGACCGCTCCGTTCCCCTTTACTGTTGCATAGTGGAATATCAAAACAAAGCTCTCCTTACGCCTAAACTATACAACTTGAGTGGCGTTGTTGAAGTAAAATCACTGAAGAAAACAATAACAATTTTAATGATTCGCGTAGCTTCATTTTCATTCAATTTTCTGTATTGAAATCTTAATAATAAGATAACAATAAAACATTTATTCGGTCCTTGAGAAATTCACTTTCTGAAGAGAAAAGCTCCAATCAGAAAGCTAGGAGGGAGGAAGGGGTATGAAAACTTTCAGGAACTTATGAAAGGTTCGTGAAACTATACTCTAAATAAACCAGTCTTTTTAAAAAGTTTTAACAGCAGTTTGTGTCATGGCGTTTCCGTTTCCACTGGCAAAGTTTTGGCATTGCATCGCTGACATACCGCCCCCAAGGTGATGATAATGCTCTGGCATCGCTGACATACCGCCCCCAAGGTGATGATAATGCTCTGGCATCGCTGACATACCGCCCCCAAGGTGATGATAATGCTCTGGCATCGCTGACATACCGCCCCCAAGGTGATGATAATGCTCTGGCATCGCTGACATACCGCCCCCAAGGTGATGATAATGCTCTGGCATCGCTGACATACCGCCCCCAAGGTGATGATAACGCTCTGGCATCGCTGACATACCGCCCCCAAGGTGATGATAACGCTCGGGCATCGCTGACATACCGCCCCCAAGGTGATGATAATGCTCTGGCATCGCTGACATACCGCCCCCAAGGTGATGATAACGCTATGTATTTCCCACTTTTTAACATTATCTGATTTGGTAATGGCATCCCCGATAAAACAGTCAATAACTCGATACTCAATACGAACAGACTTTCCAGTAATTTCCATCTCGCGAACAATATCCATAAATCTGGGGATGAGAACGCTATTTTTATTTCTAATCTCAATCCTTTCCTTGCCTTCGATTTAATTATAGAGTACAACATTACAGGAGTAATAGTGATTTTTATTTTTAGCTTGATATTTCCCTTGGCAATACTCAAATAAACCTAACCCTCCCTTTGCCAAAAGAGCATTTGAATAGATAAAAGATGTAGATAAAGCTACAACCTCCATCAGATATGTTAAAAAATTTAATATTTTAAATATTTGAGAAGTCTGAAAATGTAAAAGGAAAGGGAGTTGTTTATAAGATTTATGATGTGTTTTGAAAGAAAACTGTAGGGAGTGTAGGGGAGTGAGGGAGAGGTGGAAGTGGGGAAAAGAGGAGAATTCGGGGGAGGGGATTCTGATTTTTTTTTCCAGAAACGAAACCATCAATTATGTTCCTTATTCCGGCGTTGCTCGCTTCCCCTGGTGAAAATAAAGAGATTATCGCTCCTTTCCAAGGCCCACGGGCCATTTTCACTTTGCTGGATTCTCTAAAAAAGATATTCGTTAAACCTGCCTTTTAATGCATCATCATGTTTTACCAAAAAAAAAGTTGGTTTGCTCATTTGACAAATTTTCAGACTCTGGCTTTTTCATCGCTTCTCAATAAGGGTTTATGTAATTTTTTATGGGGTTTCAAAGCTAACCGTGCCTACCCTTTCATCCAGAAAAACAGGTGCTGTAGTAAATCCTTCTTTACAGAGGGCCGTTTGATAAAAGCCAGAGGGCCATGTTCGCATCAGCCATGATAGTGGGGACGAGGCTGGAGGATGGGTGCGGTGTGCGACCTGGCACCCGAAAGGGGAGCACCTGCCAAAATCTTCGATATAACTCAATATCCTCCTCCCCCTCCCGTACATATCCCTGGCTCTCCCCCGCTTTTGATTAATGACTACAACAGTATACTCAGATCAAACATGAAATGAACAAATCAAAATTTGAGGTCATCTCTTTTAACAAAATAATGGCAAAACTCAACCAATTTTTATAAACCATGTTTCACTTACAAGGTGAAAAAAATCAGAAATAACTAAATCCACTATTAGGCGTTAAATATGAACCTCCGAATCACAAAAGTTGGAAGTTAGGGTACGACGTCCCACTATGACCAATTCTAAGATACTTAAGGTAAGCAAACGAGGGGTTAACCACTCGTTGGGAATCTCGTCGGAAATCATTTGAAATCTTCATGAAATTACAGGGAATCTTGGAATTTTTTTGGAGTGGTTACCCCTTCGGGGTTCATCTCTCTATGAATATCGTTGGGAATCTTTGGAAATCTTTATGGAATCTCAGGGAATCTCAAGGAATCTCTGGAGTGGTTACCCCCTCGTAAGCAATGCCGTAAAAATATGTCGTAATATGGGAGACTGAAAATTTGTCAGCTTTGAAATCGTCTCGAAATCAACATATTACTTACTTAAGTGTAAATATTGATTGGGAGCGTGATTTTGATACGTACTAATATCTATAAAATAAAATGAGCCACAAGGTGGAATCCGAGGAGGTAACCACTACAGAGATTCCTTGAGATGCCACTGAGATTCCGTAATGATTTCCAAAGATGAACCCCGAAGGGGTAACCACTGCAAAAAAATTCCAAGATTCCCTGAGATTTCATATAGATTTGCAATGATTCTCAACGAGTGGTTAACCCCTCGGTGGAATAAAAATCATGAGTAATATTTCCAGGTATGCATAAAACCTCCACCACAAAGGGGCACTCGTCTCGTCTGACTCTGCTTTCTATAATAATGAAATTCGCTTGCAGGTACGTCACGGATGATTTTTCTTAAAGTAATATTGTTTACTCTGGGTGACCCGATATTAGATTTTGCTTTCCATCATCGGTCCCGACACAAGAATAAGTTAAAAAGTCAATGGGTTCTGGGAATACCGCAGTGCGGATTTTCAGATCCTCTTCTCTTCTGACTTTAAGCTCATCTCCATCTCATCGTTTATGTCATGATAAATTCAAAATCAAGCCTAAAAACATTTTTGCTTTCTCGCTACCCAATACTGCAAGAACACTGCTGTTTCAAGCAAAATTTCGAGATCGATGCTTTGTGTTTTCCACTATCCTGAAGGTATAAGTATAAAAAAGAGGTCAGACACCGCCACACCCTTCGACTGATTTTGATAAAATTTGGTGTTTGCCTGTTGTCTGACACTTAAGAAATAAGGAAAACATTGAAAACTACCGACTGACACTCGATTTTTACTTCTACTTTACATCTAATGTGTCTTCCGGCCTCCAGAAAGGCAGCAGACAGTATTTTTAAGGTTTTAAGTTATAAAATACCATTCGTTGCTTTATCGATTAGTTTACAATTTATTTAAAAAAGAAAACAACGGAATTGTAATGAGTCAGAATATGATACAGAAAGCTAAAAGCGAGTCAAGATTTTCTTTAAGTTTTCCCTCTGGGGGTAAAAATAGACTTCATTAGGCAGAGAGAAAAAAAGGAGAAAGCTGTAAGGGGGTCTCCATTGTTTCGATGAGATGTTGAGTCCATTTGCCTAAGAGAACCACGTTTCTACTTTTCCTTGACTCACGACCTAATTTTCACAGTTCTTTTATGCTTAGCACATTTACCCTTTTTTTGAGTCGATGCGAAAAAAATATGCCTTCTTTATATTCGATAACAGGAAAATACACCGTACAGCCGCCAAGAATTTATACTACTGCCATTCAGCGCCTGAACCAGCGCAACCCGAATCCCCTTTTTTTGTGAACTTGAACATCATTATTGACTTTTACATAATGTCTTTGAATCACGGCAATACTGACTTCGTGAAGGCTACAGTGAAGGGTTTACAAGGGCAAAGATATGTGCGAGGGAGTAACCACTCCAGAGATTCCTTGAGATTCCCTGAGATTCCATAAAGATCTCCAAAGGTTCCCAACGATATTCATATAAAGATAAACCCCGAAGTGGTAACCACTCCAAAAAATTCCAAGATTTCATAAAGATTTCCGACGATTCCCAACGAGATTCCTAGAGTGGTTAACCCCTCGGATATGTGCGGGGCAAGAGTAAGAGTACGTACCTAATAAATAACCCAGTCTTAATTGCCTTTGCTCTTTTTGGCGAAGGTATGACAGATTTCCAGATTTAGCCTCAAAATCACGTTTGATGAATTAATTAAGGCTTGCTTTGACATTAATATTTGATCCTTTAATCCGAAATCTCATCTTCACCAAGCTGCTTTGATAGGTAGCTGAAGGTTTGAGGTTGCTACAGGTCGGGGATGAGAACGAGCTCACCTAGCTATAAATTTCCAGGCCCGACTCATTTCAGGCAAATCCAAATTGAGCAAAGACGTTTTACATTTATATTTTTCGCTTATTCAGTCCCGTCTTCTTTTGAGAAAGTCATTTCTCGGTTGGTTGTTTTCTTGATGAGAAATTGAGAATTCCAGAAAATATGAGTGGATAAGGAACCCGTCTTGTTAAAAAAAAAAAAAAAGAAACCTTACAATTTTTCTTTTTAGGATAAAAACACAAGCGCCACCAGAATGGTTTTTTTCCGATTTCTTTTCAGACCATTCCACAGTGTGGCGATTCAAGTCTCTTCAAAAAATTAGACTTCGAACATAAAAAAAATTTTAAGGTGTAGGGTGTTTCCATACTGATTTGTTTCACTACTGATTCAAATTTTAAAGTAGGAAACTATCACCCACTTATCGTAGCTCATTGGAAAAGAAGTTGAGAAGGTGAGATTTTAGTGGAAACAGCCTATTTGGTTGAAAATGAACATCTCGGAATCTCACATTGAAGGTTTTGTTCGACTGGATGCGACGAAACTGGTGCCGGGAAAATGGATTCCTTATTTTCTATCAAAGCCCCTTGGCGAACAAAAGGGAACGAGATCGACTTTCAAAGAAGATGGTAAACGAAAACAACTGCGAAACATTTGATTTCTTCAACTGTCAACTTTGTGTCAATACCAACAAGTTGACATATTTTGATATTCAAAATAGGGAAGGCTCAAAGTACAATCACAAAATGTCATTATCACCCATTTTTCCCCAAAGGAACATACTAAAGGCTGTATAAATTTTTTGTAATATTTTCCATTTTCACAAGTCTATTTGAAAATATTTGATGGCGTAGGGATCGCTGACACTAATCCAATGGTGAAAGGCGCAGGGGGAAAAGCCTCAGGTGCGAAACGTCGCAGCTTTGCTCGTCAATATCGAGCTTTCGGCCCTCATCTCTGAAACCCCATCCTGATCCAAATCAACCCCACCCACTCTACGATCCAAAAGCATCAGAGTTCACCGGAAAACACAAGTTAGTGTCAACAAAGGCGAAGAGGCCAGAGGAATTCCTCTGAGGATCTCTGCTAAGTTTTTCTTTGGAAACTTCAAGTGCAGGAGAAAGTTTACAAATGAATTCCAACCCCTTGGAACAACAGTCGTTATCCTTCTAAACCCTTAATACCCTTCAAAATTTGTTACCCGCAACCGACTTATTACATTTTATGTTCTAGTGGGCGTGGTTGGAATATAAATCAACGTCTTCATCACATTCAATTTACGACTTTCACTGTAAGACCCAAATGAGGAATTTCAACGCTACAGTTACAGTGTTAGCGATTGTGGAAAAGCTACAGGACGTATGTATAGGGCCATATGCATTTCTTTACACTGTCAGATGAGGAGACATGATACATGATACTGCGGAGGGATAACATGCTTGCTAGAGAGAGTAGAATTAAAATGTTACGGTGAACGGTTGATAAGTACATTCTGTTTTGTTTTCATTTTCACTGTTTTCATTCATTGAATCGTTGATTCTCCAAATAATGGTGCATTTTGCGAGTTGTAAAAACACCAAGTGTACAAACAAAACCTATCATATTCACTGCGTACCTCCTATACTGTCTTTGCTACTTTTCAATAAACTCTATTTAAAATGCATACTGGGACATACATTTTTAGGGGTGTATGTGTTATAACTACAATGTATTATGTATAAGGACAACACATCGCTAGGAGACGCTTATCCATTATTTGTGATTTTGACTGTGAGCCGAATAAAAAAATTAAGAGGTTTTCTGTTGGTAACAATGGCAAGAAATTGAAATTAAGGAAATGAGGAGAAAAACGTACAAATGATAATCAAGATAATTGCTATAAAAACTGAAGCTGTTTCATTTCCCTCCTACTGTCTCCCCTTGCGAGTCATTTTATGACAATAATGAGTCTTATGGTATCATAAGAAACAGCCCTATGCTGTCATGAGAAACAGGCCTATACTATCATGTGAAACAGGCCTATTCTATCATGAGAAACAGGCCTATTCTATCATGAGAAACAGGCCTATTCTATCATGAGAAACAGGCCTATGCTATCATGTGAAACAGGCCTATGCTATCATGAGGAACTTCGCATCCCTATGCTATCAGGAGAAACTGTCCTATACTATCATGAGAAACAGGCCTATGCTATCATAACAAACAAGTGTTCGATTTTAGTCATAGGGACGACAATTCAATTTCAAACGGTATAGTTGATTGTATTTTCCAACAGTCGGAATATCTGACAACAAATGCGGAAGGAATTGATATATTATGTATGCTAACCAACTCTAGAATATGGAAGCAAACAGGAGGCAATTAATAAGCTAGTAATATCAGGAATAATTATTAAGCTCATCAAAATTGGGTAGTCATGCATAAGATGGCGTGCTGACGCGAACAGGAACGGCAAATATCTTGAACACCTAATCACTTACTAGCAAGTTAAGTTCGTTATTAGCTAATGCTACCAGTAGAGGTGTATCAACAAGTTTTTGATTATTACCTCCTGATGAAATTTTAATTACGGTGAAACCGAGGAACTCTCTCATTTTAAGTCAACACATTTTCTTGTAAAATCTAGCAAGCCATATATTATATACTTTTAGTGAAGGTAAGTAGGTATTATATTTTGAAGCCCTTTAAACTAGGGTGATGGCGATGAGCGAACAAGTGTCTATAAAGGAAGAACTTCGTCGACTGTACATATCTAATCTATCTATATCATAGTCGAAGTAGATATAGAGTGCATAAACATGTTCTGTTAAAATTGAGTCAAAATATAGATTGAAAATAAGAAGGTATCCAGGTAAAAACAAAAATTACCCCCAATATAGGTCTCAAAACTTTCTAAATGAAAAACCTTCTTGACTGAAGACTCCACTTCAACCTGTAATTTCTTACATGAAAATTGAGCTCGAAGAGAAATACTTTTGGAGATAAGAAAAGGAAAACTGATGGAACCATTGGATAGGATTGCCACTAGAGGGGTACGAAAGCGAGAAAGAAATCAATAGGGATTGGGTTGTTGGCTCTAAAAAGCTGAGATCCTGTCAAAATGCTCCATGTTTACTACAGGCTTACAAGTTTCATACAAGTCAGCACTCAATAAAAATACTGGAGAGATATCTAAAAAGGTTGAGGAAGGAAGGAGGCTGATAACCATTCCAGAACACAGAGGATGCCAGTTCAGCTCCATAGTCACTAAAGATACTACTAAAGATAGAACTTTTCGTCAGTTTCACACTGAAGGGTGAAAATTAGAAAAGTAAATTTCAGGAGGTAGATGTAATGGTGTTCAGAGCAACGAAGTTGTTAAAGGGACTCGGAACAAGTTATACTCTGGTAATATTATAATCAAAGGCACTTCCACTAATTTGATGATTTTGTGCCTGATTGACGAATAAGAGGAATTTTAATAAAGTTTAATCGCGAAATATCAATTACAGAAGATATTTAATAAATAACTGAAGCTCATTAGACGAATCGATAGAATGCGTGCTAAAGTGCTGCAAAATTACAAAACAAAATTCCCTTTCCTCTCTGTTGCAAACAAATATTCTTCGTGGTCTGTGAAAACAGAAAAACATGTTCCTATTAGGGTGCGTCCCACCATGCCCAGTTAAAATTAAACTGGAGATTTTGTCCAGTTTAATTTTAACTGGGCCTGGTGGGACGCACCCTTAATCTTTCATTACTGTAACGGAAAAGTCAAAATTTATATATTATCAGTAGAAAATATCAGTCTCTATATGCAAAGAACTCGTGGTATTACAGTCACTGATTGCTGCACCCTCTAGATTTGTCAGTCTCCGCTGGATGTAGAAAAAAAAAATCACAAGAACTGTGTTCTATTTTCCCGAGGGGTTAACCACTCCAGGAATCTCGTTGGGAATCATTGGAAATCTTTATGAGATCTCAGGGAATTTTTGAATTTTTTTGGAGTGGTTACCTTTTCGGGGTTCATCTTTCTATGAATATCGTTGGGTATCTTCGGAAATCTTTATGGAATCTCAGGGAATCTCAAGGAATCTCTGGAGTGGTTACACCCTCGTATTTTCCTGTTAGTTTAACGGAGAAGAAATGCGCCACTTTATAGGCTTTTCTGCTAGGTGTTAGCATGACATATTAAGACAAGAAAAGCAAGAGAAATGGCAAGTTTCATTACATCACCACTACAACTTTATTGCATAATAGTATTTATGTGCTCAGGTTATTACTCTGGAAATGGGCTCGGAGGTGGAAATACATCAATGTGTAAACGTTCGCAGCGTTTCCTCCGTTTAGTATACAGAGCTCTATTTTACAACGTCCCTACGCCAATCTCAGAAACTTCATCTATGTTCAGTGTCTTCGGTTAAAAGCTGGTTACGTTTGCTTATCAAAATACACGGTACTTTGCTACGTGTACACTGAAAACTATCGTCACCATGTTTATCAACCTATGGCTCAATCGAGGGGTTAACCACTCGTTGGGAGTCTCGTTGGGAATCATTGGAAATTTTTATGAAATCTCAGGGAATCTTGAAATTTTTTTGGAGTGGTTACCCTTTTGGGGTTCATCTTTCTAAAAATCTTTATGGAATCTCAGTGGAATCTCAAGGAATCTCTGGAGTGGTTACCCCCTCAGGCTCAATACTGTGTGTGTTGATTGTAGGTTGAAACTACAAAACCACTTAAAAAGAAGACCACGTATGGCCTAGATTTAGTTCCCTAATTCAACGGCCTCTTCTCAAAAACAAAAACGTTCCGGAAAACTCACACAATTTATATGGTAAAGCCGTAATTGGAGGAAAGGAAATTTGAGTTAAGGAAAGAATAACTTCTAATAGGGGAAAGTGAGTTCCCTCCAGGTGGTTTTTAGGCCATTCTCCAGCTCTCCACTGCTTGGCCGTACCTTTGCACGCAGTTTCCGATATTTCCCTGTGGACTAGGGAGCCATGTGGCCCCCCAGGCCACCATTTCAACTCATGAGGCCCCGCGTGAATTTCCTAAAGTCTTATTTAACCCATAACCCGTCCAATTCACTTTTTTGCCCTCCATATTCGTACCATCTCATCTTCAATGGTATTGATATCCGAAACCGATGTGTGGTGAATCCGCAAAGCCCCTTTATCGGCCGCACATGTTCCGAACGGTTCGCGTTGACATTTCAATAACTTTTACCGGTATTATTAAATCTCTAACTTTTCATCTTTTATTCTTATCGACAATTTTTATAGGGAAAATAACACTTTCGTCAGTCGTTGTAAATCATGGGGACGAATAATACCACAGGCATAGTCCAAATCAGGCTGGGAGCGTACCGATAAGTCAGAATTTCTTGCAAATATAGGGCTGATCAAATCTTTTTCTTGAGCAGGGAAATATCTGCTCAGGGTCAGATTGGAATTTTTAGCGTATGGTAGGATATGGAACCCAAATCAGGATCGGCGTCAACTGAAAATTTTCAAAGAAATTATGACTAATCGGTACGCTCCCAGCCTGACTTGGACTATAGCTCAATGCTCAGTGCAAAGCACTACCAGAGTCAGGAGGCATTTTGGTTCCGATGGTACAAAAAAGCTGCTTGTGTCTGCACTTGGCAGAAGAACAAGCAGGACTCTCGTCACTACCAAAAACAACTGTCATTAGAACGTAAATGCAAACATGTGGGTACGTCACCAGCCGATTTTTGCTATTCTAGGCCCGTAACGTGTAATTAGTCGTCTCATTTGGAGTCACGTAAAGCGCGAAACAACAGCAACGTGACACGTGACACTGACAAATCAGAGTACGCCATTTTGTTCAGAGACTAAATTTTTATGGTAAACAACAAAACTTAATCATCGTCCAAACAAAATATAACTCACAGAGAATTATGAATATTTGCTGTTAAAAATAATTATAGAAAGGTGAAGAACACGGTGAAGAAGATACCTATACTAATCCAGATGATCTACAACGCAAGGACCAGATACATTGTTAAGTTGGCGAACATTTGACGGTTGAAGAAGACGCTGGGGGGCGGGGGGGCTTAGTTGCAATTAGTGAATACACCCAGCAGCAGATTTAATTCTTGGCCCCTAACTGCCACACCGCCACCCTGCTGTAAATCATAAGCCTCTTCTTGGGGAAAGGGATGAAGCGGGTTGTTTTTCATTTCGAGAAACGAAATGAAATAAGGCTCCTTGGTGGCAAGATTTGCGCCAAAATATATTTGAATTGTACGCTATATCTTCAAAACTCGAACACGCTACAAAAGTTATTAAGTTTTGAATTTATCTCGGATTTATTTTTCGTTCTCTCCTCATCTGTTTCAGCCATTCATTCTGTGCGATAATAGTGGGTATCTACTACTGGGTGAGAATGGTTAAGTATAGGGATTATCTAGAGATCATCATAAGTCGAAGAAAAAGTAAGCAGTTTTCGGGAATAGTCTGTCTGTCCACATGCTCACTGCACGACGAATTTTAAAGAAATACGAATGCTCTCTCTGCTACGTTTGAAACAGAGATGATAGAGTTTCTTTCTAGGAAGAAGTCCGCAACTACCTCCATATGAAAACCCATTTACCTGCTTCAAAGACATCTCGTTATGTGAAAATTTATATTTTTCGTCTCTAATGCCTCCCGTTAAGTGTAATGGAGAAAATTAATGAAGCGAAATTATCCTTTAAAGTCACGAGATTTACGAGCACCGAGCTGCCGCCGAGACCGTTAAGTCATACTTTAAGACGACGTTAAGTTCGACTTGCCCTCCTACGTAAGCGAGGACGTAAGCGGCTGCCTTCGAGACTTAATTTCCGACCTTCCATTCCCCTATATTTAGTTATAAATAATAGCAGGTTGTTCTACGACTTTCCTTGTAAAAGCCATTTTGAATGAACGTCAAAAATATTTCTCGGTCCCCTGGTAAGAAGCAAGTTCTGTGTAGGAGGCTACAAAAAATGTGGTGGGTAAGAAGAAATCGAGAGGGTAACCACTACAGTGATTCCTTGAGATTCCCTGAGATTCCATAAAGATTTCGAAAGATTCCCAACGATATTTATAGAAAGATGAACCCCGAAGGGGTAACCACTCAAAAAAAATTCCAAGATTCCCTGAGATTTCATTAAGATTTCCAATGATTCCCAACGAGATTCCCAACAAGTGGTGAACCCCTCGGAAGAAATGGTTTAAAAATTTAGGAAAGGCTAGAGCCAGACACATTTCCATTGAAATACCACACTCATATTGGAAAGCATTCGGTGCACGGGCAAAGCTCTCGAGAATCCAGGTCGCGGAATATCGAATCCTACAAGTTGGATAGCTTTTGCCTCTTTCACAAGGAAATGTTGTTTTTCCCGTTGAGTGGTTCCATCCTAGAAAACCAGACTGAATCTCACTCCAGTTTCATCATCAAGCTGTCTTATCAATGGCAGACATCACCCACTTTCAGCGTTTACCTACACGTGCGTGAACGGTAATAGCCCCCTGGAAAAGGCTGCTTTTTCATCATCTTCATCCCAGACAATACCAAGAAAATTCAACTCACCAGTTAGCTCTATCATTTTTTGTTGATAATTAGTCCTTTTCTCACTTCTTCTCCTGTATCAAAGAGAACACTTCATATGGACTAAATTTAAGATGACAATGAAAGGAAATAACTACGGAAGTTGCCTTTGACTGGCGAAGGTGATTTTGCTCAAACAGCGAAATAAATAAAAAATAGTCTGAAACTGACTCGGTGTAGTTAAGCGGTAGCAGAGGATTCAGCAAGAAGCAGGTAGCAGTACAAATATAATGTAAATTTCAACGGCTTAGCTTTTTGCTTACAACTCCATACTTCAAATTTTTAGTACAAAAAATGGTCCAAAGTTTTAAGGCTCCAGAAGCATCATACGAATTTAATAGGGAGGTACCTGCATCGGGGAAAACTTTCTCAGTTCTCATTCATGGAATTAGAAAAATCTTAAAGCAGCGAATGAATGGGGAAATAATCAAACGGATAGTTGGGAAATAATCGTTGCTTCATGGAACTCCATTGGGAAAATGTTATGCAGCGCTCTCGTGCAACTCGACTGACATTTTGATTATGTACGAACTCACCACCAGTATGTAATTAAACAGATAATGAATTGAATGCAACACATATTGGACATTGTAAGCTGTTGGAAGCTTCATAATTATCGTCCCATTAATGACCCTTCAAGAACACTCGCGCCGGGCTTCCGGAAACGCTATTATACCATGTAAACAAGCTCATACCACCTATTTCATCACGTTAAATTATTTTATATCAAACTACCAGAACCAAGTTACTTCATTAGTCCTCGTAAAGGACCTCTTTATAACATTTCGCTGGTTAATGTTTAATGTACTTTTAGGTACGTGTGGTACGTGGGTTATTTTCGTGAGTCAGAAATTACAAAAAATCATTCTTATTGTACCTTCATGGGTCCTGAACGGCTTCTATTGACATTTTTTCGTTTTTCTCCAGCTAAGGCTTGAAACTGTTACGTAATTACCAGGGAACAATAGCTCTTTTTTCACGTTTTCTCTATACATGAGCAAAAATAGGTGCACTTAGCAATTAGGTATAGGTACAGCCATCCTGGTTGCTTAAACGAATTATTTTAAGCTTTTCAGCTTTCACTGAGCTTTGTAATTAGCGTATAGACTAATTGTAACGTTCTCAATGAATTCGCTAGTTCACGTACCTACTCATCACAATCACGTTGGCAAATGATTGTGAGTGACTACAGATGGAACGTTCTCGTTAATGAAAAAGAACGAATTACTTCTTTCCTCAACAGGGTTAAAACATTTTTCTGAATTCGCAAGTTGAAATTCTTTAAAAAAATTTAATTTCCAATGTGCAAAGCTGGTTACCCGTTTTCTAAGTATAACAATAATTTCGCTACATACGGATATACAAAATCCAATGGTATCGTTATCAGTATCACAAAGTATCGGACCCTTTGTTATCATGAAGTTTTAGTGAAGTTATTTCTGCTAAAGCATGACGGACTTACTGTACAGTGTACAATGTACTTATACGGGGAAGTAAAAAAGGTCTCTGTATTGTTTTTTTATCAATTTATATTAATTGTATTAATTATACAAGAAAGTGGAGTAATCCTCTTGAAAATGATGAAAGCTCGTGGAAATATGTTGAAATTTCTGTGGACCGGAGAATAAGAAATGGTGCCTCGGTATCACGTTAATCTTTTAAACTTATATAAACATTTAAAAAATTCTATCCTGAGATAAGACGAATGGAATCCATTTACGAAAAATATTCAGTATTTTCTCTTTCCTCCGTCTACATTGTAATGCGCAATATATTATTTCGGCAGCGGTTGGAACTGGGCTCGCGCTTTTCCTCAAAAAAATGAGATATAACGTAAATAAATAACAAATAATGACCAGTTCAAATGGGAGGCTAAATGACACAGCAGAGGTTCAAACTGGATGACAATAATCGTGTACAAAATTATTAAGCAACGTTACTTCAATTTTTTCGAAACTTTCGAATTTTTAAAAAGGCCTTTTTGAACCTCCAAATTTGCAGTAAGCTATTTTCCACAGTCTGGTTCCCACTAAGTGATTTGTTTGTTGTTTGTTGCAGCATGGCAGCCAGAGGCAAGGTGACCTGGTGCTGGTGGGGGGGCTGGACACATAGCTAAAATGAAGGCAGAGCTAGTTGTCTTAGTTAGCCTCTTGGCTGAAACATTCGCCCAAGTCTCATGGACTCCAATCTTCGTCGATGGAAACAGTAAGTAAATTTCCCTGGTATCGACTGGAGGACGCATATAGAAACTTGATTAACCACTTCAGGTTAGGGCTGATACTGTTTATTTTGTTCTACGATAGGAGAATAGGTACGATTTTGATTTTTTTTAAAATAAAAAATCACTCGATTAAGTATATGCTATGTCGCTCAGAGTCCTCCAGAGAATAGTACGAGTAGCTTATAGCTGAGGGTTGGGGGGGGACAAGCCCAGCAACTACACCGTTTAAAGAACTATCCATTGTGCTCAGCTGGCAGCACTACCAAATACCAGCTCCCCAGCCATCGTGTAAACGATGGGGACCTACAGTTTTAGGTGGGTTCCGAACCACCACAGCCTCGATATACATTTCACTTGACATGCTGAACATATCAGAGGTGAATGCCGAGCAGAAAAACTTTTTGGTAGGATCGGGATCGAACCGGTGTGACCCGGCTCCTCAAAAGTCGACCATTTAGTCCACTGGGCTATCGAGGGTGGTATCAGAGAATAGTAACCTATCATAGTAAGAGCGGGGACTGCTCTGATATACCTTTGCGTCGGAATAAATCAGGGACCTCGGCCAAAAAACTGACAACAAAGATACAAACCAGTTAATTTCCATGTGGAATGCAAGGACACTCCGGAGCTCGAGTGATATGTTTATACATAAATACATATAAAAATGACGCTTTTTAATTCTCTCATTTGGAACCTGCGCTGGAACTTTGCTTTCAGCTGAGTTTTTCTCATCCGGAAAGTGAGCGGTCGCTACAACGCTGCGAACCTCGAGGCTTATTGCCCTTTCAGTGAGAGCTTAACTTTGTTTATGCCTCTTTTGATTGCCCTTTATAAGATATGAAAGAAAGTTAGAGCGGTTAACCCTTAAGCAAATGCCCAACCCTTTTGTTTACTCTATAAAAAAAGAACCGAATAAGCTGGTCAATGCAATATTAAAAGAATTCTAAGAAGGCTTATTTCTTATTTGTCTCGGGCAAAGCCCTGGTTCGAATTGAAGCTTTTGGTATTGGAGATGGAAGTCACGTCCGTGGAAGGGGCCGTCGCGTCCCAGACGTCTTCCGGCCTTAACGTGTCACCTCCTCCACTCACGAGGTCATGTAGTCCCTATAGCTGTAGCTGCAGGCCAATCCAGTGACAACACCACTTTCCCAACTTTCTTTTCGTACGTTAAATTCAGTTTTAGTAAGTAGGTAATTTCCTCCCTTTCACGAATTATCATAACTTAGCCTCTTAAGTGTTCATTTGTTTATAACATAACTGTATAACTCAGGCTTTATTTCCCCTCGTCTCTCTAAAGGTTGGGGTGTAAGTATGAAATAATTAAGTTTTCGAATAAACCAAGATTTGCTAATATTTAGAATCCCAACAATAAACATTAATATACCCGGAGCCAAAACTGAGAAACTTGTAGAAACTTTGGATTGACCCGGAAACTACACATTTGAATGATTTATGTAACACGTGACAGCAATAGATGGAATTCAAACACACTAATTAGATTGTAGCAGGCAACTTCCCCAAACTTGCCGTAACTGGATACATCTAACATTTGCCTAAGAACACTAATACCCTTAACTTAGTTGTAAAGCGTTAGCTATTCCTCTGCATGAGATAGCCTTTCCTCCGATTACTTCGTTTATCAGGGCAGCCAACTTGTAAGCCGGTTATTTGTCTTTCCCATGAATTTATTCAGGAGACGTTCTCCAGATTAAGGTCCAACGAGTAATCAATTGCCAGCAGACATTTTAAATAACTATATCTTCGTAACAAGCTGGAAAAGCTCTTCCTCAACTCCATGGAAGAACTCAATTTGAGAAGCTGGTGAAAAGAAAGGCGACAAGTCGCCGGTCGCTGTCGCTTCCATCCGTCAGTCATTCATATGAATTCACGCTATAGGAAGTTAGTCGTGAGCCGTGGTCCCGAGTCGCCGTCGCTGAGATTGGGATTGTACCTTTATGTTAAGGTTCTCCATAATTGGAGTCTCCCGGAGCTCATAAAGGACCACTGCAAAATGTAAAAACTCAGAAAATAAAGGGTCCGACAACAGTCGCACTAAACTTTCTCGCCCCATGTGATTTTTTTTTTTTTTTTTGGATTTCTTTGAGATTTTTTTGCGGGCGTAATTTTTAAGCAATCCAAAATCGGTTGAAAATGACCCAAGAGCATCTATCTGAGATCACTCCCACCAAGTTTCATGGCTGTCATTCTATTACTGTAGTCCCAAATGCGTTCCGACCATTCAAAAACGTGGTTTCTCATTCTCAAGTCATTTTCGACACTTTTTTGACTACAACGGCCGTAATTTTGAAGATCACAAAATTCTGTTCGAAAAATGTTTAAGTTACATAGTTCTACACAAATTTACCAAATTTCATGACAATCGGTCAATAAATGTGAATGGCGCCGAAACGATCGAACTTTGGTCCAGAACGGCCGTAATTTTCAACCAATTCAATTTTAGTTGAAAAGGACCACGAAGCATCTATTTGTCAACACACTTACCAATTTTCAGTGTTATAGATTGAAAAGTGTACCGTCGGCGCTTGTCCGACTAACCAAAAACACGATTTTTGAATTATTTTGGCGGTTTTTTGACAATAGCGGCCGCAATTTTTGACCAATCAAAAAATCCTTGAAAATGTGTCTCGGCAGTAATTTTAGACAGGTCCATACCAAATTTCATCAAAATCGGATGAACGGTATAGGCGCTAGAGCACTGCACGGACTGACGGACGGACTGACGGACGGACGGACTGACGGACGGACTGACGGACGGACAGACTTTTTCCAGAAACCACTTTTTTGGACTCAGGGGACCCCCAGGATCATGGGAAACCCAAAATCTCAATTTCGAAATTCTGCACGAAAACAATACTTTCTCGCCATATATGGCTAGCGAGAAAGTAACGAGAAAGTAAAAAGTAAGTGGTATCGGTTTCTTCAGAGGAAGCAGAGGAAGGAAAGACAGCACACATTTGAATTCAAAGAGGGGACATTACTTTTTATTCCATCGCCGTGTCCTCTTCTAATTAAATTTGTACTGAATTGGAGATTTGGCATAAAATTGGGGAGGCGTTGCCGGGAAAAGCCGGGAAGCCTCCTAGCCGGAGAGCTTAGAGCTAATGAAAGGAAACAAAGTAATATTTTATTAACGATTATAAGTTGGCACTGAGCAGAGCAGTGGACCCGTTGCCAAGTCACTCCACTTAGCTAGACGCGTTTATGTTTTATAGAAATAAAAAAATAACTTTATACTTACTCGCTTTATATATATAAATTAGCCTCATAGGCTTTTTAAATATTTAGCGCGTATTTTTTATTCATTTAACTATGTCCTATGATAAGCATGGCGAAGGGAAACAATTGGTTGATCTCTTGTTTAAGGCGTACCCGTATCCACGGGGGGGGGGGGGGGGGGGTTAAGGGGGTTAAACCCCCCCCCCCCCATGAACGGAAAATTAACATGGCAATGCCAACGTGAAGCCAAAAAATAAATATAGGCTAAACCCCCCCCCCCCCTGACACTAACCCCCCCCCCCATGACCGCTTTCTTGGGTACGGCCTGGTTTAAGGAGTGCATCAAACCACTGTTTCAATGACTAGAAAACGTAGATAAGTACCTACTTAGAAAAATCTTCCTAAAAAAATCATTATCTACGGCTACGTTTGGTCTTATAACTTATAACCAATCATAGTTCGTTTCTATTTTATTTTCTGATATCATTTTATTTATTTTATTTTATTTTTTTCTGAGCGCCAAATGAGACTCCAAACTTCAGCAATCCATTCAGTCAGAGCAGGAAAAGAAACTACGTCATCTCACAAGGAAGTAATCTTTGGAATAAATGGTTTTCAAATAAAAATGAGAAAAAACGAGAAAAAGGAAAAGTAACACTTTTGAAATCAAAATCGATGAGGATTCTTGAATAAGAACCATTAAACAGCCAATGATTGCCCACTCACTTAAAAAATAACGCCCACCTCAAACCCTGTAAAGTGTTTTAATTCACTTTTTTTCTTGTGATGGCATCTATATCCTTTTAAAATTGAAATGGAAATTTCCGCGAGACCGCCTTCACCTTTCACAAATACTTCCTTTCGTATTTACAGCAACAAAAGGCTCCACGAAGTGAAAATAATTACGCCGCGTTCCAGGCCTTCTTAACGATGAATCGCGAACGGGCCTCCTAACTCAGGTTCCAAAAGCTTAGCATTGGCAACCTCAGGGGCCGTTTCCGCCAAACCATAGCCATTTGCCGCCAGATGTTCCTTTGTGGCCTTTACGGCACTTCCGCCCCACGTCAAAATGAAAAGCGAAACGCTTCTAGCCGATATGTGGCTCACTGTGCTCGCTAGTGGCTTTCAAAGAAACTCAAAAGTCACCCTTATCGTGCGGTAGGTTTTCCGGCTTTGTGTTTAGCCCCAGCCGCAGACCATTGAGTTTTCTCAATTTTACGACTTCTTACTCGAACCTGCTGAGCTGAGCACGTATTAAAAGGGAGGCGTAGGTATAGGCATATAAAGCAGTTCCATTTTCGGAGAGCGGCTTTCCTTGTTCGAATGCATTTTGTAAAATATTGCTCCGTTCAAACGAAATATTGGAAGAACTCAAATAAAAAATAAATAAAATAGACTGGTATGTTTACTATTACACCACTAGCAGGTACTAGTAATAGCAGCCACTACTTTCCATTTCACAGGAGGATAAAAAACTTGAGTGCACAAGAAAGTCTCTATTTCTTGTTCTCGTTCTTTCATCGTACACCGCTTGTTGTATTATCCGTTTTCAAGGTAAGCAAAGACAGCTTTATCTGGTTGCAAGCCATCAAGTAAATCTGAAATCCCCGTTTTTTGTTTGAACAGCGCAATGTCTCCATCTGATCCCTTCCCCTTCCAATAAGAAATGGAAACAAGTGAACAGGGGCTTAACCTTCGAAGAGCGGCTCAAGATTGGAGACCTCCGTCGATATTGCTGAGCCGATAAACCCGTTTCCCTCCGTAAATCATGTTTGTTGTCCCACAAAACTGTCATCAACGGGGACATCTAGAAACTACCAATTGAATCTCTCAAAGCCCTCTTGAGCCTAAAACGGCCTTTCAATTGATCACCATGTCTTTGAAATTCAAGACTGATATTTTCAGCTCATTTAGAAATTCTTTGTAGATGATCCTTGAGGCATATCACATTAAATCCCAACAAAGTTAAAAATGTTTCGCATTATTATGGAAACTTTTCTACTGCGTTCTGTAGGGGAGGTATTTTGGTCGGGCTACATTCACACTTGACTGAATTTCATTTTTCACGGGTCGTTTTAAGCTGAGGCTGGCCTAAATTATTTGTTTTTCGTGTATTATCATTTTTTTCTTCATTCTAAATTGTCCACGGACTCACCTCATTCGCGTACTTCCAGTAGATACAAGGAACGAATTTTCAATGTCCTTTTTTCTGTGAAACGTTTTGATTCCTTTCCTTTAGCCTGTTTCAATCATCCTCCAATTTCTCGTTTGCATGATAAGTGATAAAACTTGTACACAAGATGTAGATATGTACGGGAGGGGGGCAAGTCTATACATCTCTACAATGTAACAAGAGCATTTACGAGTAGATATACTTTCAAAACTGAAAATCTAGCAGTAACTAAGAATTTGGAAATAAAAAAAAATATATATTATTTTATCATCCAGATCTATGCTCTCTCACAAGTTGTCATTTCTGTATTTCTATAGTTTTGTGTTTTGTGCTATTTAACTTCGCAAAGTCACCTACAGTGACCCTACAAGCGAAAGTCAGTGGTGGTGGGAGGTGACCTGATGAGGTAATCTGTAAAATCCAGGGTGTGGCACCCGCTTACTCTTACTCATGAAGCAGCCCTCATCTCAATCAAATATTTATCCCGGCCCAATTCATTTGAAAAGGTTCCCAGAGGCACTACTTCCGTGTTCCGCCAAATTTCCTTAGGCAGCTAAGTTGTTAAGTTTCTTTTCTGTGTTCTCTTAAGAAAACTGTAGTGGCCCCTAGATACTCCTACTTATTTTAATGTCGTACTTTAGACCTGATTTTAACTTTTATTCCCTCACTCCGTTACCCACAGTTTAGCGGTGGCATCTTAATTACATGTCTGAAAGTTTTTTTGAAATCTTTTAATACCTATATAACTCAACAATGGCATGTTACAGGGTATTGACAAGATGGATGTGCCGCCTCTACCATAATACACGGAGTGGTGGGGGATGTAAAGCCACCCCCCCCCCCCCCTCCCTCGGGTGCCCACTCAGCCCCTATTCAGTGCCGACATTGAAACACATTGGCCTCATTTCCGTAATGTGCCTACTTCCGCCCTTCGATATCCAGGCTGCGATTCCTGGATAGCCGTGAGGGTTGTTGGGTGATGTATCTCTACTCAGTACTATAGTAGAAGCCTTTATAGCTCTAGTCGTCTATAGATCCAGAAATAGGAGAATTCTAGGAGAATGTTAAGCATTTCAGAGCTTATCATGGTGGTTTTGAACTACCCATATTGATCGCTACCGTAGGTACATTGTATAATGGCTGTGGAGCTCTGCCATCTCGTGGTAGCTTGGCTGGCCCCTCTCCACATCCCATAGTTATTTTATTTTTTCTCGGAAAAGAAATTTACGGGAGGAAATTGCAAATAGATTTTATACCTGTAAAAGGATCCCCCATAGTTCGTATCCCAATCACTTTCTACCCACTCAATCAATCAATCACTCAATCCAAAATTCTTCACAATTACCAGCGACACATGAAAGACTTTGATGGGAGAAGGAGAGAGAGGGAAATTGGGAGTCTGAAAGGGAATTGTATTGTACCTAATTGTAATTGGAAATCGATTATTTCATTAAATAAGGGATTGGATTGGAATTTAATTAAATATTTGGAAAGCTAGGGTCGATAGAGCTCACATACAAACTACGTACAGCCTGCTTGCTAAAACTAAAACATTGCCTACAAGTTTTGTCTTTGATGTGTTCAAAACCTCAAGTCTACTGTGAGCTTGATGTTTATATGGGGCAGTTACCTAACACAATGAAAAAGGCACATGAGCACGGGGAGATGGGTACTCTATCCTCTTTATGAAGAGAAAAGGTGGCGTAAAATGTAATGAAGTGCTACGGGGCGATTCATAAAACTAAAGGGCAAGAGATCCCCATTTTCCCCCATATCCCACTATTCCTGGCCTCATTTTGGTCTGCCTGGTTTCTGCGGGTCTGAAAGGATTCGCTCCTAGCACCCCGTAAACAATGCAGAACTTACAACTTAATTCTTAAGTTCGTTGAATAGCTTAGGATTATAAGTTTGAGGCAAGGTTCTTTGAGAAATCCGGTGTAAAAGTTAAAATTCTGCGCCAGAAAACGTAAGGTATAGTTTCAGAAGGTACGTACCAGTACAAGGTAAAATTTGTACAGTAGTACAGTAATAGTACTCATGGTGAACCTTTAAAGAACCTTTACAAGAACAATAGCAGTACCTACTCTCATGTGAGGAATACATAATGTTGCCATGTTTTATGAAGAAGTGATGACAGGCTGGCTAACATTTTTAACAAAAGCCACGGACAATACAGCTGACTGCAGAGGGCACAGAGCAGAAAGTAATGCAAACCAACTTTTGAAATCCCTCTCCAGAAGTATAATTAAAAAAATGTAGAGCGTCAGATCTCGTTCCAGAGGGATCTTTCCCCCACATAAATAAACCTTGGCTGCCCTTATGACACCTCCTTCCAAATCCTCTTCACGAACTTCCTCTCAACGACTTTGTTTTTTATAAAACCTCAAAACAAAATTTAGAATTATTAAAATTATTCATAGCTATTCTGTTCACCCCGTTGGGTTGAGTTCAATGATAAAACTCGTTTGTTGCCGAGCCTAATATACCTATAATATGCTTTTTTTGTTTTAAAATTTTCTAGTGCTAAGTTCACTTCTCTTCCAAAGCACCATCCTTCAATGTAGGTGGTCGAAAAATGTACATTTGCACTAATGGGTTAGGTTCTGTATATTTCTATCCGTACTGCGTATGTAGTCTGTTATTTTTTTCAATCTTTTTTCCAATCATCTTCCTTTCACAACCCTCTTTTAGATCGAAACTTTCAATGGAGAAAAAAGCCTGCTTATGAGAGCAGTTATATCCGAGTCTTTTATATAATGTAGGCCGGTTTGAAAATCTAAAGTTCATTATCAATTCAACAGTGAAAGAAACTTTGAAATCAGCTCGTTCCCTGAGCTGCTACTGCGACGCCATGAACAAATCTCAGTCTGAGGGAAATCTCGTTCGAGTTTCTCCAGCTATTGCTAATGCATGTCGAGACTTGAGTAATTCTACCTCCACCTCCAGACTCCACACTTTGAGACTTCCATTTTGGATTTGACACGTGCTGCAAATTGGCAAGAAAAGTCACGTGATATCACTACACCTTTACGAAGAATTTCATTTTCTGATCAATGGAAAACTTATTGATGGACTTATCACCTTTCCTCCTGTTGATCCATGACTTCTTCCAGATCTGCGTTCTCCAGCAGTCTCCAGAATTTCTCTCTACAAGTACTTATAGATTTTTTTTTCGTCCGACCTGCGTTGACTTCTTGGGTCTTCTTAGTTTTCCGTTGCGAATCTAAGCAAGAGAACCCCGAAAACATAAATGAGACAGGCAATCCGAACGAGCGAGCAAGTGATGAACAAAACCCAGTGAACCGGGGATGGAAAATCTTGGTCTGCTGAAGTTCGAACTCCTGTCAATAGTCCGACATGTAATCGCTAGAGCATGGTACGGCCTGAGGTGGCACTCTAAAATGGCCAATAAAAAAAGCACCCTCTTGTGTTGGAGGATTAGTAACGCCTCAGTATACAACAGGACGATAATGAACAACAGACAGTGGCATCGTTTGTTGTCGGAAAATAACAACCTGTCTAACGATTTTATTCCACCTCCATCCTCCTCTCTCACACGCTCAGGTTCATTTGAGGTGATGGATGGGGCGGGCTTTGCAATAATGACCTCTTTCCATTCTATGTGTGATATACTGATGTACAAGGTCCGTAAATTTTTGAGGTAGCATTCTCTCTTCTATGTAAAGATGTCGTGCGATTGCAAATCACGGTGACCCATCAGTGCTCTTTGCTTTAAAAGGGTCAGATATTGTGCTTGTTTTGGCGTCATTCTCAAATTAAAATGGAGACCATTCAAATTTTGAACAATATACCTCTTTTATATCTGAAACTCAGACGTCACACATTTTCTTGTTTATAGAGAAAATGTGATAGGTGAAAAGTTCATGGGCCCATTGGAAATGAAGCAGTAAAAAACAGTCGATGAGTCGTATAAATTTCTCAGATAAAAATGTAGATGAGAAACTGGAAACACATCTTCTCTTCATTTGATTTTTTACGCTAACCTTTTCACGATACAGTCAGCGTTTCCTATAACGAAGGTTAAAAGATCAGCGTTTTTTTATTCTTTTAGAGAAAGATCATTACGGTTGATTTATTTGATTCAAATTCAAGACTGTTTAGATTTCAGCCGGTTTATTTTTCCACTTCTATTTTTTCTTCATTTTTGTTTTCTCGCCCTTATTTGAAAACAATGAGAAATAAATTTCTTGTGGAATATCATCCTAGAAGAATTTTGATTTTGATATTTCGGGCTTATAGGTTATCCACCGATGAGTACGTACGTATATCAATCTATTGCTTCTTATATCTTCAAGGCGAAGAGTATTGATAAGTGTCTATTTGTCTCCCTTTAAATGTAAAAGCACATAAATGTTTATTCTGCAGTAAGTACGTTATAAAGTAAAAGACATTCAAATAATCTACATGAACTGTTAAAATAACAGACCTATATTGAAAATAGCAACGAACTGAAATTTTTCTGCCATTGTTTCAAACTCAATTTAGAAATTTGCATAAGGCTGTCAGCGCCAAATCCTTTTTAAGAATAAAGAGCAAGAACTCGGCATCAGAGGCTAAGAGAGAAAGACTGAATCAAATTTGAGGCAGCATTTTTTTAGAAGACGCTAGAAAAAAATTCCAAAAGGAATTATTTGTGAATTTTTTATGGACGGCATGTTTTATGGATGACTGTCGATGGCAGACAATTTCGACTTGATCCTTTTTCAAGAGCATTGGGAAGGTGGCCTATTTAATCCACTAGCTTAATTTAAAAGGGTCTCTTAAGTTCTAAATCCAAACCGATACAGTAATTATAATCTTTCGCCGCCGTCATATTCGTACCAATTTAGTTTCCTACTCCCAATTTACCCAATGGAAACATTTTATCTTTTAGCTTTTTAACTTTTGTAGCATCACTTATATAAGAAAGTAATCCATTGATTTAAAAAAATGTATCTTTCCCCTTCGGGGGCATTTTTGGGACTCATTAGGCAAAATTAGAAATTAGATACTGTCGTCTTATATTTCGCATACAACTAGGTACTCAGTTACATAATTTTAAGTGGTCCTTCTCGTGTACGGTGCCTCGAGTAAGGGTGCTGTGTTACACGGGGGTGGTGCTTTCCATTTTGGAGCAATACTTATTTGGAGGCTCATTTGAATATAGTACGTATAAGTACCTAATATTTTTTCACTCCAATTAAAAAATATAAATAATATTTAGAGCTTGCACATTAACTCAGTCTATAAAACCAAAATGATAATATAATTCAGTTTTAATAGGGGAGTGTGACCCTGCGGTGGTGTGGCGCTACTGGCAGCGGCCCAGGCGTGCCTTTCTGGGTAGGCACATCAAAAATTTCAGGCAGAATTCAATAGCTGAATTTGATACCTACTATTTTGCGAAACTCCCGCTAGAGCAGCACGGGATAGAGCAAGTACACAGGTGAAAGTGTGCCGAGAGAAAGTCAAATCGTCTAAAAGGAGAGTTCAAGAAACACTTTGTTTTAGGTGATTAGGTTCCCTATAATCGTATTATACTTCAGCGCCTTCTCCAGTCCGTTTCCTTCTGCCTTTTGTGAGATAAATATTAAAAAATAAATAGATCTCTACCCTATCATTTGGGACCTGCAACTAACTTTTACCGTATGGTTCCCCTGCTATTGTATTGTGTTGTGATATCTACAATAATTTCAGGCTTTCTACTCCAGAAAAATGTAGCAGGACTGTCCACTTACGTGCGTGAGCCAATCACAGTGGAAGATTAATTAAACGATATGAAAACAATGAGTTTTTGCTTGATATGGGGTGTGCAAAAACCAGAGTATGGACTGATCTGAATGGAATAGCCCTCATTACCACAGAAATGGAACAGGACGAACAATTCCACAACGGACGCTGGGAGTAGTTCCACTAGTTTGACAGAAATTGTAGAGGAAATGCCATTTGAGATAGGAATAGTTGAATTGGTCCTGTTATTTCTGAGCACGTAGCGTTCTCGGAAATCAAGCGACTCCAGGGCAGTACTATAATGTAATGAGGTCCGTATCTAAGCTGACTGTGCTCACCCCCTCTTCTGCACAAATCAATGCCGTTCCTGTATTGCTAATTAGTAGCACCTTCATTGTTTAAAAAATACCTCTTTCTTAAAGCTCTCTGCTTGGTTGTGAAGGAAAATACAAAAACTTGTATGTGTGCATATTTTTTTACAACTCTCTTGGGGTTCACTTAATCTTAAAGCCGATACAGCAGGCCAAAGCCAGAAGAACATAATGTAACGCACATACGACATGCGTCAGTGGGAACATTCTACTAGTGAGTCAGACCTTGTATAGTATAAATACTACTGAACATTTTATTGGTCCGAAGACGCCAAAGCTGTAAATGACACTTGCCAATCTCTTAAAAAATCGTATTCCTTTTGAAGAAGATTCACCCTACAGTCGTATATACCTGCGTAAGCAGTTTTCCTACTGCATATTTTGGGACTTCAATGTATTTTAATCTTGATTATTTTTTTCAGGTCAGGTAGACTTGTGGACGCAGGAGGCACATGGTTGTCGATGTTCGTTCGACTCGAAAAGGCAAGACTGCGCCTGCTGCGCAAAAGACGGCGGCTGCCCCTGCGGGCGCGCGTCCCCACACCGGTGCACGCAATGTGGCCTTGAAGACTACTGCGCTCACTGTAAGTCTTAATGTTTTTATAAATGTAATAATTCAATTACATCACAACATGACATTTTTTAGCCGCAAAAATATAACAGAAAATACATTGAATGTTGCGTCTTCCAGTTAAGTAAAAATAATTATGGATCACATTTTTTAAGTTTGAACACCGCGACAGGAAAAGCTGACAGTTCGAACTTCTTACAATCCTTCGAAAAAGAAGAGAGTGGGTAAGCAGGGTAAGTTTTACCATTTATTTTGAATCCGTCACAGTAAAAAATATTCGTGAGAGAATGGCTGATAAATTGCCTCTCAACAACAAAAAATATGTGTTTTGGAAAACATCCTTTGCGGTCATATCTGAGCAGCCTGTCCGGTCAGATTTCCCGAATGAAATGAAAGCCTACAAAAAGGTTCAGACAATACCCCTAATTTAGGGTTGACCTACTTTTGGAAAAACACCGTGAAATCGTGAGCCGAAATCAGAAAAATGCTGGGAAATGCGGAAAAGTTGGTTGTATAATTGTGCTGGGCTCCTGCCAGTAGAGACTGCTATGGCATATGCAAATCAGAGCTCACTCGGCTTGCCCCACAAATCGAATTTCCTGCGCGAAGCATCCCACGGGCCAGCGACAATACCCACCTGTGATCTCATATGATGAGGCTGGAGGCTTCCAAATCCCTTAGGTCTCACGGCCTAATCACTCTCAGTAAACTGACTTGGCACAATATATACTACAAGAGTACTCCATTCCCCAAATTATCTGATGCACTTATCGTTGAGGGTTTGTTTAGACTCAACGCCTAAGCCTTAAGCATCACCTATTGTATTGTATAATGCCTTTACCACACAATTTGGTGTTCGGCTATGGAGAAAACTACTTGAATCTATTATATAAGATAGATATTGTCAAGTGTTAGCCTGCAGATTCATGATTATGTAATTGTAGAGTCGGTGTACACGTCAAAAAAGGTTGACAGGTCTGGTGTCAGCCTGATGAACGAAGTAGCTTAGTCACGTCTTCGTAGTTTTACTGTTATATAAAAGAACCAACTTATTTCTCCCTATGGGTACGGATCTCCTAGCAAAAAGAGAAATAATTCAGGTACACAGTAAGGACTAAGGACTATAGAGCTGGAGAGAGATCAGCCACAAAAGGATTACCTGGATTTCATTGGTGTCAAAACGCCTGGAGGATTGGCGAAGGAACGGTCCTGCCTCATATCCGACCCTTTCACTCGCAAAAAGGATTTCACAGCAAAATCCAGCTAGACAACGTTAGAGGCGGAAAAAAGATGAACCTGCCTTGTCCTTTTCTTTGGGTCAAATGACGAAAGAATTATTGATGGCGAGATGCAGACATCTGTTTCTCTTCTGTCTATTTCTTCTTATGGGCCACGGGAAGGGCCTTGGGAGGGGGTTTATGTCATCACACGTTATTTTATCATTATCAGATCTGTAGTTTATTTTGCACAGTTATTACTGGCGTAACTCCTGAAGATTCAATAACGTAATATGCTCATTCAGACGTAATATTTTATGAAAATCATTCTGATTATGTTGTCTATTATTTCTTTAAAGATGTAGCTGACACTTTCCCTGCTTCGCCAAAACTACCCCTGGATCGTTATATCCAGAATTTTAATTTTGGAAGGGAAGGGAAGGATTTTTGGAAAAATTAAGTAAACAACAGTTTCCTTCTAGACAAAAATGCCTCCTTCTTCTTGATGAATTATCTCACCAATCTGATGATAAGACACAAAACAGCAGTTTGTCACAGGGGGAATAACTCAAGCGTTGTATCTCGTGGTCCCGGTCACGGCAAGTGGGCAAGGGTCTGTTCGAATTTATCAAAAGGAGAGCTCAACCGCAGATTGGGGGCCATAGCCGACTTCATCCGTCTTCCCCCCCCCCCCCCCCCCCCACACTCAAAACAGCAAAAAAGATTTGCATCCCGAGTGGTCCTCAAACTTTTATTTCACAACATCACATAGTTTTCTATGTTGTTTCTGCGTTTCCTCTCTCTGTTTTTCACTTTCTGAAAATTGAAAAGGAGTGTTGTCAAATCCTATTTGCCACATATTTTTTGTTTGCTTAATGGTTCGGATCTGGACCGGAGATTTTCGGGGGAACATCTAATTTAATATGAAAATATTGGAAGGTAAACTGTACTGACATTTTGAGGAAAACTGAAGAGCGGTATCTTAAGAGGGAGAAGTGGTTTGGATTTATCTACACAAGAATTTTCTCACGATGTGTTGACGGAAGCTCGAATGGAAGCAGCACCCCTGGAATGAAGCCTCAAGTCTTGTAAATTTCAAGACCAAAATTTTCATTTCATACTTAGTCAATAAATAATTAAAGTTTGGTCTTAGAGGGTCAGTGAGAAGTTTTGTGGACTGTAAGTCCTCTGGGGGTGATTCGTCGCACCCCTGTGCCTTTTACTTTGCGGCTTGCAGCGATAAATTGAGGGGACGACGCACCGGAAGATTGTTCCCCTTCTCCATTTCACGACTGTCGCAAGAGTGCTAGGCTCCTCTCAACCGTTCATTCCACCTTTCACCTTTAAAGCAGGTCACAAAAAATACTGCAATATGAAGGTGTGATACGGAATTCTGAGATTTAGGAGAAGCAAAGAGCAGGTCGTCTTACGGAAGTTAACAATGAAGTACAGAAGAATTCATCTCAAGACATCTCCAAGCATATTGCCGAGTTAAAGAGGGTCCCAGTAACGGCTGATGCATTTAATAAGTATAAGTAAAGGAGGAAAATAACCAGCAAATTCTATTGATACCTGTATTTATAGGTATATTGAAAGCTGTGGAATCCCAAGCTGATTTAACAAATTCTGTAGGTTTTTAAAAAGAAAAGGATATTAGGTATACAAGTACTTAGGCTGCTGTTCACCTCACGTGGTTCTTTACATAGTTATGTACGAACGCGGTCAAACATATTTTAGAGTAGGAAACATCTCCTATATTCACTGACTTACCTGTAATGCTGTTGGCTGATGTTTTATGACCCTTGATGTTTGAATATGATGGTTAATGTATATGGACTTCAGCCTCACTCACCACGTCATTGTGAATAGTGATATGATAGGCCTGTTAAGAGGGAATTCATTTATGGGTCTGTTTTGTTAGCTTTGTGTTAAAACTCCGCTGTGTATGTATATTGTAGGTAAAAACTGAAAGTCCAACAAATCTGTTAATCTGCCAGCTCAATCTTTACTTGCATTTTAAACCACTCCTAGGTCTACAGTAAACTAAGGGTACGACATTTGGAGGTCCGAGGTGGTATCGCTAAATTAATTCAGGGTATTAGATCATAATCATTCAAGGAGGCTTCCTTAGGCAAGTTTTCCCATCCTAGGGGCAGTGGCGGCCATTACAATGTTCGGGGGAGGGGGGAGGCTCGAAAGCCCATAGGATGGGAAAGTATGTGCGATCATTGTCGTACCCCTTGTTTATATTTCTACTGCGGAGTTGGCGAGGGAAATCCGAACTTTCTCAAGGTGAAGAAACTGAAGTGGTAGAAGGTAGGTAGGACCTTTTTTTTAGGAAGAAAGTGGCGTGTTTTGTTTGCACTTCTCCCCATTATTGTGCTGTAAGGAATGCCTCACTCAGATGACACACACGCAGCACTTGGTCCACAAAGACACGGCAAACCTGATCTTTCCTTTGAGATCGTGTGACCTAAATTTTCCTAAAAAAGAAAAGCCTTCCAGCTTTAGACAGACTCGCGAGAATATCGCACCAAATGAATCAGTCCAGAATATTTTAGCACTACAATTCCGGTATACAGATAGAGTAAACAATTTTGAAATCGGTTCAAAGTTCATATGGTGGATTCCAGCCAACAAACGAATTATTTCGCTTGTTTGAATTCTGACTTGACACTCGTAAAATACCGCTTATGGGAATTTCTTCATGGCAACTGAAAAGGCTGCTCAATGAACGATCTCTTAACTTCCTGGAGAGCCCAGGCGGTGAATTTTGCACAAACTAAAATCCGCATTGTTGATTCCATGCAGTATGGAATAGCAATTCCATTTGGTTTTTGTGATAGGAATGGGGAAGCGTTCCGCTATCGCCAGAACGTTCCGTACCTGTATAGGTAGTGTTTGCCTTGATTGTGTACAGTGTACACCTACAACTCTCTTTTGTTAACTCTATTATTGTGTTTCATTTCATATATGGCTGCCTGAATGCTGATTCAAAGCGCAGAAAATATCATAATTATTAATAGATTTCATTGAGGTCAGAACCAGCGACGTAGAAGCTAAATTGAATTAGGGTCCGGCTTAGTTTAGTTGATACTTTTCTAAGTCTCACTCTAATGTCTGAGAAGACAGACACTTTGTTTGAGAAAAAAACAACTGCTGGGTCTTCTTAGAATTCAATAAATAAATAGGCTTGAGTTTTTAAAAGGCGTTAAATAGAAGACAAAATTTTCCGTCCCTAGTTTCAGAGCTGGACAAAATTTTCCAGTCAATCCACTGCTAAAACTATATCTCTGACTTATAAGGAGCTTAGCTGAGTCGAAAATGAAATTGTGATCCCCAACTTGAAAGTAATGTTCCGTAATCCGTCCATCTACTTTGACGGGCACTCACGGCACTCACTCACTCACTCACTCACTCACTCACTCACTCACTCACTCACGGCACTCAAATGAATAATCTAATTTGTTTCTAAGTTTGAGCATTTTTCATCTCTGTCTTTCAAACCCTCAATTAGTAAGTGGATGATTCGTGGCTTAAGAGATCATTCATTTGTGAGCCATTCATTTTGTCTCCGGAACTAAAAGACAGACAAGGTAAATACTTAATTAGAATTTCAGAGAACTTTTGGCTGAAGTCACTGGAATTATTTATTAACTAGGTACTAAAGAGAAATAAGTATGCGTCTTATCCAGTAAAAGTAGACGACAAATACACAAAATGTACACGTGTGTAAGTACCTATACAGATCCATATAAAATGATGTGTTTTCAGAACCCCTTTATTTTCTTTACCGTAATAAAAAAAAGCATATGAATCCCATGGTACTAACAATCCTTTTGATAATTTTCGAAGATTGAGTAAGAGAAGGGAGAAAAAAAGTGCATAAATGGAAGTGTTAACAGCACGAGGTGATATCATACGCAATTAGTCTGGTAATTGCTGACTCAGTTTCCCCCACTTAGAGAAGAAACAGATAAACTTGTTTCATTCACAAAAGCATCTGGGAAACACAAAAGAGAGGAACAAGTTGGTAAATGTAGATTGCAGACTTTAACTTCATTAATGCTCCTTAAAATCTACGCTAATGCCTTCATCTTATTTATTTTTACCCGTTAAACTTGACCTCGGAGTTTGGGTTCGAGGCGAAGAAGTAAAGAAATAAAGTTGAAAGGGAAGGCAGTAATCGGTAGAAAGGCATCGATTTTGGAGATGTTAATACGTGACCGGTCTCCGAGAAGGTATGCGAAATTGATAGGTACTAATGTCAGCGAGCCAGGAAAAATCATAAAAAGTACAAATGTACAAAACACCAACCTTATTTTCTTTTCTTCTGAAACCACCAAGGTTCTAGTTCTAACCTCTATTGACCAAAAAAACTACGCAGTACAATAGGAAATGTTTGTTTCATTTATTTGTACAAACAACATCTTAAAAGCTTTTCTCAAAAAGAAAAACATGGGGTTACCACGACCGAAGCGTCAGGCGCCAAAAACTTCAAGTTTTTCTTGCTCAAGAATTCCAAACTATTTTATTGACTTCAATTTGCCAATAATCGTATCAGGGTTCAGCTTTCCATCACATGTGACCAATCTCATCCCAGAAGGGACATAACATAATACCTATTTCCTGCTGCCAAACTTTTTCAATCCTAATTTAAGGATAATGATTTTTGAATTGGAACATTGAATCAGCAAACAGCCAAAAAGGGTATTTTTACCCCTCAAAACTGGACTTAGAATTTTTAATAAAAGTCACAGTTGTAGTTAAATTTCTAACCTAAAAACCGTCTGGAGATCTTTATAAGTGGTCCCCAGGATAGAAATAAATAACATTTCAGTAAATACTGACTCGCGTGGGTACATCTCGAAGATTTAGTATTGATGTCTCCCAGGTTGGCCTCGGTCGTTTCCAGTGCCAGTTACTCCTCTCACGCCCATTGCGGACAGGGCACAAAAAACGGCTAGTCAGCACAAAACCCAGCAGTCGATGAGACCCGCCAGCAAGAAGAGAAGTAGAGGGGTAGTCATGAAACTGCGGGGGGCAAATGGGCGTCGGGCGTCTATAGGGAACCGCTCCCCGTTAATGTGGGACTGAAACCCTTTTCAAAATGATTTGTTCAACCTATATTGGATTCCTCCATCGCTAATGACCCATTATCTCGTTAATACTTTGCACTCTAACGCGATTTGCCACGGCCATGCCCTTCTTTCAGCTACAAAATCTGATTACAAAGTGCCTAAGTGAATCAGTGGGGGCCATGTTTGGTTCCGTTCGCTTGCTTTCTTCTTGTTGACTTTACTCTGAAAGTTTGATTCGGGAAAACTTTTGAAAACTTCTAAAAGGCGTGATTTCATTTGATATTTTCCATTTTCGCCTTCGAGACATTTTTTTCTGGTTAGGTGGTTCCCCTTATGTTCTACCGATCAAATTTTCCTTGAAATGGCCATTTCCGACGCCACTCCATTTATCAATGATCATTTTTTTACCACGATATTTTCTTTCCGTAAATACGTATACAATACGCGTCACTTCATCGTCAGAGAGGGAAAAAACTTGATTTTTTACCGAGGGGGTAACCACTCCAGAGATTCCTTGAGATTCCACTGAGATTCCATAAAGATTTGCAAAGATTCCCAACGATATTCAAAGAAAGATGAACCACGAAAGGGTAATCACTCCAAAAAATTCCAAGATACCCTGAGATTTCATAAAGATTTCCAATGATTCCCAACGAGATTCCCAACGAGTGGTTAACTCCTCGTTTTGTACCTACACCTGCAAGAGACAAATTGGAAGGAACGATCACGGAACCTTCCCTCGACGGGTACACCGTAACAGCAGGAGAGGAATGCTCAGCTCGGGGCTTATAATATTTTGTCACTGTCGCACTTAAGACGTCAGAGGCTGGCATGAATGTTGAAAAGGTTCTACGGTACTGAGCCTCCCTTCCCATGAATAACCGAACAAAGCCTTCCTCCTCTCTGCCGTCGCAGCAGCTGTAAATTCGTCAACTATGTCAACGACCGCTAAGTCCTCAAGTTACTTTGTCAAAGTATTTTGAATTTTTTAACTTTCAAACCAATCATAACTTCGATGTTATTAAAAAATTTATTGGGTGTAAGTAAGTAAGTATGTGCAATTTTTAAGAGTACGTTCAAAGACGAAACTCCATTGGCAACATAATCGGGATAAAAGAATGAGGCGATTACTTTGGCTTTTTGACTGGGCGGAAGCTCATCTTTTAACCGGTTTTTTTGATGTGAACAAAATTTGCCTAAGATTTTATTTACTTTCCGCTCAAAGAGTTAAAAGGGAAGTTACCAACACAGGAAACACTACGGTGACAGTTTTCTCTTCCAATAATTTATTGTTGAGTCGCCTTTCACTGATTTGATGCAGAAAACCAGTAAGGAAGTCGGGTACCTTCAATGGCCTCAGAAGGAGAAAGACAGCTTTTCACTGCTATGTGTCCGACAAATTACTTGTAATTTTTTACCACTGAAGACATGTTAAAATGAGAGTCTAACTATGCCTATAAATTACCTACCAGTCTACCCTTCCACTTTTCAACATCCCGTAATGGAGTTAAAAAGGCGTTACAAAATGAATGAGTTAGGTAAGGTAGGTATGTTTGTTGTAGGAAAGAGAAGACTTGGCTTTAAAAGGGGATTGAAGCGGCAGAAAGGCCGATTCCCTCGGGGTCCAACAAAAATGGGAAAGACATGGTTTGCTACAACATCTCGAGAAACTGGAAATAAAACTTGAGGTAAATAAAATAATAATAAAAGCCGCCCGGAACAGTACTTTAACCTGAAAATAAAGAAACGTCTTTTTAAAGTTTTTCCCATGAGCATAATGGCGAAGGCATGCTGGCTTCGTCTGGAGAATGGCGAAAGGGCTAGGGAGTGGGGGGGGGGGGGGGGGGAGGGGGAGTGGAAGGGTAAGGAGACGGCAATTCGTAAAGAATTCATTCACAGCGTCCTTTTTGAGGTTATGCATTCAGGTGCGTTGAGGCCGGAGTGGGACAATTCATCAACCGATTATAAATCAACTGACACTCTTTTACTTCTGTAACCATTTATACCTTTGTGAGAATACCTTCGTCTCTTTCCAAGGAAACTGTTGGTTTTACCTACCTACTTTGTTTTGAGTTACAAACGAGGGGTTAACCACTCGTTGGGAATCTCGTTGGGAATCATTGGAAATCTTTATGAAATCTCAGGGAATCATGGAATTTTTTGGAGTGGTTACCCCTTCGGGGTTCATTTTTCTATGAATATCGTTTGGAATCTTTGGAAATCTTTATGGAACCTCAGTGGAATCTCAAGGAATCTCTGGAGTAGTTACCCCCTCGGTTACAAACTAGGTGGGCCGGGGCCTGTGGGGGTATAAGCTTCATAACAGCACAAGGTACTAAGAAAAAAAAAATCCCGAAGTAAGGGATGGATCCTGGGACCTTTGCGTCCTGGTTTAGTGCCCTACCACTGAACTAATCAATAGGAAATGATAATATTAGCTCATGTTCCCATTATAATTCCACTTTCCACCCGACTAGAAATAATTGAAAGTGCCAGAGCTGGTTTAACTATCTAATTGAAATGAAACAGCTGGTCCGTTACCATTTACCGAAATGAAATGAACTAAATTAGCAAATCTGGTCTCCATTACATTCAATACGTATTGATTTCCACCCACTGCATTGTCACAATATGGGTACAATGGATTTAGTGTTTATCATGTTCGGGACTGATTATTTATTAATTAACTACAGTTAATACAACGCCCTCCCGGTTGAAATCAAATCTGAAGAAAGTTAGACAATATTTCAAAAATTGCTAAAATCATAACTAATTGAAAATGTTTTTTATAGTTTAGAAGAATTTCTCAATTTGTAAATTTTCTCGAAAACCAGGCGTTTTATACTTTAATCCCACCTTTTTTGGGCGGGACAGGGTCAACAAAACATATATAAAAAATTAAAAAAAGTTATTAACTAAGGGTGCGTTCCACCATTTTCGGATAAGAGAAAAGCTCCGATTTTCTCGGAAATTTAACATGGTAAACATGGGAGGAAATCTCCAGTTATTTCTTCACTGGGCATGGTGGGACGCACCCTAACTAGTTCAAACTTACTGAAGAAGTAGCTATATCTATAAAAATACAAATAGTACGTACAAATGATAACATACTTTTCTGAAATTTTAACCCCAGAGTTTGAAGAAAAAACACCTAAAATTCGAATTCGACAGCTAATATTTGAATGAACCGTGGGAATATAGGAAAGGAAATGCTGTCGAAAGTAAAACTATCGGTAAAGTTTTTTCACAAAAGAGGCGGGTAAAAATGAAAGACTGGCTGATTAGTGCTGAAGATAACCGTAGTTATCTCTAGTCTGAGGAGTTTCCACGGTAACGATTATGGATTTATCCAAATCAATGCCATGACTTGAGCAAGTTTCTTTTGATGTCCCGTCGGGGAAGTTGTAATTGCGTTTTTCTTCTGTGGGAAATGTGAGACGACAGCAAAGGAGAAACCGGAAACCGGTCTCTCCTTCAAAATTGAAATCGATACCTCTTCCAATCTTCCTATTTCTTTAAGAGCACTAATCCCATTTTAATTGCTTCTTTACGAGGCCGCAGGAGCAGCTGACGGTTTTCCTGCGTTAATCCCACCTTCAAATCGGACAAACGCACTTACCGTTGTACTGTTATTCCAAGAACTTTTTCCCTATGTTTACTGTGTCGACGGATTTTAGAAACTGTTTGTTCTGCATATTAATCTGCGTTGAGGGAGGGAGGGGGAATAAACCAGCGGGAAAATGTATGCCACATAAATGTAGGAAAGTGTGTACCTAAAAAAGTCTACCTAATAATAATAGAGCTACCTGAGTTGTGTCCTGATGTTCTACACATTCTAACAGAGTTGTTTCTTAATAGCATTCGCGAGAAAAATAAAAAGTAGGAAAACTAAAATGAAAGAGGTGAAAAGCTTGTCTGGATGATGTATCGGCTAGCGAAATGCTAGACGTGAGCAATATTCGCGAGATTTTATCAAGCATAGTAAAATGAGGCCATGGAGGTAGAAGCTGGAGTGGAATATATTCGTGCGTGAAACGAACGGTGAGTGAATGTGCTTACATAAAATTAAAAACAGCGGTCAGTTAAATGCAAATTAAACTCAAAATTTCAAAGTGAAATATGTAGCCTGCTATCTCACGACTAATAATATTTTCTGATTGTTTTGAGTCCAACTAATTTCTGTGAAAGGGTAATTTCAATAGTAGCCAGTGAGGTAAGCAGAGTGTAAAAACGGTACATATAGTTTTGCCAGCAATGGAGCGAACGGGGTGTAAAGAGTCAAGGGCTCAAACACCACCGAGTTGGAAATTTTCCACGAGCTTTTCACAAATCTGGTCACTTCCGGAATGGGGATGTCTGGTGACACTTTCAAAATTAAATTTATCGCGGAATTCTCTGGGTATTTCTGCTACAGAAGCAGTATTGCTGCATTAGAACTTGGTCTCGTGGCACCACATATGACACGTATAAATATAGAGGGCACATCTTCTGTTCCAACTCTCGGGGGAATAGTACTGACCCCACTCTTGTATCAAACGCCTATCTCCTGTCATATTTTAAGTACTTTCATTGTATTAAGGGGAAGCATTTCAAAAACTTTTGAATTAACTGTTCCAACTTTATCAAGGTGCCAATAATTTGCACTAAACAGATCCGTCATTTCGTTTTCAAAGCAACCAATGTTTTTAAAAAGATCACCGCAAATTATATGATTTTTGCAGTCGTAAATCCGAAGTGAAAGAAAGAAACAACACTACAATAAACAATACCTGGGAGCCTTTTCGTCTTACTCAATGTCTGACCGCCCCTACATGGCAATGAACTCGAAACTCTAGAGAATGCATCCTAGCATCGTGTTCAACAGAGAGATGAACCGGTTGGGGTCAAAGGGTAGTTTAGTACCTACTACCCTAATCATGGAGTCAGACCACTCAAATCTGCGTAATTCGTGAACGTGACTTCAGTCACTGGGACACCGCACTTGACATTCACACGAGGTTACCTTCAGCTTAAATTATTATTGGGCATTCTATACGTCTTTCTCTATTCACGGAAGAGGGTTGGTTCACGTTCTGTCATTGGCAGAAGACAGGAAACTCACGGAGACAACGAGTTATAGAAGTTTGGAGAAGAGAAGGGCTCACATAATGTTCAGGTGCAGAATATAGGGGGATGTCCAAAATAATTCAACACCTGTTTATGGCCCGCTTTCCCTGCCGTAGCTCGAGGTTTAAAACAGGCACCTCGATAAGGCTCATTGTTTACATATCGTAACTTTAGCGTTATCTTTCAGCCAGAGGATAGTCTTTGGAGAGGAAGGTGTTCACAATTTACATTGTATACGTACCTAAGGTGAGATGGAAAACAAAGGGACCACCATTACTTAACCTTTTAATTAGTTCACAAAATAACAGCTACCACGAGGCGGCTACTAAATAAAACGTGTTGGTTTAAAAAATAACTGTTCGTGCCAAAAGAAGAAACCTATAGAAATGATTATAACTTCGGAAAAAGGCTCGAAAAGAGAAGGTCGGGTTGGAGTGAAATTGAAATTTTGGAGGGGGCTTGACAAGGCAGAATTAGACTGAAAATGAGGGCGTAGTTACGGGCCTCATTCCTGGTTCACAAGAGTTAGATATGCGAGCATATCCTCAACTTGGTTTACGTGCCTCAGATCTCTGGAAGGTTTTAGTTCTCAAAGGAAATAAGCTGGCTTGATGACGAATGGCCTGAGAGCGTCAGCAGCAGAACCACGCCCGCAACCCTACCTGAGCCTGAACATCTCACTCTACATCTCAACGTAAGACAAAAGTTCCTTTGCCGTACTTTTAGTTATTACTCGGATTTTTCGAGGAACGGAGATTGAAAAGTGTAGAAAATTACGCTCAATTTGTAGAGGTCGTTTTGATGTTACTACTGCAGATCACTGATTATCAGAAAAATTCATTCAAGCGACCCGAGTGCACTAACTGGCGTTTCATATCGTTGCTGGTCTGCCGAGCTACATAGGAGAATGTAGTATGATGTGCAGAGCTACACGGGAGAATGCAATATGATGCGCAAGCTTCATGGGTGGATGAAATCTGATGTACTGAGCTACAGGGGAGGACTTTAACCTGATGAAAATGGACAGGGGTTGAGGGGTTGAGGTGGCGGCAAAAGCACTGTGGGGAACAAGTTTTCCCCTGTGAACGGAGTATCACCACCAGACTGCTGAGATCTAGGGCCGTTTGTATGCATCAGGTCGTACATTATCTATCAACGGGGGTCTGCTAGTGACCTAGTACCAAGAGGGTGAGCACGTTGAGTCGCTCTGAGCCTTCCAAGGGTAATTATAGCCAAGTAGCACCCAAAACCTAAAACGTGTGTCTATAATTTATCACGACTTAAATGAACATTAATGCACTTGATAAAGTAATAAACCTAATAACCCATTCCAAAACTTGACGGCATTGGCAGTAGAGGCAAGAAGCGGCACTTGGGTTGGAAGAGGGGAGGCGAAGGGGAGAGGCGAAGGGGAGAGGACCAACGTAACTTACGTACATCACAAACGCTCAATTCACTCCCTCTCTTGCGATATTCTTCCACTTTTAAGGCTTCTCTCTTTAACCTTGGGAACTCCTCACCAATCAAATATTGAGGATCGCAGGTTTTCAAATTCAAATGCATTTTCTTCCTGAGATAGATATTCCAATTTTTTTGCCGGAAAATCCCACCCATATAAATGAGATATTTATGTCTAACTGTGCAGAGGATTGTGCATGAAGTTATTCTAGCTATGTATAATATACCGAGTGCCCGAACAGGACCAGATTAGTTAAAGTACGCATGCCCGTCTTAAAATCAAGTAAACCTGCCCTTAAAGAAATACCTAAGGGAGAAAGGAGGAAACTCTTGAAAGCCGTACTCAATTATTACTTGAATGAGAGAAAACAAAAACACCGGTATAATTTTACTTTGTCAAGTTTGGAAACCTAAAGGTAAAGAGGACAGGCCACAGGCGAGCGGTAAACGAGGTCAAAGTTTAAAAGTTGAACAAACAAACGCAGCCCGTATCCATTTGCAAGTTGTTCCGGGTACTCGGGGGGCTCTGCGGCAGTGTTGTTAATGTTCCTCAAGCCATTTTCAAATCAAATTAAGATTAAAATGAACCTCCCTTTGAGGATAGTAAATCTCAACTCGACCTCTTTTCTAATTAATTACTAAATTAGACAGAGGTGGGGGGGAGGGGTCAAATGTGTAATTGACTACCATTTTATCTGGGTTAGTCTGGAAGCAAACAGTCACGACGGCTCATTTTCTGGCCTTGACTTTCGCAAAATTACAATATTTGTAGAGTTTTGCGATCTTCTACCGTACAGTTTACATTTCATATTTGACCCTGTATCATACCTTTCCTTTTCAGGCAAACTATATACATATTCTGGCCAAATGATCAAATATGTAATCCCTTATACACGTAAATGCCGCCAATGAGTCTGTGAGCTTGGTTACAAAATTATATTTTTCATCGCAACTTTTCCTTTTATTTCAGCTTGCAATATGACCATTGACTCAAGAGTACTATCAGCTCGATCAGGAAAGACTTTCGGTCAAATCAAGTCGCCATCGCTGGAAGGTCCAGACACATGCTACTATCTCCTTCAACCATCGCCCGGCCAAAGAGTAGAACTGCAGATATACCGATTGGTCGCCGTAGGAAGATTCAATGGCTCTGGGTAAGAAAGTTGTATCTGTTTATTATAGCGTAATGCGTAATGTATACATTGCTCAAGCGGGACATTCCCGGACGGCCATTTTGTACTGCCATTCCCGGACGGCCATTTTGGACTGACATTCCTGGACGGGCGGTTTGGACGGCCATTCCTGGACGGGCGTTTTGGACGGCCATTCCTGGACGGGCGTTTTTAACGGCCATTCCCGGAATTACGGATTTTGGATTATCGCCTTGGAGTGCTACCATCAGGAATGCAACTCCCGGACTACCATTTTTAGACCCCAGCTAGGAGAGTCCTTATCAACCAACTATTTGAGATAGGTACTAGTAATAGGTACTATTTCCTGAAATACTATCTATCTGTTACCTGGACCTTGTAATCTACCGAACCGAACTGCCGTAGCTTATCACGCCTGGTGCCCGAAACCGGCTACAGTAAGTTTAGGGCTACAAATTCCAATCCCAGTCGCAGAAAAATGTCTACATAACGGTTTATATAAGATCAATGTAAGATGTAGGTTCTGTAAAAAGATATTTTAGATACCTACGTAAATAAAAATTCCTTAGTTTCATATACGAAAAGTAAGACAGATGCACTAAAATAAGTTATTGTCTTTATATAGGAGCTAAAATATCCACCTTTAGCCGGTTGAGTTTTGAATTGTTAAATATTTCAGGACTTTTCATGATGAAAAGTTTCATGACACGTTCTAGCCATGAATCATAAAGTATAAACCTATGTGCGTAAAGTTGAGGCTGTTTTTGAAACATAGCAAATACAACACGCAGCTGTGGAAAGTTTCAGATGGGTGATTTAAACAACACTTCGGCACACGAGCCTTTGAAAGAGGGGAGGAAGTGCTCTTTGAAAACTAATCAGATGGGCCTGAATCCCAACCCTAACCCTAACCCAGAATAAAGCCTGAATTCACATATTCACATGTTTACCGGCCCAATATACCACGTTTCCATCATAAAAATGTATTCACGACGAATATGTCCTACTTTGCGAACCATCAAATATTTACACATCCAAAAATCGGAATCCGCTGAGAATATGTAAGCGCAGGGATGGAAGAGTTCGACACATTTTCATCAGAAATACAACTGAGACAGACTGTTATTTTTCCCCTTAGGAAGAAAAATACCATTGTTTTACGAGTTTATCTCAATTTCATAATTCTGTTATTTTCATTTTTGAGCGTCATGAGCGCGCAGATTCAGCACTTCTCTGTTCCACTTAAGTAATTTATTACGCAAAGAGTGCCAAGTCGTGTTCCTACCGAGTGAAAAAGAGAGAAAGTTTATGCTTTTCACACCACATGGAAGCGAGGAATTTGTTGTTCGAATGTTGTACACCACATGGAAGCGAGGAATTTGTTGTTCGAATGTTGTACACCACATGGAAGCGAGGAATTTGTTGTTCGAATGTTGTACACCACATGGAAGCGAGGAATTTGTTGTTCGAATGTTGTACACCACATGGAAGCGAGGAATTTGTTGTTCGAATGTTGTACACCACATGGAAGCGAGGAATTTGTTGTTCGAATGTTGTACACCACATGGAAGCGAGGAATTTGTTGTTCGAATGTTGTACACCACATGGAAGCGAGGAATTTGTTGTTCGAATGTTGTACACCAAATGGAAGCGAGGAATTTGTTGTTCGAATGTTGTACACCAGTTTTACAACCTCAATGGTGGAGGCAACGTCATATAATAAAAATACATTCCTTTTCTTTTTCTTTATTCTTCATAACCAAAATTGAGAGTATGGATCCTGATATTTTTAATTGGAAATTCAAATAAATTAGGTTTAATCTTGGTTTATTCTGGAACTTTTTTGTGTGGAAAAAGGCTCACCAATGAATTTAAACTAAAGAATGACCTATGTTAACTTATATTACTGATTCATGCAATTTCTAAATTTTCGCTCACCGGCCGTTCCCTTGCGTACCAATTTACTGTTAATTAATTGAGGCTTTAATACCATCAATAATGCTGCATTGGAATCCAAATCGGTTGTAATGTTACCAGTGTAAAATTAATTAACAGCGAATCAGCACATATACCACAAATTTACACAACGTGGCTCCTAGTTACCTGCTATCGCAGCTGAACTATAACTTAAAATTTAATGACGACATTACTCCTAAACTGCTGAATTATTGTCGAGCTGACGTGCATGAGGAAATAAACATGATACCTAATCTGAAAATGACAAACGTTTTGTAGGAAAGTGAAGGTATGAAAAGTTTAGGGCGGAAGGCTCGGTAAACACAAACTAGGTGCGTACTTCCGGAATCTCATTTCCGACCAAAAGGGGGGAGGGAGGGGGGGGACTCATCAGGAAAAGGAGATAATTAACCTCCCTCAAATATTCACCACTTTGCGTTTAAATGAGTGCAGAACAAGTGAAATCCGGTCCACGAAGCCCCATCCTATTGAATATCAGTACAAAGCTTTAGGAATTAGTTCTTTTGTATCCCAAAATTGAAATAAACTGAAAAGGTTCGATCCATCAAATACTGACCATGAGGGTTGAGACCGGTTGGAACTGTGCAAGATATATTCGACACTTAGCGGGCGCATGGTTTTGAAGTCCTTCGGCAGAAGCAGTTTAAGAGCACACGTACAGGCTTGGTGATTGTCCAGCTCCATTCGACTTCACTGTGTACTCGAACAGCAAGTACCTACAATTTATACGAGAGCAGAAAATCAACATTGACCTCAAAGAGTGACACCACTGCATTGAGCATTGAACGCAGTGAACCAAGTCTAAAGTGACCTCTGAGCCCCACCATTCAAGTCTGGGGTTGGAAAACCGCTTTTGTGTTCGATTGCTGAACAGTTAACAGCCTCAGCATAACTATTTCTAGTCTGTTTTGAGCTCAAGGCACGTCTAGCGGCCGGAAATGAAGTATTTCGATGCTCGAAGTGAACAGAAGCTGGGTAAGTCAGCTACAGACCTCAAAGTTTATCAATTAAACTTGAGACAATAGTCAATATGGCTGTGAAATAATAATTCACTCTGTGATCCCTTTTTTGGAAAATAGAAAGGGGAGCTTTTCCCCGCTTAAGTCCAAAACTTGGTGAAAACTCTAGGAATTCATCAGCGGCAAACAACTTTCACCATAAAAATCTATGATTCGGAATGGGATAAAATAATAAAACTCTTCGCAGGGAAAAAATAAATTATGCGAATGAATTGAGATTTCTTTTATCTCGCAGTCGTAGGATGAGTTTTATTGCGTGTTTCGCTATCATAAAATACCTATAAATTTCGAAAGAAGTATGTTACGAGATAGTTTCATTATAACAGTATAAATAAGAGTTTGAGAGTTAAGAGATAACAGAGGAACAGTTCACTGCAACTCAGAACTTACCCCATAAACCCATTTTACCTACTTTCTGTGATTTTTAATGAGCCAGTCACTTTATTCTGCCTGTACACTAACTCCACAATAATTAATCAACATGTAGAGTTTAATACACCTGAACACCAACTCGAAAACTGCGTAATCATGACACCACATATGGCTAGTGAAAAAGCCATTGATATATTTTTCAGGTGTTCAGGAGGGTACCTACAGGTACGAGAGGGTTCCGATGGAGCCTCGCGCCTCTCTCAAATTCAAATCTGCGGCGCGAATGAACGATACGCGCCGCCGGTTGTCGTGTTCGCTGACCGGGGACCCACCACGTTAATTTTCAGGTGAGTGCTCCTGCTCTGATTGCCCAGTTTCATCAACGGCCTTCTGCCTTTCACAGAGTACCCACTGTACACATTTATTTAGCCTATGCATGTAACCCCTTGCTTTTCACACTAACCACCACAATATTTGCAGGGTGGTAGCATGAGGAACACATCAAAGGAGGTGTGAGAGGCGGGGAGATACCGCGCCTAGGTCACTGCGTTCTCATTTAGTAAAAGCAGTGGCTCTTGTTGCCAAAACATATTGTGTGGTTTATTTCTTCATTTTATGCAAGAGAGAACATCCATAACAATTTCTTTGATACCGCTTTAGGAACAGCATGGAGGAAACTGTTTGGCGTCATCACCACAAACATGACGTGCCCCTTGCAGTTGATTTTTGAAGCTGCCTCCAAAATAAAATGATCAAATTTTCTGGGGATGTTGAGGAAGAAAACTGATTTACCTACTATGACGCAATAGGCCTCGCTCTAAAAAGATATACATACGAAGACAGAAAATAAAATAAACACATTTATTTTGTGCTTCCATCTCAGACAATTTATCTGTTTCTTACTTTTAGTGTTTCCAACCATAATCTACTTTTTTTCCGGCAAGGAAAATCCCGAGGAAAATCCAAAATCCAGTTTACAGTAGTTGCAGTAGTTCTTACCACTATTTGAACATTACCTAATGTAAGTAAAAACCTTTCATTGCCCTTGAATAAAAACTGTCCCCAAAGGCAGTTTCTTTTTTGTGCTTAATTAGGTTATATCAATCACGGCGTAAATCTGATAACGTATAAAGAAGCATTTTGTATATTCTTCACCCTCACCAACAATGAAACTTATAAACCTAGTTCTCCAGCAAAGGCCTTAATTTAAAATTCATATATTTTTTCAAGTGAGCCACCATTTGCATCGTAAAGCGTAGAATTGTGATGGGATTCCTCTGAATATTTACTCTGAATTTAATACTTTCATTTCCATCCTCGGATTCCTCCTTCATTAGAATACCTTCCCACCCCGCACCTATTCATTACCACCGAGAGCAACCGTTCAAAAATAACTTATATTCCCATAATGAAATCCATGGGAAGTTATGACTCCACATCAATAACCATTTCCGAGGCAATTTCAGCTTGGGCTTCGGATTTCAATCATTTCACTAGCACTAAGGCTTCCGTGAAACGAACGTTTGAAGGAAAGCGACTGCTAGAACGTGTACTAAACTGAACTGCTATAGGTAGCTTCATCCAAGCCTGACTTTTTAGAACGTGAAACCCCAGGTAATTTCTCTGCTGCGAACTTCCGAAGACTATGATAACGTTATTTGAAAGTGGGTACATAGATTTGACTGAGCCTGCTAAATCGTGATTATGTAATTCGAAAGTGGGTGTACACGGATTTCTCTGCCAGATTCCAAGACTATACAATAAATATTCAGCGTGGTAGAGACGGTGGAACTTGTGCTTGCTCCAACGTTTAAACCAACTTAACAATGCTCCATGTATTATTACTCTGGTATTGTAAACTAATTTACTGTTTTTATCTCAAATTTGAGATATGAGTGAAAATTTACATTGAACAGTAATAATTACTTACCTACTTTGAATCATGAAATCGTGGAAGCGAGAGCTTCCGGAGCATTGTCTGAGCACCACTGATCAACAGATAGAGGTAAGACCGACAACAACGAACTATATTGCCATTTTCTGAGAGTCTCAGAGGAATAAGCGAGATAGCAAAAGAGAAAATACTACGCGAAATTGATATTTGATGAGACCGAAAGAAAATCATGTTGCAATCTTCAAAACAGGTTATCGCGTGAGGTTCAAAAAACAATTGATCGTAAAATATTTTTGACGTTATTTTTTTTAAAGCACTTAGCCCCCGATTACACCTTACAATTTCCAATCCAAATAGGATCATAAAAAAATATGATCTAGAAAAATTGTAAGGTGTAAAGTGAATTGAGTCAATTATGATACAATTTGTATCGGCCGGTACAAATTGTATCATAACTGCTGCGACTACCTTCCTCTAGGCTGCGATGTGTTTGTTGTTGTTGGGTTAGTCCGTTAAAAATGGCAGCTGAGGTAAGTGGAATGGAAATGACCCGTATTTTAATAGAAAATGTGGAGGAGTCCGAATTTCTTATAACAATGAATTGAAAGAATATAGCAGAAATTATTTAACTTAAAACGGTTCAAAAAAGGACCCTAAAAATCTTCAAAATTCTATTTTTTTACCATGTCAAGTTGGCGTCACTGCTAAACATGATCCTATTTTTATTGTAAAGTGTATTACAGTTTTTCTAAAATTTTTATGATGCTAAAAAAATAGGATCATATAAAAATAGGATCATATATTTATTGTAAGGTGTAATCGGACCCTTACGAGAAGTTTAAAGGTTCGATCCCTCCAACCAGTTATTCACTAAACTGAACCCAAAAAGAATAATTATTATTATCTTATATTATTGGAATTAATCTGGATAAAGGCTTTAATTTTTAGATTCTTTTTAAGTGCACTCTATACCTATTTCACCGAACGATAAGTCGAAAATCGGAGAGAAAAAATCAAAATAATCCATCAAGCTATTGCACTCGTGGCGACGTCTCCATTTTTCATCAAGTTAAAAAAAAGCGGTGGGCTTCTCGGCTCGTTGCTGTCGGTAGGCAGCCATTATGCTGGATTTGTCTGCTCTCCTTCGGCTTCTAAATTCTCTCCACTACTTTTTATAATTACTTTTGCTTCATTCATTTATGTGTATTCACCACTTAAATGCGTAATTCCCTACCTATACTTAATTAAGAACGAGCGAATAGAATAGAAACGACTCAGGTAATTCTGAAAAGGAATCTTTTTATGTTCCCCTTGAGAGTTGTGCCAACATAATTTACGAACCATGATTGAATTTTACTTCAAACAAGGGCAGCTGAATTATCCAAGTAATTGCATTTAAATCCAGTTTCTGTTCAAAGTAGGAACAAAGAGGCCAGAATTAAATTCGACCATACTTTCACGAAATAATAGAACAGGATATTTAAAATTACAAGGGAAAGTAGAGTAAATTTTCATCACTCTATAGACTGCACGTATAGTGTGATTTTACAATTCACAGCAAACTATGTAGTCACTATTACTCTAGGTGAGAAAAATGGACCAGACAGAATTTCACCCATGTTTAACTTACCAGCAACCTAATCGGGTTCGGAAGTTCCGAGTTAGGTAATTCAACATCAATCCCTGTAATATTAACTATCTGGGATCACCTAGACTTGCATCTACGGAATACGTCTTAATAGGGATGCTGAAAAAGAAGTAGGTATTCTGCAGTGAAACAGAAGTAAGATGAAGTAATTTTCTGCAGTAAATCACTGAGCATTTTCTCTCAATTGTGAAATTCTGAGTACCCCGCAAATTTCCCATGAGTCTTGCGCCCAGAGCAAGCAGGCGTTTCTTTATTCCACTAACGGGGCTTCTGTTACTTGTAATCAACATTGTGCCAGTACGTGCCTGATAGTGGGGCGTATGAGATTTGCGAGAATCCAAGAAGATCTATCTCAAATCATTCTCCCCGCATTCCCCACACTCTCGAGTACATGCGGAGCATTATGCCGCAAGCACAATCCCCACCCCCACCCCAAACTCCATCCCCTTTCCCCTTTCCCCTAAAGCTATGTTGCTCCTCTCAAAGTAGAAGTTGTGACAAACGTGTCATGTGAGTGACTAAGGGATGGCTACAACACTAATTCAAAATGTAGCCATAATATTTTTCCGACGTTTTTGGTAGATTTCGAAGAAACAGTACCTTTGGGAGTCGGATCAGTAAATTTTGAATAATTTCTTCACAGTTCTTGGTTTCATGATCATGGTTCTTGACATTATGACCCGCGAAAAATATAACTCGAAATAATTTTTTTGTTGCCTAACACTAAAAAATGATAGATAAAATCAACATATCGGTGGGTCTCTATGGCAAGGCCCATGCGTTTGGATCGTTCCTTTATTTTCAAAAGTCCCTTTCTTCTCCTGTCAACGTTTAATATTCTTGAAAAATATGGAAAAAATGAATCTTGATGGGTATGTGGGGAATTTCCCTTTCAGTGGGGAAGGAAACAGGTTGCTCAGATACCTGAGGGGTGAGTGGCAGGGAAGTACCTACTCGTACTTTCTCCACCCCTGTCCCGTTACTTTGTCTGCTGATTGGCTCCTTCTGAGACTGAGGGTGGCGGGGCAAGTGGGGTGACTCCCTCATTTCATCAATCAAATCTCCATAGCGTGCTTCACTTGCCTTTTGCATAACGATAAATAATAAGTGCTAATTTTGGCTACACCAAAGTCGAGACGAGATGTTACAACGTTGCTTTGTTTTCTTTCTCGTACATCCTCATTTGTTAATTATTTTTAGTCAGGTCTTTAATTTTTCTACTTTTTTTTTTTTTTTTTTTTTTTTTTTTAGATAAATAAGAGTACACTTCGATTTCAGTGAAAAAAATATAAACGTTTTTATTTAGCGAGGAAACAAGTATTAAGTAAACAGTTTTGTTTCATCCATTTTTGAAAAAAAAAACTAATAACTGGATCCGTTTCGAGTTTAATCCAATGACACGGCACAGTCGCCGAGTGAATGAATTTTTTACCAGTTCGTTCATATTCACTTACAAATACTTAAACCTACTGCATGTTATTCACTGGCAACACGATGCGTGAGCACTGCTGCAAGCATGTTCTAAATACATTTGAGAAGCATATTTTGGATGATTTTGTAGAAAATTTGGACTTGGAGTTGACTTTTAAGTCTGCATGCTCCATTTGGTAAGTGGTTTTTACTCGAGAAAATTGAAATACAGAGTCGTGGACAATTTGGTTTAGAAGCACGCTCATATTGAGCAAGTTGGCTGGGTTTTCCCCCACTAAAGCCTCTAAAAGGATGAGAAAAGCGCCAACTTTATTACCACACCTCCTTCTCGCTTACCCTGTTTCCCTAAACCTTTCTTGACGCCTCTCGCCTCCAGTTGGATGAAATATATAGCTCCTCCAGTTCTTTACATCAACGTGTTTTTTTGGAGGTTCCCCAGTACAAGAAAGTACAAGAAATTATTATAAGGAAACCGATGGATATTTTTTACTCTGGTTCAATTATACATATATCTACTACCGAGGGTTTAACCACTCGTCGGGAATCTCGTTGGGAATCATTGGAAATCTTTATGAAATCTCAGGGAATCTTGGATTTTTTATGGAGTGGTCACCCCTTCGTGGTTCATCTTTCTATGAATATCGTTTGGAATCTTTGGAAATCATTATAGAATCTCAGTGGAATCTCAAGGAATCTCTGGAGTGGTTACCCCCTCGTCTACTACAATACTACTGAACTTCGAGATTAAACAAACAAACCTAGGATGCGTCGCACCATATTAGGTTAACGGTTAAACTTCAGTTAAATTCGATTTTTACCATGCAATAATTGGGCTTTAACTGGAGAGTAAAGTTAACCGAGTATGGTGGAGAGTATGGTGTATGAGTACCGAGTATGGTGGAGATGGAAACTGGAGATTTTGTCCTATATTTACCATGTTAAATGTAACTTTTAAGTTAAATTTAACATGGTAAACATAGGACAAAATCTCCAGTTTAATTTTGTTGTGAATAATAACACCTAAGTAGGGCGGGAGGCGTGATTACGGACCGTACGCGGGGTTTGATCCCACCGCTGCCACCAGATGTTATGAATAGCGTGCCCCTACTCCTAACTAAGATCGCCTAGCTAAGGTGGGGTTCGGAGGCGTGTACGGACCATACGGGGTTACCATTTTATATTTTAACATAATATATTACCACAGACAAAATCAGACAATAAAATAAATAATACAATATTAAAATAACTTACTTAAAAGGAAATACCCCCATCTCGACTCAGACGACTTCTTCCTTCGTCTTGCTCGTAATCACGTCCACAGCCCTTGAATGCGCTCTTTGAATGCTCGAATGCCCCTTGACTGCCCCTCTTCAGACCTCAGCATTCGGTTTTGTCATACCGACCTAAGGCCTGAAGAGTTGCTCTAATTGTCTTTCCTTGACTGGACATGGTGGGATGCACCCTTAGGGTGCGTCCCGCCATACTCGGTTAAAATTAAACTGGAGATTTTGTCCTATGTTTACCATATTAAATTTAACATTTAAGTTAAATTTAACGTGGTAAATCTCCAGTTTAATTTTAACTGGGCATGGTGGGATGCACCCTTAGAAGGCCAAACTGAATCCATCCTCCATTACTTCATATAGTATGTATGCACCTTACCTGTTCCGTATCGACATTGTCAAACTTTCTACCTAAGTATACCGTTTAGGTCGAAGATGCCAATAGGTCCTATGCAATGCGATGTAGGTACAGTGTATGGAAGCTGCGAACACAGACAATGCAGTGGTGAAAATATGCTAGCCTAATCAGGTCCGGGCGAATGGCTGGCTAGTAAGCTCGCCGCAGCAGAGCGTTGGAATTTGATTAACGATGGATTAGTAAACCATTACCCGGCGATAACCAGGGCTTAACGATTCACCAAGGTCTCCGATGGCTTTTAACTGTCCCATCAACTGTTCAAAGCCAGATAGAGCCCATACATTTCCGCTTTTATACCCTCCGAGATAATTGCTCCTCATTTCCCAATTCAAAATCTATCTCTATTTTCATTTTTTAGTTCAAGCGTCAGAACCATTTTATTTCATTTGAGGCCTATTCTACCTGCTAAAATTAAGCAATTACATTATTGCGATTAATCTATAGTTACAGGGAACTTTATTGGTGGAAATTTACTTGGTAAAATTCTAATTGAAAACCTTACCTACCGATTTTCAGTAAATCAGTAATCCAGCTTAACGATGAGAGTAAAAATGTGCTGTTAAGAGGAACTTTTACATTACTAATATTTCTGCATGGGTAAAGCAGACCCTATCATTTTCCCGTCATGTATTCATTGACACTTTCAAATGAGTGAGATGAAAATTAAATTTAAAAATATGTTTCTAGAATAACAGAACCGACAGCACGGTCACAGTTCCTTGCCTACTTCAGTTTCACTCCTTCATCGGGCAATCAAGGGTTGCAGACCAGGGGAGGCCGCAGAATGAACCAGACAGGTAAGTCATTATTGGTGATATTATACGTCTCAAAAATAGCTGATATAGCACTCATACACAGGGGCAGGCTCAATATTTTGCCTCTGATGTTGCTAGGGTCAATTTTGATTTCGATTTCAAACCAATGTTCATTTTTCTCGGTGAAAATTGCCCTAAATGTACTAAAACAACTCATTTTAAGTATGAATTGTATGATTTTTAGATTTTAATCCCGTTTTTTTTCTCATTTCCGTTAATTTCTTTATTTGAAAAATATGTATATAATTGAAATTCAAATAATTCAGACAGAGAACAGTATGGTATGGAAGAGACAGACACTCAGAATCATGAAAAAATATGAGTGATAGAAGAAATATTCTCTCTTTTTCCCTTTTCCGGTAACTTTTATATGTTCAATTTAGATTGAAAATAATCCCCAGGAGAAAAAACAATGAATAGTAAATAAGGGCTGGAAACACGAAAAGGCTGGAGGGCCTTTAGGCCGAGGCACCAACTTTCAACCGGTCCCGGTGTTTCTTTCACTACTTTTTATACGTGAGACGAATTTAAGGAGCGATAGAAATCCTAGAAAGCTGAAAAGAGGGTGAAAGAAGTAGCACTAGGCACCTTTTTCCCTCTGACAGTAGAAAGTTATAGTCCAGTTAAATTGAGAATTAGCAGTTGTCTGTAATACTCTAGTCAAAATAATGGACTTCCATCGTGAGATCTACTCAGTTTGTATATGCTGAGACCTCAATAAATAGAAATACTTCGTGACTTATTATTATGCAAAATTTGTGAATCTATTTCGATATGTTCACTATATAGGCACTGTGAAAGCGATCATTTTACCAACAGAAGTTCCTTAGTTCCAACCAAGAATAAAACTCTCAAATCTACCCACTGTATGCCAATGCTGAAATAATGGCAGAAATTTTGATCTGACCGTCATTTTATCCCATGTAAAAATTGGCACATTTTTCAAACACACCCGTACTCAAGTCAATGGAACGGCAACCCCTTGGGAATATCGAAGTACTTAATTGACCGTTGAAAAAACGTGGAAGGCTTCCGAGATGGTTGCTACGGCAACGCTGGGGTTGAGTTAAGAGTTGATAGCGTCATTATTCCGTAGATATTTTCTTCCTGCCACTGCAACGACTATTTTCATTCAAGTTTCTTTGCATTCGCAAATGTCCCGCTAACTTTTTATTGGCTTCGGGAAGACGAAGCCAAGTCGTTTCGCTAATGGGCTCTTGTGCATTTTTCACCTTTGCTTCTCTCTTTTTTGTGTTTCACTGCGTTCATCACCTTGTCACCTAAGTGTCGCCGTATAGAACGACAAATATCAACACCATGCCCCCAAAGTCTACAGACCTAAAGTAGTCGCAGCCCATTTTTTTGGCTTATACTTTCGGCCTTATTGGTTTTACATTTTTATTCTTACTATATACTTTCTTGGTCTTGGCCCATCACAACTGAAGACGTCTATAAAAGTGAGGGAGAACTGGAGATAATGAGCTAGTGCGAGGCAGCACTCAGCAGTGCTGACAAGGACGCGCGTCTCTTACGACAAATAATACCTATGCTGTCTCTGTCTGGCGGTAATGAATTCCTTTGAAGACAAAGCATCAGAGAATTGGAATTTCCTTTAGAATTTGATCTTGACTCCCCATGTCCGCACCCCAGTGTGCCAATCGGTAGCATAACTACGACTACGCACATACCCAAACGTTGGAGGGGCCTCGCTGGGTTATGCAAACTGTAGTAAGCCGTGATTTACTCACTTAAATATTATCTAGAATCTAGATTATCTATGGAATTTCCAGTGAAGCCTCAACCTCAGTACTGGTCGTGGTCTTATATTTGTCTCGTTCTTGGGAAATTCGTCAAGGTGGCAAAAGAATTTTCGGGTCTTTTTTTGCGTCTGTATATATATGTAGAAGGTTCACTCAAGACCGGACCACAGAGGAACCGGACTAAGATGTCGGCTCTTATTGAGTTTTGGCGTCATTGCTGGCTCCTTTATTCCATATCCGGATGAGTCCAGTACCTAGCAATAATTTAGCTGAATTAAAGTTTCTAGAGGCCTCGGAAACCAGGGAGTTTATTCTAGGCGGATAGCACAGAGAAGCAGAAGCATATTCTTTCATTAATTCCAGGTTCAAAGGCATACTGATGCTTACATTTTTTTTACAGCCATGAAAGGAATTCTCGGCAAGTGAGCTTTTCCAGTACTCAATTCTGACAGAGTGGTCTACATTGAAAGAATACTCTACTCAAAAATATTTAGCTGTACACAGTCTAATGTGCTGTTTCTTCTCCACAGAGTGTGAGTGGTTGTACCAAGATTTTTCGTGCCGGTCGTCGAACGCCTGTGTGCTGGTCTCTCCCGGGTACCCCGGCCTCTACCCACCTCGCAGACTCTGCAAATACCATATCACCACTAGTAGCATGCATACGAGAGTCAAAATCACTTTCTCTTCCATACTGCTGCCTCGAAAGTAAGTTCATTTATAGCTCTATCTATCTACCTAGAGTCTACGATACTTTCGAAACTTTATTGTCCAATTAATAAAAGTACCCTAAAAGAATAAAAATTACCTCATTAGACCTCTAATATGGGCCTTAGAAATTTTTAGAGAAGCAGATACGGGTGTGGGCGAAAAACTAGCCCAAATTAAAGGCTGCTAAAATTAAATCTATAACAAAAGCCCAACAAATGTTCCTGTACTATGGTTACTGCTGAACTACTGTCACGGATTTTCGTAGAAATTTATTGGCAACAGCGAGTGTATAATAAACTGCCAGCTCACTGGAAGAGAATCACTAAAACTTTTGATCCCCTACTCTTTTCCATAATCGAAAATGTATGAATAGCTATTGTGCACCGATTGCAGGTCGCTGGGGAGGTTATCACCCTATTAATGGCTGAACATACTTAATCCCCTCTCCATTTTCTATAATAGCCAAACAAGGTCGGAAAAGTATGAGAGCAGGAACCACAGAATGGTCGTAGCCCGTAACCAATGGGAAATCGAACTTCATCTCCCGGATTAACGATGGAACAATATTAATACGCTTGACCAGCTGAGCAATCAATGGGGTCAGTGCGATTTAACGCTGAAAACTCGTTCGGATAAACTCCCTTCGGAAATATTCAGCTGAAAATATCATTTCCATGTACTAGGTACTTATTCTGCCTCTCCGTTCTTGCCTGGGATTATGAGAATGGAGTACAAAAGTTTTACAACAATTTCCTCTAGTGCTTGTTTTCCTTCTCCTAACAAAGTTCTACAATGTTAATTTGATTTATTTGTCTTCTGTTTTAGCCGATGCAAAACTGACTTTATTGCCATTTACCAAGGGTCAACATCCACGAGTCCTCTTCTAACGAAAATCTGCAACAAGAATATTACGGAGTATGTTTTCTCGGGACCAAATCTTCTCTTGGAATTCAGGTAGTTTGCCATTTTCTCCCAGTAATCTGGAATTTTTCAGTGATTGTAAATGGGAACTTAAGCCTGATCTGCCACCGATGTGCTTCCAAAAGCAAAGTCTGCCTCCAAACAGCTAAAACAAATGGAATGCAGCTTTCACGGAGGATAGACATCACTAATAGTTAAATAAGTTGGAAACTGAGAGAATACGGGGGTTCTATATAATGCACAAGCAGAGTATTGGATTACGAGTATTTGTAGAATTGTTTTTAGGGTGCAAAATTTATTGAAACCGAAAACATGCGTTTACTGTACCCCGGGGATCAGAGATATCGTATTAAACCATATGAATCGTAATACTGCAGTAAATGCGCATTTTAAAATCGCTTGCGGGTGAACGAACGAACCTGTGCTGCGTTGCCGCGTCAAATAACAATTCATATCTCATGTTATTTAATGTTGTTCCAGAATTTTTATTTAATTTCTAGTCCAGTGAGCAGAGTCAGGTCCCGTGTTTTGCTTCTAGGATGAAGGATAATTTATTCCATGCGTACGTCCGCTACCCCACGTCTCTTGCATTACTTTTAATTTTTATCCATACTGAGTAGAACTTCCCCTCTTTCACGAAGTCAATAAAAAAACCTGAACACCTGAACCGTGGAGCTGTATATCTTTATCTAAGAAAAGCTTCTAAGAAATGCTCTGATATTAATATTTAAGAGGTAAAAATTTATACAATGCTCTGTACATGTATTGAGTACGGGTTATTCTATTCTAGAGCTTACTATTTGCCTGAAATTTCAGTTCAGGCCCTTCAGTACCACCCTATGAATACAACGGTTTCCGTGCGAGCCTTGAATTTACGGAGAAACCAACAACGACTGAGTCTTCGATAAACTTTATATCGAGAACGACGGAGACGGGCGTACTAAGTACGTACTTGGGTATGGTCCATTTTCCTTCATATACCCCCTCCCCCTCTCTGCTTCATTGATTTTACGTAACCATTGGTTTTGGGTCATTGAATTTTATTCCATTTTCTTGCTTCAAAGTTGAAAAAAAAGTAAAAAGTAGCTGAATACACTGTGATTCCTCAAAGAAACCCAGTAACCCAGTAAAGGGGTTGCAAAGTTCGTTCTTCTCACTATGAAAAGTAAAAATAAGAAAATCAATTATTGTCAAGCCGTCCTTCAGAAGTTCTTGAAATAAAGTACCTATAGGTACTACATTAGTTTGCGAATTCCTTAGATTAGATTAACCATTCTAGGATAAGTGAATAGTAAAATTTGTACCTGAGTTCATTTTCAATTTTTGTTACGTTATGTTACGATGTTACGTTTCTGTTAAAAGGTGACTTTATTTGCACGCTCAAAACTTTTTAGGAAAATGGAATTACCCATGTTTAGTCATTTGTATGTTATTTCAGTGGATGGCACAAGTGCCCCGCGGATGGCGGTGCCAAAATCAAACTGTGATATGTCCTTTTCGGGGAATAATTCCCGGACGGGCACCTTTGATACGAGGACTCGCAGCTGGAGTCCAGTCTGCTCCTTTACATTCACGGGAAAACCGTCTGACATCGTACACATCTCTTTTTTCAATTACATACTCAAGTAAGTAATAGGTACTACTTATTTAATACATCAAGTTCGTTATTTCTCAGGTCCTACTACCTGTTCCTCAGGAGTTTCATAAGTCCTCATCTGTACACTAGAACAAATCTTCCTGTTAAAAATTTTATTTTTCGCTCATTGCAGAGCTACAAGCTGTCAAAGCTCAATAGAAGTATACAACGGGTTGTTCGAGGAGGGCACGAAGCCCCTGGCGAAGCTCTGTAGCCCAGACACGAAGCATGCGAGGGATTTGTCCACGGGACACTTCGTGGAGCATCAGCACTTCATGTCCGCTGACAATGAACTAACCATCGTGCTCAAGAGGGGCTTCCCAGCTCCTTTCCAGGCTGATACCGAGTTCCTCGATGGTGCTTACCTTTTTCACGACGGTAAGTTCGAACTTTGGTACTTACTTTTAGGGCAAAACTTCCAGGACATTTTATCGGAAATAAATATGAATATGTGAATGTTTTACGACAAGAGTTTTATTTCCGATGCTCATCCATGTTATGACCCCATCACTAGCAAAACCTCGTTCAACATTTCGTCTATGCTATAACTTCAATACCGAATTCCGCACAGTATATCAGTACAGTGACAGAAACCTCTAAGAATCCCTGGAACGATGTGTCAAATGTCCTAATTTTTTAGAGCACGTTGACGGGACTCTACAGCCGTCTACACTGTGCGATGTTGACTACTATGGCCTCAGCAGTTCAGTCCATGGGCAAGTCAGCAATCCCGGATCTCAGGACTTGTACTTCAACATAGAACGGTCCCTCAGATGCTCACAGAGATTCTTCCCTGCTGCCAACCAAAGCGTCACTCTTACGGTTGGTTCAAAATACCAAATTGTTACAGTTACAGTTCCTTCAGCTAATTTTTTAACTTCTTTGAGATTGTGACATTCTATATCCTACATGTCTGGGATTCTTCCTACAATAAAAAGGAGGTGCAACAGAAGGCATCTACTTCCAGTGTGATGTATTTTAACCATCAGTTTTTCGATACTTAATAATAATTAATTCTATCTTAAGTTTTGTGTTCGTGTTCAGGTGGCTTCCTACGTAACCCAGGTGCCAGACCTGCATTGTCTGACCATGTGCGGAGACAGTGGATGCCGCTGTGTCACCAATCAGGTTCCTTTGGCCCAGACTGATCATCTACTAGTCCAGACTGAAAATGGCCTCACTCTGCTTTGCCTGTGTGGCGAGTTCCAAGTAAGTCTTCAGAAACAGGGAGGGTACGATAGAAAATAAATCGAATATATACCTAATAGTAGAACTAATTTTTAAAAAATACCTACACCTAGACAAAGGCCTGCGGTGACCGCACAATGAAGCCGAAAGGCTAGAGTGTTATGTTTTCAACAGGAAATTTCCTATAGTACCGTAGTTCGAACCGAGAAATATTTCACACGGGAGGCCAGTATTTTTACTCAAATAAGTATACTCTATATATGGTAAATGACTGGAAGTGGTTTTACCTGATAGTTGCACATGCTCAAGCCGTGACTTATTGATTTCCCAAAAGAAATAGGACAAATAAGAACAAGCCCTCCCCCAAGGGGAAATCTCAACAAAGCAAATTCATCTCACAACAGAGAAAAGCTCATAAAGGGAAGCTCTAGAATTCCCGAGGATCAACAAATCAAATCCCATGTTGTTTGCTCTTTAGAAGGAATAGCTTCTGATTGTGCTGCTATGACGCTGTTTGTTTGGTCTCCCGGCTCCCCGTGAGATTTGGGAATTTACAGCTTGGAAAAGTCATCCAAAGTTGATCCGTTTGTCAACCTTCATTGGAAACAAGGACTTTCTCAATTGTCAACATAAAATTTATCGCCCAGAAAAAAATCCTGACAGCTTCAGTGAGAAAAGCAGGTAGAGCGTACAAATCTAAAAACCACCTGATCTTTTGTGATTCAGTCCGAAAATACTTTTTACTTTCGCTCTGAAGGTTACACTCTAGACCTATATCTGTTTCGTACCTTCATTCAATCAATATAAGCCGTGGAACTAGCGGACTATAAGTAAACGAGAGCTGAAATGAGGTAACTTACGACCTTTTCAATTCGTCACTGAACCTAACCTTTTTTTCTCCTTAATTCTTCTAGGAAGAATGGCTGCCCCTCACGTTACGAAGCTGGTCACCCATTAAACTGGTTTACTCCGTTGCCCACTACAGTTGGGAGCAAAAAGGGTTCAACTTCACTGCCAATTATACATTTACAACGGATACCACGTGCGGGCACCAGACGTTAACTGCAGCCTCTGGCGAGCTGGAGACCGTCCAAATCACGCCCAACCCCCACCTCAATTTCTACTACCATCAGCAATGCACCTGGCTCCTGGACACCAAGGTGGAGCGTCAGCTGAATATACAACTTTACACTGCTCAAAACAGTAAGTATATAGCAGTAAACGAGGGGTTAACCACTCCAGGAATCTCGTTGGGAATCTCAGGCAATCATTGGAAATCTTTATGAAATCTCAAGGAATCTTGGAAATTTCTGGAGTAATTAACCCTTCGGGGTGCATCCTTCCACGAATCTCGTTGAGAATCTCAGGAAATCTTTGGAAATCTTCGTGCAATCTCAGGCAATCTCAAGCAGTGGTTAACCCCTCGGCAGTAAAGTAAAATAGAGCATATCAATAATGTGTACTGGTGGAGCAACAGCTGGTTGTACAATATATAGGTTTCAGTGGCGTTTTGTAGAAAAAAACAATGAGAGTTTCCGCAATATTTTCGAAATACCTGCCAAAAGCGAGATTACGATCGATCGCATAAGCATGTGAATTTCTGCTACAGTAATCTGAGCTTCTTGTTTGAAGACACTCTTCAGGAAGTAACAATTTCCCAACATGCTGAACTCAACAAATGTGAACACCGTTTTTATAGAAGTTGCTTGCAGACGGCTGGCACGCCATGCGTGTCAAGCGTTCATAAACGTCAAAAACAGTTCTGGAAATTGTTCAATGATAGACTGAACTTTCCTCGATAAGAGCAAAATCATATAATTGAGTTTCTACAATGCTTGCATACCTGCTCATAAAACAAACAATTAGGTCATTACCTCTCTTCAACTTTACCATATCTCGATGGTCTTCGTGGCATTTTCAAGATTTATCTCTCGAGTCAGAGTCTTATGTGCGAGTGGGCGGCGGGGTGTTATTATTACGAATTTCACGCCTTCCCCAATTAGAGAAAAGTGCTTGTGTTGGAAGTGTTTTCTTATCTTTTCGACTGGAGGAAAATATATTATTAAGTAATTTATTCGTCTACTTTTTTTCAGGAATGTGCACAGCGTGGAACATATCGATTCACGAGTATGACGAGAACGCCGATGATCGGGTTGGGCCTCTACTGTATACCTTCTGCCCCAGAGAGAGAGAAGTCAAGTATCCTCTGACATGGAAGACAGACCTTGTAGTGATTCGCCTGCTGGCGACGACACAGACGCTGCCAGCCTTTACCATGAAATGGGATTCGCAAGTTGGGCGTCCTAACACCCGGGTCTCAGACCCCCAGCCCCCCACCGGCACCGCCCCGACAATCTATTCGTCCACCTTAATATTCCTTGTACTGATCTTGTCCGGAACGTAGCCTGCCATGTCAACCTTTAGGAACACCCTTCTCCTCTAGTCCTCCTTGCATCGCACCAGAATCATCCTCTCGTTCCCTTAAAGGGGTCACCAAGATGGGAAAGCTACTCTTGAGACTCTTCTCCCAACACTGAAGCACAGTTTCTGAGTTTTTCATAATTTATACTTATGACAAACATATGGGAAAAGATACACTTGTTCGTTCGGGGCTCCTGGAAGTTACACCTACTTTTTCTGTTGTATGTGTTATGTCCTATGGTAACAACTCTCGATAATATCGGAGAATTTAATGTCACAGAGAAACTTTTGTAGAAAAATAGTCACTTACGCACATGGACGTAATCTGGGGGGGGGCAAGGGGGCACGCGCCCCCCCTGAAATGTTTCAGGGGGGGCGCTGCCCCCCCTGAAATCTGTCTCCTCGGATGAAGTGAATTTGAAATAAAGGGTCCGACAATGGTCGCACTTGACTTTCTCGCAATTTTTACGCCAGCGGCATCAAAAATATTGATTTTTTTTAAGTCAATTATTTTTTTTGGCCAGAATTTTACCTTCTTCTGAAAAACATTTTGCAACACGCTGGACAACAATTCTAGACACCTGTGTACCGAATTTCAAACATAATATCCGTCAAACAGTGATGTGTCATTCGACGCGCAAAGTACATGTTTCCTATTTTGCATGTCACGGTCTTAATTTTCACGTAATTGAAAATTTATTGAAAATCACCTCGAAGCATCTATCTGAGACCACTTTCACCAATTTTCAAGAAAATCAGTCGATTAGCGTTGTTGCAAATGTGACCTAACCAATCACAAACGTGACTTCCATTTTTGGAAAATTTTCCTACGATAATGTCAATATTGGCCATAATTATTACGTTAGATAAATTTGGTCCGTTAAAACTTCAAACAAGGTTAAAGTATACCTCCCTACCAATTTCTATTGAAATCGGTTGAACAGTGCCACCGGAGTGATGACCAACACTTTTTGGCCAAAACCGTGCCAAGTTATTAGCCCACCTCCAAATGGTTGTAACTGACCTAAAAACATCTATTCAAAAACACTTTTACAAGTTTTCAAAGTTCCAACTTGATATACATAGCCTCCAGCCCTTCCTAACTGTCAAAAAACACGATTTTTTTGCCTTTTTTTGACAATAGCAGGCGCAATTTTTGAGTTTCAAAATTTATCTAAAAACATGTCTACATTAGGATTAGGTACCTATATACCGAATTTGAGCAAAATCGGATGAACCCTACCGACTATTGGCTTGCTTGAACCTTGCCCCCCCTGAAAAAAAATGAGATTACGCGCCTGCTTACGCACTTTGGAACTATTGACACCACTATCGTTTTTAACCCAAATGAATTGTTAAAACGTAGTAAAAAAGGAGTGAAAAACAAGCTGGCTCTTTCAGAAATATTTATAAGAATCAAATTTTATTTCTCAGTTGTCAGAAAGTGTCAGCGTTCTACTGTCCATGCTTCACTTTAAACGGATTTTCGACAGTACCAATGCGGGAGCCCGATCTCTTTCATTCTTTCCTACCTGTACCAATCCCTGATTACGCCCATTACTTTTCAACAGTGGTCATTTTCTGTCTCCGCTAATCTACGAACATTTTTTCATTTTTTCATATTTTTGGAGTAAAGAGATGGATTTGCATTTTAGAGGAGAAGATATAGCTCGTCTATGTCCTCATCTATCCCCTAGTATTCTCCTCTAGAAATGTTAATAGTTGCTTACCCCATCAGCACCTTGTCTGTACCTACCGTGTTTGTGTAATCCCTAACAGCAATCACTCCCAATCAACCTCACCACTGCCGACAAGACATTTATAGTAAAGAAGAGTAATGTCATCATACGAGTGAAAAAAAATTCCTGAGTCTGGTAAAATTCCTCTTTAAGAAACCGTAGTCAATCAAATTGTTTTTAATTAGTTTTAAGAAATACAATTGAACGTTTTAAAGTATGCCGAGTTTCTCTTCACCACCAGAACAATAATTTCCTGATTTGTCACGAGCTAATCAGTGGCAGAAAAATACTGATGACAGTGGAAATAAATAGTTATTTCAGGGCAGCTAAATAGCTTTATTTTCAGGGAAGAAATGACAAATGACTTTTCATCACCTTGGAATTGTTGAACTATTTGTTTTAACTTTTCTCCCAGCAGTAAGGTTTTCTTTCAAGTGATTGTGAGTTCCTGCAACAAGAAAAAGAAGAAAATTCAGCTATACCCGTTATGCATGATAACTGATGCAAAGTCTTGTTGTCAGCTGCAGCAGATTTTTTTAAGGTGCATAGGGTGCATTCTCTCGGTTCTATACTGTAGAAGCGAGTTCGGTAAAGTAGTCAGAATTTGTATGTTTTCTGACATAGACACTAACCCAAGATTTTGAACTTTCACGGGTCAATTTGAGGATAGGTATATAGAAGTTCTCAAGATGTAACTAAACAGTATATCAATAATTTTCAGTACTTACCTAATAGTTGGAAACTGGCCATTGCAGCAAAACCCAGGAAGATGCAGGCCAATCTTAGGAAACCGCCCTTCTTCTTCTCTTTATCCAGCACCTCGAAGAAAACAACGAAGAGAACAGCGCCGGCAGCGAGGCCTTGGAGGGTGACCACAGCCCCAGCGTGTGCCTTCTCACCATGGGCAGTGGCAAGCATCCCGATGCAGCCACCCAGGGGGGAGCTCAAAGCGAGGACGCCCATGAACACGATTATTTGTAGCTCAGAAGTGTGGGCGGTAACCAAATCCAGTCCTATGCTGAAGAGCACAGTAACAGCATGAGCTGTGATGGCTACAAATAACATCCACACTGACCGCGAGTTGGGCTGCAGTCCCAAGGCCAGACCCTCCAGCGCGGAGTGAAGGAAGAGGGCAGTCAGAACCAAAAAGTGCCTGGACGTCCCTTGACTCTCCCTCTTCGTAAGTCCAAAGCCTTTCAACTGAAGGTCCGGCATTGGTGTGACCTTTCCACTGATCCGCAGCTCCGCTTCAAAGGAGCGGAGGCCAGAAGGCTTCGTAAAAGATAGAACAATTTCTTCAACTACGTACACAAGGAAGAACCCACAGCATACGATGAACTCAGGCACTGGAAATTCAGTTTTAAGTTCTAAAACGGATAAACTTTCACGCACTTCTGGGATCATGTGAAGCATACAAGAAGACAGAAGAACGCCTCCTCCAAAGCAAAGAGCCAGTGAAGAGCAAGCTTCCACTTTTCGCTCACCCCAGGTTCGAAGGGAGCTTGCGAACATGATGGGGGTCAGACCAGCCAACAGGCGTACTGCGGCCAACAACAGCAGGGCTGCCACCTTGACGGTGAACGGGTCCGACAGCATTGTCCAGTTCCAATCTCTTCAGTTTTTCCTTCAATGACGCCACCCATAGTCTGAGCCCAAGGCAGGGGTTAGTAGATTAGTTTAGGGTCCGTCGAGAGAGGGTCGTGTGAAGGGGTAAGGGCGCAGCTGCTCGCATCAGAACGGGTGCTACCTTCCGTACACCCCAATTTTTCAATGGTTCCCATAACAACCTTCGGTAAACAACTCGTTTAAAGCATTGAGTGCGTGAGGTCTTTCGGTATATTAAAAAAAACAGAATTTAAAGATTTCACAATGGAAGACGTAAGTTGTAATTTTCTGCTTCTTTAGTAGACACTGAAGATAAGGTCACTTAAAATTTACAATATCGAAATTAGCAAAAGTTTACCACTTCATCCAGTTACGAAATAAGGTTGCGTCCACTTCCACTGCGACAAAAAAGTAATTTCCCTCTCTTGCTTACACTAGTTTTCATTTACAAAGTTAAATGTTAGGTCCAGACTATCCCGTATCATTGGTGACTATACTCGGGCACTTGTTTCTTATGCCCGAAGTAATAAGTGCTAAGACAAGAGTCAAACTTTTCGATCCAGAGTATAGTATAGACAACTTAGCGTGGAGACTCAGGGGCGGGCCAAACAAAAACTTGCGTAAAAAATTGAAAGGAGCACAAAAAGGTTGGTCCTTCATAAATCTCCAACATTATACACTGGGAATTTTCTCTTCTATCGGTGTTGGTATCTTTCTTGAGAAAAGAGTGTCCACATTAGTGGCCATGACTGTTGGCAATAGCTGGTCTCTGTAATCTGCCTAACTAACCTCACTTTCAGCTCACTTCTGAGTTACGCACTATTTCACTTGAACGACACACTGACGCACGTACTGTAGGTAAACTAGGCTGGGCACACGCTTCCGCCAACCCTACAATGTAGCCCAATCTCCAAACGCCCTCCCCCTTAACTGCAGTAGAATCGATAGCTAACCCACCCCCGTGCCCCCCGTCTTTCAGCTCCGACAACGTACGTTTACTTCGGATGGTACGTCACTCACGCGTCAGTTGCTCCTTACAATTTGTTTTTCTAGACAGAGTTACGTTTTTCTAGTGCACAGTTTACTGATTCGGAGGAAGAGATTTTTCACTTTCCTATTTACTGTTTTCATAGGAAATTTCGTTCACCCAAGAGAAGTTTAGGAAAGAAGGGATCTTTCCGGAAATGCACGTTATTTAGACGGAACAAAATTACACTTCGGTTTCTCTGCCCATGTAGTACAATAGGTCTCAAAACTCCAGTCAGTTACTATACTTGCAGGTTGCGAGTCAATACGAATCTCACAAGATCCTCCAAAATTTCGATCTGGAAACCAGAGCAAGAATTATAAGAGAAGTTGAGCGAAGAGTCGAGGAAGCACTTTTTGAGGAGCGAAAGGCGATTGACTTACGCAGGGAAAAGTAAGTTCGGTTGTGTCTCTTATTTGAAAACTATTTAATACATGATATTTTGGTTGTATGTGCCATCAATTTAGGTACTGGCGCAACCAATGAACAGCATTTCCGTATTTTTAGATTGCGAGAAATGTACAACGCCGAAGCACAGAAAATAACGGACAGTGCCAGCAGCTATGATTTGAAAACGGAAGAAGAAAAATATGAGGAAATGAAGAAAAAGATAATGGAAATCGAAAGTAGGAGAGAGCGAGAGCGCCTAGAACTCGTTAAAAAAAAGAAAGCCCAGCAAAAGTTGTAAGTATGATAGTAGAATATTAATGAGTTCAGAAGTTATTGTCGGAAATGTTACGTCACTTCCCACAAAGTACTAACAGAGTAGAATAGTTAGGACCAATTACCCTCAAAAGGATAATCCAGGCAAAGTTCGTGGGCTAATATGTAATGCCTCCAGTACATCCAAAGCTCGGTAACGGTAATGTCCCAACAGGCCATACAGGCGAACCTAGACCAGTAAGTAGGCGAAGATCAGTCATACATATTTTTCTATAAGGCATGTATCATGTGAAGAGGAGAACAAATATATTTTACAGTTTGAACTGCGAGGAAATACGAAGTGTTTTATCGAAGCAAAGAGACGAAGCCATTAAAAGGGACCAGTGGTGGCAGATCAATGAAAAACTTGCTATTTCATCCACGAAGGCAAAAGAGGATGAGTATTATCACGACCTGATCCTTCAAAATGTGAAAGATGCGGTAAGTATATGAAACCTACCATCATTATAACACGAATCCATCAATTAAAAGAATTAATCAACTTGGTGATTTATCTGATATCTATAGAGAACCGAAATGCTGACATACTGCTTTTTGGCTTTTAGATGAAACTGGACGAAGAAACGTCAAAAATGAAATGGCAGAAGGAGGTGGAAATCAAACAAGGCTATTTACAACAAGTGGAATACAAGAATAAAGCAAAGGAAGAAGAATTTCGTAGAAAGGAAAAAGAAAAACTAGAAATTCAACTCCTGATTCAAAAAGCTAAGGAATGCGAACAGCAAGGTAGGTAAAATCGACAATTGTATTCCTAATAAGGCAGGTGGCTCTATTTCACTCTCACCATATTTTTTATGACCTAACCTATGATCGATTTAAGAATTACGAGAAAAGCAGAAACGAAGAGAAGAGCTGGCTACAGAAATGAAGCGACTAGTGCAGAGAGAAAAGGAGGTGCGGCGACAGAGAAGGATCGAAGAGAAAGTGATGGGAGAAGAGATCGAGTTGATTGGATCCGGTAACAAAGGAATTGATAAGGTGGGTAATTGAGAAATCCCCCAATTATTATTAGTTTCCTTGTACCTTATACCTGAGTCACATGAAGATGAGGACACGGTTTTAGAAGGTAGGAATAGTGACGATCAATCCTTGCATGAAAGCGGGAAAGTCAAGTGCCAGCCATTGTCAAACTCTTCATTAGGATTGCTGAGAGGATAATAATTTATCAATTTCAGCTAACCTTCAAGCGTGAGATGGACGCTTATAGAACTTTCCTGGCAGAACTGACCACTAAACGTAAAGCAGAAGAAAAGAGGTTTGACGAAAAACTTGAGGAGGTGACGAATGAACGAGAAAAGAGACGCAGTATTGAAAGAAGGAAATTAGAGCTGGCTCGGGAAGAGCTAAGAAGGGTAAGAACTTTACGAAGCAAACTGTAGGTATGTAGGTGCACATTCACAGCCAAGACAGACGTGCATGGGAATAACATAGGACTAACAAAGTTTCAAAGAAAAAATAACGATAAAATTACTGTCACCTCCTTCAATTCTGTTTGCAGAGTGTCTTTCATGGAAGGGAAGAACAACTGAAGCAGAAAACTGAGTTTGAAAAGATTGAAAAAGAGCGGAATGTAATGGAAAAATACCACGTGTTGAAAGAAATTGGCGATTACCAGTGTGAATTAGAAAATAGCAGGATGGCTGAAATTGAGAGAAAAAGACGGTATGCTGAGGAACTGAAACAGCAGATGAAGCAGCGGGACCAAATCAAGGTTGTACAAAGGGGCTGTAAACTAACCGACACAAGTTCCTCTCAACACTTGGGCGAAAATTGAAAATTTCATCTGCAACATTTTTATATTACTCACTTACCCTTTAGAGGTCTCAAGACAATTCACACGAAGTCAGTAGAAGTAATTTCAAACTGATGCTGCGTTTCATAGTTTTGATATTTCGACTCAAGGATTCCTGCCTCTTTACAGATTCACCAAAAAGAGGAGAAAGCAAGAGAAAGAGAAGCGGCTCTTGCAGAAGAAGCGAGAATTCGTCGAGAACTTGAAGATCTCATGGTTAACCCCCCAGGCTGGGACAAACATCCACTGCAAGGTGTCAAAGTCGCGACTTTCTTCATTCCTCAGAAATAAATGAAGCTGATAGCCTTCTTTCGCGTCAACGAGACATTTCTTGAGGAAGGAGTTAATGAGATTTTAGCGAAAAGCCTCACTAGTGAGACAAACCTATTCTCACTTAATTTTAGGGAAAATCCCTCGGAAAGTACAAAATAGAATTTTTCTTATGAGATAGTTTAGTTGCTTACTAGTGCTCTCAGTTACGAGGTCAGCATTAACAGTTACCCTCTGATTAGCTGCAGTTAATCGTGTGTAGTGTCAGCTCGAAGGGAACTCCGCTATCGCCGCCATCGCTCGACTTTCTCCGAAACTAAAATACTGCTGAAACTCTTGATGCTTCCTACGTTAGAGGGCATGTCGTTTTATTTTAGCTAGCTAGAATCATTTTTGGTAGTAACTTATCATTTACTTAAAATATTAAAGTAATAAAATGTTAAAAAATTCTACCAAGGGCTTCTTCACTGAAAAATCTCAAACAGAGGCTGAAAAACAAAAACGTGACTATACAGATAAAACGCGTATAGGTAAGGTACGTCCCTACCTCTATGTAGGCTCTATACGTATATTGGATAAGTAGCTATTTATTGTATGTGTTTTTTACTTTCTCGCCCGTATGAAATACATGGGCTGAGAAAGTTATGTCTTCGTGCAAAATTTCGATTTTGAGATTTTGGGTTTCCCATGATCCTAGAGGTCCCCCGAGTCCAAAAAAGTGGTTTTTAAAAAATGTCCGTCCGACGTACGTACGTACGTACGTACGTCACTCTGTCGCGCAACTGGACGTCACACCGTTCGTCCGATTTTGCTCAAATTCGGTATGTAGGTACCTAATGTAAATATCTGGACCCGTTTTTTGATAAATTTTGATAACTCAAAAATTGCGCCTGCTATGGTCAAAAAAAGGCAAAAAATCGTGTTTTTTGACAGTTAAGAAGGGCTGGAAGCTACGTATATCAAGTTGGAACCTTGAAAATTTGCGAAAGTGTTTTTGAATAGATGCTTTAAGGTTATTTACAATCATTTGGAGGTGGGCCAATAACTTGGCCCAGTTTTGGCCCCAAACGCGTTGGTCATCTCTCCGGTAGCACTATTCGATCGATTTCAGTAAAAATTGGTAGGGAGGTGTACTTTAACCTAGTTTGATGTTTTACCGAACGAAATTTATCCAACATAATAATTATGGCCAATATTGGCATTATCGTAGGAAAATTTTCCAAAAATGGAAATCACGTTTTTCATTGGTTCAGACGGATTTGCAACAACCCTAATCGACAGATTTCCTTGAAAATTGGTGAAAATGGTCTCAGATAGATGCTTCAAGGTCATTTTCAATAGATTTTCAATTACTTGAAAATTAAGGCCGTGACATGGAAAATAGAAAACACGTACTTTGCGCGTCAAACGACGCTTCACCATTTGACGGATATGTTTGAAATCCGGTGAGTAGGGGCCTAAAATTATTGTCCAGTGTATGGCAAAATTGTTTTTAGAAAAAGTTAAAATTTTGGTCCAAAAAAAATAAATTACGTAAAAAAAAAAAATCAAAATTTTCGATACCGCTGGCGTAAAAATTGCGAGAAAGTCAAGTGCGACCATTGTCGGACCCTTTATTTGAGGATAGAGGTACGAACATATCACACCATTCAACCCATTTTCTTCACATCTGGTTCATTTGGGGTGCCGTAGTTACATCTCAAACACTTCGTTAAGGGGTTCTATGCTGCCACTAGAGGTTACATAGAGATAATACGGAAGATACCGAGATAATACCAATAGAGATAACAAGTACCGTTCGACCGATTTTCTTCTAATTCAAAATTCAAAAACAGCTGGCCGCAGTAGGTATACGTTAAAAAAGTTTGAAAACTTGAAATTAACCCCTTTCTAACCCAAAAAGTAATTGAAACAGCTGACTTGAAATGTGAAAATCAGGTAGGACCAATAAAAAACCCTTTTTTTCAAGTTACATTAGTTTTCAGATAGATGCCGTAGGAACTGTGCCTATAAAACACTAAAACCTATTTTACCGTCTCAAAATATTTTCACCAAGGAGAGGGGAAAAAGTTACAAAGTCAATGCTTGTGAAGTAAAATTATCATGAAAAGAGCATAAATCTAATTTGGGTAAATATGCTACGGATTTGATACGGTAGATTGTGGAAAAAGACTTGTAAAATGCTCGAGTTTTTCTGAAAGATGCATTTGATTTATAACTTACTTTCCATGTTATTTTCAAGCTGGCTACCCTCTTAATTCTTTCCAAGTCAGCACTTTATTTACTCTGTGATATCAATTTCTATTTCACTTCTTTCTTTTATTTTTCTAGTCCGTCCAAAAACTTGTGGAGCAGCAGAAAGAGACCTTTTTTGATGGTAACGTGGAGGGATCTACGTATGAGGACTTTTTCACTGTGACCTCGCAAATATAGGATATGTCACGAAAAAAGAAAATCCGTATAGGTACAATAATATGCTTTATGGCACGACTCTTGAACGTTTTTGAGATTTAAAAAGGAACTGGAAATTTTTTAGTACGATTTCCCGATTCAATAACTTCATAGGGACCCATGGTTTCAAGCATTTCTAACGAAACAAGGGAACGAAAAAAAAATAACATCCCTAAAAAAAAATGAGTTGACTCCATTTGGTAGTTTGAATTTCTCGGTTTAAGTCTATTTATAACGCAGCAGTCATGAAGCAGAAAAACCAAAAGCTGAGGAAAAATGGCCCCATGTATCGCACAAGAAGTTACAAAGTTAGGATATTTAGTTTAAATGGGGACATAAACAAATAATGGAGATAGGGGACTTAGCGCAGTTGGAAATGGCTTATGCCTGACGTCGGAATGTAAAACAGGCTTACATCTAATGAAGATTATGTCCGGGCGAATAAAAGATGTCCAAGGGGTATTATTTGTCAAGCTTTACCGCTGCCGGCTGCCGCGCGTAAGCCCTTGTTGTTATGATGTGCCGTTTCCACGGTTAACTCACCAACAATCTGTCACATTAGCTTCCCTGATTCTCATTTTTTAGTTTTAAAGGATTTAAATAAAATTCACGTTTTTTTTCCTAAAATGTATGTGACGCGAGCTTTTTTTTACGGAGCGCTTCCGCTACATTTGTCAAATGTACGTATGTGTCAACGTCAATTATTATTATTATTATTATTATTTTAAAACGCGCAACGTTCAGTGAACATAATGTTTTTGGCCGAAGCCGAAGTAGAGTACGCCGAAGCCAAAATATGAGTGGGCCGAAGCCAGTTTAGGAATGGGCCGAAGCCAATACATCCATGTCGGAAGCGGAAAATTTTTCCGTTCCGCCGGGATTCGAACCCGGTCCGCTCAGGATACAAAGTGGACCCCTTGACCACTCGGCCACTGAGAGGCACTAACGTCAATTATTGTTATTTCAGGTAGGTATGCACCTACCTATGGTACAGGAGTAAACAGATACAACAAATCAAAGGAAGCATCATTACAAGATATGTTTTTTTCTTAGGTACTCTAGAACAGCGGTTCCAAAACTTTCTGGCTCGTGAAAACCTGTTTTAGAAACAGTTTGTTCGCCGTGACCGTACTTCTTTGCGCCTGTGAAAGCCATATAGCTAATACCTGATGGAAACATTTTATTCCGACCTACAGGTCCAGTCTAAATCTATTGAATGAAACAGGAAATAAGCTGGAGAGAGATTGGAGAGGGTTGTTAAAGAAATGAATGGTAAGGTTAAAGATTTGTTCCACTTGAGGAATTTAAGCTCTAGATATCTCAAAAGGTAAGTTAGGAATCTTGCTGGGCAATAACATAACACTCTCAAAATCAAATAAAGATAAAAACGGTCACGGCAACTTTACGATGTCCAGTGCTGGGATTTCGAGTAAATCCGAGGTTAAATTACCCTTCTTGCTGATATCCGACCTGCTGCCCTAACTAACTATGTTTAACCTTCTGACTTTGCCTTTCCTTTCTGCTCGCGTCACGAAACGAATTTCATCCCATCTGTTTGACTGCAGTATTACGGAAAAATAATCGGATCATCCGCCCTATTTAACAAGCATATGAAACCTGTATACTTTCAGTTATGGCTCCTTTATTTCCATAGTGGTTTTTGTTCCTGAGTGCTGCATTTTTACCTCGATTCAATCCAGTAGCTAATAGGTAGTAGCTTTTTTACGAAATTCTAAATTCCATTTCGAAGAAAGCGTTCATAATGGGGAAAATTAAATAATCACTTTATTTTTTTTTTTTTTAGTTTTTTTTATTATAATGAAAATTTTTCGTGACAATAATATTTATTTTGAACCTGTTATACCTGTGTACAATCGTAACCATGCATTAATTTTTCTCATTATGCAAATTTCTTTTATTATTACCATTGCCGTAAAGTATTCCCCAACAAAGCTGAATAACTAATTATAACTCGAAGTACCTATACAACAAAGCTCAATTTATTTCATTAGTCGAACGAATGAATGATGAAAAATCTTGTGAAAAATTGAATGGTACATAAGTACCAGAAGTAGCTAAGGCTGTTCTTGCTGGAACCGGAAAATTTTCAAGTCTACAGAACTCGCTCCTTCCTCCAAGTTTTTCATATTCTCCGCTCTCTTATCATGGTTGTTTAAAACTTTAAGTGGGCTATCAGTTCCCTATGGTTGAAAATTTATGTTATTTGACCTAAATACAGAGCAATATTAATTTTTCTCTCTAAAGCAGTTGGGAAGTGGTTTATTAGTAGTTTCTGGTTCTTGTTTGCATGCTGACTCAACTCGGTCGACTCTACAAAAAACTCGGCGGAATATTTGGCCCTTTATACAAACTGCGGTATTGCTTTCATTCACAGTTTACTTCTCCTTATGTGTTCCGACTTGCGGTACTTGCCTATTCTGAAGAGGAACGGCACCAGACTAACAGAAATCAATATAGAGATTCTTTGAGATTCCACTGAGATTCCATAAAGATTTTTAAAGATTCCACACGATATTCATAGAAAGATGAACCCCGAAGGGGTAACCACTCCAAAAAAATCCAAGATTCCCCGAGATTTCATAAAGATTTCCAATGATTCCCAACGAGTGGTTAACCCCTCGTATAGAGCAGACAGAAGTGATAGGTATCATGCACTGTCGCAAGACGTCGTACTTCATGGTTTAAGGAACTAAGAAAATCTTGGATTTTTAAATTACACTCGTCTTCAGACAATCAAAAAATAATTATTTGAATTCACTCGGAAGTCAAGGGAACGGAGAATAGTATATATTAGTATATACCTAAGTATAACGTTATGAAGTCTGTACTATCGGAAAGTGAACCTTGGAAGGCAACAGGATGAACAGGTCCATATGCTGAAAGAAACGATTACGTAAGTAACTAAATAATCATCCGGTAAAAGAGGTACAGTCATGCGCTGAGGAGCGAGACATCATTTGATTTTCCTTTTGTACGGTTAATTGAAATTAACTCATCTTACTTTTCTTCATTCCTTTCCCTAATGTCTTTCCCCTTCTTATGCCTCAGGTCTTTTCAGAAAGTTTATACTGCTTTATGGGCGTTAAGGTTTTGAGTTAACATTGTGGCCGAAACTGAAATTCTTAAATAAAAGGTCCAGTTCCTGTTACACCCAAATAATGTGGGCGTACGGGTTCGGAAAATTCTACAGTTTTAATTTACCCACATAGGTTGTAATAAAATCGCAGGCACATTTCCAAATTAACTCTTTTCCGAAAGGTCAGCCTAATGGAAACTGATCACTTTTTAAATCCAATTAGTGGGGATAAATGGTATGGTATTGTTCAACCGATACAATACTCTTTTCTCCCATTTTAATCTGTATATTTTTCATGCGATTCCGTTGTCTGTTTTATAACCCCCTGTAGTATTCTCATTCAACCCAGTGTGTGCATTATTTATTTACTAGGAGTACACCATGTTATGAATCAATCCAACTAGAGGTTTCGTGACCAAAGCAGGAAAGTTGATGGTCACGGCGACTTCTTAATTCTTTATTATTAAGGAAGAAAAGTAACTTAGCACTTGTATCACTGAATATTTAAATGCGATGTATTGCCAAATCATGTGTTTCCTCAGCAAGTAATAAATCCTTTTGGAACGAGTATAACGAGAAAATGAAAATAAAAAAATGTGTGCAAAGTGTTACGGCTGGCATGTGAAATAAAATGACACCATCAAGTGAAACGTTCACGTATTTTAATCAACTAAAAGAACTATTTACGGAAAGAATGTGAAAGGAATAAAAAATGGTCCAGCTCCATTTTGTTTTGAAATGAAGGGCGGAATTTCAGAGGAATAGACCTTGTTTTGCACGATCAGTTTATCACTTTGTCAGCACATTTTACCAGTTAAACTCTGGAACCCCCAACCCCCCTGGAACCCTCAATTTCCCCTAAAGAATGGAGAGCACATGCATGTGTAACCACCGAAACAAAATACGATAAAACAAGGAACAACTATTTCCTGTTACGGAGAACCCTGCTGAGAATCAGAATTCAACGCTAACTTTTTTGTTTGGTTAGTAAACTGTCATGGTTATTTTGGTAATATAGGTATGTATAAATAATTAATGCATCTAATTCATTGTTTTTTACGCATTCGTGTTTTTATATCCACTCAAATGAATGAATGCCGAGAATTAGTCATGAGCAGTAGCATGCACTGTTTGCTTTCAGTTGCCTTTATTGCATACTTATTAGGGGAGTTCATGCCAAATCAAATAAAATTGAGTATTCCATCCCGACTGCATTAAATAATTATCAGGACCATTGCCACCTCGCTTTTAGCCAACACAAGTCATAACTGCTCTATATAGGTAATAATAAAGAGAGACGTGGTACGTTTTTAATGGCCAACACAGGAAAATGTATCTTTAAGTAAAACTGTTCCTGTCGTTAAAAAGGAAAGCCAGAAGTTTCCTATCGTCCGGATAGGCTGCATTGTATTCTTGATTAATTCTAATTGTCGAAGTTCATTTCCGTCCCATCCAGGATTTAGGCACTCCAAAAACTACTTTCCATTTTAAGGCAGTAATGGTCACATTTAGATTTTTCGAGAAAAAAACCCATTTCCACCCCCTTCTCCCGATCTCCCGAAATCAACCTTAAAATTTAAAACCTAACATTTTATTCAAGTTAAAAACCATTATTTAATTATGGCCCTTATAGGGCGGATTTTACCACGTCAGTTAAAGGGTTGGAATAAATATAGATAGACTAATGGTAAACTTATGAATTTATGGTGGTTGGTGGTTTTATGGGGTTCTGGAACCATAAAACGGAAAATTATAAAGAAATGTTTCGGAAGTCATTCTTCTATACAATACTATACTTCTATACAATCGGTATTATCTCAATCACTCATGCATCCCAAATTTTTATGCCTCAGTGAGGTTCAGGGTCAATTTGATTTTAAAGGCTGTCGATTTCTTAGGGAAATCTCCCTTTTTCAGAACCTATTTCCAATTTGAAAGAAAAAAAAATCTTGTCGGTGTGTGGAAAGGTAATATGTTACACTCGGTTCCCGTTTCCATACATCAGTGAACGACTAAAGGACATTTCCCCAACTGAAATCGCCTATATTGCTCATAAGTCAAAATAACCCATGAATTTGAAGTAGCCCGTGCCTTAACCTCTGAGTCAGATCCCACCAGAAATAAAATTTTCCTTTTTATTTCCTTTCTTAACTTTTTAAAAGGGAAGTTTTGCTGACTCGACCGAATTTCACAGCCTCACCGTCTGGCTCGTTTCTGGATATTAGCGCCTTCCCTTAGTCGACTTTTCTCTTCACCATCACCATGTGTTCCCACTTAGCTATTCCATTCAAACAGTCACACTTTTCCCCTTCTGCAAATATTACATGACGCCATTTACGAAATTCACTTACAAGACAGAACAAAAATTAATTCTGAATCTTGCATTGTTTTTACCTTTTGAGGGAGCAGCTTTGCGAACATGGAAAAGTCCATTCTTTTTACTCTGAAAGTCTCTAAATAGGACGTAGTAGAAATATTTTTTCCAAAAAAAGTTAATTTTCAAACAATTTCCCAAAGGGTGGGGGTTGAAACTTCAGAACACCATATTTCTGTTGTTGTAATGATGGGGGTCAACTGAAGATATTCTTACACTAAATTCTGAACAATTTGTAGTTTGCATGCGAGCAGAGCGCTATCAATCCCGCTGTTCCAGGCTCCTCTGGTATATGATTTTCAGGATACCGACCGGGCCTGCATGACGTTAGTTCCATGTCACTGAGCGTCAATAGGCGCAGACAGATAAAGGACTCACAGGCAGATATTTAATAACAAACCAGTAGAGATGTGAAGACCCCGTCCCTATCGGTGCAATTAACATCTTCCGTTATATGACAAAGTACGACTGGCTGTTAATAGCGATTGATACATATGTATGTGTCATGCCCCTCGGGTACATTATTGTTTCGTTATCACTTGGACAGGAACAAAAGAGAATTTTCTCAAAAAGTAAAGCAAGGGGTACGGCAATTTCTTAGGGCGGACGCCGCTTCATTTACGGCGAGTGTCGACCTATATGAATAATATCATAATACGAGATCATACCTGTCGCATATATGTGTAAAAGGTTACTTTAAAGGTGGCCACATACGAGGCGTTTTGGACGCATTTGGATGCATCCCTAGGCACCTCGAAGTGGGGAGGGATGGACAGTTATGAAGGGATGCCGCCCCGACCTAGGAATTCCACGCATCCCTAGTGGGCGTCCAGTTGTTGAAGATATGCCCTTTTTGCATTAAATCCCTTATATTGACTATTTTTTGTGTGAGTTTTTTTTTCAAATTGGAGTCAGATAGAATTTTTTTGAGTAGATTTGTTGCAAAATATCAAGAGACAGACGAAAGGCTGTGATTATCACAAAAAATCAAGGTTTCAACATTTACTGGTAAACAAAAGACAAATAACAGGGATGCGGGGCTGGATGTGTGGCGTTTGGGCACTAGCCATCCCTGAGTTCACATCCCAAACCCGCATCCCTGCCCGACAGCCTGGATGCCGTCCAAAATGCTTCGTATAATGTGGCCCCCTTAAAAAGGAAGAATTTTGGAGTCAAAAACACTTCGTGGTTTGATGTACTCCTTGGAATATTATTATTCGACAGAATCGTCTACTATAGATAGCCTCACCTTAAATAGAAGCTGCATAAACAGTCCGAGAGTCCACTATTTTCTCCTAATAGTACGCTAAAGACGTTAACGGGGAGAGAGTGCATGGGTCAGTTGTGCTCCCATCTAAAATGCAAGGAGCGGCTCATGGCAGCAAATATGCGTGGTGGGGGTGGTGAGGCCACTGACAGGGCAACAAGCCCTGCAAACATTTGATTCAGCGATCAATCTCCCAATTGGCAAACCGCCTCCCCCAGGCTTGTACCTAATTATCCTGATCAGTCAGATTAAACGTGGTTACCTCAACGAATTAGCCAGCCGAAACAATTTCGAATAAAATATTTATTTCCCGCCACGGGGTTAGCTCAACGGATTGTCGCACTCTTTGTCGTTATGAAAATGAATTTATTCCTGATCCGATTAATATCGCTGACAATTAGCTTTTTATTACTTATTCAGCGGTTAACCGGACCGTTGCAAGACTCCCCTGCTGTCCAATAAAAGTATTTTTTTCACACGTTCGTGAGCTCAACTGCCTCAAATTCAATATTCAAATTTAGGATACACTGAAGCAAAATGAAAATAAAAACAGAAATAAAAATTAATCATATGATACTTAATATGTTCCCACAACGTATTGTCGCGACCATGCACGTCCCTTACTTGGAAACGTCTCGACAAACAGCGCAAGCTTTTACTTAAGAAAGTATATACATGTTAGTAAAATGATCCAATTTCCAGACCACCCACCCAAGTTTATATGCAAATTGTGCAAAATTTTTAACAAGAAAAGAAGCGGCTGTAATGAGATTGCAAATTAGCAAAGTAGGTAATTAATCACAGACGTGATTTACTACCAATAATAATTGGGTTGTTGGCCGCCACTTTTAATTGTTACAAAACCCATGAACTTTATAGACACGGAAGGTGGGAAGATTTCTATGAAAACACCAATAGCCAGGACTCGGCAGCCCAAATTGACGGCAGTCACGCAAACCTACAAGCACGTCCACTGCACTAACTTTCTAGCCTAGACGTCCTTCATTTCTGAATGCTTCATCAAAACTAAAGAAATAAAGAAAACTTAATTTGTTACTTGAAAACTGAATCCAACTCCACTGGACCCCAACATCGTTGCCGAAGCTGCTATTTTCTTACCTGGAAAAAAATTAACGTCAGTTTTAAAACATCATAATTAACGGGGGTTTAGCTTTAACTGGAGAGATCCGGTCTAAATGATATTCAAATTTAACAGTTGTTCAACCAAAACTTGTACGGTAAGTTGATATGAATGAATTCAATAACCCTTTCTAAATTTTGTATCATCAATGAAGGCAATTTCCGTTGGAAACACGGACACTTTGACTAGCCTCATATTGTGGTCCTTTCAATCTTTGATTAAAAACCACAAAAAATGGAATATCATCCAACACTCAATTTTTTCTCGCGGATTTTCAAAACGAACACGATCATTCAAAAATGTAATCAAGCTGACATTTCATACTTTGTGGTGAGAGGCGACCCTCCACACTTTTCATCATAGCGATCAGCTTTCCGCAATTTCGCGACACTTTTCAGTGAGGTGAAAGTTGAAATGCAAATGTAGGTAGGTCTGTACCTATATAGAAAACAGATAAGTGACTTTAAAACTTAAGGTGGCTCGGCACTCAATGCTTCAATGTTTCTCCCAGTGATTGAAACAAAGATTTTTTATTAAATTGAAAGCAAAAAGTGATCAGTGATCACAGATGATGTCTGCGCTATAAAAAAATATATAATTTTTCAAAAAATTAATTCTATTTCCATTCTTTTGTTCTGAAACCCTCCACTTCATTTTTCAGTTCTCATTTTTCCTATCCTACAATTTATATCCCCTTCCTTCCCTTTCCAGTTTAGTCTTTCCCCAATTTTTTCTTCTACTGCTTAATTTACTGGGATGGGCAGCCTCAGACTAAGTACGGCCCTGTCTCGGGTTCAACTTTCGCCTGCTGTGGAGAAAGGAATTGCTGTAGAAAATTCTAGTGGCAGAGGGTTCAACCACAGGACTTAATTGAAATATTTCATCCGGATTCTGTGGGTCAACGGGTATTTCGAAAATGCACCAACACTCCAGTAGAGGGGATTGCGGTCTAATCACTGCATCGCGTGCCAACCCCCTACTGGAAGTCTCATCGCCGGGAGGTGTTGCCGAAAAATTGGGCTAATTTCACGGTGCCTGCTAACTTCTGTCTCAATTGTAAGGCGAACACATTTGTATCGACTTTGTTGTTTTTAGCTTTTTAAGGGTCAATGCATGTGACTATTTTCATGCTCATATTTTCCCTACCCATTCATTTGTATTATACTTTATCGGACAGAAATACTCAAATTTTTTGTAACTTGCAAATTTTCAGGTTTTTTGGGGAGTAAAAACTATGGACGACGGGCCTGAGTGCAATGCAATAAGACCCGCGTGGAGCAATATGTCATAAATGAAATACAGGGGCCAGGGTCCCTCACACGTACCACACGTTTTCAATAACAGGAAACTCGCTGACTTTTCCGCGCTACAAAACTTTATTTATATGGGGCCTTAATATTATGGCCTAATAACGACAATTTTCGGTGCGGAAACGGAGCCAAACGTGACTCCACTATTTAATCGCCGCCGTCGACATTTCATAATCCAATAACCTAGTTTTCAAAGTGAATATGGCGTATACCTAAGAGTATAAATTTCGGAGAAAAATCTCACTTGCCATTGTTTACTAAATTGGTACCTAAATTGTGACTTATGAAAACGTTCCTTTGATCTATATATGGTTCTACCTTCAAAATCCAATTGAATCATTGTTGGAGTGAGACCACTGTATTTACATCGACTTACCGATGATCTACTACAGAAACGGTCGTCCAGGGCCCCAGGAATAAGTCGGAATGGAATAAAAGCCTTATAAAAAGAAGAGGTCTCTCGTGAAGTCTGATCTAGCAAGGAGGTCTTGGGGTGCGCTCCGTCGCAAAACTTCTAAGTACTTCTAAGAATTAGAATTCAGAGTCCAAATCCAGCTCTCGAAAAACCTTACAAGGTCGCAGGAGAGACACATGAGAAATTCTTAAAAATTTTGACCACTTTTAAATACCCCAATTTTTTTTTTAACTATCAGCCAGTATTTTATGAAAACAACTAACGGAACAATCTAAATTTTCAGAAACCGCATGGCATCTATCGTTAGTCAGTAACGTTTGACTTGGCGGCTGTAAGGACATGTGAACCCACTGGTGTGCAATGATTACAACCGTTTGCACCCACGCTAACAACCTCACGTCACGCAGACTAACCCCATCCCCCATCCCATCCCCCTTCCCCTTCCCCACCCTCATCCTCATGTCTTGCTCTCTTTTCCTATGTACCAACTATAACCCTCGGTAGGTAAACGGAGTCTATTTTAGACTAAAACTTAAAAGAGCGATAAAAATGGCCCCTGTATACTTTCGTTCTACTACTTTCTGTCTTACACATCCCACGCTATAGCAGGAATGTGACCCAAAAAAGTAAAAGATGCGATTTGAGGGATGATGGACAATAATTAGAAAAGGGCGAGGAAAAGGGTCATTTTGGTGGCAAAAATGAGTTTTTTACCCTATAGGTAATTAGAAGATTACAAAAAGGGATGAAGGTTTTGCAGTAAGAGTAACCCTCAGGCACAACCAAAAGGACAGACCACTAGGGAGCAGAAGTCTGCATTAACTTCGATTACTTGCCTCCCCCTTGCTAACCCTCCAACTCGCAACTTTCCTTTCAAGCACTACCAAATTTAACAAATCCAATTTTTCAAGTCCAGACCAGTGTACAAAAATCTGGAAGTGAAGGCGGATAGAGACGGATGACCCCTCACAAATTATTCTCTCACATTGGTAAATGCAGCCTCCCGATATTGATCGAATATCCTGACTGATTTTTGGAGGGGGGTTAATATATTGAAACCGAGGGGGTAACCACTCCAGAGATTCCTTGAGATTCCACTGAGATTCCATTAAGATTTCCAAAGATTCCCAACGATAGTCATAGAAAGATGAACCCCAAAGGGGTAACCACTCCAAAAAATTCCAAGATTCCCTGAGATTTCATAAAGATTTCCAATGATTCCCAACGAGATTCCCAACGAGTGGTTAACCCCTCGATTGAAACAGAAAACAGTGTTTCTCACTGTAGTGGTTATTTTCTTCGGGTTGCCGTTTATTTCATGAATTCCGACCTCAAGTTTACTGAAGCGCACGCTACCGTTAGGGAGTGTCCTAACAAGAACCACAAAAAAAAAGCCCTTGTAACTTTGTCCCAAAGTTGTTTCTCCTATACTCCCTTTATTGGTAAATTCCAGAGTATCAGGATGGCGGAAGAATTGTGGAGCATCTTCCGAGCTGGTGAAGCAGTCAGCAGTCAGCAGTCCAAAGGACGCAACACTGTAACAACGAATCAGGGTCTCGCCGATGGTCACTCACCACAAATATGACACCGGGCGGATTGTATCTAGTGATGCACGATGCAAGAACAAGAACAAGAAACGGCATTTCTTGTTCCTGTTCTCGCAAAGCGACTCTTGCTCTTGTTCTTGCAGTAAAAATCGTATATTGTTCTTGTTCTTGCTCTCGCAGTAGAAATCATTTCTTGCTCTTGCAATTTCTTGCATACACATGGAATTTTCTGCTGTTAAAATGTGGTTTTTTGCCTACCGAGCGGCCATTTCAAGTGCAATCTATCGTCGCATAGTCTGCAGAGTTTTTCGCACAAAATATGGACTGCAATCCATGAATAAAGCTTTGGAAAAAAACTGCCTGGGATTATGCAAGACTCTTGCGAGAACTCTTGCAAGAGTTCTTGTTCTTGCAAGTCACTTCTTGTTCTTGTACTTGCAGCCAAAATCAACTCTTGTTCTTGCTCTTGTTCTTGTTCTTGCATGCAAGAAGTGCAAGAACAAAAGCAAGTCACTTCTTGTTCTTGTACTTGCAGCCAAAATCAACTTTTGTTCTTGCTCTTGTTCTTGTTCTTGCATGCAAGAAGTGCAAGAACAAAAGCAAGACAAGAAATTTTCGTGCATCACTAATTGTATCGGTAGTTCATGTAAATAAAGTAAAATTTAATCAATTAAAAAGTAGACACTTTATGAGTGTGAGGGGCTCCTCTAACAGGGGCAAACACTGTCAGTTTAAAACATACACCCACAAAGGTTGGATGTTCATTCAAAACACCAAAAAACCAGGCCTGGAGATAGGAGCATACATACACCTACACCTAAACACAAATAACGTTTAAAATCGCTGTTTTCAGGGTCTGGCACCTCTGCTCGACGCATTGCAATGAACGTACTTAACTTTATACTACGTATATATAAGGTAGATAACTATAGCACGAGGAAGTCTTACCAAATATCAAATATGACCTATTTCGCAAACCTTCAATAACTCAACCCGGTGCGGATGAGGGGGTCGGATATGCTTTGAGAATCTTTTTGACTACATAACTTGGTTGAAGAAGTCTCACTGAGGAGGAAAAAAGTGAGTCTGCGCATTATATTTTTACACCCGTGTACCAAATTTGAACAAAATCGACTGGACGGTTTGGGTTCTGGCTCTCCGTACATAGGTATATACACACATAAACCTCTTCCACTAAATTAGCAATGCATGCCGACCCGTCCAGGAAAATTTCGGTTCTGTCAGTTATAAGTAAAACAATTGCCAGCCTTTCAGGCGTCAGCTTATCCGCAGGATTCCCCAGGCCTGGAAATGCTGAAGGGCGGTCAATATTAATTATCTCAAAAGCGGAGACAGAACAATACAAATTACCTCCTTCAGTACCCCGATACTAATGAATTATTTGGTGCAGCTGCAGGGCCGGCCCAGCTAGCAAAGGATAACGGGATTTCCAGTGAGACTTCATTACACAGGCAGGTAACTAGTTCTAAATTGCAGAATTTGCAATATTCTCTAAGGCTGAATTTCACCACTTTAACGTGAAGACTATCGTGTACACGATAGCGCTATCGTGTCGGTAAAAAATCTTAACGGCTTTCACCATGCACCGTTACCGTTTCGTTAGCTTTCGAGTGGATTTTCCGTGCGTTAGCGAAAACGATAATTTTCATACCTGCGACTTATTTGGTGTAGTCTAATGTAGTCTAATCAACGTTTTAACTTCTTTCTCCGAAAAAATAGGGGTTTTTTCACGTTTATTTCCACTTTTAGATTGAAATTGTTGAAATAAATTGGACGTAAACAGCGCAGGCGAATTCGATTGACACAACAAAACCTAACGAGAGGATGTCTGCTTTTTCGAATCGATAGCTATTCCAACGTTAAAAGGCACTATCGTGAGGTGGTGAAATTCAGCCTTAGGGTCCGATTACACCTTACAAAAAAAATATGATCCTATTTTTATATGATCCTATTTTTTTAGTATCATAAAATTTTAGAAAAACTGTAATACACTTCACAATAAAAATATGATCATGTTTAGCAGTGATGCCAACTTGACATGGTAAAAAAATAGAATTCCGAAGATTTTTAGGGTCCTTTTTTGAACCGTTTTAGGTTAAATAATTTCTGCTATATTCTTTCAATTCATTGTTATATAGAAATTCGTACTCCTCCACATTTTCTATTAAAATACGGGTCATTTCCATTCCACTTACCTCAGCCGCCATTTTCAACGGACTAACCCAACAACAACAAACACATCGCAGCCTAGAGGAAGGTAGTCGCAGCAGTTATGATACAATTTGTACCGGCCGATACAAATTGTATCATAATTGACTCAATTCACTTTACACCTTACAATTTTTCTTGATAATATTTTTTTTATGATCATATTAGGATTGGAAATTGTAAGGTGTAATCGGGGGCTTAGATGTCTAGTAGCAATAAGGAGTAGGGTCTCCCAATTGCGTCAAATTACGATGACGGATCAGAACCCCTAGCCTGCAAGCGCTCATAGAATCTGACGTTATCCGAGAGCCCTGAACACAATTAAACTGGACACCTACGAACTTCGGGGCTGAACAGTCCCCGATATAACGAAACAACTCTTTTGCCGATTTTCGGGTGTTCTAAGAAAAGACTAGAAACTTACTCGGTGATATTTTCCCTAGATTTGCAAGAAATTATGAGTAATCGGTACGCTCCTAGCCTGACTTGGACTATAGTGAATAGACACGTTACGTGAGGGGCTAGCCACGCCTACTCCACAAGTATATCAGCATTGCGATGACATGTTTGTCGTTTTACCGCTTCCTGCAGTTTGCAAAAGTAGGTATAGGATAGGTATTTAGCAGGCAATTAGAAGCACGCATAGTTTAAAAGCGAGACATCGATCCGAATATCTTTCGTGAAATTTCACAGGACATCCATCATTGCGTATATCTAACTCATGGCTTCTTTTCTACACATTCCTTGATAAACAAACCGATGTCGGTCTCTGACACAATTTACTGCACATTTTTATAGCATGAGCAGTTGTCTGAAAAAGTATTCTACGAGGTATCAAAGGAAATATCTAATCCAGTAACAGTATAGGTAGTAATAATCGGAGAATCGCTATTTAGTTTCCTCCTTCGAAGCAGAACTGGCTGAGGAATCTGTTGTATTATGCATTTAATTAAAATTAAAAAAATGAAAGTAAAAAAATAAAAATTGAATTGAATTGACAATTGTTGTCACTTCCCGAAATTTCTGAAACATTTCCTAAACTACTCGTTCTATTGCCCATTTCGCATGACTGTAGTCGGTAACGCAAAAGACACAATTCGATTCTCATGAATTTTAATGTGATTGCTTTCTCTACTAATGGCACGGTATGCTGAACTAAATACAGAATTAATTTTCTACCGGAAGAGTCTTCAGAGAAACCGGAAACTCTAGCATCAACAACCAATCCCCAATACTCATAAACAAAGAGACACGACAGACCAACACGTGGGCAAAGCTGAGCCACAAAGAGGCCGTGCTGGAGGGCCAGTTTCCAAGAAGACATTGCTGCTTCTGCTGTTGGGCTGGGGAGCGCTTGCGCGAGGCGCCCACAGCATAGGTAACTCAGTCTGCAGCGCGCCTCCCCGGTTACCGGTGCCACCCCCGCGCGCTCCCTTCAGCCGCAACTCCCGCGATCGCGAGTTCTTTCTCCACTGCCATTTAAGGATATTTTGTGAAGGTATGCCTAAATTAATTAATTATTCATTTTACGATTCAAAACGAAATAAAACCTAAGAATGGCTTGTGAACTCGATGGTTTAAAAAATTCAAATAAAGCTAAAGATGACTCAACTAATTCAAATAATTTTCAGTTGGAATATTTTAAACATATTTTAGGACTAATTCCACGTTTCTTTAATTCAGTAATGCTTAGGTACATAGGAAAAGGAGTTACTCTGACTGTGAAAAATCGATTTTGAGATTTGAAGCTTTCCTATATGATCTTGCAGATAAATAACTACACTAGCCAATTGAGGATTGTACCTAGGTACCTATGTATATGCGAAGGTTAACGAGACAGCAAATATTCCACAACGACTTTGACAATTAAGTTTTTTAAATATCCTTAAAAATTGCATCGAAGAATTACTTGAGCAACGCACAAACCAAATTTTATCAAAGCCGGCCAAATGGAGGACAGGCGAACGGATGAGTGAACGAGTGGCAGTCATTTTCCAGAAACCATTTTTTGACTCAGGGGACCCCCGCAATCATGAGAAACAGAAAAGGGAAGAAAGGTGAAAAAGTTTTTGTGAAATGGTTACATGCAAAAACTATAATTGGGTTCGTGCTTTTCTTTCAATTTTCGTGACCTCTCCAATCCCTCTCTAATTAGTTGGAGGAGCTTCAAAACAAAATAAATGTGAAAATTACTCTCTGCTCTCTCTGACTTCGGCTTCCGCTTTCAGTTTTCCCCAAAGATATCTGGGTTATCTTTTTGGTAGATTTCGAAGAAACCAGTACCTACCTATTTTCTATTCTGCAAATTTTCGGTTTCCTGGTCCATGGATCCCAAAACCACCGTCACTATCGATATATTTTAACTGATTTGAAATCATTTAGGATATTAGAGAAAAATAAGCTTTGAACCTTACCTACGCCTCTACCTATTACAAGCTATATTTTAACTTCAATCCTAAAGCATGGATTTCCTTAGCGTGACTGCAATTTGCCAGGTTCGGAGTTTTTATTTTCTCTTATCTGCTATTTTCTGAAACAGGCCTTCACAGTAGGAACAAGCTACCACTGACGTATGAACAACGGCAATGGTCCTGATTCTCAAGACTCTCTGGCTCTCAAGAGAGAGATGGATAGGGTGGTAATATGTTTCAAGGTAGATGAATACCCGAGGTTACCTCGTTCGGAAACGGTTTAGACATGATGCAGGCTCACTGCCTTCCGTAACTGTTCAAAGCGTCTGCGCGCTTGGGGGTGAACTGCTCTGAATGCTTAATATCTTCAGGCTGACCTCTACGTCACTCCGAACGAGATAACCTCTAGAATCCAGCTACCTTGGGCGATCTGCATTCCCACGTTATAACTAATATTACAGCTAAATTCTAAGCTAACTCTAATACAGAATGATAAACCCAATATGACCGATGACTGATTATGCGGCTTCATTGGTTGCAACGCTTTGAACAGTATCAGTAGTTTCAAAAGCGTCAATTAAGCCAGTTTTGCGACCAAAGAGGGTCAAAATTAATCTTGACATTAAAAGGGTGATAAAGAAGATATAGGTAGGGGATCCAACAGCTGTCGCACTATACTTTCTCGAAAGTGGTTCAAAGAGTATATATAGGCTCCAGGACAGCGGACTTTCTCCAGCAACAGCTTTTTTTACTCCGGGCAATTCCGAGGAAATAAGAAACACCGGAAAACAAACAAAAAACAATAGTTTCTGGCACGTATGGCTAAGAGGAGAGGCTGTAGAAAGGGGGAAGGTGAAAAAAATGTTTATGTTGTAAAAAGTCTAATTTACGTTGTGGTGATGGAAGCAGGTGCAGTGCGCGGTTTTTAATTAAATTCGCTGGTTTCATTATTTAGAGGGTTGCAAGAGGTCTCAGTCTCAAGTGGAGAATCCACTTTTTCATTATAATATGTTTTTGCTTATCTTATTTTTAAGTATGTAGGTACGATATCTCTTTCATTTTTGAAATAGAAATTTCTTGACGAGAGACAGACGGGATGAAGATCCAGGACTCCCAGATTAATCTGTCAACCGTACCCTCCGGTAATGGGAAACTGACTATAGGGGTTCACATTGTTTTTTGGAGACCTTTCTATCCATCTTAACTTATCACGAGGGGTTAACCACTCCAGGAATCTCGTTGGGAATCTCGTTGGGAATCATTGGAAATCATTATGAAATCTCAGGGAATCTTGGAATTTTTTGGAGTAGCTGCCCCTTCGGGGTTCATCTTTCTTTGAATATCGTGGGGAATTTTTGAAAATCTTTATGGAATCTCAGGGAATCTCAAGTTTAAATAGGTGGAACTAAAGTATAAAACGCCTGGTTGTCCAGTTTAATTACAAATTTAGAAATTCCTCTAAACTATAAAAAATATTTTCAAGTAAATATGATTTTAGCAATTTTTTAAATATCGTTAAACTTTCTTCAGGTTTAATTTCAACCGGGAGAGCGTTATACAATATTATATCTCTAGAGTGGTTACCCCCTCGACTTATCATTTATCGCTATGAAATCTAATCTCCATAGCATCTTGGAAGAGTAAAGACTAAGTTCAAACGGCCTATGTTTGCTTGATTCATATGGTCTAAGGAAAAACTAAGTCCAGGCGTACCACGGAAAATGATTCCATAAAAGATCGAGATGACAATAATACTGTGATGGTTGAGAGTTCGGAGCAGTGAAATCCGATAGAGAGTCAATAACGATAATGACAGCCTAAGGCCATTCAAAAGAAAACAACCAACAGAAGAAGAAAACGCGGAACAATCCAGTCCGACGAGTCCAATTCAACTCATTCCGGCCGAAGCTCTAATGTTTATGAAAAGTATCTTCGACGCTCTGGATATTGATTCCTATGAAATTTCAAAATAATGAACTTTTCAAGGAATGAGCTCCCAAAGATGGAGAAATCTGGAACCACCATCATGACTTTTCCCCGAGGATTGGATACTCGACCTCGCTATTCCGTCTTTGATTAGAATGAAGAAATGCTGCACAATGGGGATTCTTCGAATGCGAATATTCCTAAGGCCTCCGGGTTTGAAAAAAAAAAACATTATTTCATTTTGGTCTCCGCTCTGAATAGATCTGCAGAGATTTGTCTCCTTGAGAGATCTACGACTGCCTCCTTGAACCGCTCTTCATGGAAGTGACCTTGGACATCTCAGTTGTAAGAAAACCGGCGACTTCAAATCGGGAAAAGGTTCGGGGTTGGAAAGTCATGAGATGTGGAAGTCACTCTTTTCCCATTCTATTCTTTTCCGAAGCAAAAACTGAAAGTTTTCTCAACCCATCAGGCCAGACAGGAGTGGCTTGAAGCCTGATAAAGAGTATTAGGTACCTGATGGTTACTTGCTTATGCCTAGATTCAGACCCAGACCTCTCAGCCTGTCAGACTGCTCGCGGACACTGTGAGGCGGCAGGTTACAAGACAGTTTAAAGAAAAACGTGACTTCTGAGAACAGACTGTCCTTGTATATAGTTGAGGATCGTGAAAGTTTCAGTTTTGGAGAAAACTGTGTATAGGACTGCCAGAAATTGTTAATCTTAAGCTCATTAGTTATGGAAGGCACAAAAAGTGAGCAAACCACAACCTCGTGTGGATAAAGGGCAAAAAGCAGCGATCCGATCTGACCCACTTCACACACAACACGTATTTTCTTCTATCCTTGAGTTGTTTGCCTCGCCCTGAGAAGTGATAAGCTCACCCATCAATTATATGAGATGGGAATTTACTTCAATTTTCTTTCTAATAAAACATTGCTGGCCGTTCTTTTCCACTGAATGCTGCCCGTCAAACCTGAACAAATTGCCAGTTGGTGCTAGAATCCAGCTGTAAGTTTGAAAATGAGTAAACTCCGATTAGCGACAAAGTTAAATATATAATCGCTTAAACTGAGAATTGTTTAACAGCTGTATACTAGCCAAATCGTTACCTGAATTCGTGTCCAGTCTTAAACAACTCTTTTAATTTTAACTTAACAACACACTTTTCACTGTCACTTTCTTGTCAAGGAACAAAGATGGACTACTTTCGCTTTCTAGTCAAAAACATACAGTACTTTTTTGGAAGCCGGAACTCAGAAGCTACGAAGAAACTTGGAAGTGAAATAAGTATCACTACCATTAGTGTTTACTTACTGACACGCAATGTAGATGTAAATTTGAAGTGAATGCAGGAATACAAATTACTAGGTTTTTAAAGAATCCAAATGGGTGAAACGTTCTTAAAATAACTTATGTTTGCTTCAGAAATGAAAACGAAAGCAAACCCGGGTTGGTTACTATTTAGGTTTCAACTCGAAAATGGTAGGTACACGTGATGAATTATCCGCTGTGACCTGTGACTATTCCCAAGGAAAATTTCACCCCCATAAAGTTGGGTTCCTAAACGCCAAAACTCAGAACGTACAATATATACAAACTACGTGTAAGTATTACGCAGATCAAAAACAACGCATTGTAGCAACTGGTTCGCTGAGCTCAAGGCGAGTCAACTAATTACCGCCATTATCATTTCCTTTCAACTTCCGGTTTCCGTTCATCGTTTCCAGCAAACGGGCAGTTTAATATGATTCTGTTCAGCACAAACTTTTACTAAAAATATATATATAATTGTAAGTAATTTTTAACGATACTACTTTTCCTGTTGGAATTGCCCCAGTAAAATACCCCGACTATTTTTCAAGAAGTGCCAAAAAACGCCTAAATAGTTCTGTCAAGATTAAACTACTCCAGAGATTCCTTGAGATTCCACTGAGATTCCATACAGATTTCCAAAGATTCCCAACAATATTCAAAGAAAGATGAACCCCGAAGGGATAACCACTCCAAAAATTCCAAGATTCCCTGAGATTTCATAAAGATTTCCAATGATTCCCAACGAGATTCCCAAAGAGTGGTTAACCCCTCGGTAGAATGAAGTATTTATGTACAAGTAGTTCATGCTGGGCGATGCCTAAGGATGGACAATTGCTATAGTGCCTCAATAAAAGTTAAATAAAACTTCACACTTTCTTTATGGAAGGACAATACTACAATATAATCAACTTTTGTAGAACCTATGGTGAACTAAACCACGCACCCTTAATATAATATATCTCTAAACATCTGGAAGTAAATTTGTAAATTCAGATCCCACCATGCCCGGTTAAAATTAAACTGGAGATTTACCATGTTAAATTTAAGGGTCCGCTATACCTGACGGTGCATTTTTTGCCACCCATAAGATTAACATTGCGAGCGGCGATTCATTTTCAAGGTTTACCCTTGGTTGGAAAGACACAAAATTTTGCCTGTACCTAGCTCAAACAATGTTCTAGGGAGTGTTCGAAGCAGATTTCCCATTTTTTAACTGGTTTTCGAGATACAGCACTTTTCTTGAGGTATGCGATGCTAGCATTTGCAAAACAGTTGCAATAAAAGAAACCAGTGAGAAATTGGGAAATCTGCTTCGAACACTCCCTAGAACATTGTTAGGGCTAGGTACAGGCAAAATTTTGTGTCTTTCCAACGAAGGGTAAACCTTGAAAATGAATCGCCGCTCGCAATGTTAATTTTATGGGCGGCAAAAAAAATGCACCGTCAGGTATAGCGTCCTCTTAACTTAAAAGTTAAATTTAACCTTGTAAACATAGGACAAAATCTCCAGTTTAATTTTAACTGGGCATGGTGGGACGCACCCTTAGTTACTTAGTTTCCGGTGTATAAAAGATAGTTTCTATTTCAGCAGCTCTATTACGGAACTTTTTATCACGCGTGATAACCGCGTGATAAACATTTGCAATGCTATTTTCCCTATGTTTTCGTGATAACTGCGTGATCACGCGTGTTTAAAAGATCCATAATAGGGCTCCAGGACAACAAAATATCAGTAGTTTCCTTAGAAATACACAAATTGGCTTTACCCTTTATTTACTGACGGTTACCACTTCAAAACACTCATAAGCAATCGGAACGTCTCTGAACTGACTCCGAACAAGGCAAGACCTGGATTTAATGAACCCATTACCCTACATACCTATAGGTGCAATATATCATTCGAAAAGGTAACACAGATATGGAACAGAATAGAAAGCATATCCCCCAAATTTGGGAAACACATTTCGAAAATATTATTGAAAGAACTGATGCAGTAGACCTCATCCATCAATCATGGGGAATCAAATAAAAAACCAAACTCGAACCACAAATGCATGCAGGGTGGCGCTTCAACTTCTATGGAACTAGGTCATTTCATCACAACTTTCTTTAGTTTCCAATCTTTTCTCTTTCAGCTCTTTCCAACTTCCTTACTTCCAGCTTTCATATCTATATATACAATAATACATTATACGAAAACTTTATTCCTAAAGTCTTGAACAATTTTGCAACAGTTCCTCAATCAAAATAGTTGGTTACTTATCTAACCTGTGTACTGCAATTGTACAAATTTAATACAACATTACCAATTTGTTGATGAACATTTTGTCATATAGCTTATAGCTGAAGGTTGGGGGGGACAAGCCCAGCAACTAGACCTACAGTTTTAGGTGGGTTCCGAACCACCACAGCCTCGATACACATTTCACTTGACATGCTGAACATATCAGAGGTGAATGCCGAGCAGAAAAACTTTTTGGTAGGATCGGGATCGAACCGGTGTGACCCAGCTCTCACTGCTCCTCAAAAGTCGACATTTTGTTGCAATGGGTGCCATGTAAGTTCATATTAGGACCATACCCGTTACATTCATCAGACCGCTCAGGAAAGAAAGACCTCTTCAGTCATCATTATCATATAGGATTGACCTGTCACTTCTTCCTAAGTTAAACATACGGAAAAATAAGTGTCCTAATAAAAATAAGTACTCAATGAAGCTTTGGAAGTACTTCCACACTCAACACCACGGAAGGAAATAAGGGAAACATGAAAACAATTTTCTTGACACTTCGACTATCAGGCTGTAACTTTATCATCTTATAAAATATTCATAGAAAAGTTACGCTCTGAATGTTGCGGCAGTAACGTAATAAATGACACGTCAGATCGATATGGCCTCAATAGTGAGCCGAATATAACCACATATTCCAATTACTCCAAACAGTTACGTCTAATTTACTAAGTAAGTATCCACATCGAGATATCGATCAGTTTCATCCATTCATCGATTTCACTCATTCATAAAAGTTTCAACCGTAACGATATTAGGCGATGGAGGTAATGGTTATCGAAGACAGGAGCATTATGTCATTGGAGTCATGGCTCACCGTAATTAAGGTACGAAATTTGCTTTAGCAAAGCATGACATAGAAAAGTAGGCACAATCACAGTTGGAGATTTAGAAACTCTATTTAGATTCTGAAATGGACATAGCCGCCGGTAAGAGGACTCCGAAGTGAGGGTCAATTGTCAAATGGCAACTCATTAGCTTGGAGCATGCGCCAATTTCTTCAATTTCACAGAAAATGTGGTACTAAATGCGAAGCAACCATCATCAATTTTAGAAACTCCCTTATACATACGGGATAGCCCCAAATTTGAAGTATTTACCTCATTTGGGGAAATTGAGAGAGCTCGACAATGAGCCCGGGAAGGGTTAGGGTAAAAGAGGGTGGGGGAGGGGGAGGAGGAGACAGCACTGACAAATAACTCGAGCTCCCGGTGAAAAATGAGTTTACTTTGTGTTAGGTAAACGATCGTAAGATTCAACCCCCACCTCTTTTCTGTCCGTCTTCTCATTTGCAGAGTCTAAAATATGTTTTAGGCTTACGATCGGTGTTGTTGTCTGCATCCATTCTTTATTGACGCAATTCACGGGGAGATTCAGCGTTGGGTAATGCTGATTGTCCCATAAGACAGATTTTAAAAAATTTATATTTCTATTTAAGGGTGAACCGGATGATATTCAGTTACTCAGATTACAGTTTGACAAACACCCAATATTTCGCCTATGTTTATCTACTCTCAGACGATTAATTCCGGACCAGTATTTAGGATACTATATGACAGAACTTCCGATGTAATGTAGAGGTACATAAAGCGAAGAGAGCGAGAAGATAATATCGCCTGTACATGTACCAATTTGATGAAAAGTTCTAGGTACATCTGGATTTGAGGGGAAATTCCCGTTTTCCCCTCTCCCTGGGTCGTCCTTGTGCTCACCCTGGCGAGCGAAAACGGCATCAGCTGCAACTGGAGAAGGCAACTTCCCTCGATATGAGAATGTTTTTGTTGGCTCCGAGAATTTGAGAATTATTACCCCCTGAAGATACCCGTCGCGTCGTCAAGAACGGTTACGTGCCATTCTTTATCTCAGAAACCTATCTTACCTCTTGGCTTCAGCAATTTATATCTCATTAACTCTCTTTCTGAGCGATAACCTCTCACGGATTGTCATTTAGCAGCTCTGGAGAAGCCAATTACGCTCGAAAAGACTTTGATCTTTGAACGCTGGCGCCGTCACCTTCCATTCCAAGCCCTACGGTAATGGATTATATTATTTCATTTTCAGTTCAGATTTCACATTGTTGCAACCTTTTGTATTTGAAATATGGTTATCACAAAGGAAAGCCAGATATTGTCAAAGTTTTCCTTCCCTGGGGTGGTTGTGAATGTCTGGTCTGACAATTGGAGCAATAGAGGGCGATCGTGTAACCATGTTCAAGAGTGTTTAATACACGTTTTTAAATTGTGTGGAAGGGGATTGTGACGGAACACTTCTGTTGGTAGCACGGATAATACGGTGGGCATACCCATCCATGAATATTCTCGATCCTTGACCTCCTATACGGGAGGCGGGATCTGAGAAGGTGATTCGCACAAGAAGGGGCACAACAGGATTCAGCGCACTATCCCTTCATTAAAAAGGAATTTTAACTACATTTAGGTGCCTATATAGTTTAGCTGGACCATTCATAACTGATACACCAGCAGCATGGGGGGGGGATTGCCCCTTTATAGTCATAAAGTCAGTGGTATAGTGTACCTACTACAAACCCTCAGAGAATAACTAAAATGAAACAAGCTGTGGTGTAGAGGAAACATAACAGAACAATGCAACCGCAAATAATGTTGGCCCTGATTGGGAAATATGTGTCGAACATGTCCCATACCACGGGAAGGCCAAACATGGAATCGCCATTTGAATAGTAATGATCATATTTTTGGTTTCCGCTGTCGGCCATCGATATTTTGAAATGGCTGGATCATAAAACGTATTTCACATCGGAAAACGCGCCCTCATAACACTTAGGTCTACCTTCATGGTTCAATTACATCGAGCTGCTCACATAATATGCCGATAGCCTCATTAAAGGACTACCCATAGTTCTAAATATTGCAGGTATGAGCGGTTTTCACTTTAATAACCGTGATATCATATGAAGAGTTATAAATTTTACATTAACAAATCACTATTAATGTTTTGATAGCTTTTAGGCCAGTGATTAACTCTGGAATGTGAGGAAATCGACGAAAACACTATCACTATACCTAGGTATGTTCGCAGTGGCTAATACTGAAAAAGAAAGACAATTCGTGCACTATACGTGACGTGACGTTATTGTTTTAAAATTCATTCAAGTTGAGATCGTTTATACCAATTTTTAGTGGTGATGCCAAAACTGAACTAAAAATTGGTCCATATAAAATTTAAATGGCTATACTGTCGAGTATAGGGTAAAGTAAAGAAAGTACAAATATGTGAAAAAGCTGAAGTATAGTCAGGAAAGGGTGGTTCCCCGCTATTGATGAGTCACAATAAAGAAGCTTGAACAGGTGATCAAATCAAATCTACAGAAACCTTGACTCCAACCTGGACGTTGTGCTGTATAGAAACCTCGAATTCCAGGGAGAAAATGTCGGGTTTATCGGAAAGATTTATTACTGCCCTTAAAAGAAAAAACAGTCAGAATTTCAGCAGTGTAGAGAAAAGGGCAACCATGAATTCAATCAAAACCGGGCCTGTCCCAAGGGGGGGAAAAATAAATTACCCCTTTCACTGGTGACCAATGTAGAGGGGAATTCTCCAAAGAGAACGACGAATGGGAGTCACATTCGGTGCATGGCTCTCTGTTGATTTGTAACGGGGACTACAATAATTCTATGGGAGCTCTTTAGAACGCCTTCAGCGTTCGCAGTTCCTCGCTTTTGGTTCTTCCGCCAAGACGTGCGTCGCTTCAGCCTCCGCCCTAAGGCCGCTTAACTTAAGTCAAGTCACACTACCATCAACTTATTTGTCGGATCTCTCGCTCAAGTCGTAAACTCATGCTCCCTCCAGGAAGTAAGTTATTTCAACTTCCGATATATTCAGCGATCCGAATAATCTTTGTCTCTACGAATATGTTACGGTGTCTTTCGAGCTGAGACAACTCAATGGAGTTCGTTACGATGTCGATGGTTTATTCGATGACAAGGAACCAATTCAGTGTACCTATAACATGTATTGTAACCAAGTAAAAATCCGAGGGGTTAACCACTCGTTGGGAATCTCGTTGGGAATCATTGGAAATCTTGATGAAATCTCAGGGTATCTTGGAATTTTTTTGGAGTGGTTACCCCTTCGAAGTTCATCTTTCAATGAATATTATTTGGAATCTTTGGAAAACTTTATGGAATCTCAGTGGAATCTCAAGGAATCTCTGGAGTGGTTACCCCCTCGTACAAATCCAATTCCAAGTGCACATCACAAAGAAATGTGCGTTCCTGTGTAGGTATTAGTGCTTCCCAATAAAATGATCATAATAACCATGTCATCTTATTTGTACATACAATAGTACAATAAAAAATATTTTATGATGAGTTGCAGGGGCTCCATTGACATGGCTGAAAAAAAATATTTAAGAACTTCTATACCAACTAAACGTGCCCTTCAGCATCGCAATTTAAATGTTATGAAGTACAATGCATGTCAGTGAAAAAGAAAAAAGAAAAATTCATAAAAGGAATTCCACATTTTCCAGGTTCAAAACTTGAGAAGAAAGGACGAAATTTTTTCTTCACGCAATATGTTCTCCGTATATACACAAACAAATGATATAAAAACTCCCTGGTGCTATACAACCCTATAGAAATGGGTTGCAGACCTTTCGCTCACCTTTTTGTAGTGCATGGATCAGAGGCTAGAACTTTCATCCTCTTGCTTCCTACTACAGATACTGACCGAATGAAAATTGTCGGATAGTATAGGTCCGTATATTATTCCAATTACGGAAAATATTGCCGTGTTGAAGAGGCAAGTACGTCGTTGAGCCTGAAAAGCGTTGGAGGCAGAGCATAGCGCAAGCGAATCTTCATTTGCACGTTGTTAATTGTAGCAGTATTTTACAGTTACACAGCCTCCCACTCACTTTAAACTATTACACAGTCCATTAACACCCTCTTTAATGCCATTCTAAAATTTCATGAGACACCTTCAGTACATATCCCCTCGAAGCGAAATTCGACCCGGTGACTTCACAGTTCTGTAAGAATATGCGTGAGCGAGTGGGTAACCACTCCAGAGATTCCTTGAGATTCCACTGAGATTCCATAAAGATTTCCAAAGATTGCTAAAGATATATTCATAGAAAGATGAACCCCGAAGGGGTAACCACTCCAAAAACTTCCAAGATTCCCTGAGATTTCATAAAGATTTCCAATGATTCCAAACGAGATTCCCAACGAGATTCCTGGAGTGGTTAACCTCTCGTGCGTGAAGGAAAACTGGGAACTTATAACTTATAAGGCAATGAATTTTTGAAATAACTACATGCTTGGCTCCTTACCACCTTCCGGAAGTCCGTAAAAAATGTTTTGTTTTAAGTCACCACCCCATTACTGGTAGGTAAGTGTCGAATCAGTGACATTTTCGGACATAATATGTTTAAACTCATGGGACATAGTATGCACGTACGAGTGGGGAATATACAAAATGCACAATACCTCCATAAAGTATCTTCTTCTTTTTTTTTTCCTTCTTTAAACCAGAGAAAAAAATTTCTCTTCAAATACCAAAAACCATTCACCTTGAATAATATCATTTTCTGCATGGCCACGGCCCTTACAGAAACCAACGTGAAAGGCTAATTCCGATTTCTGACAAGAATTTGCTGACCCTAATCTGTTAACTGTCTCAAATATGTCGGAGCAGTCACAGTGGTTGAGAATCCCTTCTATCGACCTTCTGCTTATTAAATTATCAAGCAAACATCCCCGCAATGCAGAATAGTCGGAAAGTTTCGGCCAAACAGTCTATGGGATGTTTCCATTTCCGTTCGGCTGAAAGGAGATCTCTCGTATTCGGAAGCCTATTTCGGCAGACCTGAGTTTCCATTTTCAATTCTCTAAAGAGCGTTTTTAGCTTGAGTAGTTTTGGATTTACAGTTTTTTCCGATCTAGTTGTTAAAAAAAACCTTTTTCGATGCGATGCTTTGCACAATGTAACTCCTTGTGTTCCATGCAAAACTCCTGAATTATCTAAATAGAAAAGGAGTTTCAAACTCATGGTCACGGTGCTGTTTTTAAAAGAAATACCTCATACAATACACTGGATGAACTTACTTTTTATTAGATTCAATTCGATTCAATTCAATTCTATTTACTTTGATTTTCTGATTTTATGGTGGGTTTATCGAAGGATGAAATAAAATTTTGTAAAATCTAGGGAAAATCTAGTTAAGCTGGGATATCCTAGTAAACTGACGAAGTGACTAAAATTCTTCCGCATGCACCGCCATAAGTCGAAGAAGACAAAAGACAATGTTTGAGAAAAAAATACTTCAAAATTCAAACATTGAGGCTATAGTCAGCGAAGAAGAAGAAAACAAAAGAATTGCCTCAGTGTTTTTATTGAAGGTCCAACCTGAAATTTATGACGAGTACTCAAAAAAGAAAATTTGCCAAAGAAGGCAAACATTTCTCAAGCAACTGAAAAGAAATTGGTTGGGCATGGACCTGAACCTGGTTGATGAACGGCTTCGAAACAAAAAGGCAGTGCGGAAACGTAATAATAGCGGTTCCTTTGAGATTCCCGCCATCAGTTGCTCATAATTTGGCAACGTCAACCACCCATAAATTAATTAAAGAATCTTAAGTTTTTTAAAAGAAAGAGCTAAATGTTGGTTATAAATCAAGTACAGAAACGGTTGGCATTAAATTGTTGAAATGGTTCCAAAGCCACGGGATCCATTATTCATAAAAAAGTATTTTTAATCTTTACCTATCAGAAATTTTGAAGCGTTCCCTGTAATTTTCAATTACTTGAGGTTGTGCCAGCATTATCGAACAGAAGACACATGGGAGGTAACCACTCATTCAAAGTTTCATTTATTCTTATATTTATTTTCTATGGAGGCACTTATAAATATAGTTAGGTATGCCTAGAAATTTCAACCCAGGACCAAGAATAATAACACTTTGGGCGGAAGTCTGCAGCAATTGGACTGCAAATTTGACTTTTATGACTCACAAGTTTTATACTAGACTCACCTCCTAGGAGTAGATACCTATAGATAAACAAAAATTAACAGCAGGTACAATAAGCAAACAATTTCCCATCGAAAGAAGCCTGGACATTTTGAAAATACGCCAACCATCGTATCTGCCATCTACAATGGGTATTTTTAGCGTCTGTGGAAATTTTTGACGAATTTAATGACGCTACTGCCCTCAAGGGAGTTTTAAAGTAAGCGCACACACCTAGTTTGAAGAAGTAACGCAATCCACCTAACTACCGACATTAAATGTCAAACGTACTCTAAACTCCCTAAAGGCTGGCACAATACTCTTCCAAGTGGAAACGCCGGGTTTCATCATCAAGGATTTCAGGGATGTTGAATGAGTCCCTTTCTGCATACCCTAATGAAGTGGGCCATCTTCCGTTCCGGGTGGCTTTCGGTTGCTTAATCCGCGGTTGAGATAGGGGTAGGGGGTTGGGGTAGACTGTTCAACATAGGAGCTCTGCGGTCATACCACCCGCTAGGCCACTTCATTAGCAGACACTCGTACGTCTTGCCAGCGTTCATTGTCCTGGTGCCCCTTCTCCTACTCCTGTTTCCCCCCCCCCCCCACTTCCCAAATCTATTGTCTCCCATTGTCTACCCAAATGCAATGTCTTGACCATTCCAGGTTAGAATGTCAAAACATAGCGGAATGCCCGATTATTTACATCTAGTCTGCGTCATATTGTTCATAATTGTGCGGAGATTTGAACTTTACCCTTTGCAATTTTCAGTATTGTATTATACTGAACTAATAATACCCTGACCTATCACGGACTTCATAATGCCTTCCATCCGGTAATCGGGTTTAAATGTCCTGGAGCAGGTAGTTTCACTCAGTCTCGACGGGGTAAGCATATATGATTTCAGCTAAGGTGCGATTTATGGTTAGGTACATTTCCACTAGAGTGTGACATGTAAAGCCAGTTCTATCCCCAATCAGCCGGTGAGTGCATTTTGAGAATGAGCGCGATGACTGGTGTGACAGGGCGCCATGTAATACCCGCAGGATAAATCATGAAGACAGCGGCAGCGGCAGCAGCAGCGAGTCCCCTCTACATGACAGTAGGATGGTCGTGTCGCCAACGTAAACATGACCACCATTTGTGCTGGTGGGCCGAATCCGACGGAAAAAAATTATCCGACTTGTTCTGCCAAAATAAATATCCTGAGACTCCAAGAATCAAATGGGGGGGGGGGGGGGGGGGGGGGAGGGGACGTGTGGTGTGTGAATGTGTTGTTACGTCCGGTTAACTAATTGAAGGAGCTGTAAGCTGTTGTTAGTAGATTTTATTCCGCTTATACATAGAAGAGAAACAATTTCTACGTTTTGGAAGAGAAAGTTTTTATTCTGACATAGACTCGGTAATTTTCTTCAGCCAATTTTCTCTGCGTTGGAAGTGGCCATCGCGTGCTAATTGTCACTGGACATTATCTCAGTTTAGGTTAAACTGCGCTACACTGACGACAGTGACGACTACTAGAATTTGACTGTACTGCAAGTAGCAAGGACAAAGGACAATTTTTGATACGTTCAGTTCCTACCTGCCAACTCACTTTCCTGCTAAACTTAAAGTACTTCTGACCTCTGACTTCTGACCTCCCGACAGAGGGTGCTGATGGCATTCCGGGCACATAAACCAAACTGGCCGCCTGCTCCTTGCAAATCTCCCCTAAGCATCATTAGGGTGTTCGCCACAAGCATGTCGGCCATTACAAGTGAACGGTGATGATAGCCAGGTGGGATGTATTTCTGTATTTCAGCAAGGGCAGGAGGGGGCAATGGTGGAGGGGAGGAATAGATTAGTGCTCAAGAGGGAGCTGAGTAAGCAGCCGCTGTGCCACTAAACACACGCTGCGTATCCATGCTATAGCATAATAATATGTATTGTTTAACACCCAAATAGCACTGATACAAGGACAACAAGACGTCATTCTGTGGCATTCAGTAAATAACGCCGTCATTGCTTTTCTAAAGGTCAAAGCTATCGAAGTTGTGCACAAAAGTGTGTAGCTAAATTGTGTGAAAAAATGGCGATGCCTCAATTTTGCAAGCGTTTTGTGAACGACATCGTTAACGCTGAAAACTTGCTTCCACGCAATTCTCCGCCCGCTCTTTCAGTGAGTTCTATTTTGTGTGTGTATGGGGCGAAGCTAAACTTTATAACAAGATGATGGAAATGCGAGGCATTATCATCGCTTCAACGGATTCGGGACTTTACTTTGGTCGTTTAACTCGCTAACGAACGTAGTAACTGCAAAATAGATTTTATTGAACTAATAATGCGAATATACTTTCTTCACTTTTCAAAGACCGAAAAGAGGGAAGAAAATAAATGATGAAATTTTAGACACTTTATCTTTTGTAATGTAAAAGTGGTCTCTGATTAGGGTCATGCACACTCAGTTCTCTTTGAGAAAAAGATTGTTGCTGGTTCACAATTATTATACCCAGCAACAATTCACAACACCCACCGTTGAAGTGCTTAAAACTGAAGATATAAAATAAAAAAAATTAAGGCCCAAAAATAAATTCACCAACATACCTACGTCAAATTTATTACTTCAAAAGACATAAAAACAAATCTGGAGATTTGTTTACAAGATGAGGGTGTGGATAGAAGACCAGAAAGCAAGAGAACAGCTCGGTAACATAAGTCCATCATTAAACGGGCGGATGTAACGCCAGAAAGCAAGAGAACAGCTCGGTAACATAAGTCCATCATTAAACGGGCGGATGTAACGCCAGAAAGCAAGAGAACAGCTCGGTAACATAAGTCCATCATTAAACGGGCGGATGTAACGCCAGAAAGGCGGCTACAGGGGACAGCGCCATAAACCACTTTGAAAGAAGCTCAACAAATTGGAAACAGATGCACTTTTAATTGCCACGAGAGCCCGAGGGGCTGTGGGAGCATGGCGGAGTAATGGGAGGAGGGGGGGAGCTGAGGGCTTCGCTCTATTGACTCACCTTTGACATAGTTTGCTTACTTTGTGCACATCTCTTTAGAAAGGTATTCATCACGCAGGGACGCACAAAGTTTGTTGTTAAACTCTGCCGAGATTAAAGTAATGGACATGTGCAATTATCTAATTTTTTTCTCTTATAAAAAATCGTTAGAGGACAGGAATGGAAGAGGGGCCGTGGGGCCTGGGTGCGGTTTCAAGTGAAAAGTAAACAAATCAAGGGCGCGATCATCGTCGCACTTGTTACTTTTTTCAGGCCTGTGATGAAAAACGAGCTGACATTTGAATTGTTCATCCATAAATCTGAAGTTATCTGTGGGAAACTGACTAATATTTTCTGTATAAGTATAGGTACATACCACCCACATGGTGCTATGTCTGTATTCAAGCAAAATCTCTCTTTACAATTCTGCAAATAAGGGACTGTAATTTTGAGTAACCTTTTTTACTTTGGACCACACCTAGTCAAATTATTAAATAATAGTTCGAGACTAGGTACTTCAAATCACCAGCAATTTGTGGTTTTCATGAAACTTTGACAGGTCTAATTCTCAGTAAGCGATACTTACTCATTAGAACTTTTTTCGCGTACAACTTCTCAAAGCCATAAGATTGTAGCCCGTATCCTTTCTCGAACTATTCTGTTTTCCTATTCCATACAAAGAGGTTAAGATTGGAAAAGACACCTCAGAAAAAGGTACAGGAGTATAAACTGGAATGAAAGCTATGAATTTTCTATAGACTCGGCTGGAAAAAAGAACCGGCAAGAAAAGAACAAGGTGAAGTAAATGGTTACATGGTAGAAGTAAATTGGTAACAGCAGCGCGAGGCCCGTTCTACCACTTCTATCTACGACGTAGCACCGCAGTATAATAAGAAAATCATTGGGGTTACTATCGGCTTTTACGCCGGAATATTATAGCCTGACCTTTTGTCCTACACCTTAGCCTCCTTCAGTTAAATTTCGGTAACATTCTGAACAATTGAAACCCCATTTTTGAAGGATAATGGCTTCATGGAGAAGCTTTTTGTCTGGAATGTGTTTATTACAGTTTTCAGAATGAAGACGGAAATATTTCGGGTTAATAATTTCAGATTCCCGCTGTCTTGCAAATTCCGATCCTCTGTATCTCCAGTTAAAGGCCCGGATTGAGGGAGAGCTTGCGAAATTAAAATAATCATAAAAAAGGAACAGAGAAACAAATACTAAATAAGTAAAAGTTTTATGGCTATTAGGCCAAAAATGTTTGTACTAGTCCTTCATATTCCAACTTGTCTCACGGCAGGCTACTCGCCTAAGATCAAGCTTTGGGAATGGTGGAATAGATAGGCACGAGCATCTGCCAAATATATTTCAAACCAGCATCGACAAAATGTGACAAGTTCTCTTTCACGCCATCGAAATTTCAAACAAATGCTGAAATTTTCTCTCCTATATTTTCCCACATTTTCCAAAATATATTGGCAGAAAAAGTCGAAATAAAAATTCCCTATTGCATTCCTTAAGAAGGCTTTAAAGCCCTTATTTTCACGGTAAAGATAACCCGCAGAAACTGAGGTATTTCAAAATTAGGGGGCCTATTCTATCTCTATCAGCCTATTCTCAAAGACGTCAATTCGGCGTGGAAGCTATGGACTTTAAACAAGATGTCGCACGGGAATACTCTCAGGTCAGGTTCACCTTAACAGGGTTTTGTATACCACGTAATGATGCCTTAAGAGATACCAAATGCCAGAGCCGGGTGAGAAAGCTCTGGGAAACTTCCGATACCTAATTTCTCATAATCGCGGCTTATTTGTTTTCTATTTTCCGTTTGCGTTTTTGAACGAGAAAACAAGCATTGTGTTCGAGGAATTAATCTTCATCGTAAGCTATGTCTGACGTAACTTCGTTTAGCGTCTTTCAAGGCATTTTGATTAATTGTTATCTCCGCCCCCTTTTCTTATAGTCTATAGGAAAAGTTGAAGGCATTTCAGAACGAACAGACAACTAAGTCAGGTGCCGGTATTTTTTCCCATTTGAGAGTCTTCACTATAGGCTTTTGTAGAGCAGCAGAGCGTGAAGCAATATATTGGCCGGAACTATATCCCAAAAATTTAATCATCCCTTCAATACTTCAATGAAAGGAAATGTCGGTAAGAAAAAGAGAAAAGTAGATTAAAAATGGTTTTTGAAGGTAATTTTCGGGGTCTGCAGAAAAATAAAAGAAAAAAGTTTCCCGATTAAAATTTTTGAGAGTTTCAGGCCAGATCTATTTTGCATGGAATTATTAAGAGAGGGAAAAGCGAAAAAAGATAAAAACGAAACGAGTTTTTTTCCGGCTCTTATCGGGCGAATGAAACCTGAAAGCTGGTGTTCTAGTTGACTTGTGCCCCAGCTCATCAGTCAGGACCACCTCGTCGCCTTGGTAACAATCACCCCCCGCACTTCTTCGTCTTTTGGGGACAGGAACCTTTATTTAAAAAACTGTCGCACCCAAAAACTTTTTTAAGTCACAAAAACAAGAGCTTTAATTGACTGACGATGAATAAACGGATAGACCCAATTTCAACAAAAAAAAATTACGGTGTATCATTAGTAAAGAACACGTGGAGGTGCGACGGTCCGTGAAACCGCTGCGTGAGAAGATTAATATTGTCTGCCTCGGAACAGGGCGGTTTCACGTCCGTGTGACAGGTGTTGGCCAGAATCGTCCGCCGCATCTGACACTGACTGACACAGCGACAAACAACGTCCTGCCACTAGTCATCCTTCATCAGCTGACTCCCGATAAAGACAAGTGGGCCCAATTTCAACGGGGTAACATCACCCAGTTTGACGTCACCTATAATATACTCTACATAAAGCTACAAAAAATGTTCGGAAAATGATGGCAAAGCAGTCGAAAAACAAAATCCTGGTAGTTTGTTAGTGCCAAAGGGAAACAAATCCTGGTAGAGGAAACCTATGGAAACAACCCCTAGGCTATCTCGCTAAAAGCATGGATACTTTGTGATACATATATCTGACAGTTACTCTCACAATCAGTTAGATCCAGTGGCGGACATTGGGTATTCAAGGCCAGGTCGAACGAAAGTGGGACCAAAGATTTCGTCCAGTTCGGTCTTTTGTTTCAGCGACTAGTCGCTCTACCACAAAGGCTGGTTTAGTCCGCTTACGAATACAGACTCTTATGTAGGTACAATTCAAATCAAGGTAAGGGAATTTTTATATCTTTGGAGCATAACTTGGCGTTAAGATGATAGAACTTAATGGGTGGGGAGTAAATGACTACTTTTCTATGCCAGTGGATGAACTATCCAATAATAATGTTGTAACTAAGAGACAAGAAAAGCACCTGAAAACTACCATGAGGAACAATCAAACAAAAGATGTTTGTTCCAAACACGTATAGACTATAGGTAGGTACGTGGGACACGGTTGAGGCTAATGGCATGGCGTCGTAATCAAAAGGATACAAAAGCAATGTAGGATGAAAGCAAACTCGAAATTAGTTTGAAGAAGTTGTGGCGTTTTGTACAGACTGCTCAAAAGTAGGTTTTAACTAGGATGAAACATCTTCATTTTGGGAGACATAATTCCGACGTAAGGACCTTCCTAGAGACAGAATTAATCCAGACAAATGGAGTACCTCTCGTTGTAGTTTATACCTAATGTTTACTGCTGAGCGAAATTTGCTGAGTGGGCACTGTAGTGCTTTGCACCGGTCTCCGAATAGCTTACCGATGTCTGGCGTAGATATTCCGGAGGCCCAAGCCAAATAAAGGGTGACAGGAAAGCTCTTCGTACCAGATATCATGACCTCTGTCGTAAGAAACCAGTATATAGAATACAGAAATAAGAAATGAATATGAAATATGAATTTAGAACAGTACCTACTCGTCAGCTTCATTTTATAAAATCTCAAGGAGGTAATCGCTACGATTCCGGCAATCTTGAAGTAATCTGTAGTAATTGCTGGCGATCTTGTTTTCCAGGAGGGTTATCCCAGTATCCCAGCAAAGCACCGCTTTACGATACTTTCATAACAAAATATTTGTACTCGGTTGAAGAAAAACCATCATAAAGGCCTGAGGTTTCCTTTGGAGCGAAACTAATCGAAAATTGGAACAAAACAAAATCTGTAAAGAGAAAGTTGCCCATTTGAGTCAGGAAAGGTAATCTCGGTTGGTGTGCGTCGACTGAACGCTGAAAAAGGTTGGCTGGGGATCGAGGGAGTTTCCACTGGAATTTCGGAATGAACCTTTCCGTGAGATCTTCCAGCATAATGTTCCTCTGCTTAATCCTAGTAATCCCCATCATCATCGTGGCAAAACCCTTTCATTGCTAAGTAAGGCACTCACAGTTTTTGGTGTGAATAAGTGCGATAAGCAGCAAAAGGGCGCGCTAAATACTTGGATGAAATGATTTATGGTCAAAAATTGAGTGATTAAAAAACAGAGGGTAAACTGAACAATTTAGCTTCTCTACCGCCGCACTGTCATGAAAATTAAAGGTTACTGTTTAAATTTCCCTCTAATACATACGTCACAGGTTTCCGTTGTTTCGTTTCTGAGATATTGTGCTTCCTATTATGCTTGGTTTTTGTTGAAAACAGTATGCTATTTTACATAAGCTCTTTGGAAATGACCCTTCCCATACAGCTTTTTGACTTTAAATTTGTAGCCCCATGAGCGGACTTATTAAGGCTCAACTTCACTTGTGTCAAGTGTCAGATCACTCCAGATCTATGCCTACTTTACGATGTATATTCTATATCTCCACTGTGCGGAGCTTCTAATATTCTAATGGAAACAAGACATAAATGTCCTTATTACAGGTGCAAGTGACCGTTAGTCGTAGTGTGGTGCATGGTGCAAAATACTCATACAACACAAATAATGAAGTGTTTTCAATTTTTTACAGATACTTATGTCAAAGGACGGGCGTGGAAAGGACGACTAGGCCATCATCAGAATGGCTCCAGAAGTGGAAGTGTCAGTGAGTGCTCTCGTCCCTATAAAATGTTAATGGTGCCGGTGTCGTGAGGAAGATGCAGCAGGGCTGTGTGAGCGGGGTTATGTCTTTGCTCATCGTCGCAACCTACATTCACCTCGTCGCCATTCCTTCTTCGGCCGAAAAAGGTAAACAGATAATCAGACAGGTTCTTGGTTCTAATTAAGGTTCAGGCGTTGATTACAAGAGTGAAGGGTCAGAGGAGAGTCTTGTTGGAACTCACAGCCCTCCCTGTGTCAGATTACTTCAAAACTAAAGTAACTTAGGGAAAGGAGTGTAATGGTGCACAATCTATTGGTTCCGGATTTTGAATCCTACACCTCATAGGGTTAATATGGAAACGGATAACTTAAAGAATTCCAGGCCAACCTCATCATCTCGCCCACCAGTTCTGCGCCCGGGCCCTGAATTAACCTGAAAGTTCACCAAATAGTAATTTACATCCAACAAGGTCCTCGAAAATATTTCCCATATGGATGTTCCCACTCCGATATTCTGAATTCCATTTAAACGTTTATGGATGTGGTTCGGCAGTTGAGCTGGGATTTCGAATAAGCCGATAATGGAAAGACAACCAAAATCAGAATATTCCACGTCGAAAGGTATCCAAACCAAACAAATGTAGTGTGACCCGTTGGCACAAAATTAGGAAAATATGCAGGAAAACGCAAGTATTCAAATTTGGAGTTGGAATTTCGCTTCATTTTGTTTTGTTTACACATGAGTGAGCATTGATTTTAAACAGGCGTTCATGGGTGAATTGTAAAACAAATTTGGAGGAGCATGTGGGAATGTAAATGAGAGGGAAGGAGCTCGGGTAGGTTCGTGTGGTTTTCGGATTCCGTGTGGAATCGTGGAACATGATGATGGGATTTGGGAATATGGTATCGAATGATTTCGGTAGAATAATTTATGTTGCCATCTCAGTCATCATTTTGGTTTCTTGGAAGGAAAAGGTTTGGGTATCGTGCAGTCGGAAAATTAGGCATGCGGATGTTATAATATTTGCGTGTGGGGTTTTCGTTTCCCGTTTGCCACGTAAATGGACATGGGGTGTTCAATCTTTCGTCCTTTCACGTACAAGTAAGGAGGAGATTGTGGAAGCCTAAGGCTGAATTTCACCACTTTCCGTCTTTTAACGAGAGGATTTAACGAACGGATTTACGTATGTTTAGCTTACGACAAATGATTTGCGCTTGCACTTGTTTCTCTGCGATCGCACTTGTCGTAAACTAAACATACGATAACGTAAATCCGTTCGTTAAATCCTCTCGTTACAGAAACTATCGGGAAGTGGTGAAATTCAGCCTAAAATGAAGAAGATAAAGTGTATTCAAATTAGGCGCATCCTGACCGAATAGTGCAGGAATGAGGAAAGTCGACCTAGGGTGCGTCCCACCATGCTCGGTTACCGGTTAAACTCCAGTTAAAGTCAGTTTTTACCGTGCAATAATTGGAATTTAACCGGAGTTTAACGTTAACCGAGTACGGTGGGACGCACCCTTAGTCGATATTTTGGACTTCCCGAGATTTTTTACTGATAAATATTGCTAACCCTGGGCTGGGAAGGCGCACCACCACTCGCTGGTGGAAACTTGGGCGTGATTCTTACCTAATTACCCGCACTAGTATTTCTGTAAGCCCTAGCTAAGGAACAGCATTTTTTTAAAGATATTAGTGAACCGTATTGTGGTATCTGGATTTTCTACTGGAAATAGAAAGGGAAAGTCTGTAAAAAGTTAAAGCAGTCGGTTGGAAGACAAACAGCAACGGCTTGAGCTTCCTTGACTTGGAACAGTTCGGCAGTGCCTCTCTCTAATTCACTCGACTTGCAAGTTTCGGACTAAGTCCATGAATAGCGCTCTGATCGAGCTTATTGCCGCTGGTTGCCAACTGCAGAATCTCAGTCAGTCTCAGCAACTTTGATTCTAACTTCCATTCAACCAACTAACCATTCAAACACATAAAAGCCAACCCCATTGGCATTCACGGCTCATTTATCCCAGCCTATTTTACGAAGTTATTTCTGTTTGTATAGATATGTTCATCAAACCAATCGGGACTCAGGTGGTCTACGTGTCATCAATACCTTCCATCTACTACACCGTGGAAAAGTAACAATTTACTTGGACATATTGGTCCATTGGTACAACTTTGCGTTAGATTCTGTACTCGGGAAAGTTGAGGGGGAAAATACAATAATTTTGTGGACAAGTGGACAATGCAATGGAGAGGTCCCCGTAAGCGCATATGATTCAAAATGACTCGCTCTCAGAACAATAACATTTTCCGCGATAAAAAAGCTGTGGGCGGCGGTGAACCGAATCCGGCTACACAGAGCGTTATTACTTTTTTTTCAAATCGGCGAGTGGTATGAAGACTTGCTAATAAAGCGGAAGGTTGTCGGGTCCATAAAAGTGATGGAACTGTTCCGGTGGCACTATGGTGGAGAGTAGGGGGAGAGCAGGGGGAGTGGAGAGGGCAGGGGGAAGAATAGCCCCATATATTTTTGTATCACGTCAGAGCCAGGGCAATAGGAAGGGTTCAGATCGCAGCCCCCACTCGAGCGTTTCCTTCAACTCTGAAATATTTTAAAACATCCGAAGTTAGTTTCCCGTTCTTGGAGATTTCTCTGAATTTGTCCAAAATTCAACTGCAATCTTCGTTGGTATATTTGAAACTGAAAACTGGGAATGAACTGATGGCGACTGGGTTCAGTTTATCGATGAAAAGGTTAAACAATTATTGCTCTAATTAAAGGCAAAACATTATGCAGGTCACGGCTATAGAACACACATCTGTGTATAAAATCTCCTGGGTAGTCATCGCATGACCATGGAGTGGAAAAACTCCGATTTCATAAGGACTTCCGTGACTGGGTGTACTGTAAAAAGCCATGCAGAGCACCTACCCCATGAAAAAAAAAAAAAAAACACCCTGAAAGACCCCTGAAGAAAAAGAAAAAACAAAAATCACAGTGAAGTTTTTTAATTTTTGCTTCGATAGTGAGATGCTCGGGACGTTAAATTCCGCCTTAAAAAAAAGAAAAGGTGAGCAAGAGAATCACAGAATGAAGTACAAGACTTTTTAGTGGATGATAAAGTGGATGAGGGAATGAAGTGTGTCAGTGAAGGACAGAAAGGACTGATGATACACCAAGAAAACGCATTAGCATTTGTCAAACTTGACACTCAAAACTTAGTGCGAAACTCAATTTATTGTCGGTACTCTTAAGTGAGAGCTTGAGCTAAAGTAGCCATCAACATGTATGGGAAGAGAAGAGTTACGTGTAGTGACTTCCATTAGCGGCTAAGTGACCTAAGCGCCGTTTACTTCGAAATACAATGAATTTATAAACGCAGCGAACCTCAAGGCGATCATTTCTTCGAAACTCCAGATAGGTATACTCGTCTTGACCTATTATTCTATGCATCTTTTATAATTTCAGGTAATAATTTCAGAGTATTGGAAGAAATATGAAGGACAGACAAAGTCAATGGGAATTATTTTTAACTTCTCTTTTAATGCAAGCAATTTTCCGCAATTTTATCTTCTGAATTTTACGGAACATTTCATTACTCGGTCTGGTAGCGCTACTCGCCAGAAACTCAGGGGAAACTTACAAGTGCTGATGCGAATAAATGCCTGCAAGGACGAACTATAAGTACGTAGTATACCTAGTATTTTAGTATATAGTATTTTCCGACGTTATTGTTATTTTATTTATACTGCTAGTGTGACTTACTAAAAGCTTTTACGAAAATAGGAACATAAGCGATTGAAATTTCAACGGACCAATGGCAAAGTTTTCAATATTCTTCTTTTCTTCTTATTTTGTTTATACGATATCTCTTTCAAGTAGGTTTTTCTGAAGTTGATAAATGTATTTCCTCAGGCAAAGCGAAGTTTCAACAGGCCTGATTTATTTCCTCGGGTACCTATTTTTTCTTTAATAAATAATTAACCAACGTGAGTTTCTAAAGTTGTTGCTATGTTAATTACAACGGATGAATAATTTTCAATTTAAATTTCACCCTCATTTACAACCATTGCCTGCTTCTTATTCATGAAATATCTAACTTCACTGTGTTCAATTCAACGGTTATTTATTTTCTTTCATTGTGCCAGGATACGAATTCTAAAACAAATTCTGTTGTTATTTTTATTAATAATTTCCTGCGATTGCAAACATCAGCAGAATTCAAAGGACGCTTCACAGTTGCCAATAGTGATGCATGAAAATTTCTTGTCTTGCCTTTGTTCTTGCATTTCTTGCATGCAAGAACAAGAGTTGATTTTGGCTGCAAGAACAAGAACAAGAAATGGCTTGCAAGAACAAGAACTCTTGCAAGAGTTCTCGCAAGAGTCTTGCGTAAACCCAGGCAGTTTTTACTTTCTCGCTAGCCATATATGGCGAGAAAGTATTGTTTTCGTGCAAAATTTCGAAATTGAGATTTTGGGTTTCCCATGATCCTGGGGGTCCCCTGAGTCCAAAAAAGTGGTTTCTGGAAAAAGTCTGTCCGTCCGTCAGTCCGTCAGTCCGTCCGTCAGTCCGTCAGTCCGTCAGTCCGTCAGTCCGTGCAGTGCTCTAGCGCCTATACCGTTCATCCAATTTTGATGAAATTTGGTATGGACCTGTCTAAAATTACTGCCGAGACACATTTTCAAGGATTTTTTGATTGGTCAAAAATTGCGGCCGCTATTGTCAAAAAACCACCAAAATAATTCAAAAATCGTGTTTTTGGTTAGTCGGACAAGCGCCGACGGTACACTTTTCAATCTATAACACTGACAATTGGTAAGTGTGTTGACAAATAGATGCTCCGAGGTCATTTTCAACTAAAATTGAATTGGTTGAAAATTACGGCCGTTCTGGACCAAAGTTCGATCGTTTCGGCGCCATTCACATTTATTGACCGATTGTCATGAAATTTGGTAAATTTGTGTAGAACCATGTAACTTAAACATTTGTCGAACAGAATTTTGTTATCTTCAAAATTACGGCCGTTGTAGTCAAAAAAGTGTCGAAAATGAGTTGAGAATGAGAGACCACGTTTTTGAATGGTCGGAACGCATTTGGGACTACAGTAATAGAATGACAGCCATGAAACTTGGTGGGAGTGATCTCAGATAGATGCTCTTGGGTCATTTTCAACCGATTTTGGATTGCTTAAAAATTACGCCCGCAAAAAAATCTCAAAGAAATCCAAAAAAAAAAAAAAAATCACATGGGGCGAGAAAGTTTAGTGCGACTGTTGTCGGACCCTTTATTTTCCAAAGCTTCATTCATGGAATGCAGTCCATATTTTGTACGAAAAACTCTGCAGACTATGCGACGATAGATTGCACAGTAGGGAAAAAACCAGATTTTAGCAGCAGAAAATTCCATGTGTATCCAAGAAATTGCAAGAGTCTTGCAGCAAGAACAAGAACAAGAGCAAGAAATGATTTCTACTGCAAGAACAAGAACAATATAGGATTTTGACTGCAAGAACAAGAGCAAGAGTCGCTTTGCGAGAACAAGAACAAGAACAAGAAATGCCGTTTCTTGTTCTTATGTTCTTGCATCGTGCATCACTAGTTGCAAAGTATTTCGATTTTCGAAGTTTTGGGGTGGTGGGAAGCTGAACGTCAAACAAAAAGACAGGAGAATTTACGAAGGTATTTCGGTAGAAAAGGATTTCGGAGTGGGGGATGGATTTGCCCCTGGCTACGTCTCTGAGTGGCTATAATAGGTCTCTCATTTTTTCCTCCATATAAATATAGGCAGTGGCACGCAGCCACTTCAGAAATACACCAGCGAATATTGGAAACAGAAAATTAAGTTAAAAAAATTCAAGGCCAGAGCTTGAACACGATAACAAAATGCTTAATTGCATACTAAATATTGCGCTGCAACACTGCTTTATTATCAGCTAATGCGAAGTTGATACGCTCTAGTAAGTAGAGCGATTTTGTACTATACCAGCCCAAGTTTCGGTAGCTCTATTACACACCATTGCTCAATTTTCAAAGTTTCGAACTTCACGAAGCAACACGCTTCATGTAACGTAATCAAAGCCTAACATGGTTCCTGCACCAATTACTATTAATACTGCTAAAACACGTTTCAGTTTCCAAAATACAAAAATAAAATAAAGCAAAAAACGGAAATGCGATCATTTTGCACCATAAAGCGTATAGCTGGTTATTCCGGCATGCTGCCAAAGGGTCAAACCACTTTTCCATTAATCAAGGAAATGAGGGCTATCAGCTTGTTCAGCGACCTATTGATTTAAATCTCTGATGGGTCATATTGTAATGTGTCATGTGAGGAACTGCTCGCACTCCAACTGTTAAACTACTCCCCCTTAAAGCCAAGGGAATAATAATTAACCTGAAATCCCTGAACGGGAAATCTCGATCATTCTATTCTTAGTCCAGTGGTTAAGTAATTTTTAGAGAGCTTTTCCATCTTCTTCTACGGGTTTTACAGGTTTTATGCGCCACACCTCAGTTTCGGGTCATATTTGAAAAGAAAAATACAAGGGTACAAAATGACGTTAACGCGTTGAATAAAGATACCATTTGATCACAATTTGTGACACTGAAAAAATCAGCAGTACTCGGAAGCATTCCATCATGTTGAAAGCACAATGTTTCAGTGACTCAAAATAAGAACGCAGAAAATGGGCACCCGCACTCAACGGAATGGGTTGCCTTTGCCAAGATTTCGCAATAGCTAGAGAAAACTTTTTCAATTAGTGGATATATTCGACGCGTACGAAGAGAAAGCGAGTTTGGGACTTCCTGAGGTTTCTTTGGAGTACAAATTGGTCACGTCGAGTCGAGCCGAGTTGAGGTGTCTTTTGGAAACAAATGCACTCGTGCGGATTGCTTTCATTTTTGGAATTCCGGAGGGAAATTTTACGTCCCTCCGTTGCAGTATTTTTTAGCCTTTTCAATGGTAAATTTGGGAAATGAGCATTGGGAAAAAAATGCTAGGCCGTTTTGGTAAGCTTCGCACCAGTGCAAACTCAATATTCATTTACATCACAGGTAACATACACCCGAGGGGGTAACCACCCCAGGGATTCCTTGAGATTCCCTGAGATTCCATAAAGATTCCCAAAGATTCCCAACGATATTCATAGTAAGATGAACCCCGAAGGGGTAACCACTCCAAAAAATTCCAAGATTCCCTGTGATTTCATAAAGGTTTCCAATGATTCCCAACCAGATTCCCAACGAGTGGTTAACCCCTCGCATACACCAATCAGAAAAACTTTCATGGTGGCTGGGATCGAGCTAGAAACCTCACTACAAAACCACTCGGAACTTGTTATAAGGTAACCATATGCGCAACATATTGATAAAGTTATCTAACCGATAGACTGGGTTTGTGAATTCAGCTTTATACCAGGATGTAACTACGTATCTCTCGATCGAATCTTATTCAAAGAAATAACGTCGAGAGAGCCGAGAAGAGCTCAATAATGATGTGTTACGTCCATCCATCTGAAAGTAAAGGAAGAAAGGATCGCTAATAAGAAAGCCCCTGTTTTAGAATTCGCTACTTTTCACGAAAGCAAAGAAGCTAATAACCCAAATAAAAAGAGAGTGCTTGGATAATGCCCTTTATTGGGTTTCTTTGAAGACGTTGTGGAGCGCGGGCGCGGCTAATTGCAACTTCTTCTCTCGAGCTCGTCATGATAGGAAAGCATGAGGAAAGCATTACCTCCAGCTTTTACCAGTAACTTCGGGACACCCTTTACAACCAATTTCCATTTCTGCTGTTTAAAAATTTTAATGAGTCTTCTAAGGGTGGGAAAATACTTTACTGACTTTTTCCTTCAACGACTTTAGTACCGGACTGGGTGGGCTAGTGACTGCCTATGTCGAAATGCATCGAATTAAACGATATGAGGGTAAAGATTAACTCTCTTTTCGGCCGAGAGAGACAGCTGCCAGTCCAGAGGGTTCTATAATACTTCATCCCTTATTGCAATCCAAGAGGAAAAGTAAAATGGGGAGAAATGGATAATGCAGTGGAGGCGAATGAGTCCGTTACTCCGCTGGAGCTCTTTATGTGGATTCTAAACTCATCTATCCACTCGTATAAGTAATAGTAATAACCATATCCGCTACGCTGGGAAGTCCGTATCAGATGTTGTATAAATGTATAATATTTCCAATCTTAACAAATCCGACGGTTTTATAGTGTTTCCGAAATGTATAATATCATCATGACCAGACGTCCTTCCTTAGAACAGCTCCAGTCCAGAGATGTGCCCGGGCTTTTAGGAAATCTGTCTGTGTGTACGGAAAACTAGAGCCCGAACCCTCCGAATGATTTCTTTCAAATCTATTAGAAACCTGTTGTGCGCAGAGCAGGTTTGAGTTTTTTACTTTCTCACTAGCTATATATATGGCAAGAAAGTATTGTTTTCGTGCAAAATTTCGAAATTGAGATTTTGGGTTTCCCATGATCCTGGGGGTCCCCTGAGTCCAAAAAAGTGGTTTCTGGAAAAAGTCAGTCAGTCCGTCCGTCAGTCCGTGCAGTGCTCTAGAGCCTATACCGTTCATCCGATTTTGATGAAATTTGGTATGGACCTGTATAAAATCACTGCCGAGAGGCACTTTCAAGGATTTTTGATTGTTCAAAAATTGCGGCCACTGTTGTCAAAAAAGCGCCAAAATAATTAAAAAATCGTGTTTTTGGTGAGTCGGACAAGCGCCGACGGTACACTTTTCAATCTATAACACTGAAAATTGGTAAGTGTGTTGACAAATAGATGTTTCGAGGTCGATTGCAACTAAAATTGAATAAGTTGAAAATTAAGGCCGTTCTGGACCAAAGTTCGATCGTTTCGGCATTTATTGACCGATTGTTATGAAATTTGGTATGTTTATGTATAACTACGTAACTTAAACATCAGTCGAACAGAATTTTGTTATCTTGACAATTACGGCCGTTGTAGTAAAAAAAAGTGTTGAAAATGAGTTGAGAATGAGAAACCACGTTTTTGAATGGTCGGAACGCATTTGGGACTAACGTAATAGAATGACAGTAATGAGATTTGGTGTGAGTGATCTCATATAGATACTCGTGGGTCGTTTTCAACCGATTTTGGATTGCTCAAAAATTAAGCCCGCAAAAAAATTTCAAAAAAAAAAAAAAAAAAAAAATCATATGGGGCGAGAAAGTTAAGTGCGACTGTTGTCGGACCCTTTATTTTTATTCACCAGGTAAAGGGGCTCTTATTGGGGCAGTAGGTATTATCGGTCATTGTTCTGGGAGGGCGGAGGGGGGAGGGGGTCATCCGATCTATTAAGGGGGGAGCAAGAACAAGATGCTCTTACCCTATTCACTTCAACATCCACCCACAGAACTAATTATTTTCCATCCTGAACAGGGGTATAAAGTGTTGGTCCATTAGGAAACCCTGTTATAAGGCTGTCTTTAGGTAAGTGCATCGTGCCCAACACGGTTAGGGGCTTATTTCGGAGATAAAACAGAAAAACAGGGCAACAAGAATGAGTTAGTGTGATTTATGAATATTCAACGTTCCAATTGATTGCGCAAAAGTCTGATTATTTCCAGTTGGTTGTTTCCGACCAGGACCAAATCCAATAACGGTAACGTTAACGGTAACCGATATCTGCTCTTCTTCACACCCCCACAATCGCCAACCCTTTCCCACCCCCTCTACCTTTCATCGCACAGGAGATAATACCTCCACCCCCTCATCAAGCGTCTAAAGGGAGCGGTAGTTGTGCTGAATTTTTTTTTCACTCATTGAAACCAAGCAGCCGACAAGAATAAGTGTGGTTTGACTCAGGACCCCAGCTATGGCATTCACTAAGGCCGATGGCGATGAAACTCTTAATGAAAAAGGATGAAAGTGTTGCAACAGCAACTCAACATTATCTTCGTAATTAAAGTAACTGAAGAATTCTGGGGTGAACAGAAAGCACATTAATTTATTTACTTCTTGTTGTCCAATAAGTCATGCCCTAATTCCATTAGAAAATCAATTTTATGGTTCACTGTAAAGTTCATCTTCCTTTGGAATATACAGGCTGCGAGTCTAGGTCACGTTAAGCTACAGCTAAACGTCACGACGTGATTAAGAGGATTAAAATTTAGGTTTGCAGTTATTAGAAATTTTCCCGAAGGCTGGAAGCTGGAAGACAGATCACTGGTATGAATTGTTCCCTTAAACAGCGCCCTAGAGTATTAGACCGTTCTGTGCTATACTTTTCACAAATAATTTTTAATCATTAGAATTAATACCATTAGAATACACTTACAACAGTTTATGACAAGTGCCGAAAGTTCGCACGTTATAGTTTACGAGTATAGCTGAGGATTGGGGGGACAAGCCCAGCAACTAGACCGTTTCAAAGAACTATCCATTGTGCTCAGCTGGCAGCACTACCAAATACCAGCTCCCCAGCCATCGTGTAAACGATGGGGACCTACAGTTTTAGGTAGGTCCCGAACCACCACAGCCTCGATATAGATTCCACTTTGACATGCTGAACATATCAGAGGTGAATGCCGAGCAGAAAAACTTTTTGGTAGGATCGGGATCGAACCGGTGTGACCCGGCTCTCACTGCTCCTCAAAAGTCGACCATTTCGTCCATTCGGCTATCGAGGCTGTTTTTACGTTAGAAATATATACATATTGCAGAATATGGACTTTGAAAACACGTCAACAAACCAGCACTGTGTAGTGAGGTTGAAGAAGCTTATTAGTTTGATGATTAAGAAGTTGCAAAATTTATCCTGCCCGGTGTATGTTCGACATGTATATTATGTGATGATGTGACACATCTACATATTATAGTGACACGCATTTACCTATTTTCAGGGACAAATTAGGTTAACCCAAACTTAGGCGAGGAAAACACAAGTTTGTATCCTATTTAGCTAAGTTCAGAAGATGTTTACACATAACTTATGACGAAAAGTTTTAAATTAATAAAGTCCTGAGTGCGAACATCTGGATGCAATGATTGGATCAGAAAACAATGGAAATTAAGCCAACTCAACGGCTCAAAATTTATTTTCTCAAGTCTGACGTTTGAGTGTACAAAATACTGCCTACAGCCTGAATGGCTTTATTCGAGGCGAGAGCCTCTTCACTGAACAACTGAATTGGATTGAGATGAAAATAATGAGGCCAGTATCTCAGTTGACACTTGGGGGGCAAACGGTGATTGAGGAGACGCAAGTGGGATTCTGGCTTCTGAGTTGGATGCAAATTACACCATTTACATAAAGGCCTTTTCATTGCCTGCCTTTCCATGTAATTAGAGATGGGTTTAGAACGGTTTTTTATTCAATTCAATAAAAAACCGTTTTATTTAAACAAAAAAAAACAGTTTTTTTTGTTTTTTATTGTTTTAAATCAATTTTCAACGATGAATAATATACAATTCGGGTTTGTTTACGTTTTTTATTTTATTCATGTAGGAACCGTTGAATATTTATTTGTTCTGAAGTATAATGCATCTTTTTAACGTCAGAAACTAATGCAGGTGCCTAAAGTTCCTCAGAAACCAATGCAGGTACCTAAGTTCCTAAGTACCTACCAATAGAATAGTGATTACACGATCGGGTATTTTTGCCAATAAAAAAATTGTCCAAAATCACTCGATCGCAAAATCGCTATTCTACACCTCAGCTTCGGACGTTAAAAAGGTTTATTATTTCAGAACAAATAAGTATCCAAGAAGTTCAAGCCACTGAGGGGGACAAGACTGAAAGCGAGGAGGAACAAGATGCGATGAGTGTTGTATCGGTTGATTATTCATCAGACTCAGACTCTTCTGAGTCTTCTGAATAAAGATTTAAAAAAATTTGTTCTAAATTTGTTCTTTTCATTCTGTTAGGTCAGTGTTTTATCAATATTAACTATCAAAAAAACAAACAAAAAAAACAAGGCCTCGTGTTTTTTTTGTTTTAAAAACCGTTTTTTTTAAAAAAAACAGAACGGTTTTTTATTACCGCCCATCTCTACATGTAATACGCCCTTTTTCGGTATGGCGGTGCTGATTTTTCTGAGATTTAGCTGGTCATGCTCCTCACTATCTCTGTAGGGGCAACCTGGCTTTTATGCACTTCGAAGTAAATACCAAGGGCTTGACCACTCGTTGCATGGGAATCTCGTTCGGAATCATTGGAAATCATTATGAAATCTCATGCAGGGAATCTCGGAATTTTTTGGAGTGGTTACCCCTTCGGGGTTCATCCTTCTATGAATATCGTTGGAAATCTTTATGGAATCTCAGGGAATCTCAAGGAATCTCTGGAGTGGTTACCCCCTCGGTAAATACTGACCGACACCCTTTGTTAGTATAGCACCCAATTTTCTTCCGAAAAGTAAAAATTATAAACTCAATATCATCAGAACGTTGTCAGAAATAAGACAAGCTGAAGAGTGCGCGCAGAGGCTATCCATCTTCCAAAAACCAAGGTGCACCATGCTACCACTTCACAAAGCCATTTTTGGCAAAAATTCAGAGGTACGTGTACTACTTAAGTTAGTCATGGCAACTGTCGTAGTAGCTTACCCACTTTCTCCTGCTCCATCTTCAATTTATCCCAATATTTGGGGCAGTATGACAAAAATAGTACCGTTATGCGTAGAGATAGCAAAGTGTGAAACACCCATGTCGGACCATTTTTGTCACATTTTAGTGAAATAACCTTATTTAAATAGTATGAACGTAGTTACCATAACATAACACAGCATGATAGCGTGGGGGTATTTTGCTCTCAGCATTACAGCTGATGCAAATGCTTGCGAATAATACCTGTCAACGCCCTAGCAACGATACCTGTCTGCTCTACCTGCTCTAAATTACGACAATTAATTAATCTTGTTCCCCACATTCCTCCCTGCATATTTAGCGAATGCCAAGAGAAACATTTCAGTAAATTTTCCGTTCGTTCATAGAGCATATCCGTTTAGTTCTCTCATCAATTCTTCATTTCCTGTTGTGTCATGGTGGAAGCATTGTTCCGGGAAAATGCAGCACAATCCAACTGGTATTTTGGTATTTAATTGAGTTGCCAGGAAGCCACCCGCGTGATCTGTGAATGTCTCTCCAAATTCTGTTTTGATAATTACGACTCAAACACGAATATTTATTTTCTGGCTGATTCATCCCCACGTGACGCGTATTCAAAAGCTTCAGATGGGGAGAAAGTCATGACGACTCCTCACCCCACAACAACTAAATAATCTGTCTTTTTACTTTAAGTCATTTTAAAAATCAAATCGTGTGATCTTATTCAGTGCAGTGAAAAATTATTATTTTATTTTATTAAGATTTTTTTTAACGCGCGACTTTCAAAGAACATATGCGCCGATTAGCTGGTTGTTAGATTTTTTTGGCCAAAGCCGAAGAAGAATTGGCCGAAGCCGAATATTAGTGGACCGAAGCCAGTTTAGGAGTGGGCCGAAGCCAATACATCCATGTCGTAAGCGGAAAATTTTTCCGTTACGCCGGGATTCGAACCCGGACCTCTCAGGACACAAAGTGGACCCCTCGACCACTCGGCCACTGAGAGGCACCGAAAGTAAGAGTGTTCAGCCCTTGTAGGCACGATCCTTTGGAAAGTTTAAATGCAAAAATGAAACGGTAGAGTTTCATGAACAAAAAGTTTGAAAAGACAGAAAAAATTTAATTTTCTCTTGCTCTATAATCCCGAGGATAATCTCGTGCTCGCGGCTTTTGGAAATGGCGTCAAGGGCCGGCTTGAATCCACCCGCACCCACAGCTAGGCCTCTTAGTCAACCCACTGCTGATTTTCATATGAGATTAATGCACATTATTATGGGATTTCTGAACAATACTAGCTGAATCCATTAGCTATTTAATCAACAATCTGACAAGAGCGTCTCTGCGAGAGGCCCATCTCATGTACGGATTGTATATTACTATAGGTATATCTAAAACTATATAGTAGGTAATAAATAACAGAAGAATGCACTCATTTTTAGAGCGGCTTATTATACCTAGCAAATTATAAAAATTACTAACTCGTTTATTGGGGGATGATGTAGGTAGGTATAGCTACAAATTGGAACCCATGTCTCAGCAGTAGGTATAGGTACGCATACGTACTTACTCAAGGAAGATTTGGATACATAGCGACCAGCGCAAGTTACTCCTTCATTAGGTATAGAGATTTCAACAGGGTACCTGTAGACCTACTTTTTTTTTGCAGGGTTAGCGGTCACAGAAACGAAAAGTGGGTGTTTCAATTTCACCCCAAGATGGTAATTTCAATTCCACAAAAAGTTTCCACAACCCTCTTTCGTATCGCAATTTCGGCAGTCGAATCGCTCCAAGAGTCTGCAGTCCTTACACCCGAAGATTTGGAATCTTAATCATTCATCGAGGTGAAATCCAAAAACCTTCAGGAAAAGGGAGGAAAATGGTGTTTTTGTGGCGTTATAAAGAGAAGTAATCCGGAGTATTGATTCATGATAAATTACTCAAGATTGAAATTCCAACTCCATCTGGAATATCACCGAGTGCTGACTCGAGCTAAGCTCCAAATTCTACAAAACTGTTCTCTAAGCCCGAACCTTCGAGAAATCGTTTTTCAGGTACAATGGCGTCGATTTGCTTTTTTTTGCTGAATGAGAAACGATGTGACCTAATGAGAACGAGAGAAGGGGAGGGGGAGGTGCTCTTTTGTTCGCGGATTGAAATGCGATCGACGGTGCAAGCCACATATTGACTTAATTGCCAGTTGATTAAAAAATACACCGTCACTGTGTTGTTCTAAGCTTTATTACAAATTCCTATGTTTTCTATGTGACACTGACTGTAACTAGGTATATATGCAAAGAATAACGGAAACAATTTATACGTAACGTAATTTATAACGACAGGAAATATTTGATATCCATACTATCGATACTCGATAGAGACCGGTAATTGCAACACCATTTCTCTCGTTAGAGCGGTTAGAGGAATTTCTAAACTTGTAATTTGTAATTTAACTGGACAACCAGGCGTTTTATACTTTAGTTTCACCTAATTTGGGTGGGACAAGGTCAACAAAACGTAAAAAAAAAAAATAAATAAAAAAATAGTATTTTTTTCCCCGTGGAAGTTAAACATAGTGTCCTACTACCGATATAAGTCTTTTGTTTTGCATTCGAATAGCACACTATGTTTAGCTTTTAGAGCAGCCACGGCCAATGGCGGTATTGCAATTGCCAGTCTCATTCAGTACTGTAGTCCAAACCAGAGATTACTCAGTTTTTTTATTTTTTTATTTTTTTATTTATTGAGTAAAGCGAAGAAGCCAGAGGGAAAGTGATTTTTTTTCTCTTTTACCTACCGATTTGCAGGTTTTCAAGACTTTATTACCATTTATTTCTTCGTAATTGGAATCGTTAATCGTTGTTCTTGCTAACACAAGAAGGCACGTAAAGATACTTCGTATCTTTTACGTATTTCGAAAAAAAAAACAATGGATTTTGGGGAAGATAAGTACAGGAAACTCGATAGGAAGAAAGGTCACTGGGTCCCTGGTGAGGGAAAAGTTATCTCTGAAAATATTCCCTGTATCGAGGTAATAATAACAGCTTTGTAAGTGAAGGGAGGAAAATTTGGTTTCTATCGGAGCTTTTCAAGTGTTTGCGCTTTCGTATTAAGGTTTTCTCTTTTGCAAGTGTTCTCTGTCAGGAACTGGCAAGGACTCAGACAATTATGACATATTTGCGTGTTCCAGCTCATAATAGAGTCAGAGCTAACGCGAGATTATTATGTTAAAAGAAACCGACTACTGCTGTAGCTGCCTCGAACATTATCCCTTTTGGTTTCTTCATTGCTGCATTAGCTTCCATTAGGGAGAGCTGTTTTGTATTTGGAGCATTTTGCTGTTTTTCTCAAGCACAGCTCATTAAAGTTACGTCACTGTGATGGTGGTGATGGCTATGTGAGTCTGCACACCTGACGTGTAGAGTCGACATAAACATAGTAGAGCTACCAAGGGTATGGAAGAAGAAATGAGCGAAACGCCTAAAAAGAGAGAACATCAGCTTTGTTTCCTCGGCATGCACTTGACACTGTACTAGTACCTACATACCTACAACTAAAAAGCGCACAATGACGAGCAGGAAGCTGTAGATACTGGGAGATCTCTTACGTGGAGTGCTTTATTGCAGTTTTTCCTCTCTCATAGCTAATTCCGTTTTTCCTATATTTATATATTCATAGCTGTACCTCAAAGACACTTCTAATGAAAACTCCATCAATTTTTAATCAGAGTCTCCTCTATTCACAGATGACTACTAGCAGGTATAGTCTGTAGTATGGGCACACAACTGCACATAATTATAATTGGACGAATCTCACTTTGCATAACAAAACAAATAGTGCTGAAAATGGAACACAACGATGCTCACTACCGCAACTACCATTACCATACAACCTTGGAACTTTGGAACATATCAGTATTAAGAATACTGAATGAAAAATTATATTTCGAACCCAATTTGTTTCTAAATTGTCCTGTATCTTGAACGCGACGGATAATGCCAAACTAATCACTAATCCACTGAATAATACAACAAACGTTCAATTGTTTAGGAACAATTCGTCCTATATTTCAATAGAACTGCAAATAGTCGTCATTGTTCCATCCAGGGTACATTGAGAAAAACTCATCCTGTGACTGGGGTGGGAGACAGTCGGTAAATAGGTGCAGGAACTCCTTCTGGACGGAGTTCAAGGACTGCCTCCGTTCTCGACGAAAAGCGGTTTCAGGAGGCGGTTGCGACCGCCACTGCGGCCGGCGAAGTGAGATCTGCCTCGTGCGGAACGCGCGCTCTAGCTGCTCGAGGCGCCGCAGCGCTGCTGAGGCCTCTGCAGCCTCCTGTAGAGCTGCCTTCTCAGCCTGCCGACACTGCGCTTCTGCGGCGTACAGTAGTTTGGTCGGGATTCTGCCCACTTCCACGACGACCCCTGAAGAAGAAGTCGGGTGTGTGAGGTTTTTAAATAATGTATCTTATAAACTATCCATAGGCAGAAGTTTATTCAAAGTGGCTTACGGTTCTGTCCTTATATACCTTATAGTACTTTCAACAAAACTACTTATGATCAGTAATGAAAACACCTGATCCTATTGTTTTTATGTCAAAAAGTAAAATTAAGTTTCATAAACATGACGCTGTTGTACACTAAATTGGTTTCTTTGAATGGGACACCGGCATGCACTCGTATCTAGTTTGAGCAACATTATACTCGTACCGAGGGGGTAACCACTCCAGAGATTCCTTGAGATTTCCTGAGATTCCATAAAGATTTCGAAAGATTCCCAACGATATTCATGAACCCCGAAGGGGTAACCACTCCGAAAAATTCCAAGATTCCCTGAGATTTCATAAAGATTTTCAAAGATTCCCAACGAGATTCCCAACGAGTGGTTAACCCCTTGACTCGTACCTTGAACCACAGCACCAACCGCCCGAACCATTTCAACAAGGCTTGCCTCTTCGACAGCGTCAACGACGCAGGACTTGTAGGCATCTTCGACGTCGACACAGAGAGCAATCACCTTGGGATCCAACACTAGGGTTCTTTCCACGTACCGCATCAGTTCCATAGCATGACGCTTCATAGTCTCAACCCTTTCCTCATCCTTTAGAGTCTGCTCCTCTAAGTCAAGAATTTCTTTTCGAAGAAGAAACATCTTAGAGTAAGAAAATTTTCTAATAACTTCAAGATCCTGCTCCAGGCGTTCCAGGTGATTTAGCTGATTTTCACGATAGAGGAGATACTGCAAACAACTCTGCTGCTGTTGGTGAAGCAAGGAAAGCAACTGCTGAGGTTTTAAGGACAGGGCACCTCTTTCGTCTTCTATGTCGGGAAAAAATGTTAGCAAAGCACTTCGATAACGCTTCAGCTCAAGGAACCAGTGTTCTTTCTTCAGTACTCGTGATTTTCTTTGAACAACCTCAGAGGAAAGCTCTGCTAATTTTTCGGCTAGTGTCTCAGACCGGTCGAATTCGGATTCAGCTGCGTTCATCTTGAGCATGGTCTCCTCGTACTCATCCGCTAACCATTGCTTGAAGTTGGCAAAAGCTTGATCCAAGGTGGCAGACACTTCAGCGCGAGATCGTTCATCTTGTCTGGCTTCCGACTGTTGCTTCGTCAAAGCTGTCATCGCGAATTCAGCCTGAAGTCTTGTAAGAAAATTTGTCCGGACCAAATCAGTGTAGCTACGAAGTTGTTTCGGAAATGGACTAACTCGCGAATTTTTGTTAGGCATGGCACCAATATTATGAGCTACTCGAATAATGCTTATTATTTTTGGTAAATAAATATTCTATTTTTAAAAGATTCGGTACAGTAGATACTTCAAATACATACGGTCCCCGCCAGAAATGAAGAGTACAAGGGGAGCTCACCGTTAGTTTGGACGTAGGATTTTTTAAGGTGCCAACATATTTTCTTCTGATCTGCGGTAAAACCGAAAATATGCGGCCGCGAACCCAGTAGTACGAATTATCAAGAGTATACTTGGATATGTTTTGGATTACTACTTATAATAATATATGTAAATTTACATTGAATGAAAAGGCATTTTACTGGTCTCAAGTAAAGCTGTGAAATGTTTGTCGGCATCTTGTGAGTGATTAATCTGTCAGAGATGTTTATGACAAATGTACAAGTATTTCTAGTTGGCTGAAGAAGGATAATGACGACAGATGAGAAGTGCTCTATTTCCATCAATTATTATTCTGACAGCTCTTATTTTCAGAATTACCATCCTGTCCCTCAACTGTCGCTGAGTGTGAAGAACACCCACAAACATATTTTTACTCAAGAGGAGTTATACAGGGCTGTTAAACTGACAGGCGCCTCCATACAAACCGGTTCTTCATTAAAGCGTGGAACGTATTTTCACAGAGACAGTTTTTTCACCTCAGGGGGAGATCAATAATTAGTCTACAAGTTTATTGTAAATACAATATGACACAAAACACACAAAACTGCTCCTAAAGCAGTCAAATCTGACACAATTAGAAGAACAAATACAAATGCAGGAAGCCTTGTAGGCGTTGTAGGTATAGAAAACTCATCTCCATGACGTAATAAAAAGAACAACACAGCAACAGTGAATATACAATAGCACATCCTAATTTGCCTAACCTTAATTTAACCTTTCTGCTCCTTTGAAGTCACCCTTCGCGTATTCCCGCTTCAACTAACCACCATCAAAAGGTAATTATTACGAACTGAATATTAAGTTACTTTTATTTCAGAAAAGGGTTGCGGTCGCCTAGTTGTGAGAGATAAATGGGGCTGTAGTGGCCAACTTTAGGAACGCAAACAAAACACAACAAGGTGCGCGACATTAATGAGGCAACTGTTTACAGAACATGTTGCCCTCAGTAACTAATAAAACGTAAGGGTCCTGTGTACTTTTGTAGTTCTAGGGAGGACAAAATGATGCCGAGATGCCTCATGAATAGGTTTTCCCATTTTACGCAGGTATACTACATTTTCCCGGGCATGAATTAGTTCAGTGTATTTAAGTAACAGAATGTAACTAATGAATTGTAAGGGTTACCAGTGGATTCGAGGGGATAACCACTCCAGGAATCTCGTTGGGAATATCGTTGGGAATCTCAGACAATCATTGGAAATTTTTAGGAAACCTCAGGGAATCTTAGAAATTTCTGGAGTAAATTAACCCTTCGGGCTGCATCTTCCCACGAATCTCGTTGAGAATCTCAGGAAATCTTTGTGCAATCTCAAGCAATCTCTGGAGTGGTTAACCCCTTGGAATTCACCTATTTCGGATGAAGTTAGTAACACCGAACCAACACGCCATTTAGGGAGAAAGAGGCACATGTTAGGGTGTACCTATTGCACTTTACAGAAGGAAATGTAGGGACATCGCACAACTTACTGCTTACTGAATCCTATAACGGACTGCGCATATGCCTGAAAATCAGTCATTGTGGTTTCCAGTAACAGAGGATTCCCACCAATTACTTCAGAAAGGGAAGCATATAGACGGGTAGACAACAAAGCTGTGCCATCGCGTTCAGGGAATATTGGAGAGGAAGGCGATGGGACCAAACTAATCAAACAACATTGATTATCTCCAACAGGCATGTCCCTCATGAATACTCTCTTAATATTCACTCATTTAAATCATTTACGGGCCTCAAAAGAGGAAATCATAACCATGCAGAAACAGGAATACTTTACATTGTGAGAAATTTCTCGCTTGGACCCCTAAACCGATCGTTAAATCAATACTGACTCTGACGTGAAAAACCCGTATTATATTTCAGAACAATAAGTACCTAAGGAACGTAAACAAACATCACTGAATCTACAGCCTCAATACCTTATTGCATTATTATATTTTTAAGTTCATAATTTGAAAGGTGTGAGTGAAGTTTGAGTGATGTTTGAGCGCAGATCGTCATGAGTCATGACTTGAGACGAGGTCGATTCCCAAGAATACTGGAACGGCATAAAGCTCAAAAAGCTTCTGCCGTCATGGCGAGGCCTTTTTGATTTATCGTGTTCGCTCTTATTTTGCTGACGATTCTCTCGGCTCCATGATTGGAGGAGTGACACGTTTTCCTAAGTCGTGACTTGCTTTCCAATTTTGAAAGGAATTTTTTTATTTAAAAATTTTCCTGGAGAAATTGACACTGACAGGGATAACTTTGCCAGGCACTTTGAAGAGTGGTTCCTTCCTCTGAATTTATGCTGAATGTTATATCAAGATATACTTCACCTCTTCATCTGTGTTTTTCAAAACTGAAACCTGTCAGCCCAACAAACCTACCGGTACGAGACGAAAGAACCTACCCATATAGTTTGTTACAACTATTGGTAGAATCAATAAAGAATCTGCTAACAACCTATGACTATAAACAACATATAAACAACCTATTTCCTTTACCTTTTTCAGTTCAACCGAACTGAAGGCAGTGCTATTTTCAGCAACAGTTTTAGCTACCTGGATCGTCGAAACTACCCTGGGATGGTTTTATTTCCAGGTACAGAAAAACCTATAGAATGATACCATCATTTTTTTTTCCACGTAAAGCGCTTTTAGCTTTTAGGAATTAAAGATTTGCACATCAAATGGAAAATGCAAAAACTATCTCTCTTCGTTCTCTTTACTGGAGAAGCATCAGGAATAGCCGTCAATTAAAATTCTCATTAATTTTTTAATTAATACTGAAAGGGTAACCAGCAGTACGGAAGAACGAGCCCGAGCCGAGTAAAAAAATTACATATTAGGTACTCAGAAAGTCACTTCAATTTTGCCAATTTGAAGCTGTGGTAATTCCCAGTCATTTACTTGCCATAGGTAAACACAAAAACAATGTTGATACCTACTTTGGGTAGGTCATATTATCTAGAAAGAAAGATTTCAAAGTAAGAACAACTTAAAACGAAATTCTATTTCTTGATCGGTTTCATATTGTGCATCATTATCTGGCTTCACAGCAGAAAATATCGCAGTTTTCTTCATAACCTGAGGAGACGTTTAATTTTCTTCTCGACAGGAGATAAGAGGGAAAGGGGAGAAAGTTGTAAGTTTGGAAAGAATGAAAGGAATCCAAGAAGACGTGTGTGTCACGACCCATTCCGTAATTGCAGACGTTCAAATAATGGAAGAAAACCTTTTCTCTCCGACAATACAGTCAGATCCCCTGAGTAATTTATAGTAAGCTAAAACATGTTTTTTCTCCGGTTCCAAGCTCAATATATTTACCCTCGTGGTCCGCTATCATGTCGGTTTCTTTATCTCGTATTGTTGCCACTTTTGGATGAATATATGGCGACCCGGAAAAGTTTGAGTTACATACTTGAGAAACCGACGGGGTAACCACTCCAGAGATTCCTTGAGATTCACTGAGTTTCCATAAGGATTTCCAAAGATTCCCAACGATATTCAGAGAAAGATGTATCCCGAAAGGGTAACCACTCCAAAAAATCCAAGATTCCTTGAGATTTCATAAAGATTTCCAATGATTCCCAACGAGATTCCTGGAGTGGTTAACCCCTCGTGAGAAACGAAAATTGAGAGCTGGTAAAACTGTATCGAAACTAATCAATCTGTCAAAATATTTCAGAATTTTCAGTCTGCTGGAGTATCCCATTCAGAAACAGCCTCGATAGCCGAGTCGACTTTTGAGGAGCAGAGAGAGTCGGGTCACACCGGTTCGATCCCAATCCTACCAAAAAGTTTTTCTGCTCGGCATTCACCTCTGATATGTTCAGCATGTCAAGTGAAATGTATATCGAGGCTGTGGTGGTTCGGAACCCACCTAAAACTGTAGGTCCCCATCGTTTACTCGATGGCTGGGGAGCTGGTTTTTGGTAGTGCTGCCAGCTGAGCACAATGGATATAGTTCTTGAAAACGGTCTAGTTGCTGCGGGCTTGTCCCCCCAACCCTCTGCTAACCTCTGCTATCCCATTCAGAAATATAACTCCAAAGAGGTTTATTGATTATTTTTCCTGGTGATAGATATGCGGCACTAGAATTCATTCCCCAGCATAAGTATTGCACAATACACCTAAGCACAGTGTAATATAATACTGGTGAAAAAAAAACCATTTTTGCTATTCCTGTTCTGGTGAAATTATGAAATAACAAGGAAAAATGGGCCTATCATATTTCCGTTCACAAAAACGTATAGAATTTTTCCATGGTGTTGTTATCTTTTCAGGGGGAAGATGAGCAACATTTGATTTATGACAATGAATAAAAGATGCGGCCGTTTATTCGTTTGTTTATTTAAGATGCTCCTTGCTGATACTATTCATAAACACAAACTGAACGAGTTCATTCCAGCGTTTATCTAAAATTTAAATAAAACATACGATAAATTCTGACTTGCAGTAAAGGCAAAAAGGTATGATGAAAAATTGCGAATCCTTCCTCCATTTATTTTAACCTATCAGCTAATTAGTTGGGGTGGACAGAAAATGGTAGTATAAGGGCCCTTTGGAGTAGTATACAGAGATTCCTTGAGATTCCACTGAGATTCCATAAGGATTTCCAAAGATTCCAAACGATATTCATAGAAAGATGAACCACTCCAAAAAAATTCCAAGATTCTCTGAAATTTCATAAAGATTTCCAATGATTCCCAACGAGGTTCCCAACGAGTGGTTAACCTCTCGTATACAGGTATCTGGTCAAGGCCGTACCGAGGAAAACATTTCGGGGGGGGGGGGGGGGTTAGGTACCTAGGTAGCCCCTCCTAACCCCTCCCCCTGGGTACGGCCTTGTACCTGGTACTCTGGTACCAACTAGTCTTTCTCCTGCCCCACCGTAATCGATAACTCCAAAACCCTCTGCAGTTTGTCGGTGACTTGGACTGCGTCCCACCGTACTCGGTTAAGAGAAAAACGCCAGCTGTCTTGAAAATTTGACATGGTCAACATGGGAAATAATCGGCGATTTTCCCTTAACCGAGTATGGCGGGACACACCCTTAGAAAATAAAACAGCACACGCCATAAAAAAGTTGTTGGTAGAGTAGAAAAGTTGAAATTAATGACATGATACACTTCCCAACTTACCACTTCATATTACCGTCACTGTCAAATTAATGTCCAACTTGAAATGACGGACGTGTTCTGCGTCATACTGCCTGGGCCCTTGAATATTCAGAATAATGTCATAAGCTAAACAGCTAAACTTGGTGCTGACTTCCCTGGGGTGACTAGGTACCAGTGTTTTGAGAAATTCTTAGAATTATGTTTATGATTAAGATTAAGGAAATATCCTTGGTAGGTACTAATTGTGCAATACTTATCGTGATTATTACAGATTACACTAATTAAGCAAGAAGTAGTGGCGCCCCTTAATGGACCTGAGGCACTCAGACCCGTTCTCAGAGTCGTTAAGTAAAGCATACTGTCAGCTTGTGCTCTTAAAGGGGGTCTCCGTCTGTGTGCGCATCCGCCCTATTGGCTCTTTACGAGCACCTTAAGAAAAATTTGTCACAAGGAGAATTGATTAAGGAGTTGTATCATGGCATATATCCAGAAAAGAGAGATATAAACAGAAAACCAACAACATATAACGGTACACATTCCCAAATGTAATGTAGGAAGGTTTTGCATGTGTTCGCGCAGAAAAACGATTTTGAATTGTTCCTAGAAATAGAGCCTAAGCCATCTCTGATGCCTTATCTGACCCGCATTATATCGTATTGTACCTGATGAGCCTGCATCTCGAATGTTCCCGGGGGGCAGTGGTACTACCCGATGTGTTATGGGGGGAGGGGGGGGGGGGGGGGGCTAGGCCATTTTTACTACTGCTTGATATTTATTTTTATTGACCCTTCGTTCTTTATCTCGTATGTTCATATATTCTCGGTCTTCAATTATTCATAAACCTCTTGTTTCAGAAACAGAATCGCTTCACGTCGCCATCGATCGGGCCCGGAGGAGCTATGAGAGCCACAGATCGAAGCATCGGGGCAACTCAGTCAACTCCGGGGATGTCTTTATAACCGAAAACTCGACGGTGGTCACAGCCCAGGTGGGGGGCACGGCGGTTTTGCCTTGCGGCGTCCGCAAATTCAACACTGGCGTGGTACGTGACTTATCTTATCCTGTCTGGAATAATTCAAAGGGGTGGGAAGTGACGCTTGAATTTCATTTTGCACCGCAATCACTGAACTTCGTCTTCGAGTCTCGCAAGTTTGCCTTTTACGCTATAACCTTTAAACGCCCAAAAGGTGATCAAAAGATTTGCCGATTTGTTAGAACTATCTTGTGTCCCTACAGGAGAACCTGAGAAATAAACAGATCTTGCCTCACCACGACGTCCCTTACCTTTATGAGCTTTCGACATACATGTTTCGCCTTCTCACCTTTTCACTGCATAAATAAACTATAAAGAAAATGGAAATATTGTGTTCTCGATGCATCAACATAATAATAATCATATACCTACTCTCACCGATTTTCCACTCCATCGACCCAAAGCAGACTCTACAATGTTGAAAAGTGCTTACTAGTGTTTCCAGTGCGACACAGTCTTAAAAGAAACAAGATAGCAGTATTACCAATCAATATCTTAAGAGTTTTTCACGTAGAACTTTATAGGTATTGAGATAAAAAACTTATGGTGGATGGATAGTCTCATAAATGTAGCTGTAACATTTTACATGATTAATTTTGATGATGTTAAGCGAGAGGGTAACCACTCCAGAGATTCATTTAGATTCCACAGAGATTCCTATAAGATTTCCAAAGATTCCCAACGAGATTCATAGAAAGATGAACCCCGGAGGGGTAACCACTCCAAAAAAAATTCCAAGATTCCCTGAGATTTCACAAAGATTTCCAATGATTCCCAACGAGATTCCCAACGAGTGGTTAACCCCTCGATGTTAACGGAAGAGGTGTATATTAGATGGTGAACACGATGCTGCTTACTCCCGTTAAACCCAAATCCCCGTCAGTGGAGCAGTGGAGAAGAGTCGACGTCATAGTGCACGTTATCTGCCATGTTCACCATCCAATTTCCGTCCATCATTAGACCCAAACAAATCCCACGCTACCGCAAACCATGATAATTATGCCGCTCGACCAGCCGGAAGCCAATGTAGTTAGGTTGCTTCATCGTCAGCGTTCAAGCTGGGGTCTATTTCAGCAGTTCATAAAAGTGAGAATACCAAAAGCTAAAAGTTACAGCACCGCTCTCCCCGAACTCAAAGTCAAAACCGAGGGGTTAACCACTCGTTGGGAATCATTCGAAATCTTTATGAAATCTCAGGGAATCTTGGAATTTTTTGGAGTGGTTCTATGAATATCGTTGGGAATCTTTGGAAATCTTTATGGAATCTATAATCGCCTACTCCATTTCCAGGAAAGATCTTGAGTTTGGAGGAGGGTTCTTGTATAATAGGTACAGGAAGTGAAGGTAAAGTAGGTACAGAGGAATTTCAAAGTTAGTCCGAAAGAAATACAGTTTCCAGGTGCCCCTGCCGCTCGGGGCCTCACCCCATGCCCCTCTTTAAATTAGCCCGTCATGACGATGGGTGATTTCAAGCCCCGAATAAAAAAAAACCAGCTTTACGCCATACGATAAATTTTAAAATTAGCAAACAATAAACAATAAAAATCCGAAACTTTAGAACCCCCCACAGTAGCCGGGCAAGGAGTGAGATCCCGAACGACAGGTTTTTAAACCGTTCCAAATCTCAGTGGAATCTCTGGAGTGATTACCCCCTCGGTCAAAACTTTGGGCGCGGACTGAGCCCCTGGCTCAAAAACCTCCTATTTAAGTAGGTACACAATTTTATAACAAACAAAAGATATAGAGGATTCCACAGTCAGGTCACACAACATTTTGGGAAAGATTGTGGATTGGTGCATGCGAACTGTTCAGATTTATCTTCCAACTTCAAACTACATTCACTCGAGTTTTACTAAACCGAAAATTATGAAGTGACAACCCTCATCATTTGAAAACACGGTTCCGAGTTTTTCGAGGATGAAGCAGAATTTGTGGAAAAGTTAAGCAATGTTAAGGTATGAGTGGCAGGCGCTTACGAGTGAAACACAGCGTGACGCATTGCGGTCATGAATCTGGATTCAAGAGTCATCACGGCTCATGACTCACAGCTCCAGTGCACCCTCGAGTGCATATGAAATGGAAGTGCACGATTGCTCCAACTCCGAGTGCAATGTGCTGTCACAGCCTTGGGCGCATATCCTACCAATTCCCATTCTAGTAATATCTAGCCAAGCAGAAATACTTACTCCTTGCCCTCGCAGCCATGCAATCAAAAAATCAGCACAGACCCCAGTAGAAACGTATCTCCAACTTTTTTCTCTACTTATTTCATCGCACTCGTAGTAAAGGATGAAATTATGTACATATTTAAGTACTTTTCCCTACCATTTCATGATTTGAACACTCTCCGGGAGGGAAAATGGTATAAGAAAGCTAAGTCCCACTTTAAATGGAACAGCTATCGAGTACGCCTTGAGAAAGAAATACCAAGGAATATTTCACCGGTGACACCTCGTTCCGAGATCTGCCTTAGGCCTCAGGCAGGGGGTGCTAAGAGTTTAGTGTTAAATTGAAAACTAGAGTATATAGGTAGGTTTGCTAAGATAAATCAGCAGTGTAGGCAGTTTCCTCTCACAGCATTGGCAGGAGCAGCAATTTTCCTTCAGAGGAATCGTCTCATAATTTCCCAAGAACTGCATTGTTTTTATGGTTCCAGAGACAGGGACATTCCGCTTTAAATGCTCTCAAGTGTAACTTACTTTTATGTTCGCCTTGGGACAGATATTTTACCCCTGTTGGCCATGATGCAAGCTAATGGCTTTGGATAGAAGAATTGAGCAACTATCTTTCATCTCAAGTCACCCTCAGTGTTTCGCCTTTAGATCCATTGCCAATTTATCTCTTTATCATAACGTATCTCCTTGGTCCACCATAGGAAATATTTTCTCAGAAATTGGTGTCACAGAAAGCGTACCGCTGATTCACGGCCTGAAATATAAGGTAAAAGTGGAATTCTTACCTTGGTACTGTAGACTATACACCTTTCCCTATAAGCAAAAAACAGACTCTATATAGTCACAGTACTAATTAAGGGCCAGCACGCAACTGATTACTTGGTTTCATGGACGCGTCACTATACTGGCTGAAAACCGTCCCACCATTAGAAATGAAATGAGATCCTGAGCGAGCTGATGCTGTTTGCTCTTATTTTCACACTGACTAAGTTTGCTTTATCAATCAGAGGTAGATGCATGATTGTAAGGGAGCCAGCACGACTCGAAAGTGGTAAAACCTCGTGTAATTTTCAATTTCAATCTATTTGGTCCATAAAATCCCCACCTCGTTCCTTCCTTTTTTCCTTGAACCGAAATCCCAAGGGAGTTCGACGGCGGCTGACTGAAGCGATCTCCTAAATAAGGCTTATCAGTTGGACAGGAGCGGGATTGGAGGGGGAAATGGGAGGGGGATGGCAGGACGTGAGGAGGGTCGCGACGTGTGGCTTGACTGAGAAATGTCGCAGACACGCCTATTCCCCCCTATTACATTCTATACACCAAATGACCCGTCGAGATCAAACGTGACTTCAAAATTTATCCAAAGTTAAAAATGTCCTTTTGACTTTAGAGGAAGTTTAGGGATAGAGGGAAGATAAATAATAATTCCTGGGTTTACGTGTTAATTTCACCGAAATAACAAACGAAACAAAATTTTTACGGCCTATGGACATAACTAGATATTAAAAAGAATTTGAAATTTGTATAGTATCGCCACTCTGACCTGCCTGGCCCGAGGGCATTCTGTGTACAGTGAACAGTGCAGAATGCCCTCGGGCCAGGCAGGTCAGAGTGGCGATACTATACAAATTTCGAATTCTTTTTAATATCTAGTTATGTCCATAGGCCGATACTCTATCTATTATGTTACTAAATTGGCTTGTGATTACTTCACAATCCTGAAATTTCAAATATGAATAAGAAACTGGCTGAATATTTGCTAAGGTTCAAAATTCCAGAGTATTGAAGTAAAAATATGTTATTTTAAAAACAGCATTCCTATTGTACGTACACCTGTACACATCACGTCCCAATTTCATCTTAATAATGGAGAATAAGAGTTCCAACACTTATAGTCAAACGTAACTGTCTCGCTCTAGCGATTCCAGACAAATAAATCAATTGGTGGTAAAGGATGGTAAAGGAACTCCCGCCACCACTGTTGCATTTAACGTCCGATGCATGGACGACTTTAATCTCTAAAAATCTAAGCCTCTAAAATGAGCCATGTTTAGCTTACGGGAACATTTAGTGATTTAGTGCTTTAAAACTTCAAGAAGACGGCGTGTCGCCGAGGTTAGATATTAAATTTTTCCTTTGTCGCCACCATGGAAACGTCGTCTGCTTAGATTCTCCTTTATTTACAAAATTTAAAATTTCTATTTTGGATAGATAATTTAGATTTTTCTTAAATTTTTTTAGGTTTTTTTTATTTAAAAACAGGCTTATTTGTGTTTTATTATTCGTATTATTATTATAAATTTGTATTATTCGCGTGTGTTTTTTGGTTTTGGTTAGATAATCTTTAAACAAAGATAATTTAGATTTTTCAATGCTGTTTTTTGTTGATAAAAAAAGCTTGAAATTATTCATTTGTTTTTTTCTGTTTCTGGGTGGGATCAAAAAACGTTACAAAGAAAGGTGGTTTTTAATCAGTCAAAACCAATTAGGTATTTTGCAAAAATACGGCTCCTAGCGTGTTCACAAGAAATTGAAATTATATAGATACCTAGGTATATGTATATATAGAGATAGATATAGGTATGTACCTAGGTATATATGATAAACTTTTGAGCTGATGGTGGTTTTGGGATCCAGCGGTCATGAACAGAAGAACTGTGAAGAAATTTTTCAAAAGTGAGACTACTTGTACGACTACAATAGGTAGATTTTTCTTCGAAATCTACCTCAAAAGAGAAGGAGACAAGGGAGAAGATGGGGCGTTAGACCTCTAAACCGATCGAGGATGGATACGTGCAGGACCACGTCCTCATTAAAAATTTTCGAATGTTCCATTGTAGGTACCTAGGTGCTGAATAAAAATGTCTCAGTTCTGCGGTATGATTCTGTCACAATCAGGCACAAAGCTCAAGACAACAAAATCACATTCCTGTCTACTTCCACGTTACCACACTAGAGAAGGGAAATTCTGATATTCTTCTAATTTCTTATAAATATTTTCAATGCAAATAATATATTTTAATTATTTTTTTAAATTATCGTTATTCTAATTACACGACTTTTTGTTAAATCATTATTTATTTTCTTAAATTTTTAGATTCGTTCATGCATCATTGACAAAAGTGCGACAAAAATTAAATTTTTAGAGGCTTAGATTTTTAGAGATTAAAGTCGTCCATGCATCGGACGTTTAATTCCTTCTTTATGCCTTTGTTTTGTTTCTTGGATCTAAGTGATTCTCTATGAAAAAAATATCTTCATAGGTACCTGCAAAACCTCCAATTTTTGGAGGGTGGTGAAAGCTACAGGAAAATCATGTATGTATAGGTGGAATATTTTGGCAATAAGAAATACCATTATTGGAAATGAATCGAAAAGATCTTGGAAGCAAGCTCATTAAAAATGCAACATGCTGAAGAGATTTGAGAAAATTAGAACGGAAAAGTACAACACAATAAGCAGCTCAAGTATAGTGGAGCGAGTAATTTTTTATCATCTCCAATCCTCTCTAATGGCTCAATATTCTTTTTTCATAATCGTTCAAGAAGTAGTAGCAGTAAACTGACGAAAATTGGTAGAGATTGAACGCGTCTGTACGCTTTCGTTTCACAAAATTGGATCTCTAAAACTCAACATAAAAGTCAATGAAACTCGGCAAACTTTGTAGACGGGACATTTTTTTCCACATCTAACAAAAAGAGGTCAATCATATTCTGAAACGTGATCTGGCTTTTCAATTTTGTTCAAAAAGAGGGAAAATATGCCCTCGATTATTGGTACCTACTTGCCGGAGGCGGTCCAATAAAACCGAGTATCCCTACATGAAGATATTTACCAAAACCAGCAACATACAAAATAGTACCTACTGCTCAACTTTTTAGACTCCAAATAGACCCCTAGCGCTTGCCAATTTTTCATGGCAAATGTAAATACCAGAATGATTGATACTAACTTCATTTCCCTGGATATGAAATATAGGAGTATACGGTAAAGCATTAACAGATAGTGGATGGCTGAGTCACCGGTTCGATCCCGACCCGATCAAAGTTTTTGTGACCCATTGATCTAGACATAGAAAATTGCCTCGTACAGGCGCCAAACCTTAAACTCAAGAAGCATTAAAAATTAGCACCTTTCAAAACCCGGGTAACCTGACGATTGCGGCTTGCGGTTGTTACTCTATCAGTGGTTAGCTGATCTCCGCAAATTCGTCCAAGACGAGACAAGAGTAAAAATATTCTTCCCGGTTCATTAAGTCCCCCCCATCCATCGATCGGTACCAAAATTATCAGGAAATCCGTTGAATTATTACCAGTCAAATATTAACTCTCAGCTTCTATACCCACCCGCAAAGTTCCATTTTTTTTTAGACGCTGTGGGGTACAAAAAACTTCCTGAGTCAACTACTCTCGTTGAAAAGTTTCCTTCCTAGTTTAGAGGTGACCAGTTTCAATGTCCGTCAGTTGGTTCAGCATCACATGCGGAATCACACTAAGGTGAAGTTTCGTAAGCCATTTCTCATAAAGTGCCACTAGATAACTCTTCAGTGCGTGTTAAAAAGAAATTCACTTCCGAAATTGCGATGATTTAATTTAACTACGGAAAAGCAATATGAAAATGGTTTTAAAAAGTTGAAGTCAGAAATCGTGCCCTACTGTACGGGTTTTTACCCATACAGTAGGAGAGAATATAAGCTGACAGTAGAACTCTTCGTGGAATATTAAACATCCTTCTTTCTCCTTCCTTTACTACCGAGAAGCTTTTTACGTGCCTTTACCTGGAGGCCTTTTAACCCTTGTTTATGAATAAACATGATGACAAGCCTTATTGCGGAGCTTTGGAGTGTAGCTGACTGTTCATTTAAAGGCAATAAGGCACGATACCTTGTTTGGAAATGAAGAGATTTTGTACTGTAGGTAGGTTCATTTCTCCGACTTCAATATACTGTCTAAAAATTATTCAAAACCTCAGGTTCTCTTTAAACCTTATGAAACAATCTTATACTATTGATTTTAGAATCTAAGGATCACCACAAAAAATTAGTCCAAAAACTGATGACTGTAGTGCATAGCCGTATCCACGGGGGGTTTAGGGGGTTAACCCCCCCCCCCCATGAACGGAAAATTAGCATGGAAATGCCAACGTGAAGCAAAAAAAAATAGGCGAAACCCCCCCCCCCCCCCCCCCATGACCACTTTCTGCATACTGGCCTGCTGTAGTGAGCTGACCAGTGACCGGCCAACAGTCCCCACTCAAACAGAGTTCTTTCTTTTCTCGTCTCGTAAGTAAATAAACATATTTGTGCAATGGAGTGAAATTATTGAAGGTGCCCTATTACGAAAGTGTGAGAACATGAAATACAGCACCTAACCGCCAAAACCTCAACCGCGGAAGGTAAGCAAAACCTTTCCAAGGAATAGAGACGAGGGTAAAGAGTAGGTAACTATGTTGGAAACATTTTGCAGAAACCACTGTATTTAGTAATAGCATTCCTCTAGGTTACTTGTTCGTTTCCTAAGCCCATACTTGAAATAAGTTTCAAATGTGAAAAACTTGAGTAAGGTATAAGTAGGTACTTGAAAGCGGTCCTACACCATAACTCGGAAGGGCGAAATTGGCGCGAAGCCAGTGATGTAAAAAATGAGACAGGAGGCGCAGGAAAGGGGAAGCCACCGTTATTTTGGATCGTGAGAGAGGAGAGGCCCATTCGGTTCATTCGAGGTTCCCTTCACCTTCCTTTCGTCTCTTCAGTACCTGTACCTACCTAATACGTCGTAACGTAGTCCTAGAGAAAGTTACGCATTATCTCTTGCAATCCTTCATGCCTTCATTACAATTTATACTAATTAAGTAGGTTGGATTACTTAAGTGAACCAGAAAGATAGGTTCGACTCCCAATATACTGAGACTCTTATTTACACTGACCTGGGGACTACCCATCACCAAATAGGTACCCGACAGTTCACCAGACTAAGGAAAACTTAACTGTAAGCATACGGGTTAATCTCTTACCTCCCATCGTTCCGGCGAATAAGCAACTTCTTGATAATGTCGGCCCCTTCGTGGTCAGCATCAGCCACAGTTGTTTTCAGACACTATCACATTTTTGTACGTACTACACATTCCTTTTCACTTCTAGTTTCCACTGATAACGTTTCAGTTAAATCTATAAAGGAGTTCACTGGTAAAATCACTTAATTGTTGTAAGGCCCGATGACATGACGTGAGACGCGATTGTTTGTTTATTTTTGGGACGATGCGGATCTTGGCGCTAGCAACTCTCATTTTGCCGGGAGAGTTCCCGCCAAATTTAAATGTTTGGCCGCTACATTTCTTTTCGCTGTAGTTCCTGTATTATAGTTTATTGCTTTTATCGACCGTATACTGTATACAATTAACATGTCCCTGAAGCAATATAGGTTCGTCTATACAATATAAACACTCTCTTCAAAAATACCTATATTTTATGTTTTAGATGCATTTTTTAGCAAACTGAGTGGTTTTATTCTTTAGTCTCAATTTTTTGTTTTTCTCAGGTTTTTTTTTCCAGAAAAAAAAACAATTGTGACCAGATCATCCTCTTACGCAAAGCGTTCTCAAAGATTCGCCATCCCATTACGCCGTGGCTCTTCTCCAGCTTCAGCGTTCGTGATTTTTACTTCGTAAAACACAAAAAAAATTAATAAGAGACTGTCTGCTGAAAACATCAGTTTTAGCAATACCAGTGGGGGTTCTGGAAGGTTTTAATTGGATGCCTGAACTGCAACCAAATTTTCTAATCACTTCCGAGCAGTTACCTCATTATTTTGTAATCAACGGCAAATTAAGGGGTCTCAAACGAATCATGCTTCAACTGACCTTTCAGAGAACAGTTACTCCGAGTAAAGTTGGGGAAATTTGTGAAAAAAATCCTTACACAAGGATGTTTACAATGTATCGATTTCCTAGCAATCAAAATTTTCACCGCTAATATTCAAACCTTTCTTTCCTGTAGGGTGCGTTCTCCATAAACTTCTCAATGTCAGAAGGTGCAGAGCACAAAACGTAAAATTTGTAAGTAAGTACTTATCGAGCGAAAAAGTGTCGGAAGTTGTCGGTGTTCCCGTTCTTATTGCTGAACGCTGAACTTCTCCGTTGCGGTTGGGCCACGACTTGCACTTTATGCACATCTTGCAACGTCTACGTACTTCGATAGATTTACAGCAATTCCAGTTGCTGATTTCCATCCAATCCAAGCTAGATGGTTTTGCTGAACTGGAACCTTTTTACTGCTTAAGCCGGCCTTCATTTCACGATCTCCCGATATTTACTTTCCTTTCTTATATCTCCTTGCATCCCACAATAGAGGATGGCTCTAAAACTTTCAAATTGAACTTTATGGCCTTCCAATCACTGAAAGAGCTTCTTCATGTCATATGTACCTATTTTATTAATAACAGCTGTTATTTTTTACTATCGCAATTGAAAATTCCCTAAAATTATACAAAAATCAAATTTCAAACACGCGTGTGGTAAATTCATGGAAAGCCTATTAAAACTAGGGGTAAGGGCAGCGAGCGATAACTAACACACGATCTTTTTCCAGAAACTACTTTTTTGACTCAGGGGTACCCCGTGACCGTGTGAAAACAAAAAATCTCTAAAAACGAAAACATTTCACTTTATGAGAAGGTCATGTATAAAGTTAGAACGATCATTTATGAGTAACAAGTCATGCAGCTTGAAAAAGTTATCAGGGGATATTTGAAAATGCTGATCCGTTTTTATAATTTATAAGTAAGTATTGTGCTTGGAATCGCCCCTTTGTTTATCGCCTGCAACAACATGTTTATGCTATTGGACTAAATGGTTGCTGAAGAGGTAAGTAAAGTTGTGTTGGCCGTACCTACCCATCTGGGAAGGGCGAATCGTTGTGAGATGTGGATGAGTTTTGGAAGGAGCTTTCACGGTGAACAGCTTTTGGTTTCCCGACAAATGAGCATCGAAAGCTTTTCACCAGTAAAAAGTTCATGTTCACTTCCAAGTACACAACTTGTGAGCAAAGAGCTGAGGATGTGAACACCATTTTTAGCTGTTTATTCCCCAGGAGGAATCAGGGTACCTTTCCCCTTGCTGACCGTAGCAGACTTATCTTGAAAAATGTCTGCATCCCCATTTCAGCTGTGACAGGACTATAGCAGGACAACTGTCTTCATACGTTTTTACTCGTCATTTCCCTCCCATTACAATAAACCGTCCAAAAAAAGGTTAGTAGGAAAGAAGAATCAAGAGACTCATTTCTTTTTAGTGATAAAACCCTCCAACTCGTATTAGAAATATGGGGAAAAGGTCCGACCTGAGAGAGGAGAACAAGGTAGAATGGACCTGGATTGGTAAAAGCCGTAGAGATTAGTAAGCAACATGCAATAGGTGAAGGGAGGGGATGTGAACGTGTTCCCAATAATTCTCAGGTCTCCCTCCGTCTTTCCCAGCCACAAATTTCCGGAAATGGAAAAATAAATTCAGGAATAAGTTTGGAAAGGGAGAACCCTGAAATGGGGTCAGGTCGATTCACAGATTTTTGTGCAGGTAGAAGAAACGGGTTCTGTGTCCCATTCCACGCTATTTCCACCTCTCCTCTTGCCGAATTTTAATCATCTTGACAAATAATTACGTAAGAAAAACAAAATTTCCTTCTGTCACAGTGGTACTAAGATGAAATCAATTCGTAAATGAACCCTGTTCAAGAACACTACCATTTCAAATTCCCGTGACATGTAGTCGATATTTAATTACCCTTTACATCCTAAAAACCCAATAAATTGATGACTGGTTGAGGTTCAGGCCACGGAGCCTTTGATCAGTTTACATTTCTCTGTAGTTTTTTTTTTTTTTTAATTGGAATTAAATGGCGCTAGCTACTGCATGGGCTATATCGTCTTTACACAGTTTACATTTCAGTGAGGAAGTGTACTTAAATTTTCTCTGTTTTTCTCTGTAAATTTTCTCTTTCTCTGTAGTGTTACAGTTACAGAAGTTAGATAGGTACGAAAAAATTATGCGGTATATAAACAGAACGAAAGATGAAAATAAATGTTAATAACCATGCCCAATAACTACTCTTCGCATCAGCAGTGAAAGCGTAGATACATCCTACATCTGTAATAAACAAATCGCTGAAGATTTTCTTTATCCTCTATAGCTATTTGCAGCCCTCCCTGCTGGAAACCCTCCTCTTCTCTCTCCCTCCTCCGTGTCCTAATTCCAAGTATTGGGGCAAATGAAACGTTCACGGAATTTTTATACCCCGTTATCTGCTGCTTTGCGGAATAAAAAGTGCTTATCTGGAAGTTTTCCCTTTTTATTATAGGATCTTTATTTTCTCAAGAAGTATGCAAGTAAAAAGGAATAAAGTTTATTAGGGTAAAATGTAATGGGGATTCGTTCCTCCAGTATTTCATACTTCATTCCTAAGGAATGGGAGGGGATTGGGAAGGGGCTGTGGGAGTTTCATTGTACGTATTCATCTCTGACCGAGACTCACCCGTTTGAAGAGCTGCGAAAATATTTTGGGAACTTTCTGAATTTTTTCTACTATTTCAAGGTTCAATAATAACAAATTTCAATGCTCATCCTGCCTTCCATATTAAAGTATCAAGTGTATAGGTAACGTAAGGTACGTACGTATATTAGGTAAATTGCTCAGCACGGCATAAGTTCTAACAGCCCTTCCACTAGTTTTTCAGCGATCGTCAGAAAAACAAGGGGTGCGACAATGGTCGCACAAACTTTCCCATCCTATATGTTTCTGGGTCCTCGGAGAAACTTTTAGACGTGATAACTAGCATGAGGAAGTCTCCCTGAGTATTTTGAGTACCAACATATTTCGCAACCCTTCAAAAATTCAACCCAGTGGGGGTGGGAGGGGGGGGGGTCGGAAATGCTTTGAGAATTTTTCATCTACATGACTCACTTGCAGAAGTCTCCCCGAGGATTTTTAATACCCACATGGCATATTTTGCGAAGATAAAAAAACTGACGTCTGGTCATGTCTCCCAAATTCGAGTTTTCCCAGATATACCGCTAATGGGGTATTTTTACCCATAATAAGTACTATTACCCCTGAGAAAATGTACAAAATCGTATGCGACAATTTTGAGAAAAAAAATAAAAACCAGATTTTTTGAGGTTTTTGGGGGGCTGGGCCCCCCCAGTTTTCACCAATGGGAAATCGGAAAAAAAGTCTGCGCATTATTTTTTACACCCGTGCACCAACTTTGAACAAAATCGGCCCAATGGTTTGGTCCCTGGCTCTCCGTACATACACACACACACACGTAAAAAAGTAAATCAATTTTTTGGGGTCTGGGACGGCGCTTTGCAATAAAAATAACGAAAATCGATTTTTTACACGATCACAATGCTTTCCTATATACTTCGTATAGGTATATGGGAAAGCAAAAAATAAATCGAAAATTGTATTTATTTTGGGGGGGAGGCGATCAGTCCGTGTTACCCTTTCCTCTCTTAATTACTTGTATAGTATAGTTATAGTTTAACCTACTTTTTTCGGTGTACGATGGCCTTGGGCCACTCCTGTCGCTAAGCCCTACGCCACTGGATAAAGTCAAGAAACAAATAATGTTCTCAGTTGAAATAATGAAATAATGGTGCCTGGGGAAGGATCACAAAGACTGTGACACAGTACACGGTGTGTGGTTGCTATATCATGAACTCACTTTCAAACGTATAAGTACACAAAGCGAAAAAGCAGTGTCAACTGTAAACAAACCCAAGATTCACTTTGTGTAACTGTAACATAAAGTACCTACCTTGAACGCGGTCACAAGCTTTTTGTGCCCTCACTCCTCCCCAATGGAAATCTCCATTTGGCGACAATTAAAAATGTATCCCGAAATTTAAACACTCTGAAACGATGCAGTAGTGAATTATAAATTAATCCTTTATATCACAAGAATAAAAGGAGTAAGGAAAGAAAAGAAAATGGGGTTGGCACAGTAGTAATAACATATTTACGAGCTCCATTGTTCCTAGAGGCAATGCTGACTCAAATATTTATATTAAGCATCGAAAAGGCCAGAGGTACACCCCAGTGAAATATTGAGCACAGCCAATCAGCTCGTGGCCTTAGCCCAACTTTGTTCAAAACACAATCTAAGACCCCTGTGACATTCTTGAGCTGGCCAGCTACTAAGTTTCGGGTTAAGACTAAGTGACTTTAAGTGATGGAATGGTTGAACAACCTAAGGTGCGGTCAGCCCAGGTCATTCACACTTAAGGGATGAAGAATTACTAAACCCGTTTAGCAATAGGTACATAACTCTAATATTTCCATGAGGAAAGAATATCTGATACCCATTTCATAAAAACGTTTTTCAAAAGTCAACGGCGGAAACTCGACATCGTGCGTTCATCTCCGGTAGCTTTGTTTGTTTTTTCGTTCAGCCCCCCCCCCCCCCATGTCTTATCGAGTTTCATTGAGCAGCAAGAATGCCCATTCATTCACAGAAATAGGGGGAACCGAGGGGGTAACCACTCCAGAGATTCCACTGAGATTCCATAAAGATTTCCAAAGATTCCCAACGATATTCATAGAAAGATGAATCCCGAAGGGGTAACCACTCCAAAAATTCCAAGATTCCCTGAGATTTCATAAAGATTTCCAATGATTCCCAACGAGTGGTTAACCCCTCGGGGGGAACAATATTATTTGGTTCAATCGGACGCATTTGTTTAGGTGAGAATTACTCGACCGTTGAATTTCAGAGTAATAATTGATAGTACTCGGAGGCTATTGAATGAGCCTGATTACAAAATGTGTAGCCGTAAGATAAAACAGGAAGGTCCGCGGGTCAGTGTTGGCCCCTTCCCTCCGCAATGTAGCGCGGTGACCGCCACAGCCGCTTGCGCTTAACGACACCACTTTCCCCTTACCTAACTTGCCTTCCACAGTTTTAATCGAACTAGTCAAGTTGACTTGAATCACTTAACCATTGTGTCAACTGCTGGCTTTACTTCCAACTTTGATAATCAAGTCCCCGCCTGGTTTTGCTTATGTATACATAGCTACCCTTCCTAGCAAACACTGATTTTAATTTAATTACTTAATTAAGGCTGTTCTTTGTGAACTATAATTGCAGCATTCAAACACTTGATTCGCCATGGTTTATGCTCTTTATAGCGGTTTATTTAGCCTTACCCTAGGGCTTGCAGAGCTATACAAACTTGAGTAATGTTTTATGCCGAGGGGGTAACCACTCCAGAGATTCCCTGAGATTCCCTGAGATTCCATATTGATTTCCAAAGATTCCCAACGATATTCATAGAAAGATGAACCCGAAGGGGTAACCACTCCAAAAAAATTCCAAGATTCCCTGAGATTTCATAAAGATTCCCAACGAGTGGTTAACCCCTCGTTTTATGCCCTGGTTTAGACTTGGCTAGAGATAAGAAGGTATTCGGCGTTTTGTTTTTAAACTTCTGGGACTGGGAAATAGTAAGTAATACTCCCAAGTTTTTGCAAGTGCGTCTGGAGTTTACGCAACTGAATACCTACAACATTTTTGGTCCTACTATGTTTTCACCAGCGTCTATACCTACCTAAAGTTATGTAGAAATAAAGGGCAAAAAATGGTGATGGGATCCGGCTCAGTATAAATCAGGCAGCTGATAACTCCCTCGCTTCACCGAAACAAACTCAATTTTATTAAGTGTGTTAAAATTCGAAAAACCAGCGATAAAAAAGCTGATGAATGCCCCGAGAACTTTGTTGGAACCTAAACAAACACTAATGTTGAACAAAAGATAATGCGGGGTGCCCACATCCGAATTCCCAGCCAAGAACAACAAAACCGTGCCATGATTAAAAAGTTGAAAAAGTTAAAATCTGCACACAGTTTAAATCGGCGCCATTAAGAGGTTTTATTCATGGTAGCGTCGAGTTGACGTCTTTTCGGATTTATATGTCCATTGTTTCCAACGCTAGATTACTGCTAATCCCACAAAATGCATCCGGACCCAACGAACGAGGGAACCGATCCGGCCATCATGCTAAACAGATGCTGGAGACAATATACAAGCAAAACGTCTCAGGCGCATGTCCCCCAAACACCTCAGATTACAACTGTATTTGAGCGTTTATATAAGAACGACTGAGTTATTTGGTAAAAGCGAATTTTAAATTATAAATAGAGATAATACTTAGTATAAAAGGATGATAATTTTACTCCACTGTCTCCTATACCTAACCTATACGAGTCTACTTTGTTCAAATTCTAGTCGGTAGGTACACCTATACTGGTAGAGGTACAGGTAGAGTACAAGTAGACATGTAATAATAAATAAATAACATGAGAGTTGGTGGAAAAAATTGGATACTGTTTGAAAAGCCCCTCAACCAGTATAGATATAGATTTTCCAATTTTTTTGTTTTTCTGCGGGTTAAAAATGTTTCTATACAGCATAGCTCTACTTTAAATCTGAACAAATTTGAAAATTCAGTCCTGAATGATACCTTAAGTTCCTCCAATCTACAATAATAGGTAAGTAATTACGACTAAAATATTTTTTTTGCTATTCATCAAGTTAATGAGGACGGTCTGTGTGAATTGTAAAGGTTCGACAGCAGCAAAATCTGAAACGTTTTGTCGCAGCTGGAGGAAACTCTTACGCGAAACAAAAGGCTACTCGCTCATAACGGTGATGGCAATGGAAAGGGGGTGATGCTGCTGCACAATTTTCGCGCGAGAAAATAATACACTGATGAGGGGGCTGATGCATGGGAGAGTGCGAATTCCATTTTCTGTTTGCTTTAGAAGCTCATTATAATATTCAATTGCACCTCTAGTGCCAATGTTGGGTCTAACGAAGCATGGATAGATGTTGTGTTATCTCAAATATTCGCCATGTAAATTGTAAAGGTAACTAATAACTTAATAACATTACCTACCCCACGGTCTCTAAATTTTTAAACCACAAACGGCCCGGGGTAAATTTTTAATTTCACTTTTATAACTTGTATGTCACCCTTTTATGCATTGACACTGGTGTTTGATGCCATGTTTATTATTTATATGTACTTATTTTACTTTATTTCAATTTTATACTAATAAAATCAACTAATTTTATTTTCATATCTAATTTTTATAACCTTTCTGTATGTACCCAAGAGAGAGGGGGGAGACGGGGCACTCACAAGACTAACCACTCCAGAGATTCCTTGAGATTCCACTAAGATTCAATACAGATTTTCAAAGATTCCCAACGATATTCATAGTAGAGAGATGAACCCCGAAGGGGTAACCACTCCAAAAAATTCCCTGGTATTTCATAAAGATTGCCAATGATTCCCAACGAGTGGTTAACCCCTCGGCAATACCTAACCACTGGTCTGTTGCTTGAAGACTGACACGCCATGGAGGTGGGAGGGTACGGATGTGATGGCCTATCCTACTGTGGTCTGTACGACAACGTCGTAGTATACCATATACCCCTGTAATTTTACACTGTGCAACAGCTCTTCTCTTACCCGGTTGGATCTATCAGACACTGTTTGAAAGAAAAATTGACGTAAGCAGGTTCTGAATGTACCTGTCATATTGTTCCATTAAAAGGCAGAGCAATGAATGAAAATGAGCTTGCGCTGCACTCGATGGTTTCTAAAAAGGTGAGTTGCCTGTGGCATGACTATGGAGACAAAAGAGGATAAGAAGAGAATTGGGATGAAATGGAGGAGGATGAACGGGGAATATTACAAAAAACTCGTCGTCTAGATACCTTTATAACGTTTTTCATTAACTTGCATTCCATGGATTGGTATTGTTTAAACCTCATTTCAGACTGCTGATTATTCCTGCAGAGAAAAAATTCGCAATCCAACTTTATGACTTTCCGAGGTATATCGATAGACCGGCGCCATCTGGTAAAAGAAGTCGGAAAATGTCCCAGACTATATCTACCATTCACATCTGCGTAAAAGTGGTAAAAAGCACTATTCTACCGGTCTTGAGAGAAAAATGTGTCATAGAAAGGAGTATTTTATGAATCGGTTCAAAGCAGCACATTACAAGGTTCTCAGAGTCATACCGCGAATTCGTCTGCGAAAGAAAATGAAAATTTAAGACGGGTCAAACTAATTCAAGAGATTCAAAATATCGACAACATGGGAACTTAAAACTTTCCCTGATGGAGCATTCATTGACCCCATCATAGACCACACAAATCGAGACCGTAGGTCTAAAAACACCTATGTGTGTTTAAAAAAAACCTTCCGGTATATACATATAGGTATCAATATAGGTACCTACTGTTGATTCGTCGCAGCCCTCGGGCACGTATTCCCAGCAAAAAAAAAATAATAATAATACAAATTTACCTATACGTATCGCAATGTTTTCAGAATTTTTCACTGTTATCAATAAAAATAAAAATGAAAAATAATAAAGGGTCCGACAACAGTCGCACTTAACTTTCTCGCCCAGAATGATTTTTTTTTTTTTTGGGTTTTTGAGATTTTTTTGCGGGCGTAATTTTTAAGCAATCGAAAATCGGTTGAAAACCCACTAGCATCTAAGTATCTGAGATCACTCATACCAAACCTCACGTCTGTCATTTTATTACTGTAGTCCCAAATGCGTTCCGACCATTCAAAAACGTGGTTTCTCATTCTCAACTCATTTTCGACACTTTTTTGACAAAAACGGCCGTAATTTTGAAGATAACAAAATTCTGTTCAACAGATGTTTAAGTTACATGGTTCTACATAAATTTACCAAATTTCATGACAATCGGTCAATAAATGTGAATGGCGCCGAAACGATCGAACTTTGGTCCAGAACGGCCGTAATTTTCAACCAATTCAATTTTAGTTGCAAATGACCTCGAAGCATCTATTTTTCAACACACATACCAATTTTCAGTGTTATAGATTGAAAAGTGTACCGTCGGCGCTTGTCTAACTAACCAAAAACACGATTTTTGAATTATTTTGGCGGTTTTTTGATAATAGCGGCCGCAATTTTTGACCAATCAAAAAATCCTTAAAAATGCCCCTCGGCAGTGATTTTAGACTGGTCCATACCAAATTTCATCAAAATCGGATGAACGGTATAGGCGCTAGAGCACTGCACGGACTGACGGACTGACGGACGGACTGACGGACGGACTGACGGACGGACAGACTTTTTCCAGAAACCACTTTTTTGGACTCAGGGGACCCCCAGGATCATGGGAAACCCAAAATCTCAATTTCGAAATTTTGCACGAAAACAGTACCTACTTTCTCGCCATATATGGCTAGCGAGAAAGTAAAAAATATGCAGTAAAAAATAATACTTTAGGAATGATGCGAATGTGAACATTGACCTCTATAGGTACCTACAAAGTCCACGCCTGCCCTTTTTGTAACAAATATAATCAACTGACATACCTAGGAAATACACCAATGAAGTATATTTACCCGAGGGGGTAACCACTCCAGAGATTCCTTGAGATTCAACTGAGATTCCATAAAGATTTCCAAAGATTCCCAACGATATTCATAGAAAGATGAACCCCGAAGGGTTAACCAGTCCAAAAAATTCCAAGATTCCCTGAGATTTCACAAAGATTTCCAATGATTCCCAACGAGATTCCCAACGAATGGTTAACCCCTCGTATTTACCTATCGAAAAAGCCTTAAAAGTTGAAATTTGTATACCCTGCGGTGAAAGTAGCCCTCTCTTCGGAGGCATTATAAATGCAAATATCAGCCACACTGTACCACGCATGACTTAGGTCCGCTGAATAATGAAGCGGTTTCTCCCCCTAGGTTTGGCGACCTGGGGCTGGGGCAGGTAGAGTCAATTATTTACCAGCTCTCAAGCGCGTAAACTAGGCCAGCTATTTGTCAAAGGATATTCCCTGCGGTCCTTCAGGCGACTCATTTATGGGGTGCTTGCAAAAGACATCCTATAGTCTTCGTGTGAAAGGTAACACCTCAAAGGAGCATCGAATCTCCTCTCTTGAAATTGAGTGCCCCCAACCCAAAACTCTGATGAGTCAAGTAACCATTTTAACCCGCTGAAAGAGCACACAGCTCTGCGGCTTGCAGCTAAGGACTCCCGCGTCCTACCGCAACCGCAACACTCAAGAAAAAACTGTCACTTCCAAGACAGCTCAGCTCCTCACTGTCACACTTTCGCCACTTCTACTGCAGTTTTGCTGCATCCAAGCTCACACTAAATGGAGTGTATGCAGGTGGTACGCAGGGTCTGTGAGGATAAAGAACAATAGAGAAAATATTGTTTATAATAATAGGCCAGTGTTAACCAGCTCAATGGTAGCAGAAGCAGGAAAGAGTTCTAAATTTGAGAGAAAAGATTTCAAAGAGTATTTTAAAATTAAATCCCTTTTTGTAATGGTAACTAACACCTCCCCGTGCGAAAGGCTTTTTTCTTCTTTAAATAATTAATGACCTGTTTCTCATTTGCTTTTCAGGTATCGTGGATCCGGCGAAGGGACTATCACCTGCTGACGGTAGGATTGACGACCTACAGCAGCGACGAGAGGTTCTCGGTGGAGCACGCCAGACATTTGCAAAGTTGGGCCCTCAAAATCAAATTTACTTCTCACCAGGACGAGGGCATGTACGAATGCCAGGTCTCTACTCATCCTACCACTAGTATCTTCATACAGCTAAACGTTATAGGTCAGTACAGCAGTCAAGTACCACCTGGAAAATAACTCAAATTACCCTGATATGCGGATACAGGTATAATTTCTCTTGTGGTATGGAAAAAACTGCAGTTTTATCTAGTGCGCTCACACAAGAGCGTTATTTGCGATGCCTAAGGCTTTTGGAAGCACTCTAAATCTGAAATAATCTTTCTAAAGCTATACTGTACCTATACAGGTAGACCCGAACCCAAAATTAATAAAAACAATTATGGGTTATGAATGGGTTATTTGCTTTCCTTCCAGAAATACATATGATTTTCTCCCTTAAAAGCCCTCAAGCGCAGCTTGAAACTCGGAAACTGTCGAGCACTCAAGACCAAACAGTCATGGAGTCATGGAACCCATTTCAGTCGATCTCCCAATAGGGAGCAAGCAGAACCTCAACAAAAAGGCTCCAAATTTTGAACCCTCCACCCCCTTCTTTCTCTCCCTTCCTTTTTGTGTCTATTGACCTTTCCTTATCCCTGTTTTGAGCTTGGATTATATTTTTTCGGAAGTCAAGCTGTAACTTCCCTCAGGATCATTCAACTCTTGCTCAGTTTCCGGGTCAATCGCTCTTTTTGTGCCCTTCAACCATCGACAAACATGAATGAAATTCGCCCAGAGGGATTTTTCGATTTTGTTCGAAGCCAATTTCGAACTACAAACAGAAGTTTTATTTCTTTAGGATTTCTTTCTTTCTCGTTTTTATGTACTTCTTCAGATACGTGTAGGACCTTCAGTCCAATTTTCAGTAAGCACTGACTTCAAAGTGTAAATCTGCATATAGCCAGTTTGGAAAAATACCATGAAAAATGTTTAAAACGAGGTTTACAATGTACCCTAGTGTTGAGCTAATTGGTACAATAATTACTAACTGAAGTGAATAATCAAGTACTTCATATTCAATAGCCACAGTCAACTGTCCAAAAGCATCACAGTATCATTTACACGCACGGAATAAAAGCAGATCTGTATAGGGGTTACCTACCCCATGGAGGCAACGTTGAAAAACCTGTCCTTTTAAAAAGAAAACAACACTGAGAAAGCCTTTAGCGGATATTGCAGTCAAGTCCTTAGACTTCTGATTTCAAGATTACAATGTTGACTCTAACCCTTCGGCATTCGAGAGGATTTCGGGTTATTTACCGTTCCTTCTCGAAAAAGCTAATTTAATTTGTGTCTGGAGCATGAATACTCTGTTACTACCTAAACTTCTCACTAGAGATGACGTTGACGTAACGCTCTTGTCAGGCTTCTGCCGACTCCTCTTTTACCCTGTATACCTGTACCTACTGCTTTACCCCATTAAAAAATATAAATGCCTAATTTTGTAAGTATACTTCAAATAAACAAGGCATGACCACTTAATTCAATATTAAACTCTCGCCAAGGGACCTTTGATGTGCCTTTTTCAATTTCAGTCCACTCTTTATTCGCGTAGTGAGATAGCTGACCTAATAAGGCAGGCCCCTCCCTCGAGGCCTAAAGATATTAGTTCAACCCACTGCCCTTCCACAATAATGAAGATGACTTGAGCCAAGATAATAATAGCCTTCTCTGACTCCCCGAATTCTCAACATTAAATTAAAAGTAAATAAGGTTAAAGTTGGTTCCGGTTTAATTCTCTTCACGCTTGATGAAATAATTAAATTGCTACCTAACAAGTGGGGTTACTCCAAAGTCGGAAGCGAAGCTGTCCGTTTAAGTCAGCACTTTCATTTAGTACATGAAAGAAATTGATGAAAAATTCAGTCAGAATCGCTGGAGCGTGTAAACGAAAAAGAATTCATTTGTAAAATTTGCGCGCTCTGCTTTGACTCTAAGTATAATACCCACTACTTCTTCAACCTCCCAAACAGAGTACAGTTTTTTTTCATGTTGATAGAGGGAGGGGTACAAGCCAAGCAACTATAAGAATTCTCCATTGTGCTCTGTTGTCATGCTATGTAATAGGTACACGATTTTAATCGTAATGTCAGTCCAATATAAACACGTAATCCTTTAGTCTTAATACTAAAACTGGCTTCGGCCCATTCATATTCGGCTTCGGCCACTTCATCTTCGGCTTCGGCCAAAAAAATCTAACAAACCAACTTATTGGCGCATATGTTCTCTGAACTGAAAAAAAAAACTATTCATTATTCAGAACGCTGGAGTCAGAAGAGTGATATTGCTTTTGAGAAGTCTTTGCGTTTTTTAGGTGCTCCGTTGGAAAAACCACTAATCTGGTATCAACATTCACAAAACCTTCGGTCTAAACTCTCAAATAATCCTAACTATAAAAATCAGCACTGAGTCACTGACAACACATGATTTAATTTTTCAGAAGCTGAAGCTGAAATAAACGGAGCGCCAGACTTGCACATAAAAAGTGGCAGTAGTTTGCGAATCGTGTGCTCCCTAAGGCAAAGCACTGAAGCTCCTGCCTACGTTTTCTGGTACCACGACGATCGAATGATCAACTACGACAGCGATCGAGTGTTCGTGACCAGCGACAAAGCAGGCAGCGTGCTTCACATAGGAGAAGCAGACAAGACTGATTCCGGGAACTACTCCTGCGTACCCTCCAATGCCAAGCCGGCGAGCGTCAATGTCCACGTCCTCAACGGTGAGTTTTTATTAGCGAGAAATTTATAATTATTAAAAATATTTCAACCATAAACTGTGCTTTTGAATATGAAAATAAATATTCCTCCATTTTTGAAACAGATAAAAATAAAATATGGGACTTAGCTACTTTAGATAAATGTGTAACATCTAATACCAATAATCGGACATTTATCAAGTGTTTCTGGGGGGTACGAGAGGGCAAGCAGCAGAAGAGTGGTCGCAGCAAAACAGCCCTGATTTCATTGTAACTCCAATGAATGTTTAAAAGGCAGCGAGGCAATTCCCACTCCCGCGCTTCATCAAAGGAATGCGGTGGGTTTAGTCCAGTGTAGCACAGAGTGACGCGACCAGACGTTCATCCAAACAGTCATTAAAAACTTCATGGCTCTAATTTGGCTGATAATCGGAGTACAGAGCGACACTGTGTCAGACAATTTTTGTTAGCTTCAGCTGCAGCACACATTCACACAACGCAGGTAGGCGATGGATGCTGCTATACGCTTTAGTTTTTTTAACCTTTTCACTGCATTCAGGGAAAGACTGAGTTCTTAATTAACTCAAACTAAATTGTTAGTTTTTAAGTAATAAGTATTTATATTTATTGAAATGTTCAGTGTTTCGTTCACGTACCCCTTCGTACACCACTGCGTGAAGTCCGTGCGCTCGCAAGCATTTAGCATTTTCCAGTCCAGGACAGAAGACATTTTATTCCTATAAGTCTGTGGTATAAGTACTTAAGCGACTGAAGATTGAAGGTATGACTCTTGAAGAAATGAACGAAACAGTGGAGTTTTTCAGAAACATGCATAGCCATGATCATTCTCTGAGAAGATTTAGCTAATTCTATCCCTGGTAAGTGTCCTGTAGCCGTGGGAGCACTCACGAGAGAAACCAGTTATCTCACAATTGTTCTTTTTCAGTGGACTGAAATACATGTGCACCAACTTTCCAATTAAATAATCATGGTTTTCGCAGTCGCACTGAAATAGTGCACACCCACTTACCATTTACATAATCGTGGTTTTTGCAGGCGTACTGACGTAAGTCATGCTCATCTGTTGGCAAAAAGTTTAGAGCTGTTTCAGAGTGATCCTTTCTTTACTTATTGCGAAAAAGCAATTGCGAAAGTCTCAATCGTCACTGACTGCTCAGCAATTATTTCTCAAAAAGTCTGCAGTTCCAGTTTATTGTTTTTTATCGAAACATCACCGTAAACTGTAAATAAACAAATGATGGCAGGCCTCTGGTTTATTGCACTAAGCAAAGAAGGACTCTGAAACTAAAGTTGAGAGCAATTTTGTTGGACCAAAGGCATTTATCGACCGAGCGACCAGGGAAGGAGTCAGTCCTCAGTCAGTCCTCAGTCAGTAGGTACTCAGTCCAACAAATGAAAAGAGCCTGGAAATGGAGAAGATATTCAACCAAAAAGAGGGGGCAATTAAAAACTGATGTAAAAACTTGCAGTTCTTTATGACACTCGAATCATGATGTAAAAAGCGCTATCGCGTTCTCGGGGGAAAACCTTTAAATGGCGTTCCTAAGCCGGTCATGCAAGTAATTAGGTCAAACGAAACAGAAGTGCGATAAAACAAACAGGGAGGCGCTAACGATTGGGCGGTACATGGTGCACACATGCCCCCTTGCGGAGCCAGGCTCTGCCTCTACGTGCTAATTCAATTGGATCACGTATATACAATTCTGTTTCCCTACCCACTTCATACAGATCGTATTCAGCACAATGACACTGAAGCCTACATTTTTCTGCAAATTTTTGAAGAAATAAATATCATATTTAAACTATCGCATTCACATCAAAGAGAGACTAGGATTCAAAGCAGCTTACTCACGTCTCTGAATGAATTCTTTCCGATACTACAACTGTTCTTTTCCCTCTGAATTCTTTTGAAAAAATAGCCAACAGGCAATTTCATTCATTGAAATTTAACAAACATGCCCGTTGGACATGAAAAAAATTCCAATGCTTGTTAACGGTAACAAATCCAGGCGAATTCGAAAAATTTCAGTAAAAACCTTTCTACATACCTGCCTAACAGGAAAGCAATATCGGCAATAAGTTAATTCTTTTTCATCCGAGAATGCTGAAAGGATTTCATTTTGTTCCAGGCGAGAAGCCAGCAGCAATGCAACATGGTGGCCGTGGTAGTGGCAGTAGACTAATGGCGCCACGCCCCCTGGAATTCTGGTGCCCCGTGATCTGCCTGGTGGCTACGCTGCTGACCCGTTCTCTGAGTGTCCTCGTGCTCCCCACACTTCCTGGTTCCATGTTTTCCCATCACTGCTCCATTTTGAGGTGATGAGTTGTGCTCGACGCCTTCTGGAGAGGTTCCTGCCTCCTGTCGTGCAGGATGGCTTTTAGCGAGGAGCTCACTTCAAGGGTCTCTTGTATCGGTTGAGATGTGGCTTGAACGAGATTTCACACTAAACCTTCGTATAATTTCATGAAAAGGGGTTAATCGCTATTTTTTTATTAGTGCTAAATTTATTTGGCTTCTTGCCTTCTTGTTGTAACAGTCAACCCTACGATAAATCAGCAATATTTATCAAATATAATTTGTAGAAGTCTCATGAAATACTTAGCGACTTCAGGGCCACCATACATTCTCGACGAACTCCGCCAAAACCACTGTGCGAAAGTAAATATTCGACAAAAGAAATGTTTACATTTTAGTACCACCGGAGACTGGTAATTGCAATATCGTATCGGTTGTGTCTACTCTAAAAGCTAAACATAGTGTGCTATTTGAACGCGAAACGAACGAGTGAAAGTAGGACACTATGTTTAGCTTTTACAGGAGAAAAATTAGAGAAATGGTGTTGCAATTACGAACTTCCGTAAGTGAAATAAAAATTGTCAACATGTAACATGGCGGCGGTAAATATTACAAACATTTATCAAGCTTTTCTACTAAATGTGACGATAAAATCATACTGTTTTAATCCGAAACGTTACAAAAAAATATTTCGCGTGAGGTAGTGTTGTGTTTTCGCGATCTGTCAAAAAAACATGTGGACTGGTAGTTGACTGTTTAAAATCGCTCCTGTGGGCTTATTACTCCATTTCATCCAAAAATACAACACTACCTCACGACAAAGAGTCTCAGGTTTACATCCCCCTATAAACACTTTTCACTCGCCCTGTAACTTCGGAGTAGGGCTTGAAGTACGTAGCATTGCGAACCAAATGGGTGTATTTCCCCTTAAGTATCAGGTGAAACTTCGCTGATAAAACTAATACTTATGACTCATCTTCCGTTTAGTCAATCTGCCTAATTTTTCGGTCCAGTCATGCTGGTAAAGTATCGCAGACTCTACAACACAATATAATTCAGAGCAAGCAAAAAACCTGAGGGTCCGCGCTACAATGACAGCTGTTTTTTTATATAGCAATACAGTCGAAGGAGAGATTAACGAAAGCATTTATCGACAGGAAAAAGAGCATTTCAAAAACAAAAGGATCTGAAAAGCAGCAGCTCGACAAGGTGGTATATCACTCCCCACGCCGTCTCAGGTAAACCTGGACTGATGGAGAATCGTTAAAAATATCACACAAAAAAGCTCTATAAAATTTCCAAGATTTATTTCAAGACTTTCTTCTTTCTTGCGGCTGACGTCTAATATCCTGAACCGCCTTCACCGCGATTGTCCTCTATTCCAGGATTATTGGGGGGTTATCTTTTCCCGTCCTCACTTTAATATCCCCCACATCTTCCTTTATTATGGCTCCTTTACACTCCAGGGACTAATTCTGTCACCGGCCTCCGCATCCCGATAGGTATTTAACCATTTGTAACCGTTACAACGGGATCTTCCCTTCAGGGATTAAATCTCTAAGGCCAGTCTTGTTCAAATTTAATACCTATTTTACTCCACATTTAATTGATTCCTGAACCTTTGGAAACTTACAATTCAGTTTCTGCTGTGTTATGGGCCTGCTGCTTAAGTTATCCTTCAGAAATCCATACTACTGCTCTAAAACTAATATTTTCCTATTAATATTATTTCATGAACGAAAGATTTAATCATGTTCAAGGCCAGACATCTCGGATTTGTGTACGATGCACGACAGGAAAAGAGTAACGGGACTGATAGTGAAAAAATTATTTTTGTAACCAAGTTCGTCAATGTTCCTTGAAAGGATATTGTAAAATGTGAAATATACTTGTTCTGTTTCTTGAAATTTTTAATTAAAGAACTGTAGCTAAATCATGGTGTTTTTCTACTCTGAAATCCCGTGAAAGAGATAAGAAAGTACTCGGACATATTTTCGAGGGGGTAACCACTCCAGAGATTCCTTGAGATTCCCTGAGATTCCATAAAGATTTCCAAAGATTCTCAACGATATTCACAGAAAGATGAACCCCGAAGGGGTAACCACTCCAAAAAAAATTCCAAGATTCCCTGAGATTTCATAATGATTTCCAATTATTTCCAACGAGTGGTTAACCCCTCGCATAGTGTCCCTAACTTGTACATCCCCCTCCCCCCCCAGCCCGAATCCAAGAAATACTCTCACTGATAAAATAGTTGCGAAGAACTTCATGTTTTGGTATCTATCCATCCTTTACCTACAAAACTTCAGTTTCCTAGATATTCCACTCTAAAGGGATGAATTAGCATATCAAAAGGAATATCACCTCAGAAAAATGACGTAATAGTCACTAACATCGTTACACCCGTTTCTGAGTAAGAAGTAAACAAAGCAACTATGATTTTGCAGAGATTTGTAGGGCAAGACACCACAAAGTTAAAAGGTTCTCGGTCTGCTTACCAGTTTTGAAAGAAATAATCCCAGTTTTATGTTCTGTTATGTTTTCCGTAATGCCTGCCCTAAGTTTCCCTAAATACTTCGTATACTTGTATGGGAGCGTAAAAAGTAAGGATCAGTTTCCTCACAGGTCACCATTAAGAAACCTCTCCCCGCCATTAAGATCAACTCAGGATAAACACAAAGAAATGAAGACATTAAAAAGAAAGTAGAAGATAAACAAAGATGCGACACCGTTCATTTGTAATAGCAGTTCCTCGGATGTGCTGTAAATGTGCAAAGTTTCAAGACAATGGTTGGTTGGGGGAAGAAAACAAAGTCAGCGGAACAAGAAACATTCAAAAGTAGACTTAGGGGTGTTGTGAGTTTTGCGGACTGTCGGAGGCTGGGGACTCCATTGTTGTTCATAGGCTCGAGACAAGACATTTCAACCGCAAGTTGAGCCGGAGGCCCCCAAAGGAAGTGAAAAGACGGCTAGCTCCGCAGAGACGCAGAGGGCGAAGCTAATCCTACTCAGTGTTCTACTGCGGAATGTGTCCAGTCACGTAATATCTGTTAAACATAGGATACCTGCGTTTATACACTTTAGAAAGGAATTTTTTCTTTGATGTGACTTGTCCCAAGGAACGTGGATTCCTGAAACACCCTCGTATATCCCTGCAGTACTTACTTACAATAATTAATGTCTCACAATGCTTTATAACTTATTCAGTTACCAAGGGGGTAACCACTCCAGAGATTCCTTGAGATTCCACTGAGGTTCCATAAAGATTTCGAAAGATTCCAAACGATACTCATAGAAAGATGAACCCCGAAGGGGTGTAACCACTCCAAGAAATTCCAAGATTCCCTGAGATTTCATAAATACTTCCAATGATTCCCAACGAGATTCCCAACGAGTGGTTAACCCCTCGTCAGTTACTCTAGCTTTTTGTCAAGTAAAGAATGAATGCAGAACTTTTTCAACACTGGTTGGAATCTAGATTTGACAGAAACTCCAAAGGAAAAGAAGGTGAACTGAAAGAGCAATTTCAGGGACCGTCAGTCCTGAAGGAAGTTGAGAGTTGAGGTACCTAAGTCAGGTACGTCAGGTGTTTCAAAGTAAAGAATTGCGGAGTTTTGATTTCCCCTGTCATCCACACACCCTCTGATTGACAATCCAATCAGCGAGCGAGCCAACTTTGTTCGACAATGCTTCACCCCCATTCACCTACCTGACACTCCTGTGGAACCTCCATTAACAGGGTATTCATTAGGGAACCTGCGAAATTTCCACAACAAAAGCTTTACTAGAAACCACTGTCTGCTACTGTCTTCCTATGTTCTAATAGAGCTATAGGACCAATAACAAACAGGTACATGTGCAGCAAAGCAGTGAATAAAGCAGTGGTACTGAAAGAAAATGCATTGCAGGTATACAATAGTATCGCCACCCTGACCTGCCTGGCCCGAGGGTATTTTGCACTGTTCACTGTTCACAGAATGCCCTCGGGCCAGGCAGGTCAGGGTGGCGACACTATACATTGCATAGCATGTACGGAACTACATGTAGCTTACACGTATGTACCTAGCTTAAAACATATTTCTGAAATAGGGCAAATACACACAAAGTACTTACTTAAATTCTGACTAATTGTTTAGAGCGTTTTGCACGAGTTTCACTTTTAAATGTAAGTACATGTATAAATGATGAATATTCATCCAGCAGGCAGCAGGAGTGAAATTAGTGAAATAATTGACGATTCTTTCAAGGTGGGTCGTTCAAAATATCATATAGTTTAGGTTAGCATCTTTCACAGAAAATGGTATACGAGTAGGTAATATAGGTATAGGAGAGTATCTACTGAACTTGGCAAATATTTCAAATTTGGACACCAGGTGTGGGGTACAGAAAAACTTAGAGAGCCATCCCGAAGTAAAGTTTCATTCTTCTGAGAATACACCAGGAAAAGCCAATAAGCTGACCGGAACCACCAGGCACGTATAGGTAGTCTACCTACTCTTTCGTCTTCCACAGAAGTTTATTCCAATTCTAAGCCAAATCAGGCATTCCTTAACCCTGTAAAGGAGCTAGTCATATTAAAGTGTTCTCGCCTCGAAGCCCACGATTTCGATTACGAAAATTCAATTTCGATTGATATGCCCAACGCAAGTAGTGCGTTAAACAGTTGTTGATTTTACGATTCGTCACTGCGCATGGTGATTACCTTTGCTAATGTATTCGAAAGGAATAGCATTCATTTAAATGTGTATGTAGGTCTTCGCTCTACACGTAGCTTCAAGTTCGGTGGAGAATGTAGTATGTTAATACGTTTTTAAGTGATCGTAAGAGGTAAGCACATCTTATCAGTGTTAGGTGACGTCACTCTTCTCTAGCCCTCTAATAGAGTGTGATTTTAGTGCCCATTTATTCTAAAATAGAATTATAAATATCCCCATATTCGCGGAATTTGTCACGACAATTCTGTCAGAACCATCCAAATTTCCAAATAAGCGATTTTTTTCAGTGTCAGGCAAAATACCAAATCCACCACATGAGATTGCCGAAAAGTGAGAAATTGTGCCTTTAATCGGAAAGAAATCAAAACAGCCCAAAGCAGAGAGAAATTACACCATTGAGATTGAGAGGAATTCGGGGTAATCTGAATATCCACACGATAAGATACATCAGCGACAGCACCGGTTTGTTTACCAATATAGTCTCATTCCCAATCGTAAACCGAAATTCCCATTCCTCCCCCCCTCCCCCCCCCCCCCCCCCCCTCTCGGGGCCTGTCAACGCCTCCGCACGAAGACATATCTGGGACATGTGCTTTGAGGCTCCGGCGTCACTCCGAACGAATTACCCATCGAAGACGTAACAGCGCCTGATCGTGTTCCCTATTTGTCTCTTTCGTCGCTCGAGTCGTCCTTTTCTCACACGTCCGGCTGGAAATTTTTCTTATTGCACAGGATTACAATGAATAAAGAAAAAAATCTTGACATGCTCGTTTCCCTTCAACACATTTTTATTTTCTATACATTTTAGTTCTTTATCCATTTTCTATAGAAAACTGAAGCTTTCATTTTTCTTCCTTTTGCCAGTAGTGCCCTCTAGCAGTCTGGACGTCTGCCTTTAGTTGTGCTCAAAGTGCATGTCACAAAGCGTGTCAGCAAAATGAACTGCAACGGATTTCTTTGAGATTTGTACACATGAGACCTCAGGGAGTTATTTACTCTCCATGGTAACAAAAGCAATTTATGCAAGGCATTTCATGCGACCAAAAGAATTCGACCCCGGCTATGCCAGGGAGAATTTGGCTCCATATAATCTGCGCAATGACGGATGACTCAGGTTCTTCTAGATTGGCCCAATATTTAAAAAAGGATGCAATCATGCACGAGGTTGCCCGTTGCACCCTTTTAAACGTAACTGTCACAGACAAAAAAGGTGGATCCCGGAATTTTAAGGATTTATTTAATTTTTAGAGGAAAAAATGGCAAGCTGCCGCCTGGCGGCCTCGACCACCATCGAGGAAACTACTTCCCTACCAAAGAAGATCGAGTATTCTCCAGAGGACCTGGAAGACAGCTATTTTGGAGGCCGTCTTAAATTTAAAACAAAAATAGTATGGCCTAACGTTATTTTTTTTATTCTCATTCACATCGGCGGATTTTATGGGGTGTGGCTCTGTCTGTGTCAAATGTGGCAGCTTCAGTTTATGTCCACTATCTACAGTAAGTAATATGAAGTATATCCAGTAAGTACACTAAGTATAGTACAGCCACTCTGACCTGCCTGGCCCAAGGGCATTCTGCACTGTTCAGTGTTCACAGAATGCCCTCGGGCCAGGCAGGTCAGAGTGGCTGTACTATACGTTTGTATGCTCTTGCCTAGTAACGCAAGAACGGGCCTAGAATGATCATTTAATGTTTTCTTCTAGTGTATTTTATGGGTTGGCTCGGTGGGATTGGCACAACAGTGGGAGCACACAGGCTGTGGTGTCACCGGTCCTATAAGGCTCGCAGGCCGCTCAGAGTAATCCTCATTGTCATGCAGACCATCGCAGGAGAGGTATGCTGTATTTGCAGAAACAGGAGAATAAAATTTCAGCAAGACATAATATATTATGGGGGTTTGCTTGTCCAATACATAACCTGAAATATTGTATACGACCCAATATTAATTTACGTTATAACTCAAAGTACCGCAAGGTAAATGACAAGCGATTTATCTCAGCCAGTTTTCACTAAACATTTTACTTTTAGAATAAAATTTATTGTCACCGTCTGATTTTCTCCTTTCTTCCATCATTGTTACCTTCTGTTGCGCTACTTTTCTGCCCACTGTGGTCACATCAGTTAGGTTTGAATATAACGGAAACATATCACATCATTGTCAGAAGTTACTGAGGCTCGGGAAAACGTGACGTTGAGACATACCTCAGGGAGTACCTCCAGCAAACAGCCTGGCGGATTAAAGTCTCGAAGCTAACTTGGCTGATCCCGCTCGCAGTTGAGATTTATCAAGATTACCAGAAACCGATTAAGCATGAACCTTGTCAGACTCAGCGAAGTCTACAAAGCCTTGGGGCGCCGAGTGATATTCATCTGAAACCTTTTCTTTTCTACCTTTCAGTTTTCTACAAATAAAGTTTATTACATTCAATATTTCCCCACCAGGCGCTAAAATTTAGACACATCCTTCGTAGGTGGAAGAAAAGATTTCATTGGATTTTCAAAATGTGACGAATCGAAATGTTTTTTTCTTGGATTACAACTCGATTTGTTGTTTCTGGTCGTTAGAACTGCTGTCACACATGGGTCAAGGACCACAGGCAACACCATAAATTCAGTGACAACGACGGTGATCCGCACAATGCATCCAGAGGCATTTTCTTCTCCCACATGGGATGGCTCATGATGAGGAGACATCCGGTAGCTAAGGCCAAAGCGAAGACAATCTACATGGCAGATGTAGAACGAGACCCGGTCGTTATGTTCCAAAAAAAGTAAGGACAAACAACTAGATAACCTACCCCTATTACTTTTGTTCTATCTGTGGTTCTGTGTTGTGTTTCAAAATGTTTAGTATAATTAGATTTTAGCAAGTAGAAGAACCCAAGAAAGCCTCAGCCCTAAGGGGGGGGGGGGGGGGGGGGCTCAGAGAAAAGTTTCGAAATTTGACGTGATTCGCAACAAGTGACTTCTCCAGGTAATAAATAGCACGCACATCTCCTAAAATGAGCACAACTTTTAAACCCAAGTTCGAGTCCAACAGAGCGGATAATTTAAATAAGCCATCTCAAAGCAAGGAAAAGTAATTATAGCCGGCTTGAGCAACAAAACAAAGAGGCTCTCAAGGGTACAACAAATAAAAATAACAAAGTGGGTTACATTTCAATAGGAAATGAAAAATCGCTGAGAAGCATGTCGTCAGAAGTCACAAGTGAATGCGAAAGTGAATTCTTGATTTAATAAAGACTTTACAGTATTGTATATCGACACTGCAGATCTTGTATGAATTTGCCGGAATTTTCTAACGGTTTATGTAGAATACGCAACTCACACTAAGAACCGTCGCACTTTTTTTGTGATTCTAGACACTTCAAGAAAATATTTTTCCTGATAGGGATGGTGATTCCAGTAGCGATTCCATGCCTCGTATGGGGTGAAACGTTATGGAACTCTATTTTCATTAGCTTCTTCTTCCGTTACATCCTTCTCCTTCACATTACATGGACTGTCAACAGTCTCGCTCACTTCTACGGCAATAAACCTTACGACCGGTAAGTTTTTAACATAACTTTTCAGTGATGAAATCTAACTGAACTGTAATAATCGCGGAAGTTTACTTGCTACTTTTTTCAGGGTTGATGAAAATATAATCCGCAGATTATCAGGTGGCGGCATCAGGAATTATAGGATTACACTGATCCGACTTCGCTCACTTTACTGCTGATTATATTATTAATTCAGTTAATTGATTAGCAGATAATGTTAAGGTTGCATAGTAATGACAACTGTTTTGTTTCCGATTCTTTATGACCCGTTTCTAAGAAAATTGTTTGATTTTTATTTCTTCTGCTATGGAATCAGAATCAATTTGTGTTTTAACTACCGAGTGCCCATTTCCCTTCGTACTTGTCAAAAAAATCATATGATTATTAAATTGAATCTTCGTCAAATATATAGTTTCTGACACGGTTTGTGACGCTGAAATACACACATCTCGGAATAAATGAATATACCAGTATTTACCTGAGAAACATGTAATCATTAAATGTATGTATATGCTGCATCTACAGCCTTAACGCAAAAATTAAGAGAAAGAGTGCAAACAACTCTTGGATTCAGAATCAGGTAAACCCTAATTTCGAAATTTTAATATCAACGTGATAGTGTGACAATCTTTAACAAGGGATCCCTACAAAATAAAATCTTTTCTACGTTAGCAAATAATGCGGTGAATGCTGCCTTATTAACTTGACAAGGGATGAAAGTTAGCGATGCGAGGCAAGCGCTTCAAAGATTCTCCCAGAAAATTCTTCCTGAAGCAATAACTAGATTTTCTTCCCTTCCCTTCTTTGCTTGATTCAGAACCCCTCTCACCTCATTATGAGTATCTCAACCACGCCCTTTAACCTAGCGAGAGTTTAACTTGCCGAGAGTTTAACCTATCGAGAGTTTACTGAACCTGTTACACGCCTCGGGCAAACTTGTTGTTTATATAAACAGACACCGGTAGGTAATATAAAGTTTCAAAGTTTTACTCATTTCTCTTTTTCTAGCCCTGGTCTTCAAGGGTTGTTTTTGGCACATTTTTTGGACAAAAGAAGTATTGGGGCGTGAATTCCTTTTACGAAAAGTTACTGACACAGTTACCCCAATAACTAATCTCTCCTGTCCTTACCATATTGGAAATGAATTGCTTTAACTTTCAAATAAAACAGCATTCTAAACATTGCCCTCTAAATAATTCCTAATTTCCAGAAACATTTGGCCGACCGAGAACCCACTGGTGTCTTTTCTTGGCTACGGAGAAGGATGGCACAACTATCACCATGCCTTTCCTTGGGACTACAAGGCTTCGGAGTTTGGTAAACACCTCAATTTTTCTCGTGACCTCATTGAATATTCGGAGCGGATAGGATGGGCCTACGACCTGAAAGAAGCGAGCTACGATATGATGGTCAAAATAATCACGAAAAGGGGTGACGGAAGTCACAGCCTATCTAAAGCTCCAGTGGAGCTCAGCCACAAGCCGCCTACAGTGGAAGATTTGCAGACTGGATGGTAACAATTTATAAACAGCTTGAAACACTATGTTTTTCTGTATTTCATCCTTATTATATTATATGCAGTAATTCTGTACAGCAACAAAACGTCTGTATCGCTGATTTCCTTCGCTTAGCGATCATGAATCCGTTTACCTATTGAAGTGGCGCGGGTTCACTCAGGGAAACCCCCAGGATCGTATGATATCCAAAATCGCAACTAAAAAATTTTCCCGGTTTAAAACTACAAAACGTTCTCAATGAACGCAGACACAGAATACTCTTGACAGCACAATCTCATTCTGTTAGAAGACCAGAACTTGAGATCGAATCAGTAAAGATTTCCACAACAGGTACAGCGAACTAACATTTGGCGAAAAAACACCACCTGACAGTAAAACAGTGACATAAGTGGTTAGGCACGGATAAAAGACAATCTCTCTTGTCAAGCGATCCCAGGACTCCAGAAACTCCAGAAAAAGGTTGAAACGGATAAGAAAAACCTTCAGGGACGTGACAACAAACTACTGGGAAAACTCCAATAATGTGATAAAGGTGTGCGTCTTACCCACTTATAGCTATTTCCCTTGACTTAGTGAAATATATCACAGTGATACAGTGATTTCTCCACGAAATATATACTTATTTTCAGTTATACAATAACTGTGACGACGAGAGACATGTCACATGGCATCCTGAACCACCCCATTCTTGTAAAATTAGGGCCAAAGGACTGAATGTACGATATTATTTCTGAGATCGTATAAAATCTAAAAAAAAAAAAATCCACCCTAATTTCCCCTAGCTTGTCAAGTGAGAGAAATTCAAGCTCGATCACTGTCGGACCCTTTTATTTTTAACTTCCCAGGGCCTCAAAGTGAACTGATTTTCTTCTTTCAAACAGGCAAGAAAAAAATTTAGGTTATTTTCTATATTCAGGCGAACAATTTCTACAGAACTCTACTACAGCAAAGAACATCAATGTATTAGCTACACGTGTTTGATGTTGAAATTGTTGAATGACTTGAACGGCTTCAGTTGACCTATAGTAACAGGGATTGACAAGCGAGGAGTAGAAATTCGACACTATGTGCACTCTTGCAAGCTTATCCGATCAATCACGCAATGCGACCCAAAATACCTAGGAAACCTTACTAGTGAGGGCAGAGATGACTGCCTAGCTTCACAGCAGGCAAGACTGTGGCAATGATGGAAGTCACAGAAATAGGATGACCATATTTGTTCGTAAATTGGTCAAATCAAAAAATTGACCAGTTCAATTGGACTTTTTAATTATAGAAGCAAAGGTTCTCTTCCCGGGAACTGAAAAATTTCTCTCCGGTAGGAAAAAAGTAAGAACGCTGGATTGTCTCAGCATGAAGTATCTGTTTTAAAGAAGTACTTTGTCGAGGGGTTGGGAATCATTGGAATCATGGGTTCAATCCCAATGAAATCTCTGGGAATCTTGGAATTTTTTGGAGTGGTTACCCCTTCAGGGTTCATCTTTCGATGAATATCGTTGGGAATCTTTGGAAATCTTCATGGAATCTCAGTGGAATCTCAAGGAATCTCTGGAGTGGTTACCCCCTCGTACTTAGTACAAGAGAATTTAGCGTGAAAAAACAGTTTTTGACGACTTTTTCAAAAGCACTTTTCACTTTGGTAGAAAACAGTGCAGTTTCTTACACCAACTTCAGGGTCTTTCTTTTTTTTTTCACCGTACTTCCTAGCACTCGTAGCTGGCCTCGTCTATAATGGTAATGCACCAGAGTCTAGGGATTGTGAGTTAACTTCTCTTGAACTTGCTTGCTGTCTTCTTATATATTCTTTTATCTAATTTCATTTCATATTTCTGCCTCTTTCTTTTCCGCCTTCCTTCCTCTATCTCGTTTCCTTTTCCTTGAAATAACTTGAAGTAATTTAAATAATGTATTTTTATTCTTAACAAAGGGTAATTTTTCCAGGAGTTTTTCTTTGTATGAATCGCAAATGCAGCAGGTGCCGGTGGGGCGTTCATCATGCTCACAATGCTGCCTTCTCCCAACTTATCATAATCCTGACTAAGTTTACAAAAGGACTGCTCTGGAATCATATCATTACAACCTGCGCAGCACAAACAAAAAATGAGGGAAAAATATGGTAGAGCAACTTTTTAATTGGCATCATGTTGGATAGTTACACTGGGAACGGCGGAACTTTCCCATTACGCCTCGAACAAGGTGTTGTAGGCAGAGAATCAACATGTTTCTCTTCTTTGATTATAAAAATCTCAAAGTGATACATTTCCTCACGTGTTTTTCGCTTCGGAGCAGCCTTCGTTAAACCAAACAGTAGACCTGCTTCAAAATGTAATATTAAATACGCTTTCATGCAGCCGGCCGACACAGCAAATAAAAAATAAATAAAATATTTGCCAGAGCGAAGCACTCTGTACATATTAATTTGAGCCTCTGGTAATAAAAGCGAGGAGGGCGCTATAAAAAGCAGAATATAGACAGCGATAGTAAAATGAATCAAAGGGATTTTATAAGAGGCAAGGTCAATTCAAAGTAGTCTCCCCTGCCCCTTCGATCATGATTGCTGAATTGACGACCATACGCTGACATACTAGACGAGGAACGTCAAAGAGAAATTGAGTTCATCATATTATAAGAGTGAGCTTTTATTTACACGAAGCAAAATGCTCGAAAGCCCTTTTTTATTGTCAATAACGTCGAAGAATAGCACAGCAAAAAAATTTATTAGAGGGATGAGGGTGAAGCCTAGGAACCAGGCTATTTCCAGCCTTAGCAGGCAGCACCAGCTTGCACTTTAGATGAGCTGAGAGGTAAATGCCAATCAGAAAATTTTTGATAGTACATTCAATGCAAGAAGTGTTATTCCAAAGACAGCAATCTCTAGATTAGTCTTACCAAAACGGGAATCATTTTCGAACTGAAAGTAAGAAGTGTCTTGGAGTGTTCGTACTTAACACTTCCTCGTGCTAGTTATCTCGGTTACAAGAGGGCACTATATGTTTTTCTATGTTTTTCATTGCAAAGCGTCGAGCAGAGGTGCCAGACCCTGAAAAAAGCGTTTTTAACACGTTGTTTGTGTTTGTGTGTATGTACGGAGAGCCTGGGCCCAAACAATCCGGGCAATTTGGTTCAAATTTGATGCACAGATGTAAAAAAGTTATATGCAGAATAATACTTTTTCCTGAAAACTGAAAGACTCTGCCCCACAAAAAACCTCAAAAAAACCGGTTTTTTATTTTTTTAACAAAATTGGCTCCTACGATTTCGTTCATTTTCTCAGGGGTAATAGTCCATATTATGGGATAAAATACCCCATTAGCGGCATATCTGGAAAAACTCGAATTCGCGAGATGGGTTTGTTTTTTGAATTTCACAAAACATGCCATGTGGGTATTCAATATACTCGGATAAAGACTTCCTCAAGCGAGTTATGTGGTCAAATAAATTCTCATAGAATTTGCGACCCCCTCACCCCCCCCCCCCCCCCCCCCCCCACTCGGCACCGAGTTGAGTTATTGAAGATTTGCGAAATATGTCATGTGGGTTCTCAAAATATTCGGTTAAGGAAGTCGAAATTCTCAGTATGTAAATAGCCACAATACGTCCATCACTATACAACCATCTTAAGCCACAACTTCTTCGTATTTCGTGATTAAAATTTTACCCGTGACCCAAATTTTTGGAAGGATCCCAACCGACTTTGGAATTCAATACGGTGAAATCTAAAGCTACTCAAAATAGTTGCTTCAAAAGGAATGGTGGGATGGAGCCACCAACAAATAATAGACAGCTGAATTATTTTGTAACATTGGGAGCTGTGTGAGGTGGTGAGTTTGCGGTTAGTTTAAGCTCTGGTGGTTTGGTCTCATAAATTAGCATATGTTACATTTTGAGAGTATTGCTGGAGTCAGGTGATCAGGTTTGTATTGTCTCCTGCGGTACTCCACCCTCAGCACTATGGACGAGCCTAGCGTCAGCATGGCAAAGTGGACCCTGTCGTATACCGCATAAGTAGTGTTATAAATATGCTCAACCATTTTTCGATGCTTATACAGATTGTTAGGGTTTGCGTGCGAACGTCAAACCATAAATAGAATATAAATGAAGTCAATGTTTGTTGGGCTATCGATTTCAACTAAATCGGTTATATTAAACATGATATTACCCAGGCCAAGCGATTGCTATTCCAACTGAAATTTCCTTAAAAAGTGAAGAACTAAGAAGAATCTACTAGCGAGCAGATCCTTCGTTGCAGAGCCTTCCTTTGTTATGAAGGAGGTTAATATTGGAGTTGTTTTAAGGTTTTTCCGGGTGCGAGAGCAAAACTTACATTCAACCCCCTACTCTGCCGCTCATTACAGTGAAGGGCCTTTTTAGGGGAAACAGGCCAGAGGGGAGCAAAGTTTCCAACGATGGAAGCGGCAGTCATCACGAGTTACTGACTTCAGGGCACAGCTCGAGGTCAGCCTTTTGTAACTCAAGACCAAAGTTTGAGCTGTGCAATGGAGCGAAACAACTAATGGAACATCAGGCCTTCAAGGGTCATTTTGGAATTAAAAAATACCTATATAAATAGATGGTCTGGAAAACATATAGACCATGCACCTGAACACTCTGTAAATGCAACCTCTAAACTTTAGAGGATGTCTGCCTTAAAAATATGTTTGTATTATTTATGCAATTTATCTTATCGTTAAGTTGCACCCTAAGCATTTTTTTTTTTTTAATTTAAGGATCTGCTGATAATTTAATAAATGTATCGCGCAGGTAGGGACGAAAGGAAAAGCTGGGAAATGCTAACGAAGGCCTGTGATGAAGGTCCCACTACTAGGCTCTGCAGCCTAGAGGAAGGGTGGCAACCTACTAATGAGACCAGCCACCTTTTTTGGGGTGGGGTAAACGCAAGAGGGCTAGGCACAATGAAAGAGGGGTTGTTTCAGTAAACTAGGGGGGTCGGGAGGGGGTTTGTTTTGGAGGTGTGACGTAATTACGCCTGTCTTCCCAGTGAGCTTCTCACTTTGAACAACAGCAGTCGACAACCACGCCCGATGCCTCGCACTCCGCTCTACTGCTCTATTTTCTATTCACTACCTCTCTACATTTCCCTTGTTTACTCCTAACTCTGTCTTTTCTCTCTCATTTTACGGTAATTATTCCCTCGAAATGACGAGGGTTAACGCAGCTCACTGCTGCGCCCTATACCAGTCTGAGGAACTACTTTCTCAGACCACCTCTTTCGGTGTCGTATAGAGTGCATCGTTGAGAGAAGGGACTTTTGATATAACGGTACTTTTTCGACCCTAGGCAGTGACTGTCATTACTCATTACGTATTTCAATTCGAAAAGTTCTCATGCAGTGCCTTCAATGGGTTTTCACAAATCTTCCCGAAGAAACATGAATCGTCGCCCTGAAAACCGTACAAAGAAGTGAATTTTTTCATATGTATGATGAAAATCAGTCTGCACGCAAAAAAGAATAGTTCTTTGAAAACTTACTCTCTTTTCTATCTGATTTTTCAGTTGGGAAAACTGAATAACAGAAATACCTTTGACTGATGATTCTGCAGCGGATGTTGCCATTCATACGTTCGAACATGTTCACTAACTCTTTGACGTGAATTCGACGGTATTCACAAAATCCTATGCATAACTTGAGGATAGAGAGGCGCACGGTGTTCCAGCGAGTTTCCAGTGTCTAGCCTGTAAGCTGTTGGCATGTCATAATCCCAGTCGCTGAATAATTTCTCCCAGCATATTGTTACTTAATCTCATGATACTGGGTAAGCAGTGGAACTATAGGTACCTATAAACCTATGTAAAGGTATCGTAAAACGAAAGGGTTTTCTCCGAAAGTTGTGATAGAGGAAGTAATAACGAGTCAGTAGATATAAGCAATACGGCTGACATAAAAATGAGGAAGCTTCACCTAATACTAAGCGTGTTTTCTCTTCGAAAGAAGGCCTCTAGCTGTGTATGGAAGGTGAAAACGAAGTTATGAAGAGGGGTAGCAGCCCCCAGGGGCGGTGAAATATGGATACGGGGGTTGTTTGAAATCTCGCAAATGCACTACTCCTCATAAAAGTCATGACGATGTTACTGGAGAACATGACACATGATGCATACCATATGAGCCCTCCAGGGGAAACATGACCCCTTTTTTATTTTAAATTTTGTATACCTTCACTTACCACAACAATCGTCTGTTCCTTCAGATTTAATTTGCTTTTTTACGACAGACGGTTGTAACCGAGGGGTAATCTCTTGTTGGAAATCTCGTTGGGAATCATTGGAAATCTTAATGAAATCTCAGGGAATCTTGGAATTTTTTGGAGTAGTTACCCCTTCGGGGTTCATCTTTCCGTGAATATCGTTGGGAATCTTTGGAAATCTTTATGGAATCTCAAAGAATCTCTGGAGTGGTTACCCCCTCGGTTGTAACTGTACCTATATAGAATTGAGCTGCAGGTATATACCTAACAATACAGATGCAAAGTGTGTAGTACAATCAAGCCGATTCGATTGGAAGTACACACACAAGAAGAAGTCAATACGACAGAGATGAAGGACAGACTAAATCTAAGTGGTCCACCCGCTTTGCTACTCCTTACTTTACGTTTAATTACATTTTTTCTATCTGGAGCACTCCAGAAACTCCGGAAAGATGCTCATGGTTAGGAATATTAACTGAAATAGGAAATTCTACGTAAGGATCATATATAATATGATTCTATAGAATCATAAAATGGAATCGAAGCCTGTGATGCTAATATGAAACAAAATCATCGGAGCTAATAAAAAGCAATCGGAACAAAACGCAGGGCTTGAGTGCATGAAAGTTTAATCTGGGCGTGATTAGAGTATGAATGGCCGACATGGCGTAAAACACAATTTTCCACTAGGGGGGTCGTATGGGATTTTACTGCAGCTGTGGGCTTGGGTACCGACATCCCTTATCAACGGAGCAGAATGCATTTCCAACCGAGAGCTTTTTTTCACCCATGCGGTTATTTAGCTGTTGACTTTTTTTTCGTAACCACAATGGTTAATTTTTTGTGTCGTTGGAGACCAGGTTCACACTTTACGCGCGGGGGCATAACCATTTTATTTCAAAAGGACCGAGAGATTTCCTTCCCAATGAAATTACATTTTTTAAATTCCTCCCGCGGTAGGTTTTCAAGTGGTTTCCGGTTGAAATGTCCCTCCATACCCGCTTATGGTTTTTCGCATTTCCAACAATTCAAAATTTAAGTGGGTTGCCTAATTATTTTTACATGGGGGCTTTGGAAAAACCATTATATGTGGATTCCCTCGTACAACTGCTACTGCTCGTAATTATTCAAGCGCAATCGATTTTCGCAAGCTTCACCACATAAAAGAGTATGTGGTCTTTCTGTAAAATACAGAGCATGCACTGCCAATTCTCTTGCATCTTCATTAGTTGATTCACTGTAATCACTAATTACTTACCAACTTGGAGGCGGAAGACCGCGTGTTCCTAGAGGGGCATGTGCTTCCAAATATTTCGAAACGTGAGCTGGGAACGAGATTCCAAGGAGAGCATGGGATTCCATCTTCACACAACATTAAAGCCATGGACACAGGTCACATAGAATATGATGGATTCTTAGTTTTCCCCAAAAATATTTCTCATATTATGATTTCCCTATTTTCCCCAAAAATATTCCCCATTTTGGTTTTTTGGCTCCTCAAATACCTCTCGAGCCGGAACAAGATTTTTCCATGAGAAGCCACTGTGTTACATCTTTTGGGGAAATATTTTTGATCCTCAACGTTTGAGCCGCTTTTTAGAAAATATAACAAGCGGTACGACACGGTCGGACAAAACTTTACCTGCTTATTTGCGTGATTCCTAGAAATAAACCCTTGGTTAAATGATTAAAGACGGAAAAACTTTTTGACGCAAGAAATGGCACCAGAATGTTCCCCCGAGTACTTAGAGACCCCACACGACGTACTTCGGCAACCACCCAAAACTACCCCCTAAAAGTAGGTGGGGTGGTTGTCGAAGCTCGGATAAACTTTTTGACAAAATAAATTGCCTCAGAACGATTCCCCAAGCATTTTGATACCCCATACAACGTACTTTGGAAAGTAACCAAAACTCCCCCCATAAGGGGGGGGGGGGGGTGGCGAAAAAACATTTTGACCAAATCAATTGCCTCAGAACGATCTCCCGATCATTTTGAGCCCACACAACCCATATATCGCAAACCACTCAAATCTACCCCCCTTAGGGGGTGGGGTGCTTGGATGCGTTCAGAAAAACTTTTTGACACAAAAAATTGCTTCACAACGTTATCCCGAACAGTTTGAGACCCCATAAGCCGCACTTTAAAAGTCACTCAAAATTGCCCCCCCCCCCCCCGGGGGGGGGGGGGAGGCTCGAAATAAGCCATATACCATTTGTGACGGGTATGGCGGTTGTCATGTGTCCTATCCAGAACTACTCGTATACCACAAACCACTGAATCCACTGATTTCACCCTTTTACAGGTCTAGGGGGGACTTGCCCCCTTCCAGGGAGTTATGCGGGGGTAGTGGGTGGTATCATTGGATTTGTAATTTTTGGTTCTATAATTGCCCAAAATTTGATCAAAATCGTTAGAGCCATTTTTTAGCAAATATTTTTTTTCTACTTTTTGGGGGAGTTTTGGGGGGGTAACCCCCCTTAATTTTAAAGGGGGGAAAGTGGGCTTCCGGATTCTGATTTCTTCCAAATTTAGAAAGGTCACTACCGATTTTGAAGAAAATCGGTTGAAAAGTGTGCCGTCCAGGTCAATGCCACATACATAGCTAGCTACATACATACATACATACACACACATACATACATACATACATACGTACTGACACGGCGTACCTGACCTCTTCTAAAAATTCCTGGGGGCAAACTTTTCATCGGATGAAAAAAGGGAGTTGGTTTTCATATTCCGAAGGCATGGACGTTTCCGAAATGTATATACAAGTTCCAATCGGTTGTGAGGTCTGGGAGCAATGACGGTTCAAAGTTGAGGTTTGCCGAAAATTGGCCCGCACGAATACAATACTTTACCTTACGTATACTCCGTATACAGGTAAAGTAAACAAGCGGTACGACACGGTCGGACAAAACTTTACCTGCTTACTTGCGTGATTCCTAGAAAAAACCCTTGGTTAAATGATTGGAGACGGAAAAACTTTTTGACGAAAGGAATGGCCCCAGAATGTTCCCCCGAGTACTTAGAGACCCCACACGACGTACTATGGCAACCACCCAAAACTACCCCCTAAAACGAGGTGAGGTGGTTGGGGAAGCTCGGAAAAACTTTTTGACAAAATAAATTGCCTCAGAACGTTTCCCCGAGCATTTTGATACCCCATACAACGTACTTTGGAAAGTAACCAAAACTCCCCCCATAAGGGGGGGGGGGGTGGCGAAAAAACATTTTGACCAAATATATTGCCTCAGAACGATCTCCCGATCATTTTGAGCCCACAAAACCCATATTTCACAAACCACTCAAATCTACCCCCCTTAGGGGGTGGGGTGCTTGGATACGTTCAGAAAAACTTTTTGATACAAAAAATTGCTTCACAACGTTCCCCCGAACAGTTTGAGACCCCATAAGCCGCACTTTAAAAGTCCCTCAAAATTGCCCCCCTCGCTGGGGGGGGGGGAGGGAGGGGGAGGCTCGAAATAAGCCATATACCATTTGTGACGAGTATGGCCATTGTCACGTGTCATATCCAGAACCATATACCAGACTCATATACCACAAACAACTGAATCCACTGATTTCACCCTTTTACAGGTTCAGGGGGGACTTCCCCCCTTCCAGGGAGTTATGCGGGGGTAGTGGGTGGTATCATTGGATTCGTAATTATTTGTTCAATAATAGTCCAAAATTTGATTAAAATCGTTAGAGCCGATTTTGAGCAAATATTTTTTTTCTACATTTTGGGGGAGTTTTGGGGGGGTAACCCCCCTTAATTTTAAAGGGGGGAAACTGAACTTCCGGATTCTGATTTCTTCCAATTTTAGAAAGGTCACTACCGATTTTGAAGAAAATCGGTTGAAAAGTGCGCCGTCCAGGTCAATGCCACATACATAGCTAGCTAGCTACATACATACATACATACGTACTGACACGGAGTACCTGACCTCTTCTAAAAATTCCTGTGGGCAAACTTTTCGTCGGAGGAAAAAAGTGAGATGGTTTTCATATTCCGAAGGAATGGACGTTTCCAAAATGTATATGCAAGTTTCAATCGCTTTTGAGGTCTGGGAGCAATGACGGTTCAAAGTTGAGGTTTGCCGAAAATTGGCCCGCACGAATACAATACTTTACCTTATGTATACTCCGTATACAGGTAAAGTAAAAAGCCTGTTTGTGGAAATCTTTCGAGGGCTGCCGACCTCACATAACTTGTGGAGGGCTGAGTTTTGTCCCATGTTTGACTTTCAAGTGATGTTAAAACGCACCCCTACCAACCAGCTAGAAACGAGGAAGGTATGTAGGTAAGTACACCAGTTCTTTTTAATGCTTCCATCAAATTAATTAATTAACTTTTAATGAATCCTCACTCTTTGTGCAATCACATAGGTATCCGAAACTTTTCAGTTCAACTAAAACTAAGTTGGGCTTGTAGACGTGATGGCATAGCTTCGGTACGCTGCGCGCACGAGTCATCACAAACTTTGAGAATATTGGTAGGTAGAGCAGGAGCAGGTAGCATACCTAATACCTAGCAGTGCAAGAACCATATCCCGTCCCTCATCTGCTATTCTACAGCCTTTGACACACTACACACAACTACTGCGTAAGCAGCTTCAGGGTTCCTATACATGCAAGCGCGCTTTTCGTAATCCAAGTTGGAAACTTCAAAGACATCATTGCTGAATAATTAATAAACAGCATCGCTCTGTTTGTTCTGTCGATTCATGTTTCCCTCGGCATTTGATTTCTTTCTGTAAACCAGATTTTTCTCTTTGTACCAAATAAATGAAGTCTGAGTTTTTGTGATGGAGGGCGGACAGCACAGATAGCGAACTCTGTCTCATCTACACAATAAAGTTATGTTTTCTAATCTCAAAACAACTCAAGAATCCGTCGACCATTGGTGACCAAAAGTGACCAGAAAAATTCGCGACAAGTGTTGATTTAAACTCTCTCACTGATACTCGCTGGAAAATCATTTAGCTACAATACCCCTGCTGTATTAGTAAGAAGTGTAACCATTTTCAGACCTTTATTCACCTTTCAAGGTGAATAACGCATCACGTATATATGTTCGAGGGGGTAACCACAACCACTCCAAAGATTCCATAAAGATTTACAAAGATTCCCAACGATATTCATAGAAAGATGAACCCCGAAGGGGTAACCACTCCAAAAAATTCCAAGATTCCCTGAGATTTCATATAGATTTCCATAGACTCCCAACGAGATTCCCAACGAGTGGTTAACCCCTCACGTATGTTTTCTAGTTTCGTTAAGTACTGTTTTATACTTTCCGCTAATAGCCACCAAGGGGTATGAAAACTGTGTTCTGCGTGTTATCCTCAGATGGACGGGGGATGGGTGGTACTCTCTCCGGCACTGAAATGGGGATAGTACGAGATACAGCATTTGGGCCCTGATGGAAGCGGCTGCCATCCGTCTTGAACCACACGGCCTTCAATAATTGGAACCTGCCACGGTCTGAGTTATACATTTCATCTCTCCGATTTCTCTCCCGCTCCCCACTGTTCCCTCTCATCCCAGCCCGTCCATCTCCCAAATCATCTCTTTCTCTCTCCTCCATTTCTTTCAACGGGTGACTGTTAGTCTTCACTGTTTGCGCTTCATGCACGCCAACATGAGTTTCGCCCCAAACTTTCCCAGATACTCATACATGCAACATTTTGTTGGGTTATTTCGCAAATTTTTGTAAAACATTGTGAGATGCTTACTCGCAAATTATGCGAGTTATCGGTGCTTTCATCCTAACACTATCTCATTTGGAAATAAGGATAAGGATTTTCAGTGATTCGGGAAAGAGTGCGACTGATTATTGCCCCCTTTTTGAAAACGCAGTTAGGGGATTCTGTGCTCCTTTTTTCCACTTTAAAAATAAGAAGAGGGAGGCTATCAATTTCAGTAGATACTATGGGTAAGAAAAATGCTAAACCAGCTCTTAAAAACGTGAAATAAGGAGTCCAGAGGGTGTCCCATGAGCAAATAGGCCATTAACGTAATTTAGTGTTAGGAGGGTCATTAGAGGCTTGGGCATCTGCCAGCAGGCTTCAATCCATCACGGGCTTTCTCAACACTTGCCACAGGGGTGAAACGCGAAAAACATCAACATTTAATTTTATTCACGGTTTTTATAGCAAATTTAAAGGGCGCGGGGACTATAATGAGTGTTTTTTTAATATTTTAGATTTTTTAGGGTAGATAAAGCTGATAATGGACATGAAGGGGAGGCACGTTGCCAAAATCGTATGAAAGGCCATATCTGCAGCCTCACTACGTTATAGCGGTTATAGTCTCTGTAATGATTGTGGTCTTCTACATCTCTATAAAGAACCAACCCCCTTGGCTCGGAGATATCATCTGTATATAAAATAGAATGGATCAATTTTCTTAGTAGGGTAGGGGTACAGTAACCCATTCCACCTATCGTATGGGTCTTCATGGACCCAGGCCTACGTAGTCTAAGTGAATGAATAACAAAAAGGTTATTCAAACAGATGATCACTTTATAATCTGCTTATATAGGCAAATAAGAAAACAAGCAAATATTGTATGCCCAGTTCACTTTGTCATCAAGTCCTCGGAATACCTATACAATTGTTTTCGTTTTTTCTCACCATTTTTTTAGGACACTGTTGGATATTGAAATGTTCATGTCTTTTTAACGTGAGAAATTACCTGGTTATGCTGTGATTTTACGATCAAGTAATTTTGGACTAATTTTTTACTGGCAAAAATCAGTTAGTCGTAAAATTACAACACAGGCAGTTAATTTCTGACGCTAAGGAGACTGTACCTACTTCAGAATATCCAACAGTCCTCAAAAAATGGTCGGAAAAAACGTAAACAAACAGAAAATGTATTAGGTATTCGGTCTTAAGGGACAGACGGGATTAAATTGAATATTTGAGAGGTTTACTGAACGGGGCTCAGTCTGATCACTCCGCCAGGGTTTTCCAGTTATGGTTTGTTAGGCATTTATCGAGGGGTTAACCACTCGTTGGGAATCTCGTCGGAAATCATTGGAAATCTTTATGAAATCTCAGGGGATCTTGGAATTTTTTTTGGACCCTTCGCGGTTTATCTTTCTATGAATATTGTTTGGAATCTTTGGAAATCTTTATGGAATCTCAAGGAATCTCTGGAGTGGTTACCCCCTCGGCATTTATGGATATAATAACCAAGAAAATATTAAATTCCCCGTTAGCACAAAAACCAATCTGATAATTAGAAATCAAACGAGATACCAGGAGAGAAAATCTCGAGAATTCGCTCTTTTGATTCGACAATAAGAAACGATTATAATATGAATAAAGGGTTCGACAATGGTCGCACTTGACTTTCTCGCAATTTTTATCGAAAATTTTGATTTTTTTACGTGAATAATTTTTTTTTTGTCAGAATTTTAACTATTTCTAAAAAGTATTTTGCCACACAATGGACGATACTTTTAGGCACCTGCATACCGAATTTCAAACATATCCGTCAAGCAGTGAAATGTCGCTCGACGCGCAAAGTATATGTTTTCTATTTTGCATGTCACCGTCTTAATTTTTATGTAAATGAAAATCTATTGAAAATGCCCTTGAAGCATCTATCTAAGACCACTTTCACCAATTTTCAAGAAAATCCGTCGATTAGTGTTGTTGCAAATGTGACCTAACCAATCAAAAACGTGATTTCCATTTTTGGAAAATTTTTCCTACGATAATGCCAATATTGGCCCAAATTTTTGGCCCATCTCAAAAAGAATAAAAATGATCCTGTAGCATCTATTTGGGAACACTATTGCGAAATTACAAGGATCTAACTTAATAACTATAGTGCCAAATCCGTCTTGACCAATCAAAAACGAGATTCTAGTTTTTTTCCTATTTTTGACTTTATTATGCCTATATTGGCCGCAATTTTGAAATGATTGAATATTTCTTCGACAAACCTTTAAGTAATGTTATTAAGCACAAGTTTATGGATTTTTGTGAACTTCCGGCTAATACTGTTCATGGGATTTTCACGTATGGGCCAATTTTGGCCCATCTCCAAAAAAATAAAAATGATCCTGGAGCATCTATCTGGGAACACGACTGCAAAATTTGAAGGTTCTAACTTTATTACCGTACCGTGAAATGCGTCTTGAGTAGACAAAAACACGATTTTGAATTTTTTTTGACACTTTTTTGACAATAGTGGGCGTAATTTTTGAGTAATCAAAATTATATTAAAAATATATCTTGGAACTGATTTTAGACATCTATATTCCAAATTTGAGCCAAATCGGTTAACTGGTGTGACCTGTAGCCGCGCTACAGACAAACGTACGTACGTACGAACGTACGTACGTACGTACGTCGGACGGACATGACCTAAAAACCACTTTTTTGGTTTCTAGGACCTCTGAAACGCCTTTTGCAATGAAAATCTCAAAATCGAAATTTCGCACGATAACATAACTTTCTCAGCCCATGTATTACATACGGGCGAGAAAGTAAAAAGAAGGAATTAAAACAGAGTTTGTAACATCGTATCACGTCGTTCTCACTGCCTCGCCTCACTCAAAAGCAACAGTTTCTCAGAGGCAAGTCTGGGGCTTTATTTTCTTCAATATTCTCGCCATAAGATGTAAAAAGTGAATAAACACTACCTCCTTCCAGTCAGCACATTCAAAACTGAAATAAACCGAATACGGAGAAAGAGTTTATCTTGGGGAGTCAAAAGAATATTAAATGGTTCTCAAACACAACTTCTGTTCTTGGTATAGCCGAGTATAGCGTTTTGTACTTGCCTTCATGCACTCACATTTTACAGCACAGTTTCAGGCTACTCAGCAAACTCCCGCTAGTCACGACTCATGACTGTAACAAGTAGGTTCTTATGCGAAGGGTGGAGGGTAGTGTGGCTTTCACGGCTCTCCGTGGTTCGAAAGTAGCAGCAAGGGGAGGTAATTGTCAAGATAGTGTGACAAAAAGTGCGAGCAGAGAAAAGACAACTCCTCAGCTAATTTTGTTTTGGCTCTTGATGTCTTTCATTTCTACCACCGTTCTTGTAAGTTCGATACATCCACCATAATCTCTGAAGACGCGTTAGCGGTGACTAGCGAGGCATATTGGCTGGATTGATCAATTTTTATCCGTTAATCCATCAGTAATCGTACAGTCTTACCAAGACCTCCCCACACTGATACTACAGATACACCATCGCAGAGCTTCTATTTTCAGCCTTTCATTAGGCGGTTTTTTGTTGCCTCAATCTGTCCAAATGTGTATCGAAGTGGAAGAAAGACAGAAGTTATCTGCTTGGGCTGAATTGTGAGGGAGGCAGAGCAGCACTGACAATGGGGGCAAGGTGGGGGGAGGTGTCACAACATGATGAATTACGGCAATAACTAGGTATCACTGCTCATGTGCTGATTGATCTTCGCTCCTGACGCTCGGAGCTTACAAACAAATTAAATCCAAATCAAACTTTTCCCCCTTTTCACTGGCAGTTCAGCTGAATCCAAAATTTGACTTTCCGAGTCTGAGACTGCACCCACACAAAGAGGTAAGGTTTTTTCAGTGACACTAAGTTTATTTTAATTGGTCAGGTCAGGTTAGTCATCTATGGCTTGAACCAGGGGCCTTGATGTTTGAACATAACTATGGGCGTGAAGCGCCACAAACGCCTGACACCAGACGTTTGTTCGTGAGAGCTGGAGGTGTATTCCCTTTCTCGAATGCCAGCAAACCCACCCAACTAACACCTTCAAAATTTATTGTAAGAAGATAAGGCACGCCATGATGCAATATACGGGGAACAGTTCTTCATACAATAAATTTTGAAGGTGTTAGTTGGGTGGGTTTGCTGGCGTTCGAGAAAGGGAATACACCTGCTGGGCCAATACAGTGTGCTAATATAATATGTTACGCTAATCACCGACGGAATAAAAACCATCCTTTATTTCCTACAGCACGAGACTAAAGCTTTGTGAGGTTTGAGATTCAGGGATTTGGAAAGTGCATTTGATAAAGCGCCCCCTCCACCCCACCCCCGCGATAAGCCCCCCTGTGCGCGACTTGTACCACACTCCGTATGCTTTATGTCCCAAGTTTCAGCGATTTAGTCGGGGAAATCTGTCTCTCCCAAATAAGGTGGTCGGTAAAGACTTCTTGCCCCGTACTTCACTTACCCATAGCACCATCTTTTCCAAAAACTCAAATTAAAGATGGCGGAATCAAATGGAAGTTTCTATTGGTTTTGTGTGAAATTGGACGATAAGTTATTCTCAACTAGTTTAGAATACGAAGTGCTTGTGATACAAGCCTCGACTTTATTTTCCAAATTCCGCAGCCGCCCTATCTGCAAGCCTTACGGGGACTGACGCCTATCAGGCATCTCTAATCTACCTTCTTGCCTCCTCGGCTATTTATCTTCTTCACCGCTCGATCCCGTCCGGCCCAGCAGTCGCTGCCCTGCTTCTATTTTCAAACCTCTCTTTTTTTCGTGTCATGACTACAAATTATTGCTGTGATCGATATAAGCATGGCACGAGCACTATTAACCAATAAAAAAATTACATTGTAAATAGGTAGAAGAGGCATAAAATTTTCCCCAACTCAAGAAAGGTGCAACAGAAAAGAGGTACAACACCCACAGCTTTTGGATCAGTATTTAAAGCAGCAATGTAGGTAACATAGCCAAACCCGGTGTTTGTCTCGCGGCACTATATTTTGATTTAAATCCCGTTTCTTCAGAGAGGTTTAATGACGGAGTCTAACGATGATTAATTGTGACACAAGCAATTATTTTACAGGGCAATTTATCAACCCAAAAGAGGAGTTAAATCTTGCTTCAAGAGGAATCTACCTGGTTGGATCATCCCTTTAGTTTATAATTTTGATACATGTAAACTCTCTCAATTTGTTACCTTCAGTTACTCGTTAGGCCACGGAGAGCTGTATGAAATACACAGCTCAGTCTTGGGTCAACAGTTGCGAAACTAATAGTACGTCTTTATGTATCAAGAGGAAAGAGGTGGACACACTAATGTGGTGGATTGGCACTAACGGTACTCTCCTGCAACCCGTCCCCTTAACCAGAGGTTTAAGAAATCCACAAACTAAAAGATGAGTTAACTTCTAGATAACTGTATATTGCCTAAAACAAACAGTGCACAGTGCAATAGCCCGGCCGAATACTGGACTAAATTTATTCGAGAAATCTATTAAAACACCTAGCGGCAATCGCTGAATAATTTTGTGGGAACTGAATTTGGATAAATGTTGATGGTTCCAAACCAACAACCTTCTTTAAAACGTCAACCTTACTACGGACCTCAGGCACGACAATATTATCTAAAGATAGTATACAACCCACTTCAACTTCAGAGTTCTCAGAACACTCATGGGTAAAGATGATTTTTTATTTCTTTGCGTACGAATAAAATATGAAATGGAAGATAACAAAGTTCTAAGTATCAAGAGACGAAGATTGTATGTTATCTTTAGATATCTGTCATGTCTGGCAACCCTATTAAGAAACTGAGGAATGTCTATTAGACTTGACAGATTAAAAACCAACAACCCAAACATACGAGATAAAAAACCTAAAAACCGAAAAGGGAGTTTAACTGCCACCAAAGAACAGCTTACTTTTATCAAAAAGAAATAACGAGCACGACGGAAGAAAAAAAATCGCTAGACAAGCAAAGCAAAAAAGCAAATGAATATCTAATGATAATGATACGAAAATGAAATCAAAACAACTAAACTGAAACAATGCCAGACATGTAATGAACTATTATTCAACTGCAAATCACAATTTAGCGAAACGTTGTTAGGGATGATAACCCAAGAGAAGTGGGGACCATTTCTGGTACCGGGTACCTCCCCATTTCAAAATTTGTACGAATGCGATAAAGACAACAGATGTTATCAGGGTGCTCATCGCTGACAAGCCTTAAAAGAAATGGAAAAAAGTAAAAAATGGGTGTGCTAAGAGATCTTTCTGATGTAATGAAAAGATAGGGAATGAGCGTACTGATGATACCTCGGGTGGGGGAAAAGCAAATGCACCGCTAACAGCACACCGAATTAAATACTCAAAACAAATTTTGACCGATCGCTATTTTCTTTCTTATCAAAGTAAAAAAAAAGGAAGAAGACTTTTGTGATCTAGTGGCAAATCTGCTGGTTACGTTAAAATTAAATTGTACCAACGGTGAAAAGTTGAAGAGAAGGTAGTTTCATTCTGCTTTCACATCTCCAAAATGGGTGCGATGACATCTACGAATTTAGAGGGGAATCGCAAGTAGGGTATCATCATTCAGTCTTGGTAATTCCAGATATTTTGTTCCTTGCTGAAACAAATAGTTATGGAAAAATAAGACTCAACTCTCGGGAGATATTTACATTTTTTATTACAGAATACTTCGTTCAGAATTCCATTCAATCAACATCAAACATGTTGAATTGAAAATTATCTATAGCAGGCGGGCGTTTTCAGAAATACAGCAACTTAGCCGGTAGGTCCATTTAACTTCTATTAGGTAGTTGTTATATTTCAATCGAGGATTCTTTGGGCATTGGACTCCGTCACTGGACCCATCCAAACCCCATCTTTCAGGTATTACAAGCGAGTGGAAACAATATCTGACAATCAAACAGCATCACGGTTGTTCAGGAAGACACCGCAAAGCTCATAAGACTTCGGTTTCCTGATATAAAGGCAGACGTTCCCACAATCGTACCCATAAATTAGTGATAAGATGTATGCTAGCTGATAAGGATGGATGGCTTACCTTGGTTGGTGATGTCATTGATCAAGTTGTCCACTCTACCTTGGTTCTTCAGGAAGTGGGGTCGGATGTACCTGTTGTAGATCACCACCGAGCCGTTGCTTTGAATCGGCAGGAAGCACCAAATCAAGAAAGCACACTGAAAAAACCAATTAAATATATCGCTCGAGCATTCTGATGGAAAAGATTTGACTCGCAGTTCGTTTCTGACTAGTCCACTAGTTCCTAATATATATAAATAATAATAAAAGATATAAATCACATAAATATCCCACAGTTCCTTCAGAAACCAGCATACAGACAGAAACGCGACTGTACCTTGATTACTTATCCAGTCTTAAGGGCATTTCTTCTATCCACTGGCTAAACTAAAGCACTAACAAATCAAATGGTTACCTTAATGAGCCAATAAATAGGTATCCAACCGACGATGAAGTCAGCAAAGTACTCGATGAGGGAGAACCAAGCGAAAACGACCCAGTAGGTAAGCCATTTCGTGTCATCCTCCTTGGTCATGGTCTCTAAAGCTTTCATGGAGGCGTACGCCGGGTAGATGAAGCCGATGAGATTGCATACCAGCTGCCCACCGTACCCAAACACCAGGTAAATTGCAATGAAGGCAGCAGCTCCTGAAAATTTACAAGCCGGGGTCATTGAAAATCTGTTAATAAGCTACCGTGCGGTTCTAAACTACTAAAAAGCAGCGCAAAATTTTTTAAAAAGCAACACAGTTTTTACAACATTTATAATTTAGATGTTCCGGTATTCCAGAAATTCAATGAGAGAGTTAAAAATTTCATCACTCAGTTGAATCGTTGGAACATGAAATTTGTGATTGCTCCGTGAAAATAGGTGCGTGAAAGCAGCTTACTTTATTTCTACAAAGGTACCAATCTGTACCGCTACCTTACCAGCTAGCCCAGCAACCTGCATCCTCTTTAAAATTATTAATTTTAATAATTACCGTAATATTTGGGATCGATGCCGAACAACATTTTGGCTGAATAAACTAATTATAATTGAACCCCAGTTACAGTCTAATTTAGATCGAGCTTGAGGCATCGAGTTGGCAAAAAAACAAAGATGAGAATGACAACTGCCCAAGGACAAACACACGCACTTACCGATCGCAAGTTTACTCCTGCTTACCCCGGTTTTCTCTTCAACCAGGGTAATATAATGAGCCCAGGGTGCTTTATCATCGTAGAGAGCTTGACTGACACTCGTTCTAAGGGTCTGGAATTGAGAACTCATGATTTTTAAGTCACTGAAAACGCCTGATGAACACAACACAGCAGATTTTGGTTAGGAGGCTTTGTTGACTTGTTGTTGACGCCGGCTTGCTCCACCGCCTTTGAAACAGTGTCGCCATCTTACAAATTTTCCCGCCATTTTCAATAATACGAAAGATAAAAGTTTTAGGAGCCTTCAATAATTGCAAATTTTGACATCTTGTGTTTGCATTTTATTGGTAAATTTCAAGTTGAGCCATTTGAGGTATGTCGCACTAGAACCCTAATATAGTGTGACTCAGATTCTCAGGATTTATGTTAGACAGACCTTGCCCTTCTGAAGAGCGAGGTACCTACCTAATAACTACTATAGGTTGTAGTCACCAATTATTACACCACTCTGCTCGGCATCCCAGGGCCACTGCCATAATATTCCAGTCAAGTTTCACCTTGAACCCAGTCTGATAAATTGTAGAGGAAGGACGTTGTACTTACTAGAAAAAAGTAACCCAGCTGCATTATGTTTTTGTACCCACCTAGGTACTTCACCAACAGTTTTAGTCACCAGCCTACAGTAGGTAGGTACCTAGTCGTGTTACGGGTAGGAATCCTCCCTATCAAGTACCTAGGTACCAGGCATGGTAAGTAGGTAAATGAGAAAAAGAGACCTATACTTGACGTAATTCACTTAGGTACTTATAATAGCAAAGAAAATCACAAATTACCTACCATACAAATCAATAAGACAGAGTTTCAAAATTTCAATGTTTCTAGAATTAGGTACCTAGATAAAAGTTTGATTGAGGTAGGTAGAGTTCTGCCTTTATACTCCACGAGCTTGCGTATTTTGGTAGTAACCAAAGTGAACGATTAGGGAACTAGAGATGGGATGGAAAATAAGTAATGCTCTTTTGTCACTAACTCGCCACTATTTCATTACTAGAGCCAGCGTAATAATAGGTAGGTAGATACCCTGAGTTTTCGGATCTGAAACTCGCAGATTTCTTAAGTGAAAGCCATAATCATACCATACTGTCCCCTTCATAAAAAACGAAGCTGAATAGGTACTAAATACAGAAAGCAATAATTTACGTTTAAGGGAAAGTTTTCCGTTAAATAGCTATGAAAATAAATGACATCTGTAAAACACTAAATTATTAGATACTACTTTATACATTGTAAGCTTAAGCGAACATAACTTGTTACTTTAATGAGTTAAAATACAAACAAGCACTGGAACCATTTACGATTACGACTATTTACAGCTCACTAATTTGAGAATAAATTAGTCAGGTTGAATCAGTAAAAAAAATGACGCCAAGATCATATCGACCCAAGTTTACTTCTCCAATCTTTATACATTGTTATCCTCCATTGAAATATTCAGAAATGGCCTTTGCCTTGACAGTAACATTGAATTTTGCACTAGGCTGAGCATCTGTGGTTGAGCCCAAGAGAGAGCCAACTTGAAATGAAATGCCCACTGTGGGGCCAACTGTCAACGCTATAGAAAAAAACATTTAAAAGAATTCTTACGATCTTTTCACGCCTCTACAGACGCAGTAGATAAGTTCATTTGGAAACAGTTGGGAAATGGAAATAAGTTTTTTATTATTGCTGGAATCGATAGGGAGCAGTCCCACCTCAAGTATCAGTAAAGTCCAGAGGTTCTCTGGTTTGAGTGTCCAAATGACAACGAATGACGGGGACAAATGACAATACTTTGACGCAGCCTTTTATCGGACGAGATATGAGAGCTTATTTGACATTCAAACAGGACTGACATGGTCAATGAGCAGGTACACCAATAATCTAAGTTGGATTCTTTCATGTTGGTCAAATATTCGTTGCACTCAATTGTACTAAAGTAACTTTCAGTCCAACAAACAATTACGAAAGGTTTCAAAGAGAGTGTTCAGGATGTGATGAAAAATGGCAGGGCCCGGTAAAATCAATCCATGATCATACCACCCCTACTACTGTTAAAATCACGTAACATCAGCCTCAGCATCTTAAATTAAGAGTGCATTCAAGGACTTTACAGTCTCACTAGTCCTAGTCCTGTGTTTGGGGGGTTTTTCTGTTAAACCAAATCCAGTCTTTCCCTGATCAAATTGTGGAAATAATATAACCCATAGCATACCTCAATGGACTCGACAGGACAAATATACATCCAGCCGGGAAAGTGTTCTGTAGACTCTTTCTGGGAGAGACAAAGGAATTTTGCACCTGACAGTACTGAGGGAGTAGATCCTCCTTGAATGCGCTCTTATCAGTATCAGTAAACTAATGCAACTAACATTTATGGAATGGCAAAAAAAAATGGCTGAAAAACTGTTTAAAAAAACTATTCTAAATAAGACAGAGATCACGTAGTCATTTAAGTCGAAATTTCATTGACTTCCTCGCTTGACTGGTTTTTTTCTTCCGCAAGAGTTATCTGAATTTGATACTGATAATTGGTAAAATTTGTGATCCAGCAAAGGAGAGGAAAGCCAATTCTGCCGCTAGACGAACAGCTGACACAATTTGTCCCTTTTCAAACGGAATGGTGTAAACTTCTACAGTTTTAAGAGTCATCAAGAATTCACATAATTTTCGTTCCTTATTTACATATTATTTCAAAGAAAACTGTTTTTTTTTTGTTCTGAAGCATACAGGTGTAAGTTATTTTAACGTCAACAGCTAGTTCAATTTGTTGCAATTTCACGACCTAATCATTTTTCATTATGTCAGGAATCACTCGACTGCAAAATAACTCAGCAAATCAGTTTTGACGCTCAAATAACATTTTCTATTTCAGAACAAAAAATTTTAATCAGTATTCTCAGAAAGAAGTAATTAAGAAAGGTTAGCAAAGAGCATAGTATGGTGACCCTTAAGTAAGTATTATTTTCTAAATACAATCCGATAAAAATGTAAAAAATTATTAAGTTAGAGAAACATTGTAGAGTTGGGTTTGTACGGAAGGAGTACAGAGGAATGTAGAGCACTCGTTTCCAATTTCCAGGCCTTGCTATCCACTTCAAGATGAGGCAGACGATTCAGATGGTGCGAGCGGTTGACAAAACTGAAGATCCACACTTCTTCATGGAGTTTATAATTTTTTAGGGCAGGGAACAGGCTAGGAGAACACGCCGATTTGTAGAATCCTCACTAGTCTTCATCCCTACTTCAAAAAAGTCCTTTCTTCTTTTTACTCTTGTCCTTACCATCCACCAGTCTAAAGAAAAAAAAAAACAAAATCCAAACAGTTACAAAAAATTATTATCTAGGAAAATGTAAGTAACGACTAAATATGTGCAGTGCGAAGCATGAGACCGAGAAAGATTCCTACTTAGGGCAGCCAGATAACTTGCAAGATGCCAGCCTTCCGGACCGGCACATGACGCTTAGTAAGCGAGGTTTCACGTAGTTGTCATTTCTATTTTCTCAAAGTACGTAAAAAAAAACCAGCGCACTGATTGCGTGATACTTTGAATGTCTTGAGAAAAGGCTCTGTTTCCATTTTTCAAGTAAGGTTCTTGTATTGTGATCATTTATTACGCTGCTCTGGAAGTCAGTCAGCAAGCCCTAGGTCTAAGTACCTGAGTTTATCGGCAGTAGTAAGTCAGTGCTAATCTTGCGACAAACGGTGCGCTAACGATAAAAACTTACTAGAAACTAGTCGATGAAACTCAACAAAGATTTACATGGAAAATTCTAGGAATAAAATAGCTAAGGCCACACAAAATGGATGAAAAAAAAAAACTGGATTCAAATGTACATTAGCTGGGATGAGTGCCGCAAGCAGTCACGGCAGGGTTCGTGCGTACCAGAGGCCTCGGCAACCCTGGAAACCAGATAATCTGACCAAAGGGGGTTCAGACACAACTTCTACCAAGGTGTCGTCGCAATGCTGGGTTTAGCTAGCAAGGACGCACCCCACAATCCTCGAAAATGTCAGTCTAACTGTATGTCGGATGAAAACACCGCTAAAATCGTTCCTATTTCCATTTGAATTTTCCTTGCCAAAGGCGAAATTTCTGTTGAAACTTTAGATACAACTTACCAGTAACTCGTCGTATAACTTTGAGCCAGAAAAATAGACTCAGCGATATCTACCAGCAGAGTTGAGGACAGAGCCTATCGTATGCTTGATAATAAATAAAGCTTCTGCCAAATCATTTCCAGAACTTACTGGCTGGGTACCCGAAGTTGTAACAACTAGTCAAGAATAATCCTGTTATCCTGGGGATATACGTCCGCGCTAACTAAAACCAGCATACGGGAATACTCACTCTTTGGAGTTGGCCTCCAGCGAGCGCCGCCTCAGCTCCTCGAGTGTGATCCCATTGGCCATCTCCCACTGCTGCCTCTCCTTCTCAAACGTTCTTCGCTTCTCATCTAACTCCTGCATCTGCATCTCCAGACTCTTACGCATTTGCTCGTGTCTCCTTTGCAACTAAAAAGAAAAAGGACAATTAGTTGACAAATTTTGCGTTTGAAGAAGGGGCGACGCCTGCTTAGGGTACATGGCGAGTAGAAAACTAGCTGTTGTCGGCCGAAGGACTCCAGACCAAGAACGTGCTGAAGGAATCTGCTAAGGTAGACAGCAAGCCCAAATGGTCAGACATTTAACGGGAAAGGATGTTGGCTTGGCTACTTACGTCTGCTTCTGAATCCTTTAGTTTCTGTTTCTTTTCTCGCACTTTCATCTCAAACACTTGTTCCATCTCTACTTCCATCTTCTTCATTTTGAGGTCGTGTTCGCGCTTCTCTTCTTCCATTTGTGCCAACGGGTTCCTGCAAGCATTATCGTCAGTATTAACAAAATCAAGCTATAAAAACCCACCAACATGCAGCAGGTTAAAAATAAGAGTCATCACTGAATTTCGCGTTGATAAGAAGCAGCTAAGGCAAATCAGCGACAGGTTACAAGCAATGACGATAGGTAGACTTTGTTTACGTGCTATTTTTCTTAGTAATGAGATGAATGACCAGTGGCGCATCCAAGGAACATAGGCCCAGTGGGGCAGACGATATATAAAATCTTGGTGCGCCACTGCGAATGACATCCAAAAATGGTTCGCCGCCAGCAATATATAGGTACTTAGTCAAAAATGAGATACAAAATAGGCACTAGCACATTATCGATATTTTTCAATTGTTTCGTCCAAAATCCAAATATATCAATTTACAAAAACATTCCGATGAGTATTCAGTGACTTACCAAACTGTCATAAATGTGTTGGCGACTCCAGGCTGCGGTAAACTAAGATAAAGGATATTTCAATTCTACTTTCTTGCCTTTCTAATATTTTCTAGACCATTTTTGCATGCGCTCATGAGAATGTTGGTATTGCAGTGTGAAGTGAGAATGAAAATGAGTGACCAGAAGATGATTCGAAGCTAGGAATACGCCATAAGTGTATCCTGTTTCAACAAACATTGAGTTCACAAATCAAACAGCATAGAAAACTTAGGCAAAGCACGATGCAAGTTACCTAAAAAGAGTACCTAGCAACGCTTCTTTAGGAAATCAGAATAGCATGTAATATAAAGAAGGGGTCATTTACGGCTCTTTCCACCGTCAGGTGCATCTAATAACAATTTCAAAAGCAGCTATACTGGGTGCTGGGGTGAGCACCACTGGTTTCACCAAATCTTTTTAGGAATTTCTTGCTGGAATATTAGTTATCGAGATGGTGGGTTGAACGACTTATGATTTTACTACTAGTTTGCACCCCTTCAGTGGCAGTTTAGCCCTCCAATCTGCATTTTATTTAAACATTCTTGATTGAACCCTCAACTCATCATTTTATTTTTATCATGTCATGTCTCTTGGATCCAAGTAAAATTTGAAAAAGTAGAAGGCTTACTTGTTTCCAATCCTGGGGGGTTTGCCGTCGGGTGACATGCCAGCGAGAGCGCGGAACCGGAAGTTCTCGTAGTGCACGTTGTTAGTCACTTCCTTCAGGTCCTGCAGGTGTGTGCGCAGAACCATGTTACGCAGTGCGATGAAGTCGCAGTGCTGCAGGTTCTCCACTACATAACACCACAATCAGTTTACTAGTTTACAGAAATTACCAACTAGAGTTAGAAACTACAGTTATTTGCTCGAGTCACCTACTTGACGGAGCCTTGCTTGAGCTCAAATACGTCGTTGCATCACAACAATTTTTAAGTTGCGCAAATTAAAAACCTAGCTCATTCGTTGAATCCCTGGTTCATGAAATGGTTTATGGCGTTTGGTGTATTCCAAAACAAAGAACAGATAGTTTATGGGGTACCGATTCCTTCATTTTGAGTCATAAAGAGTGACAAGGGTCAATGTTAAGAATTACTTTCTTCTGGAATATAAAAAATCAATTCAACATCATTTTTTTTCCACGTTTTGAAAACAGAACCTACTCATGGCTAAACGACTGTGTACGATATTGTCGGGGGCCAGGAGTTTCAGTATTATAAAATGATCTTGGATTGTACCATCACCCTCCTTAAGTACTACATAACCGCTAACACACCTTCTGCTATGCCCCAAGGGTACTTGCGGCCCCGAACTCGCTTCCCGTCCACCTCCACGATGCAGTTTGAGCCCACGACAGCAAACGGGACGCGGTCTTTAAGGATTTTGTGCAACTTCGCTTCCTCCTCATCCTGAGTGTCGGGGAATTCGTAGATCTTGATTTTGTGCTGCGCGATTTCATTCAGTACCTTAAGTCATGAGAACAGTATTAACTTTTCGGTTTTCAAAATTTACATTTGCTAGATTAAGTCTGTCAATACATTGTTGTTTGTTGAAGTTTTTTTGGGGAGGTCCAAAAACCACTCAACTGTTAAATCACAACAATCAACTAGTTTAGCACGTTGAAAAGACAAAATTTCAAAATAAATAAATATCCGACAGTTTCCTAAGAAACACTAAATCTACAGCCTAAACCAGTTTCTAGGTCTTTGACGCAGTAAGACAACTAGACTATTCAACATTAGAACGCGAGGAAGCGTTATCATTTCTCAGGAAGAACTGGAACTAGCACGGAGTAGAGACTGTACCTGTTTCTTGAAATAGGCGCACTCCTCCGGGGTAAGTGTGTCGGCCTTGGCGATAAGGGGGATGAGGTTGACCTTATCGTGCAGGCGGCGCATGAGTTCGACGTCAAGCTGCTTGAGGCCGTGGCCGGAAGGGGCGATCATGTAGAGACAGCAGTGCACGCGGTTATCAGGCACCGCCTTGCGGTTCACGCGCGACTCCGCATTCAGGAACTCTTCGTATCGGCTCTCGATGTACTCGATCACAGGCTGCCAGCTATGGAACCACAAAGAAATGCGAGTTGTAATAATAAAGGCCATAGAGATCGAGAAAGAAGCCCACACGAACGAAAAGGGAGTAAAACCTGCAAAGAGGGGGAAAATACAGCAGAGCAAACTAGGTAGAGACACCAGAGTAAGCGAATTGTTTGCGTTAAAAGCACTCTCAAAATGTCAGCTTTTCCATCTTTTGGTATGGCTCCTGACACTCACCAACTAGTGTTGTCCAGAGAGTCACCAAAGCCAGGTGTGTCAACCACAGTGAGCGCGAGATGAACGCCACTCTCCTTCAGCAGCGTCTTGGTCGTTTCCACGGTTACAGTCTTCTTTGGCCTAAGTGACGGGCCAGGGTACTCGTTTGAGTAGACGTCGGCGAGGAACAGGGAGTTGATTAGAGTTGATTTCCCCAGACCGGACTCTCCTGCAAACATAACCATAATAATAATTTTAACATTTTTCAATAATTTACAGGATAACGGTTTTTCGAATATCTGAGTTGATCAAGTTAGCAGCAGTCAACTTTGAAGGAGGCGGAGATGGGAGAACGCTAAGGCGTTTCACATGTCGCATTTCAGGGCCCGTCTAAAGACAATGACAGCCATTGATACAGGAGCGAATGGGAGCAACATGAACAGGGGTCACGATGACGCAAGCTCGCTGCTAGTCTGCTAGTGTTAGGCCCTACACGGGTCAATGGGTGCCGGCGGCTTCATCTCTGATTCCCAAGTAACGCTAACTCTAGCAAAATGGTTTGGTTTTACGGAAAATGCAGCAGTACGGGCTTTCGAGCGTCTACGAGCCTCACCAACAAATCTATTCTTTTCTTTACATAATTATGTGGAAAAGGTTTCTGGAGTTAAAAATCACTCGATATTACTTGATTAATTCGTGGTATGGCCTTGAATAGAGGTAAAGAGATTACTGGTAGACACCAACTATTCAGTTTTACAGTAAGTTTACGATTTATCTTCAAACTGTTTTATTGGAATGACGCGAAAAAATAACCAACAAGGCCAGGAGTGCCAAGTGTTGTTAAAATCTTAAAAAGACCTTTTTCTCACTCAACCGGTTGTTATAGGAGGTAGCTACCAGCACTTTCCATAGCAAACCATGCCGGGTCTAGGTTTCAAAGGCGCTACGGGTGCTAACTATTAGTGATTAACAAATATTATCCTTGCTCTGAATGGCTGTTACCTAGAATCATGAGGGTGAACTCATAATCATTGGAGGCGATGTTCCTAAACGCTCTGCTGGACCACAATGCTTGACTCCTCAATGGAAAAGGACGTCTGAACACTACTTGATCGACTGGACTCATATACCCCATCGCACTGCAGATTTACTGATCACTCAACGAAAGGAACTGCTAAGCTAACTCTCAGATCCAGACATGTTGGCAACACATGTCAGAATAAACTGTCAGACAATCTGGGCAAATTCTCGACCACGTCAACCTCAGGAAATGTGGTTAGCGCGGCTAACCACACATCTGGTTGAGTGACACATTTTTATAAAAATTGACAGTGCGCTTGAAAAAAAAAATAAACAAACTTTAGAAGTTTCACTTATTTCAGTATACTTAACACTTTACTTTCTCATTAGCAGTAGGTTATACGTATACAAGTAGTATTGTAACTGTACGGGTTGTTCAAGCTCGCACACACACATCTTTAAAGAGACTAAAATTCACACAGGCACCTTGGAAAGCTGCACTATATAGTCTCAATTACGAGTAGGTATACACCTTGAGTTTGCTTTTCCAATGAAAACCCCGCTATTTACCCGTCAAGTATACGAAAACTGCCAGTCAGTCTACCCACCCAAGAATATATACTGATCCTGGCAGGCGTATGCACCATTCAACAAATTTTGACGAAAAAAGGTACGCACGGATGCACCTTACCTGGTTCATTAAGAAGAAACTTTTCACTTATAAAAGCTACGGCCATTAGTGCTAAAAAATTGGGGAAATTCTTACCAACAATCATGAGGGTGAACTCGAAGCCCTTCTTGACAGCCTTCCGGTAGACCTGGTTGGGCAGATTGGCAAAGCCCACGTAGCCATCCAACTCCTTGGGGCGCTTCGTTTCAGTCGGCTTCGCAAAAATCGGTGGCTTCACATTCTCACCGTTTTCACCGTTCTCCACAACTGAAGCAAAACAATAACTAAGTAGTAATAACCAGGTAATTACTATCTAAAAAGTCAATCTGTAAAAATAAGGAAACGTACCGAAGGTATATCAAAACCGAGATCAAAACCATTCAACTGATTTTTTAAACGCAACAAAAAATTCAGCGTGAAATTCAGGGAACTTACCTATAAGATACTATAATAGTGCAAAGGCGAGCATTCACTTTTTAACTAACTGTTTCTATAGAGCAGGTGGACATTCTAGACTCCAGAAACCTTCAAAATTTCTTGGGAAGGGAAATGAACTAAAATAACGATCCACGAATGTCCACCTACGCTGGACGGATAAAAAGCAAAGTAGTGCTAGCAGTAATCTGAACTAAATGAAATAATAAGCTTCAGTTAAATGCAGGGGATCGAACAGCAATGCATGCAATCTTTGAAACACCCACACTTGTTTATACGACTCATGCTGACTTTCGCATCAACTCCACACTACATCCAAAAGAGCACTAAGCCAAAAGGTAAGCTTGAAAAGAAGTGACATTTAAAAATGCTCTGTGGCGGGTTACTGCGGTGCTTTGCCCTCCCCTGGGACACACGTCCGTTTCCAAAATGTCAGAGTCGATCTAAACAATGCACGAAAGAGAAACTTTCATTTCTTTGTCTTCCAAATGAAAATTTCTTCCGGTCTCAATTTTGAAATAAAACTAAAGAAAATCCAAAAAGAAGCCAGTGTGAGTTTGTTTACGGATATCTGACTATCAGTGTAAACAATCATTATTTCAAAGCAGCCTCTATAGCCTAGTCAGTGAACTTATGAGAAAATTCAAAATCCCACTATAATTAGGTATTTGACTCACACAGCACGCAGGTATAATGCATGGAAGGTATGCAGGACTGACCACAGGTACTATCAACTGACACATAATCGGGCCACGTAAGACTTACTCATGTCCATGCCTAACTGCAGTAGTCACTCTCTAAATGCCTATCTAGGTACACGATAGGTAAACGTAGGTAGGTATACGCACGGCGAACAGCACGTGCTAAATGGTATCATCGAATAACAGCCTCCATCCGGACCTAACTACAAAGATAACCGCACAGGATGTGAAACAGTTTTCAAGTGTGCGTAACGAAGTATAGGATGCACAAAAAAATTAACTACAGTATACTCTTATGATTTCTTAGGGATACAAGCGAGATTATCTCCAAAAGACATTAAGTTATTTCGGAGACTCCCAAGTTTGTTCACATTTTCTGCTTTACTTGATAGTGTACTTCTGCACTGCGAACGGCTACTTATTTTTAATTTATTCCCTCGGTTGACGATGGAAACCAGACAATTTTCAAGGCCACGCCTCGTGAGCAAAAAATGCCAGTTCCTTGGAAGACACGCGAGTAAAAATATAATAAGGGGAAGAATTCCAAGAAGTGAAGACAGATTTTACAGCTCATTACCCCGAATGAAGGGAACTGGGTGAGCCTTTATGAGTTGGCCACAGCTGCAGTGTGTTACATCCAGCCAACGTCCTACATCCGAGTGTTCACTACTCTTCCAGGTTTTCCCTTTGTAGATGACTTTCTTTTTTTCTAAGGTAAAATGTAAGTTTTGTTTACAGTAGGAACCTCACAAAAAAAATTCTGAACCAATGCGTAAAATACCTGGATTATCATTTATCATTATTAAAAAAAAAAAAAAAAAATAGAACAGGCAGCTCAATCAGTGTTTCACACTTTAGCACCGCCTTATTTTTCAGGAAGGACAAGGTTAAAAAATAGTATAGGTACAAAAAAGTCGTCTTCAAATGATGGAACCTTCTGACATGCTGCCATACATGCACAATGATGCCATCAACTTGAACAGCAGTGCCACAGAAGCCAGCTGCAATTCTGATAAAAGTGATAAAATACGGAACACGACGCAGTTTCACAAGCATGCTTTTCAAAAATTAATGCAACGAACACATCGAAGAATTTTGGTAATTAAATAAGTAGGAATGTGGTCAAAGGAATGAATCAGGCAAGGTATGGAAGTTTTAGTGGTGAATGTAGCACTCTCACAATGGTCCTCAAGGGCGTAAGAAGTGGGGCGTAGGAGGCGAAAACCACCCGCAGGTTTTTTCTAAGGGGAGAAGGGGCGTCCTATTACCAAAGTAATCCTCCCCCAAGCTGAATATACTTCTGACGCCCTTGTATGTTGGATACTACACGTTCAAAAACCATTAATGTCACGAGGTTCAAGACTTCTTTACATCTGTGATGCTAGTATAGACTTCTTCTAGCAGTTCTAGTAATCACAGCGGTCTAACACTTTTATCTTTCCAGATTTACAAAAAATCAGAAACCACGAAAGAGCAGTTAAAGAAAAGTTTTAGTAAGATAGGTTTCTGAAGAGCACACACGGCTGGTTCCCATTGTGCAGACCCAGAGGTCACCGTCTTACCTCGCTTATTGAGGGCGTCTTTGAGAGTCGAAGGGTTGGGCATGGGCTGGGACAAGGGGGTGGCGGAGGCAACAGGACCATTGCTGGGGGGTGGAGGGGGGGCTGCTCCACTACCAGGCAGCTCGTTCTTAAAGAACAACTCACGTTTGCTTTGCAACTGAAACAGACAAAGGAAAAACACGTTAGTCAAAGAACCGCTACAAAATGTGCTCACTCACTGCCAATCAAATGATTTTTGTCAAAAAACCAGTCCAACAAAGAAGTAATAAAACAGTAATAATAACTCAGTGTCTGACATATTCCACTGTACTATCTACGGATTGAGATAAACTCAAATACTATAAGGCTGCATGGCAATGGCCACGAAGGGGGATATAGGATCGAAAGTAGCTTGAATTTTGTTTTGATGGCAATGACTATATGAGGCCCTCTGGATTAAAACGGAAGATTCGTCGCGTGCGGCTGGCTAGCGAACCATAACGTTAGTTCCAGCCATGATAAACAAAAAGCGAGGGGAGCCATCAGCCGTCTCTGCGGTAGGTATTTTTAGAAAATCGCTTCCATATGCCCCCTTGAGTCAGTTCATTGAGAAACTCCTACCATGGCATGACTCCCCCCATTTCAAGACAATGATATGTGGGGTATGGGAATTAGCTGAGTGGTCTAGAAGTTACGTAAATATAGAAGATCTAGCCTTCTTTAGACTATAGAGGAACCCTCAAAGCCGAGCATGCCACCACCTAATAAGACAGGACCCATAGTTTGACCAGGATGGACATACTAACAGCACACATGCTGAGCACAAGAAGCAAAAGAAACTTTGAAAATCACTGAATGAGTTCCTTGGGATAGGCTCAAGTGACGAAGCCGACAAAGAAAATATTTTCTGCTCCTCATCGCACCCAATTTCCGGTAATGTCTTTCGGAAGCCTCACCCAGCCATCAGAGGCGAGATTTTCAAACCTAATCGTTCCAGTTGCAGTCAGTCGAGTTCAACGAAGCGTTTACACTCGAAACTACCCAATAACCAGGTCTGAGAGCTATCATTAGCTCGACACGTAACTACTTTTACCGACAATTGAGATCGCCGCACACACCACAAAGTGCAATTTTCCAGAAGTTATCGAAGGAAGCACCAAGAAGGTGGGGCTAAATTCACAATTTTCGGATTGCAGTACTTGAGAGACTCAGGTATGTTTTTAAGTATACAACTGCTGATATAGAAGAAAAGAAAATGTGTAAATGTATAACTCGATTTCTCATCTGATGCTCTTTTGGTATCAAATTCCGTAACCCCGCCCCATGCACGCCTTATTTCAATCTGCAGTACAACCCAGACACTGCGAGGTCCGAAATTAAGCGATGCTGCGATCGAGCTGTAGGTACCCAAGAACATTTCAGTCAATTTTCCTGACCGGCACTTGTGGACTTTTGGCCGTTTTAGCAATGAATGAGCTTTCCAGCGTTAGTGAGCGGGTAGATTGAGCAGGTCAGAGAGCGACATGGCGCATGCTCACACGTACTTGTATATCGACCTACACATTTTGTAGTCGCAATCTCCCTTTTCTCGCGATGAATGGCCAACAATGTGGCAATCTGCCACAAGAGTAATCAGGAAAAAAATTTCATCACTGAGGGAACAGGAACAGGAACCACTCGTTGGGAATCTCGTTGGGAATCATTGTAAATCTTTATGAAATCTCAGGGAATCTTGGATTTTTTTTTGGAGTGGTTACCCCTTCGGAGTTCATCTTTCTATGAATATCGTTGGGAATCTTTGGAAATCTTTATGGAATCTCAAGGATTCAAGGGGCTATGGGCTATGGGTATAGGTCGTATCATGGCGTCTTCAATATACCAATACCTCATTTATAAAATAAGCCAAAGCAAAACATGGAAAACTGTATGATGGACCAAACTTTTAATCCTACACTAAGGGTGCGTTGGCAATCCTTATGTAGTGAACCTACACCCATACCGTTGTACTAACTGTGAGTGGAGTAACCTTGGCAACCAGCATATAGACATGGGATGTCTTATCAGCCGGAAACCCACACATATGTATGTCCGATAGCTCTGCTATGGTTTGCTTTGCTCAGTTCGTCACGCCTGCATCCCAGTAGAACAAACATTCGTGACTAAGGCATACCTGCTTTAGGAAATGTACCGTAATAGGGGATTTACTCACTCCAATATGTCCTGACTTAGGATTGCCATTACAGGTGACACTGCTTAAGTAGGGCAACCCGTTTTGGACTACCTTCAAGAAAACTATGTTGCCTAGACATCATTTCAGAGTTTCGTAAATTCAGCTGCCTGCCCGGCTACAACCCAGTAAAGGCCGGTCCCAAAAGGACCTTTGGATCTGCACATGTTCATGTGACAAACTCAAAAAATGAGGGACTGAGGGAAACACTGTCAGACCAGTCGAGAGTACCGATTAGGATCCTTGTGCAACAACATGTATAAAACGTCCAATTTGACACCAAGAGGACATTTTGCGGTCATACGCCAGGTTTCTCCGTCATTTCTTCCTTATTTGGCCTCGCCACAACGACAGGTTTGTCCAGTTGATATACCTAGGTACCATGTCAGCTGTCGTCAACCAACAATAAGTAGCCTGCCGAGAGCCAAGGCACGACAAGTCCCTTAAAGAATAGCTGGGGAAAATAATACGTTGTTATTGATTTTAAAAGGCGTCATAACTGAACTGCCCTTGGAATAGATGACATTTTAACAGTCCTGAGATAATGCTACCAAGAGACAGAGATTGGAGCTGTAGTGGTATTGGAAAGGAACGCAACGTAAGTTCTGAAAATAATAACATTGCATAGGCATGGCGTGCGAGTCTGAGTGACTGATATACAAGCCGAATCGCCAGCTACATTCATAATTTCATACTGTGCACGTTATGGGCCAAACACTTTGTTTATAGGTTTGTAACAAGTTAACCATGTGAAGGCGCCTTTATGTAAATATTTGTTCATTTAGATCTGACATCTGGCACAGCAGCAGGCGACGGGAAGAGTCGGCCAGTGCAGGCAAGGGGGCAACCTACAGCCGCTTGTCTTTATTTTCCAGGTTCGGCCCATTTTTTACGGAAGACCACTGTTTTCCCACTGTTTCAGTGAAGAAGAAACCGTATACAAATTACAGAAAGGAATACAAGAAGGGAAATTGAGTCAATGTGGTGCGGATACCACCCTCAAGCTCATATTGCCGGGGAGGGTTGGGGGTGACCCACGCCTCCACGTGGCCACCCCTGGTTGCCGGGCAACTCAGGAACCCCCCAAACTCCCCTGAGCCCCAAGGGGTGCCACCCCCACTAGTCTGTCTCATTTTTCAAATGCCCCTTTTCGAACCGTCTTATATTCGACCCTTCCCATCACCTGTTTAGCGAAGCCCTACCCTGACTTATAACTTCAAAATATGCTCTTCTCAGCTCTGAAACACACTGGTTAGCACTCTTTTGATAGGGTTCGATCTTCGATCCCACTCACTAGTCTCACAAACATTTTCTATGTCCTCCTTAACGGTGCAGTTAAGTGGCATGTTTCACAGGGGCTGCAAGTCCCCATCGTGTACTAAGGGAGCTAATATTTGGTAATGATACCAGCTGAACACATTGGGTGAAATGGGTCTTTTCTTTCCTATCGCAGATCCAACAATTTACCTACACAAGAGCTCAAGATCGTCTTCATCGTCTTCGTCGCATCTCCATTCAAATATCTTTTTATCTAACCTATACTCTTCTGACAGTACGTTCCACTGTTGCAACTCGTTTGATAACTCACCGGAGCTGTCTTTTCATCGGGCGTCCCCCCCGCCTGGCCGTTGACAGATGGCCCAGTAACCGGCCCTTCGAAGAGGCGCTGCCGGTTTGCAAGTCTGTCCAAACTGGCCAATCTATAGGAGGCCCCAGCGCCACCAGCGCCATATCCCTGGTACTTGGGAAGCAGTGGAGGCTTTTCACGGGGGCTACTATACCCAAATGAGCGAGGGGAATCTTCTGTACTACCTTTCTCCATTGTCACTGTCACTCACAAGTCTCATCACTCGCGTCTTGCTAATGATTTACCACCGGAAGTCTCTCACAAGCAGAAGATGCGTGGGTCGTGGATACTCAGAGATAACCAGACTCCAATCAATACAGATATTATTATCGCTTACACCATTCCTGTTTATATTCAAAACAATGACGGTTTAGCTGAGCAACATAACGCAGCTATTATGTTTCAATGAAGGGCAAAAGAAAACATGTTTTTGACAAAGAAAAAGAATCTGACTTCTTGTTGCATGAATTGTACCCCTGAGATCGATATGCAAAGGTATTTTTAACAATATCCGTGCTTTGAATAGGTCGCACTTGAGTCACGACAACATTATGAGGGGGAGGAGTGGAGTTTTTAATATGGGGTCGAAAAGGGAAACAGCTTAACTCTTCACGAACGCTTGAAAACTTCGCGCTAATTATGAGAGAATCTTGCAACCCCTCTCAGCAGTTAGCAGCCACCGTATAGGTATGTTCTGCTACATGAAATACGCGTAGTTTCTCGAGATCCTGATCCACGCCCATTCCACATCGTACGGAAAAGAATAAGAGACGGAGAATAATAAAAGGGTTTGTTTGTACGGAATACGAAGAATGGTTAGGGGCGATACGGTAGGGCAGGGCAGCATCGGGGGAACTTCCGCATGTCCAAGTTATGACAATTCCGGTAGTAAAAATTTAAATAACGTTAAAATAAACACTCTGATTCCTCATTCAGTAAAACTGAAAGTATGTGGTGTACCTGATCAGTGGTACATTAAACCTAACTCTCTTTGAGAAATTAATGCAACGTTGATGACCAAAATAATCACTTCACGACAGTCACATAGAACTTGACAAAACGTATGAACGCACTGATCTCAACAGTTGCAATAACGGTGTGATTTGAGATAGGGCTCACTGACAACAATACCCTCGCGGTAGGTCGCCGATTCGCCGGCCGTTTGCCGATCGATGATTCCAGCGCCGCGAACCCAACAAACCCTAGCTGCCAGCTCCAGCACGGGACTGAGCGTGAGCTGCTTAGTGCTTTCCTTCTGCTACTAGCCTGGGAGGGGCACTATCACCCAGCCTATGAATCATGCCGGGGCCGGTACATGGGATCAAATCACATCAAACCAGCTTTCGGGAAGATGATTCATGCTATCATGCTTGCAGTTGCAATGTGAATTTTATCTTGCACCTTGTAAATAAGGATGGTCCCTGTTATTAGGGATTACTTGAAAGTATTGCGACCCCTCTGCCGCGGCTTCTACGAACACACATAGGTACTGTAGCTGCAAGCTATTCACGGGAAGAGCTACCCAGTGACTCAGATCTAAGAACCTGGCATCGAAACCTGGTAGAGTACCCACATTAGTCACACTGACAATGATTCAAGGAGCAAACACTTCATTTCATGAATGGAGCTCTGAACATAAGGCTCTTGAGCTTCGAGTCTGTGAAGGGCTAAGTGCTCACCCTTCGCAGAAAATCACAATGGATGGCTTAACACAAGCGTACGGAGTTCAGAAACATACCATATACACAGACCACATACGTTCTATTCTATTCCGAACTCGAAGGCAAAAACTGGAGGAAAGTGACCAATGCCAAGGCTATTTCAGACTGGTCTTAAAACCTAGAAAGCAACATGACCTTACTACTTCAAGATGACTGCATACTGGAATCATGTTCTTTTCGCTCTTGGCCCCACGGCTCATGAACCTGTTTAATCGAAAAAATATGGAGAAGAACTGAAATAACAGCAGCAAACAATGTGGTCCAGATGGCTACATCTGAATTCGGCCCTGATCCATCCTCTCAGAATTTGAAAAGGGACAAGCCTCACTCACCAAACACAACTCACATTAGGAATCGATGGAGGGCGCTTCCACTCTCCCCTCATAACTGTCTCCACTTCAACTCGCATATTGGAAACCATTATCCGATACTACATCATTCCAAACACATTTCAACAATTAAAAAAAGTAAAGAAAGAAAATAATCTCCACAGCCATTAGGGTGCAATACAGCTACACCCAAGGTGGCTTGATGGTCAGCGACCGTAAACTCGCTATGCTAAACGCCCGTCTTGCGACTAATTTTCAGCAATCATTTCAAATTAAATTGCTTTTCACGAACTCCGTTCAAAACAGTACTAGCGTAGCGGCACCAGGATCTACGAAAACAAGAACGACTGAAAAATGATAGCAAACCCATGACAGGATACCGGCATAATAAAGGCCAATGTGCGACTGAGGCCGGCATAACAATCACAGCTGGCTTCGGCTACCATGAATACTAAAATCTTCCCATGCACCTCTGACCGGTATAGCACGTAACAGTTCTCCGCCTCATTTACAATCAGCTGTACATTAGATACTCACGTTTCAACTTATTCCAGGCCCAGGCATAGGAACCTCAACACCAAGGGTTTTGTTCCGATATTAGCTGCCTACGTCCATCAGACACAGTGCAGGTATCAGCGCTATCGCTCTTAAGAACGTCACATCGTTCACCAACGCCCTTACAGTCAAACTACCTCCAGAATCCAACTAAGAAGTTATAAGGAAAAAAATCCGATACAGTTTCGAATGGGCCTTATTGTGGGATACAGGGTGCCACCTTTCCAAACCTGTGCAGAGTTATATGAGGTTAAGAATCACGCCCAACAAGCCAAAAGTTTCAGTTTTTCCTAGACCAGTGAATTTTAAGAATATCCGTCAGGGTCAGATTTTGGGAAAGCACTGGACTGGACAAGATTCACAAGGAAGAATTAAAACCTAGGTCAGAATCTTGCCACTGCGACAATCTGGCAGACGCTTTCAATAAAACTGACCTAAAATTAACTATCAATAATTGGCAGGTGCTCAGAAGCCGTTGTAATGTCTATTTATTTCCTACTAGGACAATGAACTTGGTCTATTTGTAGCACCAATATAAAGCGGATATAGCCGAGGTCAAGACGATTCTAAAGATAACTAGTAAATGTTTGGTAAGTACTTACAGCTGCAGTATCATCGGTTTCCATCGCAATTTGAGGTGCAGCCCAGGTCAACCACGGGAGCAGAGTGAACGAAGAACCGAGAAAAGAAAACAGGTTTTTCAATGCCAGCAATGTTCACTCAGTATGACAAGAAACTTAATCCGGAACAGTCGAGATACATCTATTGTTATAAAAGCCTAACTGACGCACAGAGGCCAGTAGGCAAGGTACCTGGGTACGACAGGTACATTGGGAAGATATTCCCACTTCACGCCCAACTAGCACCCGGTTAAAACCAGCAACTTGGGTGTTTTAACTGTGCGATACTGGAACGGGAATAATCTCTTATTAGCATTCAGATAGATTCGCCAGTAAGTTTTTTGACTGGCCATCAAAAACAACGGATGAACGTCATACCTTTCTCCGGATGAGACTACCTCACATCTCTAGAATCCAGTTACCTAGGTAGGTACGAAAGGTACGAATACAGCCCATGTCATTATGGTCGGTTTTGGCGCCAATCTGGACCGAAGTATGTATAGAATAGAACAGAAAATTTTCTTACCGTTTCTCTGCATGATGAAGGAAGGACTTCAACAAGTATTACACCATTTCCCACAAATATTAATAAAATTAAATCATCATCCACAAGAAACCAAGGTTGAAAATCTCCAGTTGGCGTTGAGGCGTTACACCCCGAGGCCACCCACTTCACTTTTGACAGAAAGTTATCCCCAAATGGCTATGGGATCACTTCCTAGGATCAAGAAGAAGCTACTATCCAGTAATTGACGTAATTAAGTACATATTTTGCACTAAAAACACAAAAATAAGCGTAAATGTTCCGAAAATTGCTGTTTCTCAACGAATACAGAATACAATACCAACGTAAACACAGAACAGGCCCTCCCACTACAATGACACCGAACAATAAAATAAAATATTTTTGTGTTAAAACGTGGAAAAATATAACTTTTTGGAAACTTTAGTATAAATATAATCTATAATTATAAATATATAATAGTTTTTTATATTTAATTTAACAAACATTAATAAAATATAAATTATAATTTTGTCGCCGAGTTGAAAAGTTGTCGCAATATCGTTAAAATGAACACAAACTAAAAACTAAACTATCAAAGCTTGTTTACTTTCCCGGTGTGGTTGGCTTCAATTTGTGTAGTTATTAAATCAATATCATGCTAAAAGAATCTACTGGTAAGTATTTTTAGTTTTAAAAATACATAAGTGGCTGCAGTAGTGTAACCGTTCTATTGACTTGAATATTTCCCATTAAGATAGTTTTAACAGGGGACGTAGGTACAAAGATAGTGTGGAAGTAGCTTGCCCCCTAAAAGAACAGTTTTTATGACAACGCTTTATTATTTAATTAATTGTTTAACTGACTTACCGATGTTGATTGACTTGTAGCAGTAAACGATGGAGAAGTGGACAAATCGAGGGATCCTGGTCCGGACCCGACGATGCCTGTTACACGGAAAGGGATTCTGACATCTCTGGTTACTGGAAAACAAATGGAAATCCCCGAACAAGATCTTGTACGTATTAAGCCTAGATACAAGAAGATTAAATGCTCTTCTGTGACATCTCCCAAAACCCGAACACCATTGCCATTTCGAAGATTTATTTCTTTCCAAAGGCAGTGATGGTAATGGTACGTCGGTAGGTAACGATAACTAATACCTAGCTTCAATTTCATTTTAGATTGGCCGCTGCAGATTCGTCTCAGAGTTTGAAAAGATGAACCGCATTGGCGAAGGGACATACGGCATCGTCTGTAAGTAATCTTAGGACTACCCTATTTGTTTTGTAAAACAAACCTAAGAGATGTGTATAGTGAATGCCTGTAACGCATTATTAATGCATTTTCGTCCTTTTCCAGATCGAGCTCGAGACACAACAACCGACAAGGTGGTTGCTTTGAAAAAGGTGCGCATGGAGCAAGAAAAAGATGGCTTGCCTGTTAGCGGATTGCGGGAAATTTCTGTCCTTTTGAATTGCCGACATGAGAACATTGTGCATTTGAAAGAGGTTGCGGTTGGACGCAGCTTGGAGAGGTATAATATCCATGTTATTTATTGGGGAAGCCTAAGTGCCGTAAAATGAAATGTCGTGGTCGTGTTTCGATAAAAATCGTGAGAAATATACAACAATCGCCTGGACATTTGGCGTTCGTAATATTTGATTTTTGTCAGTAAAAAGTGCGTCGAATTACTCGCTCCTAACATTAATCTCAACATAACAAACCTAGTTTCTGACATTAAAAAGATATTATATTTTAGAACAACCTATCCAACCATTATTGTATGGTGCCACTTCTGCCGTTTTTGTATTCACCATTGTCTTTGTTTTTGAAGCATCTTTCTGGTGATGGAATACTGTGAACAAGATCTGGCCAGCCTTCTGGACAACATGCAGACTCCGTTTACCGAGTCCCAAGTGAAGTGTATCATGCTCCAGGTGTTGAAGGGTCTCAAATTCCTCCACCGCAATTTTGTAGTCCATCGGGACCTGAAAGTGTCCAATCTTCTCATGACAGACAAGGGATGTGTTAAAATCGGTAATGTGGACTCATTCATTACTTGAAGGTATACTTTAATTTTCCATAGCGGTGATCAGACCAAATTAATTTCTAAAATTTCTAAACGTTCTATTTTTTCGTGTGAAGATTTGGCGAACCAAAAATGAGAAGTTTTAGTCCACCTTGCATATTATTGGTTTTGTTTACAATTAAATTACAAGGCTTCCAATAAATTCACTTTCATAAAATCAATTGAATTAAAAATTAAAGGGCATTCTTAAGTTTTTCTTCATCGTTCGAAAGTCAAATCATACTGGGCTTTCAAATTCCCAAAAGTATTCAAATTCATAATGGCAATATTTTTCAGCGGACTTTGGATTGGCACGATGGTTTGGCCTTCCCCTGAGGCCAATGACCCCAAAGGTAGTAACGCTGTGGTACCGTGCACCCGAGCTGCTGCTACAAGCGAGGACTCAGACGACGAGCGTCGACATGTGGGCGGCTGGCTGCATACTGGGCGAACTCCTAGGTATTTCTACTAAGTGTTCGTACTTTAAGATCGAGTGAGTTCGATCAATAAAGAATTTTCGTTAAGTCACAAATATTACACTACCGACAAATTCTGCTATCTGCTCGCAGGGCATCGACCCCTTCTCCCAGGACGCTCCGAAATTGGCCAACTGGAGCTCATTGTGGATCTTCTTGGGACCCCGTCTGATGCCATTTGGCCAGAATACTCCTCGCTGCCGGCATTGGCAAACTTCACTCTTAAACAGCAGCCCTACAATAATTTGAAGCAGCGATTCCCGTGGCTTTCCGCCGCTGGATTGCGCCTCCTCAACTTCCTGTTCATGTACGACCCGAAAAAGCGTGCCACCGCTGAAGAGTGTCTCCAAAGTTCTTATTTCAAAGAACCCCCTCTACGTGAGTCCAAGTGTTTTATCTAGTCTCTAGGAGTTTGAACAATCTCCTGATTTGAGCAGCCCATGAAAAGCTGGCCCTAACTCCGGTGTTAAGCAGAAACGTAGCTACCTAAAAATGAATAATAATAAGTGAATAGTTAGCTGATTGTGCAAAATCCCGTTTAAGTATTTACAGAAACCTATAACATAAAATTTACTTATCTACGTATAACAGAATCATATTTTTATTTTTTATTCCAGCATCTGACCCTAAGTTGATGCCATCATTCCCTCAGCATCGAAACCTGAAGAATAAGCAGCCAGCTCCCCCTCCAGAGGTGCCCGTTATGGACCAAACTTCTCAATTACCCGCCATCTCAGACATTGTGAGTAATCGACATTGGTATCGGGATATCACATTAACGTATCGTCACGTTGGCTGATAGAACATATTTGTAAGGAACACCAAACACCAATTGGTTTGGTAGTAAACCCACTGGTCTGAAACGGCAAAATCACATTTCTGATTGTGATGACTAATGCCAGCTTTTCTTTTCGTTATAGCTTGGATCTCTCGTCAAGAAGAGGAAGCTGGAATAAAAATTGTATGGCGCACTTTGTGTTGTGAATGTGAAATGTACGGAGCCGTGGCAGGGTCCGAAACTCCCGCCAGTCTAAAGTCTTAGCCAACATTCTCCCAAGATTTTTTGTCGTAATTGAGTGAGCTTTTAAGCCACCAGAGTCAAGTTCTGGAATGTGAAGTCTTAAGTCTTCCGTCTGATCCCAAAGAATCGACGCAGAATGGTCGTCCTAGGTCCTGTGGTTGGTTTGGTTGACCCGTGTACCATCAACATTAGTGTTCATAATGGAAACGGTACGGGTAGCAGGAACGCATAAATACCTTCCTACTTGTCAGATATTGTAATACATTTGACATGAATTTCCATTAAAACGAATTTGTTTGTGACTTTTTGTACTCGGCATTGAAATTTTAAAATTCCTTTTTGCATTCTCGCATCGGTGCTTTTCGAGGACATTATTGCTGTTGGTGGAGAACTGGGTGTTCTTTATCCGTACCTGCCTATCTACCCGACGTCTGCGTGTGTGGCAACTTGCATACATCATAACCTTGAGCGAGTTCGTAGTGCTGACAATCCCCCGGGGTAGGTAGGCAACCGGACTCCAGAGGAAGTACTTGTGTGGTGTCCATTCTAAGCTCTGTATTTAACTGTATAAAACAAAGCACATCTTCCTATGAGAGTAAATAACCTTCTGAATGATGTTAAAAGCCGAATCGATCCCTACTCTGCTTTTCAACGATTATTAAAAACACATGTAAGGTAAGTTCACTGAGGGACTTAGCAATTTTTGAATCACCAAACGTCGACTTGACATACCAGTAGGGTAGGTAAGTACTGACACTTTTAATAGGTGACGTTATAAGAATATACATGTAATAAGTATGAAGGTTAGCTTATAAGAACGGCCGATCCATTTCGGTTTTCTTCCTTTTGAGTCGTCGATTACAGGGGAACCACACGTGCTTTGTCGTGTGTGTTATCTTCATCAGCTCTTGTCTTTCCAGCTCGGGTGGTTTTGGCCGGTAAATGCTTTTCAGCGCCGCTGTTGCTTGAATTTTGAGCACAGAACCATCATCTACCTTGACCTGATCTGGTAAAGGCAATGAGCATTCGTACGGAAAAGGCTTCTCAGGGTGCCAGCACACAATAGTTCTCTGGTCATTGCTAAGGGCGACTTTGTCTTCCAGATCGCTAGGACGACTGCTCTTGAACCGACTCAAAATTGGCAGGGACAGGTAAGGGCGCCCCTGTTTCAGAAGATGAGACATACTAAGCATAGTCTTTAAATGTTAATCCAACAAGACGGGAAGATACACGCAATAAGCAGCGGCACACGTTTTTATTTGCTTTGAAAATTCACTGTCGCCATAAATAAATGCCGTAAATAAATGTACTTAGCAGACGAAACTGGTGGACTGGTCTGGTGTCTGGTGACACTTTCTACGCTACTTCTACGTGCACGACATTTACTTATGGAATAAATTTCAACTTATATCATATTAATATATAAAAATGTAATGAATGAATTAAATATTTATAAGTAAAAATCAATTGTGACTAATATAACCTTTACTAGTTATAAATTTCAAAAAATTACGGCATTAGAGTTTTCGTGGCATTAATCAAAGATGGCGATTTGATAAACAAAATTTTTCAAACAAAGTGTCAAACAGTGTGAAATATGTGAAAACCTAAAAGCCTTTTTTCAGCAATGAGTTTAACTGGAACATTTGATATAGTGATTGAGGCACGAACCAAGAGTTATGGTGTAAAATGAAAAATTAGTCAAATCTATTTATTTTTACAGGAAAACCTGTGACTCATTACGTTATACGATTTTAGTTGGTTTTATCTTGACAAAGGATGGACCCATACGATATGCAAATTTCGCTTAAGCAGCGAATAAGCTATGGAGTGGGCCATGTACTTAATGACATCTGTGCCTCTATGTGGTTTACCTACCTCTTGGTCTTCTTCCATTTGGTACTTCAGTTTGACAGCCGTCGGGCGGGTGCTATTATGCTTATCGGACAAGTCGCTGATGCTATCTCAACGCCTTTTGTAGGTAAGCACAGCCGCCAAAAATTATTTTTTAGAAAGAGACATTTCTTTTAGAATTAGGTGAGTGTATAATTAGTCTCTATTTAAAAAATCAAATGACATTTGTATTGATTTAGGTTTGGTTGCAAGTATTGGTTCCAGTGAACCTTTTTCTGGCATAGCTCCTGCTGTAGCAACTGCCTCAGGAATGGATGAGACAGGATCGACTCTAACCCAAGAACCAGTGTTATAGCTCTAGCTCATCCGCACTTGAGATTAGTCTACGTTCTACGTTAACCTTGGTGGAATCTATACCACTGTAGGTACGTGGTAATGTGTGGAATTATATTATCCCTTACAATATAAACAAAGGCAAAATGAAGAAAGGATGACATGCAACTCGGCTGAAGAGAAAACCAGCTGTTGCATTTACGAACTGACCGACACTGACAAATGAATGAACGGCTTCGTCGATTCTTTTCTAGGGTACTTCTCTGACAGCAGTGATGACATGCTATTGTGCCGGTACGGACGACGGAAAGCGTGGCATCTTGTGGGCACATTTTGCGTCCTCTTGGCTTTTCCATTCATCTTTAACTCTTGCATCTACTGCGAGCACTCTTCTCTTGACGCACAAATGGTCTACTATGGTGCTTTCGTAGTCCTGTTCCAGTTCGGGTGGGCAGCCGTGCAGATTTCTCACTTGGCTCTTATCCCGGAACTTACGCCACATGAACAACATCGCACACGTCTCACATCTTTAAGGTGCGTTTGTAATATTAGTCCGGGGTTCAAAGATTTCGTATTGGAGGTCACTGCGAGAGTGGGCCACAAAAACTTCGTGACTTGTAAGATTGTCTGAAGGCATGTCATATCAGTCCACGATTGAAAATAATCTGTCTGTAGGTGACGAATGTGAGAGGGATGGAACAAAATTTTCTTGAAGGATCTTTCTACTACTTTTGAAAATGTTTATGTTGCATTGTTACAGATCAAGCTTCACCGTCCTCGCAAACATTCTCGTATATGTGGCAACGTTTGTCTCTCTCAAGCTAGGCGAAGATACAGATCCCTCCGACCAGATCGGACCTCAAGACGAGAAAAACTTCGAACGTGTTGTGTATTTCGGCCTTAGCGTCGGTATAGTCACATCTCTCACGTTCCATTTGGGCACCAATGAGCGAAAAGCGCCTAGGCTGGAGACGCACCATCGAACCAGTCATAAATCAGTCAGCGAATTCATGAGAGATCCCCAGATGTATCAGGTACTTGTCATAAATTATTTTTTGAACAATAGTCGTCATGAACAGGACGAATTAAGTACCCAAGCTCCTCCCAGTGTGCGTCCAGTTAACTATTTTTGTTGTTTTGTCCAGGTGGCCCTAGTGTACACTTGCTCAAGGATGTTCGTCAACCTGGGGCAGGTGTATATGCCGCTCTACCTGCACGAGACTTTGGTGCGGAGCGCTCAGAGTCTTGCTCTAGTTCCGCTTCTTATGTACCTCAGCAGCCTCGCGGCAACGATGGTCGTCCATCCTTTGAATAGGCATTTAGGCCGTGTGGTAAGCTAGTTGACCTATATTTAGATTTATTTTCTATTTTTGTATTGAAAATAATGCAAAAAACGTCAAATTCCAGCACAGTGGACTATAAAATCTACGAAATATCTACCCAAGTAGTTTCGAGGTTAAAAGGATATTTTGGACCAAAAAAACTTCATAAGTTTTCCGCCAAAAATTACTACCTATAAATTTGCGTAGTAATTTTCAGTTTTCATTCGTTAGTGCAGAAGTGCCCTATCTGTTATATTGCCTCGTTCTTCAATTGTTATTCCGAATTCACAATTAGCTTTATGAGACTTCGGCGTCGTGTTCTTAGACGATGATAATGATGATCACTTTCATTATTATTTTCTAGGTATCGTTTGTTGTGGGTGCCATGATTGGTCTCGCGGGCTGCTTCTGGATTCTTTTTGGTTCGGGTATTTACTTCAACGAGTACGAGATTTACCTAGTTGGTATTTTACTGGGTGAGTAATTCGAAGACTGCACTTAATTTACTTTATTATTACTTCCAGTTTGTCTTAAGTAAATTTGACTAGTCATTGAATAAGTTGAGAGACATAATAACGTATTATTCACAGACTCTTCAAGTTTCTGGGATGATTTTTCAGGTTTCGGAGGTTCCATAATGTTGGTTACAACCCTGGGCATCACTGCAGACTTGATCGGTCCTGACACGGATACAGGGGCGTTTGTTTACGGGTCCATGAGCTTCGCGGATAAGATAGCTAATGGCGTCGCAGTAATGCTCATTCAGCAGTTGTAAGTGCCCACACCTATTGTGAGCTAATTAAAGCTTACTGTGAATGCCCTGTATATACAGCTCAACAGATGCATTCCAATTGCTAATGGATTCTTTGTTCCCATCTTTTTAGTCGTCCGCTTCAGTGGTTTTGCTGATAGTGCTGTTCCGATTAAACCACGTATATTTAGTGACTCATCAGTTGAGTTGGAAAGAAAGGGATATAATGCTGAGGACTTAGTCCTTGGCTGAGCGGCTGTAATCGAGTTACAATTACTGAGTCCGTGAAAAATATGATATTTCAGAAGTAAATAGTCCCAGAATCAAAATAATAAATTTTTTGAATAAAATCTGAAGTGTGAGATTAGTAAATATACGTAGGATACATAGGTTTAAAGCTTCAGGGGCTTTTCAGGAACCACACAAAATTGACTTAATTTCTTTTTCTACAGGAAGTGCAAGTCCGGCTGCCCGAATTACTACAGAGACGTATTGGCGTATGTGTGCGGAGGTACAGCTTTGATTGGCCTGCTTCCTCTGTTCGGGCTCCGGCGGCTCTCCCAGCGTTACGCCCCTGCCACTATTGAGCCCACTATTGAGGACCCGTCCGCACCCTCGCTCCTACCCTCCATGGATGAACCTCTTATTCAGTAGCTCTGAGGTATAAAACTCCTGTCTTCCGGTAAGTCAGAAGTTGACCTATATTCTGCTAATTGAGAATGAATGTTTGCTGTTATTAATTTTCTGTTAATTATTTCGTGGAATATGAAATGAAATATGAAAACTCCTTAGAAATAAAAATAATATTTCATAGCAAATTATTCGGATAATTAGAACCAAAAGTAAATAGATATAGGGTGCGTCCCACCATGCCCAGTTAACTGGAGATTTTGTCCTTATGTTTACCATGTTAAATTTAACTTAAAAGTTAATAGTTAAATCTCCAGTTTAATTTTAACTGGGCATGGTGGGACGCACCCGTGAAGTATAAGTTACCTGACATGCAGTCAGAAAGTTACAATTTAGAAAAAACAAAGAACTTTTCACCATAACAGTTGACGAAATTTAAAATTAGTACTTTGGTCCAAAAGAATGCGCAAAGCGGAAGTGTAGAGAGATATAGTTTTTCGCGTGCGTAGAGAGAATCTGTGATATGTTTGAATCCCGAAATTTTATTGTAACATTCGTTGTTCTATTGAACTAATTACTCGGCTGTGGTTCAGTAGTTTTATTGACTAAACAACTACTGTGTCAATAAAAAAGAATCTGCTAAATATTGCTTGCATTTCTCATTTATAGCATTAGAACTTGTTTAGGTTCATGCATACGGTTGCATGACGTCTCAAATTTGTTCTGGCTCTACGCTCGCTTGAAGATTTTACTTGAAATCAGCCATTGGGGATTTTTGACGTTTCTTAAACCTTATTGGAACAAAAAATAATGGGATCAGGCAATAATAGCCGGGATAGGATTCCCTGTGGTCCACTGGATCTATGAGACTATATGAGTGACAAGACGTCCCTCTGTGGTAGTTCGTTGCGGATAGGTGATCCCATTGTACCTGGTAGACGGGTTTGGCCGTTAGGAGGTGCTAGCCTGCTAGGTTCAAGTCTCCGTGTGTCTCAAAGTTTGCATTGCCCAACCCTGATAACGCCTCTGACGCCAGCGCTGTTTGTATTACATTGCCTACCATTGCCAAACTTGGTTTTATATCTCTACCTAAGATAAATTTATGAAACTTAGAGTTCGGTTCGATTCTCCTCCCGACTTGTAATCGAATTGTTATCAAAATTAGTCATGAATTCTTCAGCGTTGAAGGTTAGGAATGGAATCAAGTCCTACATTCCAAAATTCTCTCTAAACAAAACGTTTGTCACTTTGTGTAGATTTCTGCCTGAGAAGTAGCACGTAAGCACGTAGTCATACACCAAAACATTGTCACCTCCAATTAACTTTTATGAGCGGTAATTTGCATATGCGGGAAAGACACTGCATTTCTGTTAGGCAGTGCGCTGTCGGATGTTGGCCAGGCTTAACGTACCTAATCCTTGCCTACTATGGGTAACCTGATTTCCTCAAAAGGTAAGAAGTTTGGAACTGATTTATAATTATAAGTATTTCATACCGGGCTAATTTTGTTATGTTTCTAGTCTAAGACTCGACAGCAGCTTGATGAATAGGTACCCATTTAATTCTGTTGTTGACGATATGGTGATGTCACTTTTATTTTTAGAAGTGAAGCAAAAACCGCTGACTGCTGCTGAATACCAGGCAATGTCTGCTGTGCTCATACGTGACCTACATTTCCAGGCAGTGTGCCGGTGGCAGTTTATGCAACAGAAATAATACTGGCTAAAAGCCTGATTATAGAAAGGGACATACCTTTTATCTTTAAATATCCGATATAGAGTTCATCATTATTTATTATTAGTGTTTGTTTATGCCATGCGTCGTCTGCTAGGAGAGAACGTGTCATTAGTAGAAGGGAATTCAAATATTGGCGGTCTATTTTGTTTACAAGGAGGTGTTGTGACAGTTCACTGATAAATAATTCTTGTCCGTGAGTGTAAAAACAGTTCAGTACAGTTCCTAGTTCAGTTATTGATTTTCGGGATACGTCGACCAATCAGAGTGAATTTCCGGTCCTCGAAAGTTCTAGAAGCTTCTAGAAGGTCTAGAGTCTATAAAATGAAGTGACAGTTCGCATAGCGGGGCCTTTTTCACAAATCCATCGCCTAGTTAACATCATCAGTAGTGGGTGTCACGAAGTCAAGGAGCTTGAGGGTCAACTTCTGCGGAAGCAGCAATCCATCGTCAGCCCGATTTGATCGGTAAGCTCCATTTCATTTATCGGCATAGTAAGAAAACTTGCAACAAAGATTGAGGAACATCCAAGTATATTTGATAGGTTTTTTAAGGAAAGGGATTGTCTATAGGGTTCCTGGTTCTACGGATTCCTGGCTTTGGAGCATCCGAGGTTGAGGGTCAAGTCAAGGTCGAGCTTCAAAGACGAGGACGAACGTCGAGGTCTAGCTGAGTCAGGGTTCGAGACCAGCCACGCTTGATCCGATGGCATCACATTCTTTGATGGGTCAAGGCATCCTGGCTACGAGATCCATGAGCGGCTAGAAAGTCTACCATCTCCCCTGTCATCATGACGACGTCGATTCGTCCACCTGCAACAACAGATAAGTGAAATGGGAAGTTAAGGGGAATGGGAGGGTTGCAAAATATCTTGATATGAACATTTAAGAGCTACAAAAGGTGCCATACTCTCAAGATCGACGCTACAGTTTTATATATGCCAATGTACGAATAATCAATCAATCATACCTTATTCACGAGAGGACGGTCTTAGAATTTCTGCGTCCAAACTTAGATAGTTTTTCTGCTAGCCAATGAAGTTCTTGGCGCTCAACCGGATTACATTTGTTTATTGAACCATCCAGTATAATTAGGTAGGAAGTCTAGTGTCTGAAAACAATTACAAGAATACTGTAGGTACCTCATTTGCGGTTAATTTTATCTAGGCTGTGATTGGGATCCCAGTATTTATTTATCATATTTGCGTGTGCATCTGCACTATATTTACTAATTTATTCTGCATACTCTTATCCATTGACACTCTGGGTATTAAATATTTATATAGCGTTTACAGTTTTGTTTCATGTGTGCATAGGCAGGAAGGTAACTGATATCAATTGAACCCTATCTACTACTGAGCTAGAACACAAGGCAGTCTTACCATCACTTAGACTTGGTAGCATTAGCGGGGCCTAAATTGCCCGCGCAGACTTGGCGCCCAACGTGGGGCACGAAAATCTTACTTAATAATATTCAATATTCAAATTTCAGTTCATATTTCAATCAGTCTTGGCTCCACAACGTAATTTCCTTCAATTTTCAAACCAAAACATTGCAAGTTTTTCATATCCGCCATTTTGTCTGTTTTGATTCAGTTATCTTCTGCTTATTGTACCATGAAACTTTCTTTCAGATTGTAAGGTAAGTCTCGGTTATATTGTAAGATCTGTACGGTATGGCACTTATATTTTTTATTCAGGACATGTAAAATTTAAGGGAAAAACAAAGGGATTTTAAAAATTTTTGTTTTACGGGAGTTTCTAGTGGCGACAGATTTCCCAGCAGTCATGTTTTCGGAGTGTTGGTTTAGATGACGTCATGTAGTTCCATCTCGCATAAGTTTATTCTTCGTCCATGGAGAGTCAGTTACAATGATTGTCAACTCAGGATAGACTTGTCCTTTATTCATACTTTAGAACTAGGTAGGTCCTTTGTTTGGCATTCCACCAAGTTGAGAGAGGACCCGGAGGAGTTGTCTTTTTCATCTTGTTTTTTTTAGGAGATAGGAGGACAGCGAATTTGGATTCCGCTCTCATCATTCTTTTACAGCAACCCTTTTTTCAGCATTTAGGGATAAGTGAATGGTAGGTTTGGGTTGCAGTTGACGGCCGACGTGACATCGATGACGGGGAGGAGTGGAGTTGTCCATTTTTGTATAGGTGTTAATTTATTGGTGTTTATTGTTTCTTCGTTAATTTATTAGTGTGATCGAAGAGTCGATTAAGATGGCTGAATCGTTAGCGATGCAGGAGGAAAAGGAGCGTTTACGTCAGGAGGAAGAGGATGAGGTATCTGATAGGATAGGTATGGAGGCGAAGGGTAGTGCAGAACTGGAGGCTAAAAGTAATCGTGATGAAACGGCAAGGCAGGAACGTGCACGGCGGAGGGAGAAACGAGAGCAGGAGGAGGCCGAATTTCTAGCAAGACAGGAGCTGGAAGAAAAAAGGATCAGGGAGGAGAAAGAAGCTCAGGAGAGGCGTAAGGCTGTTGAGGCGGCGGAGAAAAGGCGTAAGAAAATCGAGGAGGCTGATAGAAAACTGAAGGAGGAGGAAGAACGAAAACGGAAGAAGGAGGAACGGCAGATACGACAAGAGGAGGAGGAGCGACTTCAACGCCAAGAGGAGGAAGAAGATGAGGTATTCGATAGGTTAGAGAGGGAGGAAGAGCGCAGACGTCAAGAAGAACGGGACGAGGAAGAAAGAACGAGACGTACCGAAGAAAGAGAACGGCGTAGAAGAAACCCAGGGGAAGGAGAAATCCATGATCCAACGATGGGGAGAGTAGCCAAATTTATAAAGAGCTGTCAAACCTTGAAGGTAACATTTTCAGGGGAAGAGGGTGAGAACATCCGAGAATTTCTTGCTCAGCTTGAGGCGCAAGTAGAGGGATTCTTACTCAATGATCGCGAGTTTATGTTGGCGGCACGTCATGTAGTTACGGCAAAGGCTTTAGTATGGCACGAGGGCCGATCCCAAAAATATAGAAATTTCACTGCTTGGAAGGAGGGACTAACTACATATTTTTCTCCACGATTCGCTGAGCATGAACGCAGATTTAAGGTGATGAATGCAGCACAAAAGGATGGCGAAACACTTACTGACTTCATAAACAAGGTATTGAAGGAGAACCAGTTACTCATGATACCATTGGAGGAAGAGGAACTCCTACTGATTATCTCGAATAGGATGGGACATCGCTACAAACTTCATCTAGGTACTGCGGTTAACAGCTTTAATTCCATCGAGTCATTGGAGAAGGCAGCGCTCAGGTTAGATGTTCAAATTGCTGATCATACTGCTAGTCAAAGTCGGCCAATCGAACGAGAGGATCGTCGAGGGGATCGAGATACTCGTCGTGAGAGGGAGGACCGTGATTACCGCAGAGATAGAGGGGATCGTCGAGAGGTCAACCAACCGAATCGAAATCCAAGGGTGCAACAAATCCAGATTAATCAGCGCGGATGTTGGAACTGTTCAGACCCCAGTCATATTTCCAGAGACTGCCCACAGAAAAGAAAGATCATCTGTTACAACTGTGGAACCGAGGGTCACGTGAGAGCTAGGTGTACTGCGCCAATACAACGAAATCCACGGCAAAAGGAACCAGAGGTCTCCAGCATGGGAATTTCTGATTCAATGATGGATCAACTTGCAGAAAGGGTCGCTTCTAAGATAAGGAAGGGAAACGAGAACCTCGCCCAGTGAAGGTGCCGGAAGCTGTGCGAGATGAAGAAAGACCGGCTAGAAAAGGAGGGACGGAGGAGATAGTACCTACTCCAGTAGTCGTAGCTCCAGAAGTAAATATTAAGAATTCTGAGAAAGGGATTGAGAGAGATGCACCGTGTAATGTCGTCATAGATGAGGCCATTGTAATAGATGAAGAGGTGAGGGTTGAAACTCATGAGAGTGGGGAACAAGATGGGCGTCCATACGTCACCATTGTTATTAAGGGTCAGCCTTTTACCGCTTTAGCTGATACAGGGAGTACCCACAGCTTGATAAATTATACCTACAAGGAAGCGTTGGAAAGGATGGACATTCGAGTGCGACCAGTAAAATACCTAGGAGGTTCCTGCGCAAATAGCACACCAATCAACGTCAAGGGTGCAGCAGATGTAATTTTCCAACTAGGATCAAAATTATTCACATGTCGTATGCTATTGGCTGAAAATCTCACCGCTGCAGTCATACTGGGAACTGACGCACTTAAGGCTATGCAAGCTGTAATTCACGTGGAGGAAGGGAAATTGGTTTTCCGAGATTATCAGGGCTATGAGGAAGTACAGTTATTTCTACCGATAAGAGTAAAACCTGGTACTGGAGTCAACTTAATTTCAAGCTTGTTTGAAGTAAATGCCATCAGAATGCCAAATGGTGATTGTCTGGGTGAAGAGCTACCAGACAATGAGGATGAGGATTACGAGAAGGCTGGCAAAATTTGGGGAGAAACTCAAGATTACAACCCGCATCCTGTCATTATTGATAATCCTGAAGTCACCCCTGAACAGAAGGAATTGTTGACTAAATTTGTGCATGAGAAGCAACTAGCATTTAAGGATTCTAAAGGATTACTTACCGATTATGAGGCTAAAATTCAGCTAAAACCAGGAGCAGTTCCAGTAAGATCGAGGCCATTCCGCATTCCGCCGGACGAGCAGGTATTTGTTCAACGTGAACTTCTGAGGTTAGTTGGAGAGGGGAAGTTGATACCCTCAGATGGTCATTACTCAAGTCCTGCATTTACGGTGAAGAAAGGAGACAAGAACAGCACAGATCGGCGGCTTGTAATTTCGTTCGTGGAGCTGAACAAAACACTCATGGGTGTGACGTCAGCAGTACCGTATGTTTCTGACATCTTATTCAGGCTTCGAGCTTCGAGATATCGATCCAGGATCGATATGAAAGATGGATTTCACCAGGTATTGTTAGAGCCTAGTTCCTCCGCCATTTTAGGTATAATCGCGCCTAATTATGTATGCTACAGACCTACTTGCCTACTACAAGGACTAGCCATTTCAAGTCAAATCTTCTCCCAAGCGCTACGCAATGTACTAGCACCGCTACTAGCTGAGGGCTTTGTTGAAGTATTTGTTGACGATATATTCGTATTTTCTAACTTGACTGTCGAGGATCATGTGGAGAAACTTGGGAAAGTACTTGACCTACTAAGGAGTCGTGAGCTACGCATAAATTGGAAAAAGTTGCAGTTGGTACCATATGAATTTCATGTGTTAGGCCATACAATGCGGAAAAACTTAATTTTCCCGGCTGAGAGAAAAGTGAACACCCTTTTATCATTACCGTCTCCAAGGAGTCGGAAGAAAGTAAGGTCATTCCTTGGCATGATAAATTTCTATCGAAAGTATTTAAAGAACTTGAGCCATGAACTGGTGGATGTCTATGATTGTATAAAACAAGATAAACCGTTCAGTTGGGGACCAAAACAGGAAGCGGCATTCAGAAAGGTGATAGGTATGATCGCAGAGTACCCTACACTGTCACTCGCAGACCTGAAAGGGCCGTTGAAGTTATGTTGTGACTCGAGTAAGCTTGGAGTCGGAGCAGTCCTTATAAGCATTGAGCTGGAGAATGCTGGAGAACCAGGTGTGATTGAATTCTTCTCAGCGCGTTTCAATGAAACAGAATCTAACTACTTTTCGTCAGAACTGGAGATTAACGGATTACTCAAGGCACTTCAGCATTTTGATATGTACATCAAGGCGAGTCAACATCCACTCTTAGTAGAAACAGACAATAGCAGCATTTATTGGATTATGCAAACTCCTCACAAGAAGACAAAGTTAAATAAATGGAGGTTAAGGTTGTCAGAGTACGACTTGAATGTGGTATGGAAGAAAGGTAAAGAGATGACTGTGCCAGACTACTTAAGTCGGAACTTCGGTCCAGATCCACCATCAGAAGAGTTGCTTGAGAAGGTACAGGTCAGCAGTATTCAGGTATCCGAAATTGAGAAGACGGATGACTCATGGTACTTGGAGTTGAAGAAGAAGATCGAGGAAAATCCGGACGATTATCCATCATTCGCCCTAAAACAAGGATTTATTGTTAAGTTAACTAGGGATAAAGCTTGGTCCGACCCTAGCTACAAATTTCTTGTTCCTGGTGATAAAAGGGAGCACATCACATCATTGTATCACGACTCACAATTCGCTTGTCATCTCGGTATAGCTAAGACTATTCGTGCAATCCAGAAGGGAGGCTACTATTTTCCAGCAATGAGCTCATACGTCAGGAAATACGTCACCAGTTGTGAGGTCTGCATGAAGGCAAAACCTCTAAATTGCAAGAAAACGGGTCAGATGACTGTAAGAACACACAACGTGGTACCTAATAGTATATTGTATATCGACTGCTTGGGACCATATCCATCCTCACGAGGGTACAAATTCATCTTAAACTGTATGTGTGATGCTACGAGGTACTTGATCGCAAAGCCATTGAGGAAACAGACTGCGGATGAGATAGTTAAAGTACTTATGTCCGAAGTGGTTCTGAAGATGGGCGCACCAGAAATCTTCGTCTCAGATAATCATCAGGTGTTTAAGTCTAAGGTCTATGAAAATTTCTGTACTCAGATAGGTGCGAAAAGACAATACATCGCAGCGTTTTCAGCTTGGCAGAATGCTTGTGAGAGATCTCATAGAGATATAAAAACAGCGATAAAATGCTTGTCAAAATCTCAGAAGGAATGGTCAACACACTTACCTTTCGTCTTGTTCGCGCTCAACAATAGTCATCATGAGTTGTTGAATCATAGTCCGCACGAGCTTATATTTGGTCGGAATCTGCGAACGCCTTATGACGCATCATCGGGAATCACAAGGGGTGAAATAAAACCTTTCGACCCGGAGGAGCATTACAAAGGGTTGCGAGGAACATTGTTAGAAACCTGGAAGTCAGCAAAAGAAACAGTTAAGAAAATGAGAGAGATTTATGCTTCGCGTTATAACCTAAGGCACAAAGAGATTGATTATAAAGTGAATGATCTGGTGTATAAGAAAACATTTGTCAAAAGCGACGCATCACTAGGAATTTCAGCAGGATTAGCCAATAAGTTCGAGGGCCCGTTCAGAGTGAAAGAGAGAGTGTCGAAAAGTAACTTTTTACTAGAGACGTTAGATGGTAGGATTGAAGGAAGGCATAGTGTTGAGAATCTTAGGCCATTCGTTGCTAGAGTACTAGACTAGCACTAGAACTCCATCAGTTATCGCTATTGTTTACATGCTTAGTTTATTCTTACCTTTACATTTCCCCTGAGTTATAGCCAAGAGAGATGCATTTGTGCCGGTGGCAGTTTATGCAACAGAAATAATACTGGCTAAAAGCCTGATTATAGAAAGGGACATACCTTTTATCTTTAAATATCCGATATAGAGTTCATCATTATTTATTATTAGTGTTTGTTTATGCCATGCGTCGTCTGCTAGGAGAGAACGTGTCATTAGTAGAAGGGAATTCAAATATTGGCGGTCTATTTTGTTTACAAGGAGGTGTTGTGACAGTTCACTGATAAATAATTCTTGTCCGTGAGTGTAAAAACAGTTCAGTACAGTTCCTAGTTCAGTTATTGATTTTCGGGATACGTCGACCAATCAGAGTGAATTTCCGGTCCTCGAAAGTTCTAGAAGCTTCTAGAAGGTCTAGAGTCTATAAAATGAAGTGACAGTTCGCATAGCGGGGCCTTTTTCACAAATCCATCGCCTAGTTAACATCATCAGTAGTGGGTGTCACGAAGTCAAGGAGCTTGAGGGTCAACTTCTGCGGAAGCAGCAATCCATCGTCAGCCCGATTTGATCGGTAAGCTCCATTTCATTTATCGGCATAGTAAGAAAACTTGCAACAAAGATTGAGGAACATCCAAGTATATTTGATAGGTTTTTTAAGGAAAGGGATTGTCTATAGGGTTCCTGGTTCTACGGATTCCTGGCTTTGGAGCATCCGAGGTTGAGGGTCAAGTCAAGGTCGAGCTTCAAAGACGAGGACGAACGTCGAGGTCTAGCTGAGTCAGGGTTCGAGACCAGCCACGCTTGATCCGATGGCATCACATTCTTTGATGGGTCAAGGCATCCTGGCTACGAGATCCATGAGCGGCTAGAAAGTCTACCATCTCCCCTGTCATCATGACGACGTCGATTCGTCCACCTGCAACAACAGATAAGTGAAATGGGAAGTTAAGGGGAATGGGAGGGTTGCAAAATATCTTGATATGAACATTTAAGAGCTACAAAAGGTGCCATACTCTCAAGATCGACGCTACAGTTTTATATATGCCAATGTACGAATAATCAATCAATCATACCTTATTCACGAGAGGACGGTCTTAGAATTTCTGCGTCCAAACTTAGATAGTTTTTCTGCTAGCCAATGAAGTTCTTGGCGCTCAACCGGATTACATTTGTTTATTGAACCATCCAGTATAATTAGGTAGGAAGTCTAGTGTCTGAAAACAATTACAAGAATACTGTAGGTACCTCATTTGCGGTTAATTTTATCTAGGCTGTGATTGGGATCCCAGTATTTATTTATCATATTTGCGTGTGCATCTGCACTATATTTACTAATTTATTCTGCATACTCTTATCCATTGACACTCTGGGTATTAAATATTTATATAGCGTTTACAGTTTTGTTTCATGTGTGCATAGGCAGGAAGGTAACTGATATCAATTGAACCCTATCTACTACTGAGCTAGAACACAAGGCAGTCTTACCATCACTTAGACTTGGTAGCATTAGCGGGGCCTAAATTGCCCGCGCAGCAGGCTTACGCCAAAATCGTCTTTATGGGTATGGGTGTCCTTAGTAGGATAATTTATAGTTTGCTATTGACTTAGCGACTATCAGTTTTTATCGCTGTATGTTCTGTTCTGATAGTTTAAAAATGTAGCTGTGTGATTGGTGTATAAATATGCATACGTACCCTGATCTCATTACCGTACGGAAAAAGGCTATTCTTACTATAGTGAAGTGACCATTATCACGCGGAAGTTAATTCTGAAGAACATTAACAATAATAGGCATATGCAGATATGCATCGAATCAAACGACGGTTCCCATCCCATAGTTACCTGTATGCCTGAGTCAATGGCTGCCCTTGGACCAGCGGTACAAAGTTTTCAGCCATTACATGTGACGTCAACATTTTTTCCCATTGCCTGGAGCTAAGAGTTGATGGCAAAGGGTCGAGGGGAGGTCAACTCGAGTCTTGTTTGTGATCGAAGAACCGGTGGGTAGCATCGTGACGTAGACTAGGTAGATTCGTACCAGAAGGAAGGGCTCGGGGAGCAGGGGTCTATCTCGGGGGAACAGGGAGAGCAGGCTTACACGGTCAGGTTCTCGTGTATTTCGATGGGAAGACCGAAATACATTAATGGACTGTGGCTGCTTGTTGGACTGGTTTTCTACTGGTAGGAGCTGCTTCCTAACTTCCTCGATGGCTAATCTATTGACGTCCTCTTCTTCCGTAGCCTGGCAACCTGTCACGTTTACGTCGTTTAAAAAAGTTGTAGACATTTTGACGACTATCTTGTACGTATTTTTGTATCCATTGATTTTACAGGTTGTTAGAGACATTACTGTATTGGAGAACATACTCTTCCTCTTAACTTCACTACCTTCTTTCAGAATTCTTTGTAACTTGCCGAAAAATGTTAGAAATACATAGGTAGTTCGACTAGGTTGCCTAGCACCCCGGCACTACCCATCCTGGCTACGTCGCTTCTCAGCCGCTGTTTTTTGGGAGGTAAAATAAAATTCTGAATTTCTTTCAGTTACTTGAAGTATCGTGATCTACCTACCAATGGAAAACTACTAATTTCTCAGATGAAACTTCCTGATGCATGCGATGTTATTTTGTAGTATAGAAAATTACACTTGTTCTTGTTCGGCCTTGGTTATTGCGTCCGGTTGATCGCTCTTTGGCGTTTTGGTAACTAAGTACCTAATATTAAGCCAATTAGGGAGTTGCGTAATTATATCCAGACCAGGCAACTGGAAACTTCAATAAACTAACTTTTTTGTACTGAGCCAGACTGCCAGACTCGCACAGTTTTTCTGCATGAGGTTCCTACCGGCTGTCTTTTGTGGCTACACTCACATAGTGCTGTTATTATTGAAGGGATGGTTCCTTCTACGATTATCCTTACTGTTCTGATGTTTGGAGTTGAAAGGAGTGACTTCATACCTTGAAATGCAAATTTTGGAAATAGTTATTCTCTCGAAAAATTGTTTTCACTATCTCCGGAGCTCTAACAACCCCTTCTTTTCTTCAACTGAGAGCAAAGGAATACTTTTCCGGACACTTCACCGCGCCTCGGACTTGGTAGCATTGGCATGACTTGGTATTTTCCCATCATCGTTGTCAGTCAAGGCCGCGCCGGTTGTATTCCACTGGAAGCGGATAGCTCTCGGCGTGAGCGTCTTCCCTGCTATTAGACAAGTGGTTCGTCTACCTGTCCAGATTAACATATTGGCGTGAAAGCAGCTTGTTCGGTGTTAGCGGTGCTCTGTGCTCGCTGCTCGTTGGTGGTTGCGATTTCATGTGTGACGCGCGCCGCGCACTTCTCTCACATCCCGTCTTCCGCTTACTTGGGACGTTATCGCGATATCAGTACGTCTCATGTTTTCCGCTCGTGTAGTATGTACGTTGTGTCCCTTATCTAAGTGGTGCTGTACGTTCCTATCGGTTTTCTTCGCTCATTTTTGTGATTGAATTACCATCGTGTGCTGTTGGTTAGTGGTTCAAGTGTTCGTGCTCTTGTGCATAGGTTATTGTGAGCACTGCTGGCTGGTAAAAATCGTAGCTATAGTTCTTTCTCTGAAATTGTGAGAACTCATCAAGGTTCTTTTTTGTAGGTACTTTACTGATCCCTCTCGATTTTCAGGTTCAGGCCCCGAGGGTACCAATGATACCTGGCAAAGTGCGCCGATTCCCGTATTTTATTTTTTTGATTTAAACTATTTTGCCATTGCTAACGTGGCGTTATTTTCAATTTTGTAATGAGATCTGGTGGAACCTGCTTCAGTATTATTGCACTTTGCTTAGGTATTACTGAGGCTATTCTATATTCTATTCTGAGTCTATAGGTAAAATTCTGAGTCTTCCAAACAAGGAAAAGAAACTGCAATGTTAATCTTATTGATGGCAGAAATTCTTGAAGTCAGCTAAAACCAAATCTGGAGTCAAATATCTATTTTGAAACCTATCTCTTTTTAACACTTCGGTTGTGCAGGGCCTTTGGTACTTCTCTGTGAGCCACAATTAATACTTGCCTTCCTACTCAGACCTGTAGGTACATGACAGGTGTTTAAGTGTGTGCATAAATAGTCATTTGTTTATTTAACCTTGAGTCTTGAAGCAACTATTGTGCCTACCTATATTTTTCTGAAGCCATTGAACAATAGGTACTGTCTGTATCACTATCATAAGTACCTGCCTTTTAGGTGAATGTTTAGAAGCTTGTTTACGTGTATTAGAAAAATTCACATACCTACTATACTTTTGGTTGACATTGGCTTAGCTGTTGTCGTTTCTTCAGCTAAGAATGCCAGTCAGTTTAATGCTGCCGAAGAGGATAAAAACTTAATTTTTACCAGCCAGCTTCAAAAATTGATTTTCTGAAGATGCAGGTTTGAAAATGTGATAACACTGAACTGATTCCGTTTTGCAAGTGCCATCTAAAATGTTACCGTGATTTGAGTTGACCCCCTGTGCCTGTCAGCAATGCCGCAAGTTTCGACCATAATATCTGGCGCTGCTTCCCTCGGTGTCCTGGCAGGGGTGGTTTCTGGCATCTTCTACCTGGTCCTCACTGGCATACGATGGGCTGGGTAAGCAATAACTATTTACCTACTCTCAGTACAATTTCGTCAAAAAAAAAGTCCCGACATTTTTATCAGTGATTTCTAACATAATATTTTCTGTTTCACAACTGTCACCTTGTGAGATAGACTGTTGAGATAAGGTAGATCCGTAGATTAGTGATATGATATCATCCGACTCAGATCTGGAACCAGGGCATGGAGTCACAATTATTGTTCGCAGAACTATCTATATACCTACTTTTCTACCAACTTGTGTGGTCTTCCGCTTGGACGAGGCCCCAGCATAATCAGCTGACGGTAGAACTCTTTTCACTTTATTTTCAAAAAGTTCGTTTAATGTGAGACTTGGGCACAATATTGTTAAGTAAAAAAAGACGTTTCCTGTTGCGTAGGAATTAATTAAGGACGTCGTATATAGGTAATGTGGATTCTCAATTCGAGTGAGTGAAAACGAAAAGTCGAACAGACAAATTAAATACCTGTATTTATATTTCGTAAGAATCAGCTGCGTCTTCTTGAATCACCTGAACCAATCCTCTGAAATAATTCGGAATTTTTTTATTTTTTTATTTTTAATTCTTGTACCAGCTTGGAGAAAGCATGCTCCCCTCATATGGCAGTTCATACAGTATCACCGAAATAGGCTCCCAAATAAAAATGCGCTTTAGGTTTTGATGCAAGAGTTCAGAAATCGAAGCAGTCCAGTCGAATTCGTCCACTCGAAACTCAGGAGTCATCTTGTAGCCATTCATCCATTGTCAAGACTAATGTTTCCAGTTCTAATGTTTTCACAGTCCTCAAAAAGCGACTGAAACTGGCCTTTCTGGGACAGGTTTGAGAAGATAAGTTGAGAGCATGATTGAGTGTTGATGTGGGACCACCTGATGGGTTCTGCCGTGGAGGAACGACGCTCTGACTTTGTAGTCCCGGCGATTCGACCCGGTATAGGATAGGATGGAAGTATAGCGCTGAAGGCACACAGGTATACATACACCTTCAGGTACATCGTAATATTGGTATAATAGGTACCACAGACGCCTTCAAGGACAAACGAGAGACCTGCGCGAGCTGGGATGCTCCGCGAAGCCCCAGGCACCAGGTCCCAGGTGCGTCACAGAATTTGCACGACTCCGCGGAGGGGCATTGTCTCGTCTTGTGTGGTAAATATGGCTCTGCAGCAATGTCGCTTTAATTGAAGGAGAGGAGCGATGATAGATTTTGGGATGCATACAATTTCATATCTCCTGACTTATTAGGTACAATTCCATAGAACCTTCTCCCCGAACGTGACTATACTTTTTGCCATCCTGCTGATTGATGGTATAACATCATATAGGTGTGAATTCGATGTCGTCTCTGTAGATTCTATCAAGGTAATCATCAGCCGATGGTTTTGTAGGAATTTTATTCTTAGGTTCGCATTACTTACGCCCGTGCACAGCTTTAAATCCTCCCTGCTATTTCTCATGAGTATGACAATGAAACTCCACCACATTGCAGATGGGATAATATTGATTCACGAAATGAATGCTTAGGTATAGGTGTAGGTATGTTCTCCTAAATATACCTAGTACCTACGGGTATACGAGTACCTACAGTGGAGAAATATCTGGCTGCATATCTCGTTCTGCTTTCATTACACTTCCACTTCCAGGCGATATGATTAGGACCGTAGGGCGCTGCCTATAGAAGTGTACAGGACCTGTGCCGCCAGCAGCGACTGCCTATAGAAGTGTACAGGACCTGTGCCGCCAGCAGCGACTGCCTATAGAAGTGTACAGGACCTGTGCCGCCAGCAGCGACTGGCTATAGAAGTGTACAGGACCTGTGCCGCCAGCAGCGACTGCCTATAGAAGTGTACAGGACCTGTGCCGCCAGCAGCGACTGCCTATAGAAGTGTACAGGACCTGTGCCGCCAGCAGCGACTGCCTATAGAAGTGTACAGGACCTGTGCCGCCAGCAGCGACTGCCTATAGAAGTGTACAGGACCTGTGCCGCCAGCAGCGACTGCCTATAGAAGTGTACAGGACCTGTGCCGCCAGCAGCGACTGCCTATAGAAGTGTACAGGACCTGTGCCGCCAGCAGCGACTGCCTATAGAAGTGTACAGGACCTGTGCCGCCAGCAGCGACTGCCTATAGAAGTGTACAGGACCTGTGCCGCCAGCAGCGACTGCCTATAGAAGTGTACAGGACCTGTGCCGCCAGCAGCGACTGCCTATAGAAGTGTACAGGACCTGTGCCGCCAGCAGCGACTGCCTATAGAAGTGTACAGGACCTGTGCCGCCAGCAGCGACTGGCTATAGAAGTGTACAGGACCTGTGCCGCCAGCAGCGACTGCCTATAGAAGTGTACAGGACCTGTGCCGCCAGCAGCGACTGGCTATATCATTGTTAATTTCCTTCTTAGCTACCAATCCCGATGTTTACCCGCCCAGCATATTTTGGTATCATTTTCAAGTTTTCCAAACTCATTACAAAATTTTGTTTTATGGAAATTTGGCAATCCAATATTACCAAAAAATAGTGCTTATTTTAAGAGACATAAAAATTTCTGTTCAAATTTTTGGATCCTGTATGCTGAAAGAAGGGCGTTTTTTCTTATATTTCCAAAAACCACAGGTTGTGGGCTACTGTTGCAGATATGCAAATCAGCTGTTGCTTAGCCTTAAGGCTGCGCTTCACCCATTAGATTACCATGTTATCTTCTGAATTTTTTTTAATTTTTTCGGGCCGACGGATTGCCTTGAAATTTTGTATAGAAGTAGCTCCAGTAAATGTCTAGGGAACGTTCGTAGCAGAATTTCGAATTTGTTCTCGGATTATTAGAAATTAATTTTTTAGTAAATTAAAAATCGTGAAACACGGTTTTTTCAAACGGGTAGGGTGAAATAAAAAACGCACCCACGTGGCCCATTTTAGGTGAGTTACATGCATGACAGTATCAGGTTGGATTCAGCGTCTTGAAGTCCTTTCTTAAGATGAGGCGGCGAGTTGGGTATAATAAGCCTGACACGACGAGACCCTACAAGATAAACTTTGCCGTCTATAAAAGAAGGTGACGTCACTGTTGACTGAACTAAGCTGTGCCTTAATGTAGTTTAATCAGCCCATATTCACTTCAGCAGATAAACATCATACAGAATTTGGAAACATTGGCAGCGTGAAGTAAATACCGATGTAGGTAAACTTTTTACTTTAATAATAATTGTATAGATGAAGAGCTACCTATACGGCAAGTGAAGTACTTATTGTAGTATAATCGTGCGAGCCGATTTTCGGCAGACCTCAAATTTGGGTGGTGTTCATTCCCACACTACTAAAAGGACTATAAGTAACTCATGCCCACTTAGCATTCTTACACATAATGGCAGTTAGTAGGTACCTGAATTTTTCATCTCCCACGAAAGCTGTGTTCACTAGGCCAGGAAACAGAGATCGGGTAGAGAACAGCTATGAAGCTCGCCCTAGACGAGGAAATTTTCAAAATCGAGATAGGTTTTTTTGAAAATTAGTCTAAAATCAATTTTCTGATCTACCAAGTGGAGATTCTGCAGATGTTTTTATCGGGTAGTACCATACTAACTCCTTCAAGAAATGATATATGCTAACTATTGTACACGATAGTGACATTACGGAATATACAGAATATGGTTCCAGGTTCCACCGTTGTTGTTGGTATGGTCACAGGTAAGGTGTTCCCTGAGCCTAAATTTATACTGACGGAAATAGATGCTGATACGCTGTCTCTGAATTTCTCGATTGATGACACATGAAATCTGAAAATTCTCGTAAGTAGCCCGGGAAAAATATACCCCCTCCCCCCCCCCCCCCGACTGTGGTATGGTCCTACCTATAGACTTGGCAAAGGTCTCAGCAGATGGAAGAAAGGGTTTTCCTTCCCAGAGGGTAGGGGGGCCTCATGAGAATAAAGTGGCGCCAGATGGTTTTGTTGTCGTGTGTAGGCACTATAGGTAGTACGTGCATATAGGTTCTGGAGACCGTTGACCAACTGGCAGGGTGCCCACTGCCCGTTCCAAACTAAGTTGACGGCTGCAGGTGGCCTAACGGGTGAGCCTAAAGGGTGCCAGTTACGTCTCACCGTTATTTTGTGCATGAGGTGCCGGGTGTTATTGTCAGTTCGGTACTTAAGTTTAAGATTTCATTTTGAGTTTTCTTGTTCTGGTCGGATTCTTCATCATGCCCATTGCAGTTAATATTCTGAAGTAAGTTTGTGAATGACTGCTAGTACTCGCAAAATAATTTGGTCATTGTACTTATCACTCCTTCCGCCATCGGGCCTTCGTTTATTTTTACTTTTAAAGGTGATTGAAGTCCTCACTTTATGACCTCTACCTGTATTGTGACTTATTTCCATCAATAACTTCTTTAGATAGGTGCATGGTGCATGCCTGCTATTTTTCTCTGTTCGCCCTGTCCATCTTCTTTCCTCTTATTCTCGCTGTAGGTTCCCTGTAATTTTCTTCTGATATTTTTGTATCCTGTTACATTCTCGCTAACCTACTGGATTATTTTTAGGCTTCCTTTCTCCCTGCCGAGTGACCCTTCACTGCCCCCAATCCTCCTGTTCTGGTATCATATATCGGTACCGTTCAGGCCGTGTGAAGCCCGGCGGGCTGAGGACCTGCCTGTGAGGGCGGTGAGGCTTGACGGACCCCATATTGGCCCGGTCTGGCGGAATTCCGTGCTCTCTATACTCTGCTCTGAGTGCTCATTAGTGGTCCAGCGGTGTTCGGCTCATGTTCAAGTAGTGCTCTCATTTCTTGTCGTGCAAAAATATTTTTTTCTATCTATAATTTCTGTTTTTTCAATTTGAGTCTTGAAAAAAACCGAATGGATGAGGGTCAATTGACATCTGAAGAAAGATATTGGTTATTGTAATATTTTGTTGACAGTAGATAATATTTCTGCTCGCTTCTTTTATTTTTCTAAAATATGAATTTCTATTCCCAGAATTTTTGAAAGCCGAGTCAGGGACGTTCCACAGGTGGGCCCAAGCAGCCAATCGAATATTTTATAGATCTGAGAGATCAGCTGAAGATTAGGCCCTATATCTGCATGAGAGCACACTAGAACATAAATTTTGACTTTTTGTGGGATGTAGTTTAATGCGAACTGTATTTGAGGGATCTGATACAAGTGGCTGCGTTTGTGGTAACTATCACATTTAGTGCAGATGTGTGTGGGACATTTATGACGACTGAGCATGGAGTTATGGAAACTTCGGATTGCAACAGGTAAATAAATACTCAGTAGGTATAGGTATAGCACAGCTTATTTTCCTGGAGGGCCGCTCTTCATATTAAGATAAATCTCGTAGACCATACTGAGCGTATATAATTTTTTTTCTCCATATCTTCTCCTTAAGAACGGACTTCACGGCTCTATAGGAAGCATTAAGCCGTCAGGCGCCGGGCAAGTACCACGAACTGCTGATTCCTAAGTCATCGACCTAGTCCTCTTCCAGGCAAAGGTACACACCATGCCTGGAGGCGGGCCGTGGCCCCTGATCCGCAGTGTGGCTGTTTTAGGGCTTTGGCCGTCATTTCCTGTCATTGTAGTCCATTGATGCGTTAATCATTATTCTACTTGTGTTCCTTTTGTCTCCGCCGGCAAGCTTCTACAACAAGGTATCTATTCAATGCATAAACCTGCTGGTGTGACGCATCAGACCTGCGTGGGTGAAGGAAGTGTCGATGGAAGGTACCTATATAGGTATATACTTCTCAGCTCTGATCACTTGCGATTGCTTCACTCATTGTAAAATGATGTGCAATAGATAGGTCCTTAACCCACAGGTCGATACTGCTTATTACTTGATTTCATCCCAATTTAATGTTCCTCGACTGTTCCCACACTTCATTTATTTTGCAGCACTTGTTTATAGCGAGGTAGTAAAAGTAGTTTTAGGCTGCACACTTGAATAGCTTCCCTCTTGTTTACCTGTTATATTTCCAATAGTTACTGTACCTATGTAAGTACTTTAGCCCTGACAGTTTGCGAAATAGTTATTTAGGTAGCGGTGACTGCACGAGCACGAGGAGTATAGGTATTTATACGGATAGCTGCAGCCGCAGTTGGTACCTATGGGAACATGGGAGAATGCTGCGTGGCCTTGCTCCATTGTCCATCCTCATTGTTTAACTTCATTCCCACACTGCTGTGTTTGTACCAGCTAAAACTATTCCAGCTCTTGCTGTTTTTGAATACTTGCATAGCTACTGACTCCAGAGAGGCTGACCACACCCGATTACTGTCTCTGTATCAGCTGCAGGCTGCGGGGAAGATGAGGGCGTGAGGCCCACCTGTTGCATGGAGATCTCGAGTAATCCACGAACACATCCTATAATCTTACCTTACCCTTACCCTGCACTTACCCTAACTTTACTAGGGTACTTTATACATAATAATACATATCATGTGTCCCTAGAACATTAATAAAGCTATACGTCTAGCCGAAATTCCTTTCATTCTAATTTTAGGGACAGATTACAGTTTTTGTTATTTTAATGATTTAACGTGTAAGAAAACAAAATACAACGGGACATTTTTAGCAAAAGCTGGCAGGCGCCTTCGCAATACTTCGCCAAGGAAACAAAGAAAATGCAGCCCAAGTCCGCACTCGACCTAAAAACAAGCGAATCTAAAAGACATGGACTAAAACTTGTGAACTGTTTACCCACTAAACGGACAAGGCTTCGTCATGCTTCCCTTATGCAGACGTATAAAAGTGAAAGTCATTGTAATACCTGACTGGCCCATACATAATGGGGCCTAGGTTGTGCGTTCGAGTGCTCAAGTGCTTTCTTCTGGGGGGGACTGGGGGGCTTATGCAACGGTTACATCGGATTGACCCGGTTACGGCAGTCTGTGTGCCTGTCTACCGCGGACCACATCTCCAGCGGGTACCTGGGTATACCTATCTGTGTTTACATGCATGTGTTTTTTTGTGTTTTCTGTTTCGTGCCGTTTTGGATTACGAACTGGATACTGGAGTTGAGGGGTGCTCCTTCTATACATTCGTCTGTCTCCTCATAATTTTTTTTTTTTTTTTTTTTTTTAATTTGAAATTACATGGCGCTAGCTACAGGGCTATATCGCCCTTACACAGTCTAGGTGTATTTAGGTGAGGAAGTACCTATATAGTATCATACAATTTGACGTCCAGGAGAAAGGTTACGATCTCCTCATAATCCTATCCTGTTTTACTTTAGACATCGTACCTCCTAGTAGTTTCACTTTCAGAATTTTTATTTGTTACCCGTATCCGTATCCCTCGTATTTTGGTCGTTCCATCATCCACTACCTACTCGCTAGTTAGTAGCACAACTGCGTCATTTCTATACCTCTTGTAAATGAGACTTTCCTATCTGGAAATTTGAAAGTTCGCCTTAGGAATCATACATTATACCGCTTGCACTAGTTTTGAGGGGTGGAATTATTTTGATTCCCACATTCCTTTTCAAGGATGAAAGGCCGTCTTTGGTTGGTACCACCCAAACCTGGGGATGACTAATAAGGTGTGCACTTAATGAACGCCCAGGGATACGATGCAAGAGGTTGTAGGAGCGTGCGGCGTGTGAGGCATTCTAACCAAGGACAACCACAGTCATTATTGTCCAAGTGAGGTGCATCTGGTAAAGCACAAGTTTTATTTCTTCGCTTCTTTTCGTCCGGGTTCCTATAGCAAGTGGTTGTTGAGAGAATACGCACCTTCCGAATCTTCCGTTAAGTGAAAGTCGGTAAGTTGCCTTCAGATGGAGTACCCCTTGCTCTAACCCCAGGAGATGGAAAGACCACTAAAATAAATATAAGTGCCTGCTATAGTGAACATCAGAAAAATGACAAAAAGCAGTGATGTTCGAAATAGGACGTGATTGTTAGTGCCGCCTTCGACCATGCTGTGGCCTCTTCTTGTGGAGTTCTCAGAGCCTGGGCCGCCAGTGATTTACCATGCTCAGCAGCAGGGCAACATGGCCCTGTTCCTCACTCTCTTCATCCTCACAGTGGTGGAGGTGCTCATCGTCAAGGTCTCCCAGACGGACATCTCGATGCTGATGCCCCATGACCCTCCCTATACTACTGCTGAGTCGGAGGAAGACACTGACTCCGACAGCGTTGAAGATGATATCGGGCCAGACCATGGCAGGGGATGGTAGACATAAAACATCAAGGGGCACCAAAGAAGGAAAAAGCTCCATTTTTTCATTGTCTCGAGCTTGTCTTGTTACTTCCAATATTCAAGTATTCAAGCGTTATCATGGAAGAATGAATAGTATAGTAGCTCACTGTTGTGATTTGTGATATCTGAACCAAGTAGTTACCATTTACATTTAATATACTCTTAATCAGAATTTATTTTTATTTTGCAATTTTTCTTTGGTATTTCATTTCTGCGGTAGGTACTCCGCTGCGCAGAGTTGCCGCATGTATACCCACGCTCTTATAGGTATACACGTATATCTATCTACTTCAATATTGGACACTATACACACTTCGATATTACTGATTGCACCGAGGGGGTAACCACTCCAGAGATTCCTTGAGATTCCACAAAGATTTCCAACGATATTCATAGAAAGATGAACCCCGAAGGGGTAACCACTCCAAAAAAATTCCAAGATTCCCTGAGATTTCATAAAGGTTTCCAATTATTCCCAGCGAGATTCCCAACGAGTGGTTAACCCCTCGGATTGCACATACAGTAAAGGGTTCCCCACAAACTCATACCAGTAGCACAATACAGCTTCACCTGCCAAATTCTGGTTTTAGTACAAAAAGACGTGTAAGTATTTTTGCATCATTATAGATTCTATGAACACCGTAGACCGTAGTCTATAAATGTGTCAAAAAGTGTGTTTAGAAGCAAATTTTAATTACCTGCTTATTTAGTGTAGTTAGTAAAAAATATTAATTATGAACCAAATGTATGCTTTGCTTTTTCATTTGAAGAATAGGTATATACCTACCTTATTTTAGAACTTGCTTCCCCAACCAATTTCTCAAAGTGAACTAACAGTTTTGGGCTGCAGCTAACCTGCGTCAATGTTTCGCTTGCAGTAGAGTGCGCGCCGCTCTGCAAGAGGAAGAGCTGCGCAAGTCAGCTGCTCGCTGTGCCTCTTGCGGGCGCGCCTTCGCCGCCACAGCCGCACGCCCTGTTGTCTGCACGGTTTGTGGCAAACGGGCTTGCTTCGACCTGCCCTGTAGCCGCCCTGCCCCCATAGGCTGGACCTGTGTTGTGTGTCATGTTAAGAGGTAGAGTAGATTATTTTTTGTTTATACAGATAGATATACCTTTTCACATGTACCTGGTCGCCGGGCTTCCGGCGATGGACTGGCGTTTTTGAAGCTTGTGGGGCTTGCACATCCAGCGATGACCGACGGCAAATATACCCGGCACCTAGATGCATTTGAAAAGGAGCTTAGACTAACTATTCTCTAAGGCTTTTTAGCACAAATAACTTCAAGGTTGAGGGTATTTTGATGTAGAGTGAGGGGGTAGATCCTAGTATAGAGGTGCTCCCCCGTCCCGTCAAGTCTGCAACTCTCCCTGTCAGCAGAGCACTGAAGAAGCAAAACTGGGTGTCTCCCTATACAGGTGACTGCGAAGTGACAGGAACAACTTGTTTAATTTCAACCGTTACACGAGATCCTTGAGTAGTCACCCTGCGCTTGCCTAACTAACTAATAAGTAATCACCTGTCGCCAGGTAATTATTCTTCATAACTGCCAATTCCCTAGCTACCCATGCGAGTCATCCTGTATTGTTACTGCTGGGCGTCATGTAATGATTATGTGCAGGCATATTATAAAGAGATTGAGCTCCTCATTTTGGGCTCTGAACAGCTCTACAAGCTCAAAGAATCTGGAACTATTCCTTTCAGGACGGTGGAATCATCATCAGGTAGCTGGAGCGATGTCAAATCCGATGAGGAAAAGACCAGTGGATCAGGTTTGTGCCTTGATCTTTTTTTCTAATAAAAAAATGAGTGCCTTACCAAAATAAATGTCGTAGTGAGGACCTATTACCTAACCGACCTAAGTACCTGCATGCTGATTGTGTCTGCCTACCGCAGCAATAACTAAGCAATAACTAAGTATTTGTTGGCAGTCAGTGACATCGACGGAGAGACGGTACAAGTCCGGGAGTTCATTGAAAAGCTGGTCGAGAAAATCGTGGGAGGCCCGCTGGATGGGGTTACTGTGGGAAAACTCTCCAACCATGCGGCATGTGAGTATCCTTCCTTTCAGTGCACGGGTGAGTAGACCCGTGACTATATGCCTGCGTCTTATACGAACAAGTGTATATCTTTCTTACTTCCGGCTGTAAAAGCTGTGAGTCGCCATCGTACACTATAACGTGATGGCCGGGGGGCTGGAGCTTATATTTGGTGTTGCCAGCTGAGCACGATGGATAGTTCTTGAAAACGGTCTAGTTGCTAGTTACTGAAATGGTCTAGTTGCTGGGCTTATCCCACCACCTCTCTACTGCTACTTGGTACCTATACCTACAACATCCTAACATCCATGCTCTTGGTTGGGAGTACTGACAAATAATCAGGGAATCATTTCTCTATAGGTAGCTATTTTAACAAAGTTGTTGAGGAACTAACCTACAGGTAAATTATACCCACAATATTGTTATCTGGGGTCTGTAAAGAAAATGCCCGCGGCTCTTGGTGAACAAAAAGCTAACTGGAGGTTTCGGGTATGGTTGGTACCTGGAAGGTGATTTGGTGCATGTCGGTTTTGGATTCTTGCTTCCAGATAACCACATTTTTGGGAAATATCATGAGCCGCTCTGTCAAGCTCTGGCTCGTCTGGGTTTCGCCCTCCAACTTTCTATATCCAGTAAGTCATATCAACGCATGGCCTGATTTATACCTACTGATCGTATTACTGTAATTATTTGTACCTATTAATACTTTTCTGGAAATGTGCATGGTAATAACATTTCACGCTTTTCATGCTCGATTTTTCGTTGCAAACTGAAGTTATTGGCACGTAGAATTTTCAAATTTTTTTTTTATGACAAATGGTTTGTCTTACAGCTGTATGGTAAAGTCATCAGTCATCACTTTAAAATGAAGTTAAGTAGTCAGGGTAACTGTGACTGTGGGGTACGTTAAAAACCCCAACACAGAACAGACGTCCGCCTGACAAGTTGTATTTATGCATTCTTATCTGTTGCATGACAACCAACTCTAATGCTACATAATCAGAAAACTCCAGTAAAGGGACACTGATGACGCGATTATTTACTATTTACCATAAACAATGACATCTCTTTCACGCTTCAAGTAGACGGTTATACAATTATCCAATACTGTTTGCGGTCTACCTCACTATTGTTTTAACAATTATATTGTTGAATAGGTAAAAACGAAACTGCTTCAGAAACGCCTAGTGTGGCTCATTCTGCACTCAGCCAGCTGATAGACAAGATCGCTAGCGAAGCCTTAAAGCTTCCTAACCTCCGACAACCTTCCACTCCCGTTGCCAAATCAACCCCCAATGGAACGTCAGGCCTGCATGGGAAAAGTTATGAAGATATTCTGTCCACTGCTATTTTAAACAAGGTATGCGAGGACTTAAAAGTAAGGAACTTCCAGACCTAAGAAATGAGAAAGTCACGAAAGCTTTCTCCTAAAGTTAAAGTCTTATGCCTTCGCCTTGTTCACCTTTTAGGTATACCTAAGGGTCAAAACACCCTGTAGAGTACCAACCAATACCGCGGCACCAATGAATAACCAGTAGGTCTCTATACCATTCATTTGTTTCCAGGTTATAGAAAGGTACCAGATCCAGAATGGCTACACGCAAGACAATATAGACGGCAATAGAAACGTGATGAAGATGGAATGTACAGGGGTTTCTGAAAGTCTTCATGAAGATGAAGAAAGTGATTGGAGCGATTTGTCCCGACCTGACCCACTTGCTTTAAAAGTGAGTCAAAATTAACTTTATCTTTGAATATTATTGATGTAGGTAATTACTCAATGCTCGTTAAATATGGCTGTGGTCTAGAAAAATATAGTTACCTACCTTCATTCTATACCTACTTTATTATCCTAATGAACTCACATTTGTCACTATTTTTGGTCAGATTGAAGAGCACATTGAAGAAGTAACAACGGCGTACGAAAGCTCTAGTGACGAACCTGAGGATGAACTCAATGACCTTCCCGTGCAACTGACCAAAAGAGTTCCCTTCCCGGAATTTGGCGTCGATATTGTTGATGGTGAGTAGAACATCAGTAGGTGAACGGTGCACTGTCATTAAATGAAAATCTTACCTTTGGCTGAAATCACAAGAATCTCTACGCGCAGACAGCTGAAGGTGAATGATAAATCCAAATCTCCATAAAAAAACAACACAGATAACTGCGGCATACTACACAGGTAATCAGGATAACTACCTTAAACCAAGGCATGCAAACAGTAAACAAACAGCGCCCGGCTTGTACACTCGGGGTGAGCTTACTCGGGGTAAGTGTCAGCGCACGACTACCAACACGACGAACCATTTAAAACGGAATTGGCGGGCCCAATTTCCCGCCTCTGCCAAATTACTTTAAAATCTCTCTCACAACCATTCTTTTGTTATGATCCATGGTTTATTTCAGGATCAGAAGGAAACAGTAACTCAGATGGTGAGAGTGACAGCTGTGCGACCGATGTAATTTCCACACAGAGCACATGGGAGGAAAACTGGTTGTTTCAACGGAAGAAGCTCAAGTCTTCTCGCAACTCTCACCACCCCGTGCCCGTCCCCATGCTGGTGCCCAACCCCTCGCAGGACTTCCGCGCCCTCATCGGAGGCGTCGATGCTGATGACATCAGTGATCTTTCCGAGTGTAGTGACTCTGTGTTGGAAGAAGCCATGTCAGAAACCACGGAGGACCCTGGAAAAGTCTTGGAGATGATCGACGCTCTGAATAGGGAGCCTGTTTTTGAGGATGAGGCGCAAGTTTCGCAAACAGAATCGAACTCAAGGTAAGCAGTTCCTAATTACTTATAGCAATAAATTGAATGAAAAAGTCTTTGTAACTTGTGGCAAATATCTTAATTTGTGTAGTAAAGAAAATATCTTACGCTTCTTACACCTTAATGCTGCATGTGTTTTAGGTCGGAAGATCCTACAGTCGCATCTGAGGCGCATCTAAGTGAGGTGTGCGACGGTCCCTCATCAGCAGATACCCAGGTCTCCTCTCCAGACAGTCTAGAGGTGGATGAACCTGAAAATTCGTCCTCATCTTCCCCAGGTCTCGGCCAGCAGGACAGGGACGTGCCAGTTGACTATCAGACCGTCTCCCAGATTGACCGACCACCCGTCCCAAGGCCAAGGTAATGCTCTACTAACAAATTATTATGGCTGAAAATACAGCAGAAACAACAGTCCTCTCCTCCGTAATACAAGAATAATTTTAACGCCACAAGAGTGGCCTGAAGAATTGTTTCGATTTTAATGTTTTCATCGATCTAGTCTGAAAATTTAGAATTATTTTGCCCTTCATCTCTCTTAGAAGATCGTCCATCAAGAAAATCCTCCTTCAAAGACGCCCGATCAAAGCATTATTGATTCGAGGGTCGCCTACCATCAAGACTGTTTGCTCACTTATCACTGATCACCTACTAGAAAAGTTTTGGCGTCAGCCGATCAGCAACTGTCAACTGTGTAGTGATCGTGTTGCTAACTTGGATATGTCTGAAGTCTGTTTACTTTTAGGACCCTGGAATTCGTGGCTGCGGTGGAGCCTGATGCAGAGCCGGATGCTGAACCAGAAGAGAAACCAATCATCTGCCCCATCGCTGAGCGAGAAAAGGCGAAGTGGAACAATGCTGTCGAGATGAAGGATAACCCATATACCTCTGAGAGCATCGCTAAGAGGACGAAGAACAGGCAACTTTTCCATCTGAATGGATCTAGAAGTTCAGAGTCCGTGTAAGTGTTGAGTGAGAGTTATAAAGTCAGTAAGTCGCAGCATTACACTCTCTTACAATTTCTATGCCCCTGATTAATGCAGTTCAGACTTTAGATGCAATGCTGCTTCCTGATGTTTCTTAATGACACTGTTATTCTGAGGGAACCGTTGGAAAAGAGTTTTTGACTCGTATTAATATTCAACATGCAATTTTAGCGATTTTCCCGTGGAACTGGCAACTTACCGGGAGGAGCCAGAAACATCACAGCCTAAATACAGCCGGGACTACTACGTGAAAGCGTCAAGGTCACCCACAGGGGAGCCACCAGCCCGCTTCAACGACTCCCCCGTCAGTCTACGCTCAGAAGCCTCTCTTGAGGTGAGTAGGATTATGAATCCCACCCCACTCTTCCCGCACTCTATACCGGATGATGAAGATCTACAACACAGTGTGAATGAAAACACATTCAGCACCCTGAAACGTCGCACCAAGGCCAGTCTGCACTACTCTAAGGTCTTCCAAACCTCTCAGCCTGTCAAACAGCGCACTATTGATTACGGTCATCATTCCCTCAGGCTTCCTTCAAAGTACAGACGTAGCATGCCTCAGAGTGCTTTCCGGCGGTATGATGACGATCTGAAAGGAATTGAGCAGAATAGTCTGTTCCGCGATATTCGACATTTGTCTTTCCGTGCGCGGGATGCATCCCCCAACTTCATTCTAAATCCTGTTTTTGAGTCAGAACCCGCACGAAAATTGGAGGAAAAATACTCATCAGCCGAAGCGATATCGAGTGGGTGTGATGAAGTAGGAGAACCCGTATTCAGGTCGTTATCCAGGTCACATGTCAGACGGAGAGACCGCGAATCAGGCTATGGCTCAACCGAGTCCGTTGATTCATGGCGACTGACTCTGCCGAGAACTCCCGAACTTACGGAAACTACCTTTGAACCGATCCCACGGCAGAGGCGGCCGAGAAGTTGTTTAGGTCTCTCTACACCATTCTCAAATTCAAATAGCGATATATTCTTCCTATAGCATGTAGGTAATATCTCCTACCTTTTGAATCTAAAAGAAATTCCCTAAGTAGTATTAGGAAGTGCAGCCATGATGGTGATCGATCTTTCTTCAACGATATTTAACATATAGTCTAGCTTAGTTCGTATTTGAACTATATTTTTTGTGTGTAGGTATAGTGGAATTTTATCGATATAGAGCTTCTACACACTTTCCTATTTATTTAGAAACAGAATATTTGCTCAGTAGCTTTAGTTAAGAGAATCTTAATCTCCCAAGGACTTGGAGGAGAAATCTACTATTACTGTTACGTTCGGGAGTTTTGTCACCCTTGTGCACAACTTGCTGCCTGCCAAGGATAATGTATGACGTATGCATTATCCTTGCTGCCTGCCATGTTGCATGCGATTTGCTTGAAACCTTTTGTGCCTGTAGCATGTCCTTGTTTTGCCCCTGCAATATAATAATTTGTGCCAAGTTTGTGTGGATTTGTTGACACCTGTCGGAAGCTTTCCGTGGATTCGTCTCGTGAAATTGTCTTGGGGTGTTTTGATTCTCAGAAAGTAGGTAGATATAGGTAGATACCTACTTCTTGAAAGTAGTTTTATTGTGAAAAATAACGCGAGACTCAGCGTGTTCTACATTTCATAGATCTGGAACTTTAAACAGAAAAGTCGTTTGTTGATAAATAATGTATAAATGATGTTAAGTATCTCATACAGGTAAATAATCAGGTTGACTGTCTGAAACTCAGAACCGATAAATTAGGTGAGCAGCGAGGGGTTAACCACTCGTTGGGAATCTCGTTGGGAATCATTGGAAATCTTTATGAAATCTCAGGGAATCTTGGAATTTTTTTGGAGTGGTTACCCCTTCGGGGTTCATCTTTATATGAATATCGTTGGGAATCTTTGGAAATCTTTATGGAATCTCTGGAGTGGTTACCCCCTCGGTGAGCAGAGTGGTATCAAATTGGCCATGAACTTCCTACACAACCTGAAAAATGACAATAGCTTGTCTGCTACACCTAATTTTCACCCAATTATTCCTACATCCCTTTATAGCATGACCTCTACCCTGGTTCACTTTCCAGTACTATGCCACACCGCACCGACTGCAGTTAACTTTGAGAAGGTTCTGGAAATCTTTGGGAAGTCTTGAACTGCCCCAGAATGAGGCAAGTATCGAAAGCCACAAAAGTGGAGAGGTTCTATTGCACCTGTGTGTTTATGAGTTAGTGGCTCTCTCTTAATGATTTTTGTGTCTTTTTTGCTTTAATGGGAGTGACTTAGAAATTTGCCCAAAAGTAGCCTCGCTCTAATTTGATAGAACAGACCTCCACAGATATCTTCATTTCACATTCACCTCAAAAAGAAATTGTGGTACCTACGGAGATACTTTTTCAGAACATTTCCTAGCGACTCCGATCAGGTATCGTGCGTGGTATGAATTTTTTCTGGGCCCCACCTTGTTGCTTTTGATACGTTCAGAAAACCAAAACTGGAAATTCTTCCTTTATTTCGTGCATTTTGAGATAGTCCGGTTGTGGTGTCATCGCTTCGGGATGCGGTAAGTGTCCGTCTGCCCGTTTATTGCTTTCTGTTTTTCTTTTATTGTACATAACTAATCTTTTATCGCCTGAATTTTCGACACTTTCAGGAACCTCACAAAATCATAGAGGCGAAAGTGGAGTTGTGGGATGATTTGCCCCCTTCGTCACAGCAACAGCCAAAAGTATCCACGATAGGAGAGAGAAATAGCAGATCCGCTGAGAGGACCTTTGTTCCAGAAGACAGTACAAATGTAAATAGCCCCACGAAGGTTACAGAACATAAAACTTTCTTAGCGAAAAAACCACCAATACCCATGCGTTCAAAATCAGTGCCTGCAACTAGGAGGGAACCTGCAAAGGAACCCGACGTCGACTACAGTCTGACTCCTGTGTCACAAATTATCACCAACCTATCCAATATTGCCAAAGCTGTTCCCGATACATCAAACAAACAAGAGGACATCTTCCGGGAAGTCGCCCAAATTCGCAGGGAAAGGTTAACAAAAAGTAAAGAGGCGGAGGTTCCTGGCCCTGCTCTTAATTCTAGTCGCCTTGAAAAGGAAACGAACACAATGGATTCTACCGACTCCTCTCAAAAAAAGGACACTCCCCCGAGAGCGAGGAAGCCGATAAAACCAGTACATAGCCTGACAGCCCGAAGTATTCCTAAAGATTTTCGCGAAGGACTAAAAAATAACACACTACACACGAAAATTACGAAAGCGGACCGAGTTGGAGAAATTTATTCAGCAAGAGATAACAGCGCTCTTCCACCTCTGAATTTTGATGTCAAAAGCAAGAAAAAGTTCTGGGAAAATATTGCGAAAGGAAAAAATTAGTTTATGTTGGTCCCATTGAGGCTCAACTTATCGTGCCAAATTTATGCCTAATTGTATTGATTGTTATGGTCATATTTAAATGCTTTACCTTCGAGGTAGGTAATATACCTACTTGCTCGTACTGCTACTTCTAGGGTCAGCAGTAACAAGAGAACTGACAATAGTCACAGCTATACTAAGTAAGTAATATGTAGATATTATATCTCTTTGCTTTCTGAAAACGATGGTAGGTAGTCAGTCAGCCGTCTCTTTTATCTTCGGTAAAAAGATTGTGGTATAGGAGGTGCCCCTCTTACCTGCGTATAGTAAATAACTATTTTATTAAATTAAAAAGCAAATAGTGAGGGCTTCTTTTAATTTCACCTTTTTACCTTATAGTCTTTATACACGTGTACCGAGATCCCTGACAGAAAAAGTCTGAAGAAGTTTCGGTCTTAATATGATTTCCCTCAGAATAAGTACTTCTCACTAGATTTCTATAGTTTTGAAAATGGGTGTTGTGGAGGTTTGTCTTTCGCGTCACGTATTCATCGCGTCGCGTCCCGTCACCCTTCACTGGCCTCATTACCGCCTCTTTTGATCCTTTGAGCGCCTTCACGTCCTCAAGATTCCTGATTGATAAAATTGTATTTCCTTTGACTTCTTTGGGGATGAACACGGTAGTTCTCAAAATCAACCGCCATTTCCTCCAGAGACCCTTTTGTGATTGAACGGACGTACCTACCCATATAAAGGTACAGGTACCTAGAGTGTACGCTCACAGCATAACAAAGCGTGCCTATTTCCTCTTCATTATGACCGAATAAGCTACATGCATTTTCAGACAGTTTAAGAAAATAAGTAAATTAATTTTTTTAACACAAACAATTGTATTTTCTAAGAGCTCTTCGATGATATTCACAAAGCTGATACGCTATTGTAATTTAATGTTTGTGTATTAGGTATCAGTGATACAGGAGTTTCAAGCTCATACAAAAAGGAAGATACTTAATTGATTGGGACTTAGCGTAGGTAATGCTTACAAGATTCAACTATATGACAGGTTTTTGAAATAAACAACCTGATTGTTACTTCAGGCAGACACGCTTAAATATTCGATTCTTTGAAACCAGCTTACCCTCAATTAGGACCTCTGACAATCAAGTAAAGCTCAAGAAGGTGCTTTTGCAATGAAAAACTACATCTCGAATGCCTAGATAATTAGTAACTATTAGTTACTCGTGGATATATCATACATTAATTGAATTTTGGCACAGCAACACCGATTTCATTGTCATTGGTGTAAAAAAAAAGGTTATGAAAAATACATTATGCAGAAACTAGGGAATGTGCTATGGAAAAAAATGAACAGAACTCTACGTTACACTTCAGCGGTGTTTTGATGTAGGTACCTAGGCTTCCATTCTCTCACACTGTATGGTGCTCACTTTACTGTTGAAAAGTACGTAGCACATGCGATATTTACATAACATGCTAACTTTTAACTGATTAGCAGCGACATACCCGTTTACATATGTAGGCAACAATACATAAAAATCATGTCACTAGTGGTAACTTACAAAAAAATCAATCAACAGATCCATATGTTGAATTTTTATTCCTTTGCTACAACGTCAGCTAAAGGTTTCCCGTTTCAGAATCGTTAGAAGGTATTTTGTTATTTCAATTTTGTTTTCACTGAACCTACCCAGGGGAAATTTTTGAAGTCAATTATTTAAATCATTTGTCTAGTAAAACGTATGCCTGGTCTATGACACGTAGGTACACTGCAACGGAGCTGCGTTACCAAATTAAATTCAGTGAAGTCTCTAGAGAGTCTAGAGCCTTCAAATGGAGACATTCCGTGCGCCATACTCGTACCTGTGAGGACCTATAGGTAATAACACTTCCACCACAACCTTGTATACCTAGACCTTTCTTTTCTTGATATCAGCAACTGAAGACCCGTTCCCCAGCCATCTACAATGCTTAGATATCGGAAGTCTTCATGGGAGAACCCCAAGTATATTGATATGGTGGTAGTCAGTAAGTCTTTAGTGGCTACAGTTTAGGGCGTCGGTCAGATGAGTAAGAGGACGAGCAGCAGAAGAACTCCCGTGGGCGCATCCATATCACCCGCGCCCGAGTCCACCTGCTCGTCAGCATCCGCGACGTCGTCCAAGTCGACGTCTTCGCCCTCGCGTAAAGAACCCTGCGCTCCAGGACCTTCTCGCAAATCTGCGTCGTCCAATGAGTTTTTAAGGTAAGGGATCTCCATTTCTAAAACAGTAAGTAAGAGAGGCGGTACTGACAGATCCCAATATTTTCGCATGAAAAATGTTTATCCATCGAACAAGTTGGTCGAACAGTTAGACAGAAACAGTTCTTCCAGAAACCGCTTTTTTTACTCACGGGACCCCCGCAGGATCACGGGAAAAACAAAAAATTTTCACGAAAACATTGTAACCTAGGTACTTACTTACCTATACTTAAGTACTTTCTTGCTGTATAAAATAGCTACCGAGAAAAAGATTTTTAACATTCTAACACACAATCACATTTTTTTTTTTCAAAATACTTGCTCTGAAGTAATACCTACTTAGGATTTCTTGCATGTGACCAATGGGGCCCATAAATAAGTTACTTCGGTAATAAAGTGGACATGGGTGAAATGCACAGCGCACATGCAGGACATGGACAAATCTTATCTAAGTATTTACGGACAGCCTCATTGGTCAAGAAAGTTCCTATTTAACAAAACTTCCATTGGATATGGGACCGAATACTGCCTCGCTCCTTTAGCAAAGAAAGAAAAAGGAAAGAAAATTCTAAAAAACTTGACTAAACTTATCAAATCAAGTTTACTTATGAATGCAACAGTTCGCTTGAAATTCTACTATCTCGATTCTCTAGTAATGGAGACGCATGGACACTGCATAAACTTTTTCAATCGAAAGTCTAGTAAAAATATCTTTGAGAATCCATGTAAAATCGTGCGATCTCAATTTCTTTTTATGGTTCCCTGACAATATCCTCCACCCTTTGGGAGTTCTTTTCCAACTGCGCCCCGGAGAATTGTCGACTCGAATTTTATTCACTTTTCTCTGATAGCGAACTTGAGATACCCCTAGTTCTTTTGTGTGTATAAATCAGATGTTAAAAGTGACTACGGTAGGCAGGTACCTACCTAGACCCTCCGTTGGCCTGCTACCAAAACAATACCCCTAGTTCTTTTGTGTGTATAAATCAGATGTTAAAAGTGACTACGGTAGGCAGGCACCTGCCTAGACCCTCCGTTGGCCTGCTACCAAAACAAAGCACCTTTATTTATTTAATAATAACGAGCAGAAAGACACCTATATCTCAGTATATGGGAGTTTAGGTGGGTATTCAAAACAAAACCTTTGGTCACCAAAAAATTGGAGACTTACCATAGAGGCGAATATTCCCTTCAGCGTCGCCTATGGAGTTTTTTGAGATGCATTTGTAGCCGCCCATGTCCACTTTGGAGAGGCTTCGAACTGTGAGTCGCATCTGCACCGAGTACGACGAGCTACTCGTCTCCGACATTTTGTATTTGTCGTTCGCTATTATCATTTCCCCTAATGAAGAAAAAGTGAAAATAAATGTTTATGTGTCATAGATACCTTGGTGCTACGTGCTACTCTAGGAAGTAGATGCTACATGCACCCTCTCAACATTCTGTTCCTGCCACCTAGTCCTTACGGTTTAACATACTAGAACCAGAAACTAGGACATTTTACACGAAGGGTCCTGCGTTGAGGATGTAACGATAAACGTCAGAAAGGTACCACTGTATGGACAACAGAGAGTCTGAATGGGATCAAATAGTTAAGTTAGTTAGGGTATGATTGTATCTTTGAAGCTTTGAAAACAAAGGGGGAAACAATGACACATTTCTCTACTTGTTTATGGAGGGGAAGGGCCCCTGACGATGAATTGTAATCGGGAAGGGGTTGGAAGGGGAAGGGACATGGAAGGGGAGGGCCGTGGTCATTTTCGCGAGCGCGGAAGCTCCGCTAATGTGAGAAATATGCAAATCCAAATTAGTCCAAGCCGCATCCTCGATCTCTCTGATTGCTCCCATTCCTTCGAGAGCTTTATCACCACTCTACTCAAATCTATTGATGGTGGTTTCCTTTTTAAAGAGTGCCTACCTGTCGATTCTGCTACACGTGTTAGCAGTGGCGTGGTATACCAATACAATACCTACTTAGGCACTGTGCCTCTCAAATCGAGAAGGAAATGGAAGCGAGTCGTGAGCAGATTGTCAAGTAGGTATTCAGGTAGGTATATAGGCATAAGCCCTTGCATATGAGATCAATTTCCCTCCAGCTCAGCTGCTGACGTGTCAAGTAGGTATTCAGGTAGGTATATAGGCATAAGCCCTTGCATATGAGATCAATTTCCCTCCAGCTCAGCTGCTGACGTGTCAAGTAGGTATTCAGGTAGGTATATAGGCATAAGCTCTTGCATATGAGATCAATTTCCCTCCAGCTCAGCTGCTGACGTGTCAAGTAGGTATTCAGGTAGGTATATAGGCATAAGCCCTTGCATATGAGATCAATTTCCCTCCAGCTCAGCTGCTGACGTGTCAAGTAGGTATTCAGGTAGGTATATAGGCATAAGCCCTTGCATATGAGATCAATTTCCCTCCAGCTCAGCTGCTGACGTGTCAAGTAGGTATTCAGGTAGGTATATAGGCATAAGCTCTTGCATATGAGATCAATTTCCCTCCAGCTCAGCTGCTGACGTGTCAAGTAGGTATTCAGGTAGGTATATAGGCATAAGCCCTCGCATATGAGATCAATTTCCCTCCAGCTCAGCTGCTGACGTGTTAAGTCGACAATCAGCAGACTATTCACCAAAAATTTTCCATCTTTCAGCTCAGTTACCTTTATACAATAATTGTCGTGCGCACTTTCGTTTTCAACACACTACATTTGAGCGGAGACTGAAAGAAATGCAGCGAGAGTCGCTTAACTGACTACGAATATTGGAAATTCGGTCAATTAAATTTCCTAAATTATTATATACCTATGAAAGTGATGCGTGAGGGGTAGGAATGGATGTGTTTAGTTTTGAAAGTATACGCGGTTAGCCAACCATAATAAATATTGCAAATTTGGGGTTCGCGGGGTGGGTGAGTGAGTGAATCCTAATTTGATTGAAACGCCTGAACATAATGAGTATTGAGGATTTCCATACTTCCCATACAAATTCCGCACCTGAGCTTTCCCAGCCCCCAAATAAGCCAGCCCCCGTTTTAAAGCTTCCATGCTCCGCAGCTCATGGCTTCAATCTTCAAGCCTAGTTTATTATGACAAACATAAATTCGACATTTGTATGCAAAATAGGTTTAATTAAGCTTCCTACGCATACTTAGATCAGGGCGGTATCAGATACAAGGGAAAGTTTATAAAGTGATGGATATGTGTGACATGCAGTTCAGCATATACCTATAGTGTGGTCGTCAGTGCTCTCTCAGCAGGGCTTCGCAATATTTAATCCTCAAATTTTATAAAAACTAAGACACTCAAGGAAGAAACGGGAACTAGTGCATGATGAATGCGTTGCTCTCAAAAATTATTCCTTCCGCACTCAACACTATATACATACTTTAATAAGATAACTCACTGGAGTCTGGCCTTAAGCTCCTTCTAGACTTAATATGTTGTGTAGTTTGAGGAACGGCCAAAGAGAAAGCTATGCAAATGTTTATTGGCCCTGAAACTCCCTAGATGGGGGAGAAACAGAAAGTCCTCCTGCGCCCTACTCATCCACCTCTCTCACTAATTTCCAATTACTATGATAACTCTCCCTTGTACAGCTTTAATTCGCCCTCAAACAAACAGGCCTGTCTCAAAGGGCTGGCCATTGGAACCACCAAAGCTCAAGGAAATAGACTTTTCAAGAATTTATTTAAGGAAGATGTGTCACGAAGTTCCAGGTCTCATGAAGACACGAAAGTGAAAAATTGTTCGAAGGTTGAGCTAGTAAAACAAGAATAGGTACCGACATTTCAAAGTAGACTATTTCACTTCACATTCAGCCTGAGGGTGTAGGTTATAGCCCGGTAACAATGTACCAATTCATTCAATGGAAAGGAAATGGAGATAGAACGAGAGACGAAACATTTAGCTTCCTGGACGTAAAGCAGCTATATATATAGTTATACTCTAGAAATAAGGGTTATTAAAACGAGCCGGAAGCATATTAGCAGCGGTTAACAAGGGTTGGCGGTTTTAAAATGCAAACCGCGGACGATGGGGGAATCGGTGATTAGGTGAATGCCGGTGGATGGCGTTTCGCCCAGTATCGCGATATCGCGCCGTGAGCTTGTCATTTCCCTGTCAAGTTAGTTGATACACAGAGGGCTAATTTTCCTATTGAAAATTCTACAACACCCTCGTTTTGAGCCCTTACTGCTACCTCCGCTTTGTGCTAGAGGTCTCTACTGCTCAAAAGAGTAAAACAACTTTTTATTTGGGGAAATTGTCAGACAAGCGCTGATTTCGGCAAAATGAGAGCAACAGGAAGGTGGAAAAGTTGTGATATGGCTTTCCCTGAAAAACTGTGTCAAATGAGTTGTTATGCATTTCTTACCTTACAAGGCATTTTGTCGTGGAGTTCAGTAATAATGTATCAGGGGAGGGGGAACACTGAAAAAGAAAAACTGGAAAGAACTGAAGTTTCTATGCTGACCTGACTCTCTGGTCCAGTAATTGATCGCCTTTGGTGAGGCTTCCACATGGCAATGTAGGGTCACGTCAGCACCCAAAGGCGCCCCTACCAGCTGATTTGGCACCTGTATCAGCGGGTGAACTGAAACAAAAGAAATTCCATCACAGAGTAGGTGTAATATGAAAAGCAGGTGCAGTACGGCCGTAATTTCGAACGGTCTGGTTTGGTGGGTAACGAGAAGGTGTAATTCCTTGCCGTTTCTCCTAACAAAACGTTTGAATACAAATTCCGTAATTCGAATTAATTTACAGAAGCTACTTGGAAAAAAGAGACCTGATGGTATTAAATGTTGTTTTCGCCTTATTTCCTCTCCAGATTGTAAATGGGCTGCAAAGGAGGAGAAAATGTCTGAAATCATCCGGGTTCGAACTAATTGCACTCTATTAAAAGCCGTCTTCCCTCTTCCTTCCTTATTCTTCCCTATTCTCTCATTCTCCATATCTTTCGCTTCCTTAGGGATCCGTGACTAGTGCTATTTATTAAAATGTAAAGTGAGACTATTTTAAAGGCTTCAGGTTTGTCAAAACGTAGAGAACTTCTAAGAGACTAACTAAAATTTATTAAGACAATGCTGTTACGTGACGAACTTCATTTAGGATGTTAGTTGGACGCTCATTTTCCCCAATCTTCAAAAGGCGACATGAGATCTTGGCTGTCCAGGGGCTATCAGTACAAATCCAGTTAATTCACTAGAGCACACCTTGACACCTACATAGGACCTCTTCAGACTATCAGTTCTGATTCAACACCTGTTCAGTAAGCGCATAAGCTCGACGATTGGCTGAACACTTCCTCAAACTGATCTGATCCCATTCAAAATCATATTGTGTCACTTCGGATAAAAACTATAGTAGTACGTGGGGCTCTTTATCCTCGCTATGCATCCCAGTAAGTGACCTAATTGGAATGACTATTAAAAAGTTTTGGAATTCGAGCCTCACGCCTCGTATTAAGCCCAATCGGGGAAAAACTGTGAGAAAATAAGTATAGGGTTTTGTGAGGCCATAATGTAGTGCTAACGGAGCATATATACATATCATCAAGGGGGTGAAAGGACAAAACGGGAAGAATGCACCCCTCTGCCCCATTTTTCCGTTCCACCCTCGCCCTTCGCTTGCGCCAAACACAGGCAGATAATCGTCGGGTGCGGATGCTGCTCAGCTGCTATAGAGTAGAGGGGGAGAGGTCTGACAGTGACGGATATTTTGAATTTCAACCAACGTTCTTCTTCCTCAGCTCCCAACAGATTTTATTTCCCATACTTTCAACATTTCCCCTCAGTTATCAAACATTTTGCTTTGCGATTTGTCATGTCAACTCTTTTTCTTCATTTTTCTCAGCCGCCTCAACAGCACTCAAGCTCTACAAAGTCTACCTATAGGTCTTTTATAGGTTCGCAGATAAGTCAGAAAAAAAGTCCTATTGGAAAGTCTGACGAAAAGAAGGAACTCAGCCAAGCTCCAATTTCTCAAAGCAATTGTTCGCAACTTTCCAATATATGAAGAATTTAATAAAATATTGTGATCGGTAAATAAGCTGATGTTGAGTATCGATTTTATTTATTATTATTAATAGAGGACGCTATACCTGACGATGCATTTTTTGCCGCCCATAAGATTAACATTGCGAGCGGCGATTCATTTTCAAGGTTTACCCTTGGTTGGAAAGACACAAAATTTTGCCTCTACCTAGCCCTAACAATGTTCTAGGTCGTGTTCGAAGCAGATTTCCCAATTTCTCACTGGTTTCTTTTATTGCAACTGTTTTGCAAATGCTAGCATCGCATACCTCAAGAAAAGTGCTGTATCTCGAAAACCAGTAAACAAATGGGAAATCTGCTTCGAACACGACCTAGAACATTGTTAGGGCTAGGTACAGGCAAAATTTTGTGTCTTTCCAACCAAGGGTAAACCTTGAAAATGAATCGCCGCTCGCAATGTTAATCTTATGGGCGGCAAAAAATGCATCGTCAGGTATAGCGGACCCATTGGGGTCCATTGGTAAGTGGCCTGTCGGGGAAACTCTGAATTGGGGGCTAGCGAGGCGAACGAACACATTGCAGAATAAATAAAGGGTCCGACAACAGTCGCACTTAACTTTCTCGCCCCATGTGATTTTTTATTTTTTTTTATTTTTTGGAGATTTTTTTGCGGGCGTAATTTTTAAGCAATCCAAAATCGGTTGAAAATGACCCAAGAGCATCTATCTGAGATCACTCCTACCAAGTTTCATGGCTGTCATTCTATTACTGTAGTCCCAAATGCGTTCTAACCATTCAAAAACGTGGTTTCTCATTCTCAACTCATTTTCGACACTTTTTTGACAAAAACGGCCGTAATTTTGAAGATAACAAAATTCTGTTCGACAGATGTTTAAGTTATATGGTTCTACACAAATTTACCAAATTTTATGACAATCGGTCAATAAATGTGAATGGCGCCGAAACGATCGAACTTTGGTCCAGAACGGCCGTAATTTTCAACCAATTCAATTTTAGTTGAAAATGACCTCGAAGCATCTATTTGTCAACACACATACCAATTTTCAGTGTTATAGATTGAAAAGTGTACCGTCGGCGCTTGTCTAAGTAACCAAAAACACGATTTTTGAATTATTTTGGTGGTTTTTTGACAATAGCGGCCGCAATTTTTGACCAATAAAAAAATCCTTGAAAATGCCCCTCGGCAGTGATTTTAGACAGGTCGATACCAAATTTCATCAAAATCGGATGAACGGTATAGGCGCTAGAGCACTGCACGGACTGACGGACTGACGGACTGACGGACGGACGGACGGACAGACTTTTTCCAGAAACCACTTTTTTGGACTCAGGGGACCCCCAGGATCATGGGAAACCCAAAATCTCAATTTCGAAATTTTGCACGAAAACAATACTTTCTCGCCATATATGGCTAGCGAGAAAGTAAAAAGATTATACAATACAAAACAGTATAAAAAGACACCAACCTTAGAAAATTAACTTACAGTGAACTTGGAGTTGTATTCTTTTGCTGACGGAAGGAGGAACCCCATTGGCCGCTATACACATATACGCCCCCATTTCTGACCTCGTTACCTTGCTCAGGGTCAGCATTTCTCCCTCCACGTGAGAAACTTTAACAAAAAATCAACAAACCAATATTAACGTGCGTGAAGTGTGTTTCTACTCTTCATCTAATTGGGCTAATTAACAGTAGTAAGTCCTGTATAAATATAGGTGTATGTTAGGTGAAGATGTGAAGATAAGGTAATTGAAACTTATGTGAAACTTTGACGGTTTCGTTTATTTAAAAAGTAGATTACCTCTCGTTTTCGCGGAAGGTCCTCCGCGAACGATAATATCACCACCGTCTTCTCTCCTCCATGTGATTTTAGGTTTGGGAAAACCTCTGGCTTTACACACTAATTTGGCTGAGCCGCCTTCTGGCACCATCAGGTCCCCTGACGTCTCTTCGTAAATTATATCTGGCGGAATTACTACTTCTAGAAAGGCCGTCTGAAAGGGGAAAATAATCCTAATTATGGGACTTTCTATTGAACCTAAAAAACTCTTTTCTCAAAAAATAACTCATAAATTCCCTAGGGGGTAAGTAACCACTCTAGAGATTCTTTCAGATTCCACTGAGATTCCATGAAGATTTCCAAAGATTCCCAACGATATTCTTAGACAGATGAACCCCGAAGGGGTAACCACTCAAAAAAATTCCAAGATTCCCTGAGATTTCATAAAGATTTCCAATGATTCCCAACGAGATTCCCAACGAGTTGTCAACCCCTCGTAAATTCCACACCACTCAGGCATTCCACGAATAATAGCAATAAATAATATTAATAACAATATCAATAACATTGAATGGTCTCAAGCGTTCTCGTTACTTGGTGTTCGTTAATGAAATATCGGAGTTTACATTTGTTACTACGTACTTACTGGTGAGCAACTAATTCTTACCTGACTCTTCATAGGGTCAGTATTGACCTGGCACATGTACTGGCCCCTGTCTTCACGGCGCGCCCCCCTGATGTTAAGCGTCCATGTGTTGTAGTCATTATGGGTGACCGACAGACGGGCGTTGTTGGTGATGACGTGCTCGTGGATTGCAAGGATGGCCTTGGTATCGGCCTTGATCCAGGCCACCTGCTCGCCACGCACCCACAACAGATACACATACAACCCAACAGCCAAAGCTCCAGCAAGGGGGGGGGGGGGGGGGGATGAGAAACTCACCAGCGTATAGTGGAATAACAGGAGGTTCATATCCACACAAAGGGAGAACGGTCTGCCCAGTGGCATAAATATTAAACGGATGTCTAGCGCTGCTTATGCCCGAGGCAATAAAATGCTGAATGTGAGTTCAGAAATGACAAATGTTACTGCTAGGTTTCATAATTTTTATAAGATTCTTTTTCTTGACTTCATTGGAAATTCGGTATATCAGCAACTGTTCGCAGAAAACACGGTAAGGCAACTCTGCATGAGATTGTTTTGCCTATAGCAAGAAGACCAAAACCCCAAAGAGTAATATCTCGTCACCCTTTCGGGTCCACATTTAGCAGACGACAAGCTTGTATGCTTTGATGCCTTTCCATTTAATATTTGGTAGGTACCCAAGCGCTTTCCACAAAATACCACTTAAGCAATTTCCAATAACATTCATTTTTTGGTACTTTATGTTTCAAACGAGACACATTTTACTTACCCAGAAACTGGAGGTGAAACAGGTAAGACAAATTCTTTCGAGGGGCCTTCCACGACAACACCCCCAGATGAAGACTAAAAATACGTAGATACTCGACAGGCTCAAATTTTGAACGCAAATGGGGATAACATATTCAATTCTTAAAATATGGGAGATTCATGCATAACGTCCCTTTTGAAAATATCTTGTTCTTTTCGAAAAAGGTTAACAATGACGTAATTTGATAGCATTTCTAGGGAAGGAAGTCCCCGAGGTGTTCTAGCTTATTTTACAACAAACTCGATTGTGTGGTCCCTTACTCGAGCACATTTTTGCATTATATATGCTCTTCCTTTACCTAGTCCTGAACTACATTATTCTTTCATCCCTTCTAAATGAAAATTTGGTCCCCCATTGAGGATAAGGAAACAAACCTTGTTTACTCCTTTTTGATCGAAGCAGAAAAGGTGGCCTTGGGGCCAAGTTGAAAAATATACCATGACCGAGTGAATAAATTATTTTTCTTCCGAGAAAAAGGGGGATGAGATGGGGTGGGGGTGGGTGTAACACGAGAGATTTGTGATTTATGGATGGCAGAAATCAACAAAGGGATGCTGGTTAACACGGATAGGTAATGCATTTATATCTTCGAGACTTAGAGCTAACCTTGAGTCGTTGAAAGCTTTCATAAACCCATTCATGAGGCATCCCACCTTTGTGTTGATTATTGCCTGGATTGAAGCTTCGCAAACACTCACACTCCATGAAAACATACTTTCAATTACTTTCATTTACACTTGAATTGGCAATTGAAAGCTTGTGAAAGTAAAATTCCTCACCATGTCTTTTCTACTTATGGAAACGTAATTTTCCTTTCCCCTTTCAATCCCTTTTGAACGTTCCGATGAGCTGATGAGAATTTTGTTGAACTTAGTATGCTACAACTAACTACTTTTGGGACTCGAAAAATTTTCACTTTATTTATCTCCATATTCCACCATTTCTAATGGATTTGGTTCGGTGAAAGAGTGTATACTTTACGTAATTAATACTAATAGGGTAATGGGTTTGACTCCCTGATGTAAACAAGTGCTACAATGGTCGCACAAACTTTCCAATCCTATATGTTTCTGGGTCCTCGGAGAAACTTTTAGACGAGATAACTAGAATAAGGAAGTCTCCCCAAGTATTTTGAGTACTCACATGACATATTTTGCAAACCTTAAAAAACTCATCTCTGGCTCTCCGTATACATACACACACACACACAACGCGTAAAAAACGAATTTTTGGTGTCTGGGACCTCTGATTTTCTGCACGATCACAATACTTTCCTATGGGTAAAAAGCAAGTAAAATTGCCTCTTTCTCAACCAAAGTATAGAAACCCACTAAGGTCCTGTTTCAATTTTTTATGGAAAGATAATATACGATGCATGAAGAATGGAGGATCAGCTCGACTAGGAAACTGAGGGGTAAGTCTGGCTTTTAGGGGAGGAAACTGAGGATCCAGAGCGTGAAGTTGGTATTGGTTGTTTGCAGGATGTCGCGAGGTGAAGGTTCGTAATCACTGAAGCCAGGACAGGGTAGGAATACGTAACAAGCCAGCAGACAACACATACAGGACGGAAACGCCAAACGCCTCCCCACCTTCCACCTTTCTCTTGGAACCAAGTCTCTAATGTTCGCTGTGCATTGGAACTAAAAGCCATGGTACTAAATACGGCCCAATCAAATTTTTTGTCCTCAGTCATCAAACAAATTATCTTGATTCTAAATACGCATCATATGCACAAAGCTAGTTCTGAGTAATCTGTTGTAAGGGATGATATGCCTGGTATGCGACAGGTATGGAGGAGGTAGGAAGTGAGTGTTCACATAGCTGTATGGCAATGCGGGCGTTATTACGACGTGCCCCTCGCTAATTAAATCTGCCTCAACAGGGGCGCAAGCCACATCAAGGCGCCCGATAAAAATAACCGGGAATATTACATCGTGCCGCTCACCGCCGCCCGCGAGGTGCATTCTCTGCCAACAATGGCACAATCTCATACTCCCCCATACTCCCCCATACTCCCCCATACTCCCCCATACTCCCCCATAATTCATAATTTGATTTATACCAAGCTTTAATTTTAATATTTTAGGTAAATCTTTTCATAAAGCCTATATCAGAAGAAAAATGGGACAACTACGCATATTCATACTTACGATTCTTCTGCTGGTGAAAGTGGCACTACAATAAAAATTAATCTTCACTGTTTCACCACTTAAAAACTTTATATGTTTGGGTTTAAATGCGAATATTTAAGGTTCTGAAAAGGGGCACTATTGGTAGGTGCAGGTGCAAAAGGTTGGGCATTGTATTGCATAATACTGCATGTCTGTGGAGAACAAGTGGGGAAGTTTGTCCGATTACTGTTGGACCCATGGTTTTGGCAGGAAATTCATGATTATTAAATAAGTTAAAATGACTGCAGATAGTCAACATTTCCATGTGTATAAATTTTCCCCATCAGCTAAAGTGATGTAAATTTTCTTTTGTAAAATTGCATATACACCACCATTTCTCACACACTCGGTATCTTGCTATACAGAGAATAGTAATTATCACAGATGGTGAGCACCAGTGTTGTCAACAATAAGGGGCCCCCTTTATCTTGCAGAGAAATGTGCATGTCACTTCACTTTATCGGGCGTGTAACGGCGCGACAGTCGGCAGTGGGACTAACTAAGCCCTCAAACAAAGCAAGCGGTAACCCCCATCCCTCGTAGAGGAATTTAACTGTCTCCTTTATTATTGTTATTTCTTAATCTGAGATTAACCTCTTAATAATCTCGTGACACTGTCAGCTAACGAGTTTTTGTGGCTCTTTCGGACTATGTCGTTCCTTTCGTATTCAATGCCGATTGCCGATTTCAACACAACTGTATAGGTAATCTTTACCCCTGACAAGACTATCAAAGAGTAAGCTAAGGCATCTGATGTTACACCAAGGTGCCACTACCTTCTAAAGACCGAGGTACAGAGGTGTTTGCCAACGTTTACCGAATTTCCAGAAGGGGTTCGAAAAAACCGAAATAGGGAAAGCAACCTTTTGGCGTCCCCGAGGGGGTAACCACTCCAGAGACTGCTTGAGATTGCATGATGATTCCCAAAGATTTCTTGAGATTCTCAACGAGATTCGTGGAAAGATGCACCCCGAAGGGTTAACTACTCCAGAAATTTCCAAGATTACCTGAGATTTCATAAAGATTTCCAATGATTGACTGAGATTCCCAACGGGATTCCTGGAGTAGTTAACCCCTCGGCCGTCCCTCCCCCTACAAAAGCAAGCCTGTAGGTATAGATCCTTTTATTTAAATTCACAGAATGCGACGAACAAGTGCGAAAGAACGGTACGATTTCCTTCCAGCAGGCTCAACTTAAATAATATAAGATAAGATAAGATATTTATATTTATTCCAATTTAACATAATGATGTGTGATGGTGTGTCGAGGACCCCGCAGGGTCGTGTTCGACTTAGAGCAAGGAAAAACTAAAAAGAAAAAGGAAAAAAGAAAGAACTAATCTACCTACCTATAATCTATTACCTAATTAACCTACCTACCTATCTGTTTGTTATCCATGTATGTACCTTGCGTTTAAATGTTTTTATGTTTGTGATTGATCTTATTTGTATGGGAAGTTGGTTGTAGTGTGTGATTCCTGTTTGGTATGCCAATACTAACACATATTTTTTTTCTCTCAATTGTTTGATATGCCAGTGAGAGGAACGGGCAAAGCGCAGTTGCCTTATGACGACTTTCCCGCCCCATTAACTCACAAGCGCCCATTACCTGCGATGATACTTTTAAACGTAATTCAAATCTACAAATTATACATTTCATTTTATACAGCAACAGCAAAGGGCAGAGAACACTAAAGGGGAACTAGAAGAGAAAATGGGGGTAGCTGGGGGAATGCAGTATGGAAAAACCTGTGGGGCGGAAGCCCGTCCCGCTCAGGCTCCATGCATTATCCAGATTGGTTCCTCCCTTCTATACAAATTTGCTGTGATGCTTCCTTTTTTTCTCTGTGGACTGGGTACAATAAGTACTATGGGCTGCTGTAGGATGGCGGAAGAGTACAACACACAACACTAGATGGCGAATCTTGGTTACCATCATTAAATTAAGACAAGTATAGGTATACATTTACATAGTAGGTGTGTACCTAGTACCTAGATCAGTCAAGCTCACATACCTGTCCGTCATAAGGGTGAGGTCCTGGGTTAGAATATGTCTGAAAAGAAATGTAAAAAAAAACTGAATTCTTTGATTTTCTACCACAAAACGTGATAATTGCAGTTATGGATATTTTGTGAAAAGCGTCAGGTTTTATACTCAAATAAAGTTTCACTAATTCAAAATAACATCAGTAAAAAATACCTACTTCTCTCCTTTGTACAAAAGAGCACTGACTGTGATTTCTAACATATCTAATTCCTTGAATAATACAAAGAAAATATATAAGTACCTACCTAAAGCATTATTAGATCATTATAGTTTCAGTTTTAGCCAAGCAGATTGTAGCTGTTGACTCTAATGGCTTTGTCGTCGCTTTTAGAATTAGAATTACCACTTTGCTGAGAGAGGTGCAGTGTAGTCAGCATGCGGTGCAAGTGCAGTGCTGAAGTGTAGACCGAAGAAACAAGTAGCACAGATTCACCTCAGGTTAAGGATCCACTATACCTGACGATGCATTTTTGGCCGCCCATAAGATTAACATTGCGAGTGGTGATTCATTTTCAAGGTTTCCCCTTGGTTGGAAAGACACATAATTTTGCCTGTACCTAGCCCTAACAATGTTGTAGGTCGTCATCGAAGCAGATTTCCCAATTTTTTACTGGTTTTCGAGATACAGCATTTTTCCCCTTAAAAAATTGAGGTATGCGATGCTAGCATTTGCAAAACAGTTGCAATAAAAGAAACCAGTGAGAAATTGGGAAATCTGCTTCGATGACGACCTACAACATTGTTAGGGCTAGGTACAGGCAAAATTTTGTGTCTTTGCAACCAAGGGTAAACCTTGAAAATGAATCGCTGCTCGCAATGTTAATCTTATGGGCGGCAAAAAAATGCATCGTCAGGTTAAGCGGACCCTTAATTACAATCCTACTTCAAAAACGAAATTTCCTAAAATGAATCTGTTGAAGGCCCACCATGTAGAAAGGTGCACATGTTGGTACAGTAGCGTAGTACAGGTGCAGGCTACAAATAGTAGATAGTGCGTAGTGCGCTAATGTGCTGAAAAATGTGTTGTGTGAGTATAGAAGGTGCAAGGAGTGCAAGTGTGGAGTGCTTGAAGGTTCATTCTCACCAGCTCACCACTCAAATAAGACTATTCAAAACAGTCATTGCTGACCTAATAAATTTATTAATATTATTAATAAAATAAATTTGAGTTTGAGAATCCGATTTTTAGATTATTAAGGGAACAATTCCATGAAAGGCAAGAAAAGGAACGAAAAATAGACATATTAAAACGAGCTGAGGAAAGTGGATAGATGAAACCTCAAAAACCTTAAAAAATTAGGATCCGAGAAGCGCATTCCCTGGCCTCATGAATTCACGGTAGGGAAAATATGTATAACATTTCATTAAAAGGGCCCGCAATAAATTTCCTAAGTCTCAAAGAGAGTAATTATTAAAAAAGTTTGCATCCCAACAAGCCCGGTGGTTCATTCTGGTTCACCTTTCTCGTTTGTAACCTCACACAAAATAATTATCCCGTTATATTGCACGCCTACTACTTTCCAGATTCCAGAAACTCTCAAGTGCGAAAAATACCTTATTTAATTTATCAGATGGGTTTTTGATTTGAGAAAAAAGTGTGGGCGGAAGTAGTAGCTACATGTACCTACTTCTCTCCGGCAGTTATTTGTACTTTTCTTTGCAAGGGATGGAAAAACTTTCCTTCTAATGAATTCGAGCTCTTTGAGAAGCAAGGAAAGGTTTCAATTGAATTGGCACGAGGCCGTCCTGGGAGATGTCACGTGGCAGAGCCGTGGAAAGCGAGAGGGGGCGGGGGGGGGGGGGGGGGGGGGGTATTTTTTGTCTGCAGTAGAGGAGTGTAATCGGTGAGGAGAATCAACTCAACTCCATTTATAGGTACAGTTCATTCTTCACCATTCGCCTGATTTGTGTCTTCAAGCTGTAGTTTATCGTTTCGGATTTTTTTGAATTATACAGAAATATTTCACTTCCCTGTTTCCATCAAAAATATTTTTTTATTTTATAATGAGAGTCCTCAATTTCTACATAATCTGCGGTGAGCTGTAGAGAGTATGGGAAAGTGAACAGGATTGTGCCAACAAACGCCAAAATTAGCGCACCCTTCATTCCAAATGAAATATACTTGTGTAAATTTAGTCCTTGCAGTATAACAATACTTATCAACAGTTTAAGGGTGCGTCCCACCACGCCCAGTTAAAATTAAACTGGAGATTTTGTCCTATGTTTACCATGTTAAATTTAACTTTTAAGTTAAATTTAACATGGTAAATCTCCAGTTTAATTTTAACTGGGCATGGTGGGACGCACCCTAAGTAGATAAATATATTTCAAAATGTCCTCAGTAGAAAACTCTAACATATTCAGAATTACTTCCTTGATTAAGGCCAGGCATTGGCTGATGATGCATTATAACCCCACATAAGATTAACAATGAGGGAGGCGAGAATTGGAGAACTAATATTATCCTGGATTTTGGGTTTCCTGTCAGGTCCTCTCAGTTCATAATAGTAAGTGGTTTGTCAAAAAAGCCCGTGTATCTTCTGGGGCTTTTAAGGGTAAAAGGCGTCAATCCTGAAAAGCCTCATCGAAATTGGGGGATCTCCATCGAGACTTCGTTGAGACTGCAACTAGGCGAAATTTGGAGTCTCTCCTAAACTAGGGCCAAGATTAAAAATTATTCCCCACTTGTACTGCTGGCCCTACGGGAGCCAAAAATCCATCATCAACCGTACTTAGCCCCTAAAAGCAAGAGAGTAATTGCAGAAGCACCCCGACTGGTTATTAGGTAAGAAAATGAAATAAAGTGTAGCTGTATCTGCAGATTATTGCATACTCAGAAAAGTTTGGGGGCATTACTGAAAGGGTGCGCTTGGTGTGCAGTGCGGCGGGGGCGGGCTAGGATTGGAATGGATACGCACCCTTGCCGGTGAGACGTCGGCACTCACCCTATAACCTCCCAGGTTGTTCACCACGCATGTGAAAATGGCATCTCTGCCTTGTGAGATTGTCACATTCTCCAAAGGGTAAAGGAAGTCCGGCTCAAATCCCAGCGCTGAAACAAACAAATATACATCTTCAGCTATCTAGAACTGGTGTATCTATGAAAAAAGTTAAGCCCGAGGGGGTAACCACTCCAGAGATATCTTGAGATTCCATAAAGATTTCCAAAGATTTCAAACGATATTCATAGAAAGATGAACCCCGAAGGGGTAACCACTCCAAAAAATTCCAAGATTCTTTGAGATTCCATAAAGATTACCAATGATTCCCAACGAGATTCCCAACGAGTGGTTAACCCCTCGGTTAAGCCTGTCCATACAGTGCTGTTTGTTGAAGTTATTTATAACATATATTTTTTTTTTTTTTTGGTGGGGGAGGGGAAGCTGCTGGATATACAGGGTTTTTCCGAATGACGGGTAGGTACACCCACATGGTTGGCTTCAAATTTGATAAAATAGAAGTAGGTGTCTAAAACCGTTCTTAATCTTTTTTTTTAGTTTTTAATTTATATTTAATTTTTTGGATAATTCCTACTTCACAAAAAGCGTGGGAAAGAATGAGATCGTATAGGTATGCGAGAAAGTCCATTGCCAGCACAGTCGGACCGTTTCGTCATTGAAGTTTTCCCAAGTCTGAGAAATCTTATAAAAGGTTTCTTGAAAAGAGAGAAGCCTTTTACCCACGCAATGCTTTGAATCTGGTTTGGTGATATTTTTCACCACGGATGCACAAAGAAACAAGTTGTTTTGGTCGTGTTGATTGCATCTTACATTTTAACGAAAATTCTGCCAAATTAAAAATTCCCAACAGTTCCTCTTTTTTCGGAGAACTGTCATCTACTTACCCACTCAGGAAAACGTGGGTAAATTATAAAACTCCTTTTTCCTTAATCTGGAAAAGAAATTTTACCTCTCATCTCAGTGACTTACATATTTAGTTTCTTGTGGTGTGCTTCAAGATGTGAATTAATTATATAATGTATACGAAAAGAAAATTTAACAAGGTAAATAGTAAACAACGAGCCATAATGCTTCTTCCACAGACGAAGTCCAAATATCTACCGCTATTAGGATACAAAAAAATAAAAATAAAAAAGTGCAACCGTGAATTTACGACTTTTGAGAAATATGATGAAAATTTGCGGACTGGGCGTAAATTCTCGTGAAGCAGGTATACGGTCTCTCGAGTGATATTACTCAATCTCTAACTTTCCTCGTGATTCTAAAAATGCCCACCAACTTTTTGTATTTTGGAAATTAATTTTCATTTTCGGTCTTGATTGAAAAACAAAAATAATTACTCCACGAGTAGCGTCGGGTTCCCATTTCGAGCGGGGTAAAATTATTAGGTACATGTACCTGAGTTATTTTTCTACAGAAACAATATTTTACATTTAATAAAGGAAAAAATACTGGACTACCAGCCCAACAGCCCAGGTATTCCTCCAAAACATTTAGAAATTTAGGAGCAAATATTCGACACTACTTGCCGTCATTCGTTCCTTCATTTTTCTGGTCTAGCATAAAATTAATAATAAAAATTACAATTAGGTATTTCTTATAATGGGGTATCATTGAAACCGCAATTTACATAATGTCTGGAACTGAATTCCTTCTTAAGATTGCGAAGCGGAAAAATAAGTTTTACATCCAATCATTTTAATAAGTTGGAAGTCTGAGGAAATTAGGAAAATTGAATCTGTCGAAGATATCGAAAAAAGAAATGCTTTGATCCAAAACTTCTGTTGATCGCAGATTTCTTATCCGAGCAAAGCGTTCGCAGTATTATGGAGATGAAAATTTCCACAAGAGATGCAAGGCCTCTTTAAACCTGGGGAATAGGAAAAGAGGAAAATACTTTATTCTTACCCAATATCTACCTACCTATTATTTACGGAAACAATGACAAAAAAAATATCTCTACATCTAACGCACAAGTGGTTCCATTCCTGATATTATTTTACCGAAAAAATTCGGACAGTTTATTACTTTATTACCTTCTTGAAACTAGACAACAGTAAGACAAAATAAATTATATACAATACCTACACTGTTTTACGTTACGTACGCATGTCTCTTATTACCTATACCACTGACTGTGCGCAATTGTCGGGACAGTGGTCACAACATGTAGTACTGCAATAAAACCGCCACCTATGGTTTCTAAATCTGTGAAACATTCGGGTGCCCTGAAAAGTATCCAAAATCACTATTATGGATAACTTTGCATACAGAGCTAGATGGAAGCAACCACAAACGAGTGTGTCAGAAGTGAGAAAATAAAACACAGTAAAGTAAATGTTAAGTAAAACATTAACGCCTAAGAAAACTCTCGTTTTTCCTAAAGATATGGTGATACGTGATTTATTGGTTTGTAAAGAAGCGGGTGTAAATACTTGAAGGAGTTGAAGGCAGGCGTCTCGGCCTTATTAGAGACGTGATCTGTTCTTGTCACTCCTCAAATCCAAAGAAAGAGCTGCCTGCGAATACCGTGGTGAATTGACTCCGCCAGTTATTAATTTAGAATATGTTTACCCTCAGATTGAATCGCAATGCACGGCGCATTCCTATTATATTGTACACCGCTCAAGTTCTCCACGGTTCGTCGTGATCAAAAGCACAGAGGTCTTTTGCTTTTCACCTGCTGAAGACATGGGGTTGGAAAAACGCACATTCAACGAAGTGAGTAATTTAGTTCTAGGTTTTAGTCAGACTGACAAGGTTCAATATAGAGTAAGTAGAGTAAAAAAAAAAGCGTGGAAGTGACGGTACTGTACTAACTAACAGTGAATGCAATCAATCTGCTTCCACTGAATGTTGCCTTTAGTTTCCTTGGTAAAGCAAACACCAAAATGATGATTGCTTGCAGCAGAAGTTAACATGAAAAATACGTTCTCGAAATACGCTCCTCCCAGTGCACGAGCGGTCGACGAGCAAAATCCTAAGAGGTCTGGGTTCGAGTCCTGGTATAAGTAAGGTTCTCACTTACAGCAGTTACCGTCACCAGGCTCCTCAGCTCCGGCCAAAAAGAAACCCCCTGTGGTATGGGCATAATACCACCGGGTGCTCATACCCTAAAAAAACAACTTTCGAAAAGGACAAAAAATCAGGCTTCTCCATTAAGGTTTCATTGGAAGTTTGGAGCGTGATGGGACAGCCTGTCTTCTTCGTCAGGTGAGATGAGACCGCAGGGCTGTGGGGGAGAACACGGAGTCTAAGGAACGTGAGTTGTATTGGGTCTGGTGGACAGATTGCGGCCATTAGGGCAGTCAGTGAGCCGGCGAGGCGAGTTCGTCTCCCCACATCAATCGCAGTCTTGTTTAGGGAGTCCCAATCCCAGTAAAATAGTCTTGTCCCAATACGACAATACGAATTTCCCAGCTTTTTTTGAAGTTCTATTTTCTAACCCCTCAGAAAACCCATCAGAGACTAAAATAAAGTGATCAATATTCGCACTTTACTTTGTCACATTTCTTCGTCAGTGTTATCTGCATACAGGTAAAAGTAATACTTTTACAACGAAACTCACTGAATCAGTGGGAAAGGAAAGACGGTCTTGAAATAAAAAGGCCTATGCGAAGAAACGTCCCTTTCCGAACACTAACTTTCTCCCGTCCTACGTGGATAGAAAATAACTTTTCCTCCTTTGATATTCTTAAAATGTAAACACAAGCCTCTTACGGACATGCTTTGGAATTTGAAGAAGCTGATGATGAGAAAATGTTGATTCCCCGCCTTCTTTATTCCCTCTTCTCTTTTTTAATAAACTTTGCTTCCCTTTTGAGTTGATACCCTCTTCCCTCGTCTTAATGGTATTACCATAAATTTGGTTGCCAGAAACAGGATTGGTTATGGAGATAGCATTGTTTGTGTTTTGAAAAATTTAACTTTTTCTCATTGTAATCTTATACAGACCATTTGGTGTGACTAACAATTAGAAAAGCTTGAAACATTTGCCTGACATGAAAAAATGACTCCAGACAGCAGTATTATTATATACTTTATTATGTATAATCTGGTCTATTTTAGCTGTTATAGGTACAGATACACATCACTGGTTTCTTTTGAATGAGACACGATAAACTGAACCTGCACGAAATTTAATAGGAATTTTCTTCTTCAGATGATTTTAAGGTAATTCTACTGGGTCTCAACCACGCTGCGACTGCGAGACCTAAGCGTCACGAGTTCGTTCTCACGAAAATGTTACTGTGCCGAAATCAAACAAATTTATCAAACAGTCGAACTTTCACCCCTTACAAGTTCATGATTTGCCGAGAGATTGAACTTTACAAGCCTGGTCACGGATTCACAAGAGGTCCATAAGTGGTCCACTGCTTCACGGGAAATTTACAACAGGTCCAGTAGAAGAAAATCGGTTCTCGTATTTCGAGGAAAGAGTAAAATTTTCTAGTGCCTTGGAGAAAAAGGGGAAAAGAGAGAATCTCCTTAAGCAGCAGTTGACACGTTTTCGCCTTTTATTGCATCACATTTACAAATGCCCTAAGCAATGCCATGAATGCTTTATTTATTTTCAAAGCAACGAATAAGAGTAAAATTGGGGTATTTTATTTTCGCTGCGGCGTTAAAGTGGGAAGTCCAAAAACCAAGAATAGACGGAGTTGAGGTGGGCAGAACATAGGTATAGAAAGATGTTCTTATGGTCCGGATTTCCGGACACACACATGGTCCGTCCCTCGTGGCAAATACTGGGGATGGGATGTGGAGGGGATCGGAAGTAGGGATTGTGTAGCCTGTCTGATATCTGTCGGAATCTGTCGAGTGGAGTCTCGCGTCCCCAACAGCCGTCCTCTACACCCTTTCTCTTGTATAGCCAGGCCAATTCCCGTAAAGGGATTTCTACATCTCAAGGACTGTAATCTCAACTGATTCAACTCCGAAGCTTTTTGAGGTTTTTCTCGCTTCTACTCCCCCACAAATAAACCCATTGAGGTTCAAGGATCCATCTTTTCTGGGTGATCGTACTCAAGCTGATTTGTTGTCCGGGGAGGTTTTCTTTGAGCTTTGGACCTTTGCCCAGCCAAAGGGCATATCCCGTCTCTTGCAGTATTGGAGAAAAACCCTCATCCTTTCAATCCCAGTCAAAGTGAGAATGCTGAACTTGAGTCCAACCGGTGACCAGCCTTAGCTTAGTCCTATAGTTCGCTTAACTGATAACCAGACATTATGCACAAACTAGAAGGTGAATTTATTTCAAGATGGTCCCTCAGAAAAATCAGAAAAATAGCTGGCATTACGGCTGATTTCATGAGAGTCATTTCTGACGTTAATGCTTTTAGTTTACACATAATTAAAAAAAAAGAAGTTATTAGGATTCAAATTCCATATATCAATTATTATTGTATAGGTACCTATATCTTCTCTACAAATGTTTCAGTTTTCTCGCCCTTAGGTAGGTACATACCTACCTCGTATATGGAGGGGGAAAGTGGGTGATACCGCCTTGCAACTATATACAGACATGATGAGTTCGAAACTTCTTTGATTATTTCCTGAGACACTCCACTCCATCACTTTTCTATATTTCATCAACTGCTTAAAAGCCAGCTTACTTGTTTCTCAACTCTGGAATAATCCTTGAGAAGGTGAGGCCCATTGTTAAGCACTTGCTTCCTTGTAGGGCTAAGGGCTGCTAATCCTCTGCTCAGCCCCTCCCCGGATCCCCCAATGAGCTTAGGCGGCTGACGCAAGATCTTCCATTCTCATGAGGTAATTACCGTCACGACAGTTCAGAGTTCCCACGTCAGATGGAGAACAGTCACTGTTCAATGCGAGGCAGTTATACCAGCAACCTGAACTGTAATCTTAGTTGAGGGGAGCTTTTAATTGTTTTAAAAAGTAGTCTGCAGAAAAGAAGCGATTAATTGGATAGAAATTAAAATCATGGCAATCCTATAATGTCCACAGTTGATGATGATGATGATGATATAGATATATTATATTATTATTAGCCACATTTCACATATAAAACACAAAGCAATACAATAAGATACAATATGGTTAGTAAGAATGAAGGCAATAGGCCATGTGCCGCCTCCTCATTTATCTGTACCTAGTTATATAGGATGTATGTTAGTAGGGTTAGTAGACAAATTCAAAATAACTAGTAGGATTATCAGCTAAGTGTGTACTTAACTCATACCTGTATACCTACATAGGTTTCTTTGGATTTCCTTATAGATCATTACTTTAAAACAATTGTGAGGAATTACGTGGGTATTACCATTACCTACTACCTACTACTACTATACGGCGGCAGTGAAATAAATATTCTGATAATGAAATATTACCTACTGACGAGCAGAAAAAGATACATCATCTTTTGAAAGGTGAAAATGGTTGCATACCACGCAAAGTGTAGGTAATCTTTACAACATACCTATGTCGAAATTCTCTGAATTGAGCAAAGTAACACTCGAATAGGAACTCAAAATTGGAGGAGGCAGACATGGGAGTTAACGTACTTATGGGGGAGAGGAGAGGTTGTGAGTTAGGAGTCTGTAATTGGGGGCGATCACTGGAATAATCTACAAGTTGTGTGCGAAAATAACACTCTCTGACAGTTATCTCTACTGCCTCCCTACAACTTTTCCTCCCAATCAACTCAACCTTCATGATCGATTGCAGTCTGATCTGACAAACCAATGAGAGTCATCACGGGTGCAGAGGGCAAAAAACAACAAGAAAATTTGAAGATTTTTGGCGATTTTTGGTAAAACTAGATTAGTGACCGAAGTGTCGCTTTCGTTAGAATGAGAGTAAGGTGCCGTATTTTGGGTACAATTGTAAAAGAGTGATTTTGAAAAATTTTGCCATCCGTTAAACTCTGGTAAATGGTTTGGAGAGACTCCCGACGCCTCAAATTGCGTTACTTCCATTTCAGACACGAGTTGAATTGTTTTTGCTCCCCGAGCTTTGTGATCGTGCATGTGGAAGTAAGCTCAAATCTCATGCAAACTTTCCCCACTTCTGCCAGCCTTCCTTCTTGCATCATCTCTGAGACGCCACGTAACAGGAATTTCATGTCGTGGGCAAAACTTACCCTCTGTAAACCACAAAACAGTTTTCCGGAAGAATAACAACACCTGTTGTGACGATGACGGCGTATTTGGGAACTCATTTCGCCAGACAAGAGATAGCTGAGAGATAAAAAGACAATCATCGAATACATTTTCTAATGGCTCTCCCGTTGCCGTTTATATGTTATGACGCCTTTTTATTTCTTCATATCAATTTCAAGATGTTGCAAAACTTTCCCCGAGAACTTGATGTTGATGCTGACTTTCGCTCGTTTTCAGCGAAAAATATAAAACTTTTCCGAGGAGATGCAATATTCTCCTTGGCCTCAATAAGGAAAAATTCGCTTGACGGCTTTGCAATTTAACCAGAAGGTATCTCATGACAAGTTATATTTTTTCTTCGTCTTCGATAATTAATCTGGATAGGATATGTATGTACGTACCAGCGCGTACCTACAATATATACTTCGAAGGTGCAAGTGTTAAACTAGCCGAAGCCGAGACCAAGGGTCGTGCAACCGTGCATCAGTCGCTAGGAAAGTAGGTCTAGTGTTCCAAGAGAAAATTGGCTGTACCAACCAGCAGGTTTTGAACTGGTGCCCAGTTACAAGTAGAAGACTCCCTTTTTCAGTTCCAACATATTTTCAGTTTCAAAGACTTTTCTCATCAAATTTATCATAACCTTGAAAAAATAACAGAAATTGCAAAAGAGCCAAGAAGTCCAAAGATAGAGCAGTAATGACCATCCAAATGAAAGGAACCGTAACAGGGGAGCACCAACTAGCACGCTGCCGCTGATTGGACCCGTAAATAGCAAACACTGAGGAAATGAAAAGTGGAAAATCTTCTCAAGAGTTTACGAAGAAAGGCTCAGACGCTTTGTGTCTGCATCATCTTTCATCTTGAGCTGCTAACGTTTCGCAGAAGGAAATGAAAGACCCTATGGTGGTACAGGAACCAAAGTAAGAAGCAAAAGAGAAAACGGGGACGTAAGCGGATTTGAGGGTTTACTGATAGGCTAAAGGAGGCTGAAGGAGGCTCAAGGAGGCTCATAGGTGAGGAGCTCAGTGCAATTGAGAGTTCAATCAATGCTGAGCTTTTTATAGATAGGTAAATAAGTAAATAAAAAATAAATGGCCCAACAACGTTCGCACTTCATTTTCTTAATTTCCTCGATTCGGGAGCTAAAATGAATTATTAGTCCAACACATTTTCGAATACTGGTTTTTTATATAAGAAATTAATTCAACACCAACATAAAATAAATCTTCGAATAAAGAGTTATTGGATACCATCATCATAACTTTTACTTAAACATTATCAGCCTTTCCTTCAAAGTTTGAACAATTAAAACAGTATGAGGTAACCTCAACCTCAACCTCAACCGAAATCGATAAATTTGAGGGATAGCGAATCCAAGCAAATAAAGCCCCGGGAAATAGCCGTACCTGGAAAATGCTTAAATAACATATCATTATATGACTCTAGTGGACAAACTTTGGGCCAAACACAAAAGAGATGACATAACGGCATCCCTTGTGACGGACCCTTTGACTATTCCGTCGTGCTGTGAAGTCCAGAGTTTGTGTTGATGTAGGCAAGTCATGTTGTTGATACTGGCACAGAGGATACTGGGGAAAGGGCTCCCCATATAATTACGTACGCTTGCTCTTTAATAACAACAATAATAATCAGTCATCACAAACAATATTCTGCTTGACCCTTGACCTATGGGGAAACAGTCGTAATGACTCATCCCACCCTAACCAGCGATGTTATTATTCGCCCATATCAAGACGGAGTGTTCTAAAGTTCGACAACAATGTTGTCTTTTTCAGCCATGCGGCCTGAGAAATCTAAAGTGGTTATTATAGCAATTCCACATTTTTATCGGTAACATAAAATTAACATGTCCTAGTCAACCTGCGGTTCGAAGAGGTTTGGATTTACGCAAAAGTCGGTCAGTATGCTGGCCTCTGATACGGGAAGTGTGGAAGGTGAGTATGGCAAGTTATTCCACAGTAATAAACAATAATTGGTGAAAACGTTTGGCTTGTGTTGAGATGAAGCGCTTACCTCATCCCTATGTCTACTTTAGGATGATCGTTGACTGTCGTCCACACTACACTTGGAATACAGTTATATATTTGAAGTAAAAATATAGCCGTCCGAATCGGCCAATAGTGGGGTAGCGTCTGTGTAGTATACAGGAAATATTTATGAACATTGCAGCGGCACGTATCAAAGAGAAATAACTAGCGACGCCGATGTAGCAGGAGGGAGGGTAGGGGAGCTCTTGCTCTCCCCCTCCCCCACTGAAAAACGCTGGCAACCTGTTCACACCATACGCACCTTCGTCAAATTGTTCGAGTTCACCTACTAGTGAGAGCCAGTCAGGTTTGGATCTGGTAGGCCGTCTGCGACAATTCTCAGTAAAAAATCACTCTGGATTTTTTTATAACCGAACAAAATTTCAAAATGGCTCAAAGTGAGGTTCTGAACATAAGCTATAAAACAGTGTTCTGAAATTGGGTAGGTAACCAAATACAGCGCAGACACTTTGGAAAGAAGCTGTAATAACTTACAAAGGATTCAAGAGATAAAAACTTTGCTAAAGTATTAACTTTACTGCCGAAAAATAGCTTTTATAAATTTCCTGTGAAGCACGTTCGATTTGTTGGGCGTAAGTAAGAGCAAGTTGGTGCGGGGCACCCCTTTGAGCTTTTCCTGTTCTGCTTACCCAACTTTACATTCTTTCCATAACTTATTTATTCTTCTTTTCCAGACAATATCTTGTTTGCACACGAAAATACTAAGTAGATACTGGAATTATTCAACTACGGATTTTCCATTTCCCTTCTTCCTTGGAGGATACCTAACAGTTCTGAATATGTTCAGCGTCGACAGAACAGTTCTATTTACCCTGCTTACATAACCTAAATCGCTTATGGTGAAAATTTAGTTTGACTGTCTGACTCTGATATACATATAGCTACCGTCAGCGTCAGTCAACGCCGTTGTATACCTACAAGACCGTTGTTTGATGGTGAAATTTAAATAACACAGGAGTTAAAGGGGGATTAAACTTTCGGGAAACAATGTCAGTTTTTGAAAATTCCACCAATCTAAAAATGACATCCTGTTGAGTAATATCCTCAAGGCATTTCCTAGGTGCGGTGCTGGGTAGGGAGAGTACTATTTGGTAGTTACAGGCTGGGAGGACTCGTAAAGATAATGAGTGAGTGAGTCAGGTTGAGATAGTGATTTGAACTCGGCTAGTTGGCGCGTGCCATTCTTCGTCTCCGCATGAGCCAGTTCAGTGCAATTTTAAGTGTAAGGGTGTGCCCGCTAATTCTGGAAGCTCTGGCAACTTTCTGTGAGTTTCGCTTGTATCAGTAATGCTATAAACTATAAAGTGATGACAATGAGTATTTTTCAGCAGTGTATATTTATAACAGGAATAGGTTTCACTAAAAAGGTTAAAAAAGAAACAAGTGTTCGGATTCAGAATTAGAGGCTAAACCTGCAATGATTTTTTGCGGATGTAAATTTTAGGTGGTTTCTCTCCAGACATCTTTCAGTTCCATATATTTTTTCACTCAATGATCACTGTAACAATCAAAAGTATAAAAAGTAATATAACTATGCATTTTTGAGGTTGTCTCTTTCATGTAGGTATACGAATAAGTTGAACAACAAGAATCTGATTTTGAGCTCAGGGTCTCTATACGAATTCATTCTGTTTATAGTCGTTTAAGCGTTCACACATAGGTTGGTACTTGTAAATCTCCGTGTCAGAGGAAATGACGTTTTAACGAAAAGTATACAAATCGGTAGAAATTTTTGATCGTTCCCTTGTCCATGAAAATCTGATTAGGCAGCAAAGCGATTCGACGTCATCAGAAGACTCACTTTTAAACATAAAATCTGTAGGATTTAGAGATCTTGATTAAAATTTAGTATCTGTTGGCATGGCAAGCTGGTCATCTCAGTTCGGCGTTCGGTGTCCGTTGAGCGTTCGCACAGGCAGCACAGCAGAGGTGACGCATCGTTTTCATTCATTGCGCCATTAATCACCTGTCTGTGTGTCTGTGTAGCTTGTCAGGGAGTTTCACCCTCAGAGCTATGTGTCAGCTGTGCCCTGTTTAGTCTTCGCTAAGTGCACTGCCCGATGTCCAACATTTGGGCCACAACTGAATCCGACGGATTTAACGGCAAGCAGGGGATTCCATACTTTTTTGCAAAAATTCGCTTTGTCTGGTTAATTACTTACAAAATGTACAGACAATAAATACTATAGGTACATCAGTTCTGATAACATAGTTCTGGACGTATGTGGAAACTACTAGAAACTGATGACAGGAGATGATAATATTCCCTTCGAGTTAATTACGACACTGTCTTCACCACTGTTTTCACCAAGAAAAACGTTAATTCTGAATCAAAATTAAAATTGTCCCTAGCAACACCAGTAGCAAGGTTAGAATTTGTTGATAACTTCTGCAGCTGATTCAAATCAAATTGTTTGACTTGGTAAAAATGGCCCTTAGGGAAGTGTAAATTTACTAAAAATTGAATTCTACTTATGATATCACTCTTACGAGGAGTTTCAGCTAAAGTGTACCTAGGTCCAATTAGGCGGAATAGAAGGTTATTTCAATTGTAATGGGTATTTGGGAGCGCCACCTCACCAAAGTTATTGATGCAATCATTTATGCATGGCAACAATCATCCGTTGTTGTACAATGCTCACGACAAATCGCTTTCTACATTTGCTTCACCTCTCATGCGATTGTCTATATCATGGTACATACAGACTTCTAATTTAACTTCTTTTCCGGCTTTTCCCCTATACATTACAAGGTTTGTAGTAAATTATGTACATCCGTTTATCGGGGGAGAGCCACGGTCTCTCCAGCCCATATTAAAAGCAGCCTACATGATTCGCTATTATTTTAAGGTTTGAGATAAAATGCTGACAGAAGGGGAAGCTTCTCCAGCAAGAACACCATGGTCTGCGGACAACACATTTGTCAGATCCAGGTTCATTGTAAAAAGGTTGAAGCGGATGCGGTCCAAAACGAAGAGTTTGACGGAGGACGTAAGTGGCTCTTACCTCTACCACTCCCCGGAGAGTTCTTCACTTCCTTTCGAACCTTCACTATCCTATGAGAGCCTCCCATCGCCAAGAGAAGAAGATGAACACTTCCAGTGCTGTAGTCAAGAGAAGAGCGAGCAAGACTTGACTGTGGAAGACATTGTAAAGGATATCGTTCATCTTTCAATGAGGAACAAACATCGCCTGAGGGAGGAGAAGGTTTCGTTTGAGGAAGAGAGCGTTCAGCCCTTGAGTTGTAAAGGTTCACCAAAGAGTACTGCGGAAATCGTTCTCGAAACCGAAGGGGGAGCAAGAGCTGCGAGAGAAGACGAACTGACCACTTTAGTAACAGCATCTGAATCTGAACCTGAACCTCAGGTAAGATAACATCACATCAAGAGTTTCCTATTTTCTGCGGAAGTTGTAAATGCGAACGTGTATCAGTGCATGATCGCAATTGAATTTTTCCAGTTTTCAAGATGCCAGGGGATCAACCTTCTCGAAGAATTTGAGGAAGCCTTACCGAAGGAATACTCCTTAAAAAGGGCACTGTTTTGTTTTTATTCAGTAACGATGTACCGTGCGCTTCTCCGGCTTAGTCGAGTGGTAAGCCAGTGGTAACAAACAGAAAACTTTAAAAAACTGTTTTATATAATTTAAAACTCCCGAATTCCGAATAATTACTTCTGACTTTTTCATTTCCTTGCAGCCCTTTCAGGTTACGAGTAAGCAGTCTACGCAAAAGACATTTAAGAATAAGGAAGCAGAAGACTGCATAGAGAAGGAACTGATGCGACTAGAAGTAGAGTTGATGGTTCAGAAGATGCTGCTAGAGCAGGCCACAAAAGCGTTAGAATTTTCCACTCTAACTAGATCACACCAACAACAGCATTTAGAAGCTGAGAAAGCTCTGCTAATGGCAAGTACGTATACCTACACTTAGTTAAAACGTGAATAAACGGATCCCAAAACCCTTCTCCCCAGTCAACGACCAGGGACAAACCCACCAACTACATCACTGAAGAAATATATTTGAATTAGATAACTACGTACAAAGCGCCAGGGTGTGTGGTTTTTGGTTTTTTTAAAAAAAGGTGACTGAGGAAGGACTGCTATGCTTTCTCTCATACCTGAAACTGATTTCTACTTCCAACGTCTCATTAGACATAAACCGAGGAAACTTGTGAACAATTCTGCAACAAAAATAAAAATGCGAGGTACTTTTCCAGGTATCAAATTCGAGGCCGTCCAGAAGGAGATGGAAAGACTGCTGAAAAAGCCAGACGAAGATTTGGAAGCGGAATCAGGGTTCGCAAGCATCAAGGATTTCACGGTAACCGTTGAAAAGCCGTCTGCATGGAGTTCATGTGAGTTGTCAGCAAACAACGAAAAAAGCTCAGCAAATATTGCTGGGTGCTCTTCTTTTCTTTTTCAATACGATACGTTTTGTACGAAGCTATTTTGTTTCGTTTAAAGAAAGGTCTTGTGTACTTAATCTCTCTACTTGATAACGTCGATGAAAGGAAAATTCTAGAAAATAGAAGATGAAACATATTTTTTTGTCCGACGTGTTTGTATTTCTGTTTTGTGCTCTTAGATACGTTCACTTTGGTGGCCGTGGAACGAGATAATGTGAAAGGATCAGATTTTGAGGTGATATCACAGGAAGGACTACTGCATTTTGAGGCACCTTTCCACTTTCACAAACTCAAGCCGGACTTTATCATTTTCATATCACTATACGGCATCAGCATGAAAGACGTAAGAACACTTGTTATTTTATCGACTGGTTTAGTCCCTATAGCCCTAGATAATACAATACCATACACTGGTAGCTTTTCCAGAACTCCCTCCAGGCAGTCCATGCAGGGGTTTACCCCCAAAATGCATTTGCCATATCATCAAAAATTTCGCTTCAGCTTTGGCAGGATTTACAAGCCATAATATATGAATCATAATAATAGATGTGCACATATTCGTATCATTATGCAAGCTTTTCCTTATTAGGTATTATTTTTTTCAGCCAAAATTCAGATTTTTTCATCGATCCAACGAACGGCTACCTCTATTACACAAGACTGCCAAGACCCAGAAATGGATAAGTGCCGGACCTGGTCACAATTTCACATTATTGGGGAGTACTGAGATCCAACTTTTCAACATTAAGCAAATGGAGATTATTCCACTTAAGGTAACGAGTAGTTCAATTCTGAAACCAAGCAGCAGTTATCTTCGACTTTATAATAATTTTAACAACCTGACGTCCACCTTGTGCGCGGCTAAAGCAACATTATTTGAACGGCAACAGCAGGAAAAATTCAAAAAAATTAATTACTTGGTGAAAATCAATTCAGTTAGGAATCGAAATACAAGTAGGAGAACCAAAGAAACGGAAAAGCTGGTGTCATGCGATCAAGTTTCAAAACTGAGTATACCGAGTAGATTTTGCTTCCAAAATTTGGAATTACAGGGAACGCCGAATATGAGCCGCACGCAGACGGTGAAGCTGCGAGGGGAGGTGTACCTGGACACTCTCCATGTCGGCTTCCTGGACGTCAGGCACGTACAACGCTCAGATGAGGAATCTTCCGTATGGACAAGATATTGGTTCCGTCTCACAGGGCTAGAGATGGAGGGGTGGCCATATCCGTCTCAACAAACGATTGAGGTATACAACCTGCCTCTGCTTCTCCTGCCTATCCAGCCTATCTAGCCTACACTACCTCTCAAATGTATATTCCTGTACTCCATTCACTTGCTCTATTGACACACCACTCTATTTTTAATACGTTGTCCCTGCTGAAAACTTAGGCTAAGCGCTTTCCAAAAAAAATCACATACAATATAGAAATTCATCTAAACTGGTATTCAGATTGCTTGAAGAGGCGCCTAAGCTAAACCTCTATTTTTCCAGACACCAGCTTATTGCATCTCACTCAAGAAGTGTTCATCGTCCGCGATAGAACCTGTCAGCCCATTTTTCTGCGCGCGACCCAATACGTTTTCATTTACCCTAGAAGAAGACGAAGGAGAGAAGCAGCAAGTCCTGTGTGCAACCGACACTCACGAAGAGATGGCTGCTTGGTGCCGACAACTGAACAACAACATAAGATCTTACCGTGCTTGGAACCTTATCTAGCACGAAGGGCTTGTCAAAAACTCATGCAAATGAGATCTATGAGTATTTTTTCTTTCTTCCCTTGTTTAAAAGCTGTTTTATCGCAGTGAATAATGTGACGTTGGTTTCTTTACCTAGACGTAACTTTTCGTGAATTTTAATCTTTTATTCTTTGCATGATTTCTTTTTCGATTCTCTTTTTTTCGACTTTTTAGACTTACGGTGAAAATGGGGGTTCGTAAATTAGTAATTATATTATGAATGTTGCCTTAGTGTAGCCATAGAGACTAGTAATTTAAAAAAAATATATAACCTCCTTTATTAACAAAAACATAATTATTCCCTTCTCCTGATCACTAATTCTGTCTCATACTCTCAAAAAAGATCTGAAAGAGGCGGGGAATACAGTATAAGCTAGGATTTGACCCTTGCCTGCTCAGACTCTCAGTAGTAAGCAAGCGCCCACACAATATATCACTCAGCAACTGAGCGACACCAAAACTTAAGGCTGGCTCCTAGTTCATTTACGTACCGAGGTATCTCATATACGTACCTGTTGTGTGACCACAAAGATATAGATGGAAAGGCCTTGACTCAATCAGTGTGCATACCTCCCGGTCCTCGTCTCGTACGTAACCGAAACCGAACTCTTCGTCTCCCCTTTTGCCTTGTTTACGGTTGAGTGAGCGCAGGAACGTAAAAGGAAAATGGGATTCTTTGTAAACGAAACCTTTAATTAAATTCTCCAATTATTAGAATCATTGCTCAATTTTCATATCAATTAGATTGGTATTTAACACTCTGTACTAAGTGTAGTGCTCTCTTCTATTTATTACGGTGATGAAATTTAATTTGATTTTGGTTTTTTCATTGGTGGAAGGTAGGTACATCAGAGGAAATAAAACTTTTATTCGCAAATCATACCTACGTCTAGAAAATGTGAAATTATTGGGGCCTCAACTGAAACATAGCAAGTAAGGCTGCAACACACCATACTTGGTTATAATTTATTTATGTCTCAAGTTATAGGTATCCGTGTTAAATTCTGGAGATGCATACAGAATTTTTAATTTATTTTTCTCTCTTACAACAAAGATTTGATTAAGACAAAGAAAGATGAAAAATTAAAATTTGTGAAAAGGAATTCATGGCAATACGCAAAAAAGCAATATACAATCCAATTTGAGTTCTTCTGGAAGAGACTTGAACAGCCGTAGTTAAAACTGCATAAAAAGGACACAAATAATGTCGATACGAACTACGAGACTTGGCAATAATCTAGACAGCTAAGACTTCCATAATAAGGCAATGGTAAGTAGGCGCCTATCTTCTCATCGAATCCCGATGAGCCATTGGGAAAGGAAATGGCGTAAAAGTTGGGAAACATCGTGTCACAATTTGGAGAAGACTTGTGAAATTACCGTTGGGGAGAAGGGAGGGAGTGGAAAGTGCTGACAACCCTGCAATCAAATTATCTCCGTCTCAAGTCAATCAGTTTACCATTCCAATCGATTTATGGTTCCAATTTTCAAATCATTTCGGGAAACAAAGTGGAAAACTGTTCCAGCCTGTTGTTTTTTTCACCCAACAAATTCATAATGACGCGCTTCAATTGCTTTCAGGGGGGTGATTTGGGTTTTGGAGTAGGAGAAACCTTCTATCTTGGTATTCAGTAGAAAAGTTGAGGTGCATTTTTTGGCATGAAGTGTCATATTGTAAAATGTCTTCACTTGTGTATAATTTTGATATGTGATAAAAAAAATATATGAGTCCAGTTATCTCATCTTCAAGATTAGGTACACAGTTCATGGATTAAGATTCCACAGCAACAAATCTTTTCGAAAAACCTCACTTCCTTTTGAATCACAGATCCAGAACTGCGTGCAGGTCAGACATGTATCACTGTAACCGGGAGGGCGGCCAGGAGATGCTGGAGAGGCAGGGGAAGCTCCTGATTTGTGACTTTCCCTTCGAAGCCCATGTCACTCGTCACTTCCTTTCCCCTAAAAGCTTTTCAGCGTCAGGTGAATTAGGGCCTCTCCAAATGCTTCATGTTCCTTCCCAATCAATTCTCCTTCCTCCAGCCACCGATTAACCTCGGACACGGCTTACAAATAGTCTGGAATCTGGACTACCTTAGTCTAAACAAAGCAGACAATTCCTTCAGAAGAACCAGTTTTGATTGTTTACAGAAACCGAATAAGGTATTGTCACCTAGAGGCAAAATCAGAAAATATTTAGAATTCTGACATGTACCTAGATTAAGATCCGTTTTGGAGTTTTCATTTGATCCTATTTACAGAACTTTTGGGGGTTTCAGAAACAAATCGCGAACATTAGGTACCATGCACGCTATCTGACCAATAAACACTCAACAACCCAATGCTAAGGTAATCGATAATTTTTTTCATTAATTTCTTGTAATCCTTCTTCTTTAACTGATCTGTGATCACAGCATTAAAACCTTAGTTTATGAAGTGACCTCATACAACAACACGAATTGAGAAAGAGCCATGCTGGCATAGGAATTTGACAATGTACTATCATACTGGAAGAAACCTTAATTTTTGGTTTCGTACATACAAAGTGATTGGCCTAGTTATGAAAATGGATGGTCCTTTTGCTCAGCACAACACGAATCTGCATGCCACCTTCCCACTTATCATCCAGCTGGGTGTTACTTCCGCACTCTGTAGCTCCAGCCTATAGGGCCTAAGGCCTACATCACGTTCATAACCAAGTACCTACAACCAATAACCATTGCTATTTTAGTGGGAGCAGATAGATTTCGTCCATTTCTAGCAAGATTTCATATACCCATAATTACAATTATTAGCTCATATGCATTGGTAAAAATTTCAGGAATGAAATTTTTTTTAAAACCAGATATACCAGATGTTTTACAAAAAGAATGTGAAATAAGTAAATAACAAAACAGACAACAAAGCGTTGAGCCGATAAAAAATTGAAAGCGTGACACTATTAGTGCGTAGGCTAAAGAAAAGTAAGAGTTATTAGGGTAATTTTGCTCGCATTTTTTCCTGGCTATGATAATCAACATTAATAGGCTGCCATTTAATTAACGAGTAAACTTTGTTTTTATGTAACAAATAATTTATTAAGTCTGTCAAGTTGATTTTCAGCGAAGAAACTCAAGTTTTCTAATCTCGTCATTTTCTTTGTTTTCTTCACTCTATTTTTACAGATCTCTAAAATTCATCAATCATTAGATTAATTGGTCCATAGAAAAAAGAGACTGATGCACGTCCAAAGGGAGCGATAGGTCTGGATTTTTATCGCTTTTAAAAATAAAGCAGTTTTCACGGGAGTTTTCCGTGGAAAAACTACACATCACTAGGGCATTTTTTTTTTTTCAAAAGCTTGAGCAATTGTGGGGCTTACTTTTAGAAAGTTTTAATGGGGGGTGGAACGGAAAAGTGAGCAGTACCAAAGCGTTAACGCATCCGTCAAGCAAGACTCAAGCTTGGCAATATCCTGAATAACCTGGCCGCCATTCATGTCTCCATTTGTTTCCTGGCCCTCTGCTGAGTAATGAGTTTTCCGGTTCCCACTCACCAGGTGAGCCAAAGTGAACGTGAACACTTTTGGTGAAGTCTTTACGACCATTTTCATAAGCCCGAGTCAAAACTGAGCCTGATCGCTACTGAGAACAAATTTTTGAGTGCTCCGATTCGATATACGTACTCGGCTAACCAGGTGTAATAGTTTTCCAAAAGACGCAGCTCCATTTATACTTAAAGAAACCAGTTGGTGAAGAAAAAAATTTAAATGGGTTCTCATTATCAGCAGAAAGGCTTGCAAGCCGGACATCTCTACACCTAACTATCTGAAACTTCCCATAATGAATCCTGTAGTGAGAGTTAAATAAAGCACAAGTAAATCCTATCACACTCACTCTACACATAAAACGTAGTTCAGGAAATAAGAAAATCGTGAAACGGAGGCATTAATAATTCATCAGTTGATAACACAAAGAAAACATGATTGTGATATACTGCAAATGGAGCAAGTCGTGACTGATTTATAATTTATCCTCCTGCCCCTGTGCTATACTCGTATACCTACCACCTACCACACTTTCCAATCGCAACACCTCCTTCCACAGTTCTTCTCCTACAACAATACTACCTATAGCATTCCATAATTTATGTTATACCCCTGCATGGCACCACTCATCGTACCAGAAAAATAACCTCTTCCCGAGGGGTTAACCACTCGTTGGGAATCTCGTTGGGAATCATTAGAAATCTTTATGAAATCTCAGGGAATTTTGGATGGTTACCCCTTCGGGGTTCATCTTTCTATGAATATCGTTGGGAATCTTTGGAAATCTTTATGGAATCTCAGTGGAATCTCAAGGAATCTCTGGAGTGGTCACCCCCTCGGCTCTTCCTTACTTCAGTTGGTTTTTGTACTTTTCAATTGTAATTAACTTCATTTGAATTTTATTTCTTTATGAGGTCAGGATTTCAGTTTTCATGCTAATTTAAAATCAATAGTTGTTCTATGAATTATCCTAAAGCATCTACCACAGCAGCAGCAATAAGCGAATTTTCTATTTTTGCCTGTAGTCACTAACTAACTCCACTTACTGTTACCTGTTTACGCACCTGTATATTGCTGCGAAGGTCTACTTCGATTACTTTCCCTCTCTCCAGGAGCAAACTACACTACTTTGTAAAAATGGCGACTTTGAAAGTTGATATGACTTGGGTAAAAAGCCGTGTGATTGACTTGCATAAAAGCTGCAATCACTCCACCTCCATTATCGCCATTATCAAACCCAGCACAAGGCCATAACGTAAAAAGTCGGAAGTACTGAAAATGGAATCACTTTGATGATGCAAAGAACAATAGATGGTGAAAGGTTGAACCAATGTTGAAGAGGTTGAAAGAAAGCAATCTGCTAAAAGAGGCTTGGCTTAGCATTGTGTTTGCATTGCTCGACTCAGGAAATGCGCTCTTGGCATTTCATAAGTTGCCACCACTTAGGAGTTTCAACGTCTTATAAACCTGTGTGTTTTACCTATTCCTTGTTTTCATGCACTATTTTAAATAGAAGATTTTTTTTAGCAAGCACGAAAAGCAGAACTTAACAGATTTTTTTACTGAATTGAAAAACGATAGCTTCCCACACTTCACATAAATTAAAAACCGTGGAGCTTGATTTGCGTGTGATGAATTTGCTGATGTCCCCAGAAGCCTCGAAGGGAGGCAAGGGCATGCAGGGATGTCGCGGCCAGACCGATGTTTGCAACTGACAATGATCAGGAGGTTGGGTCGAGAGGATAATTATCCACTGCGATGACATCCCCTGTTAATTGCCATTCTGCCTAATCAACTGCATCCTGCTCGCCAAATAAATACCTAATAAGTACCCCGTTGTATAACTGTTGGGGGGACGGAGAGGGGTCAGCATCACCGGAACCAAGGGGTATTTCCTCGATGACTGCATGTGTTTTACCAAAATAAAGGATCCTATTTTGGAAATTTGATACCTTTAAGGGGGCTCAGTAGCCTAATAGAATCTGCATGTACATGCACACTACAAATTCTGTTCAAAATTTGTTGATTTAGAGTTTTCATCGATGGTTTTGAATTTCTTGATAGCACCTACTTATACAATAGCCTTGACTCTCAAGTTTAGAACAGTAAACGAGGGGGTAGCCACTCCAGAGATTCCTTGAGATTCCATAAAGATTTCCAAAGATTCCCAACGATATTCATAGAAAGATGTAACCACTCCAAAAATTCCAAGATTCCCTGAGATTTCATAAAGATTTCCAATGATTCCCAACGAGATTCCCAACGAGTGGTTAACCCCTCGACAGTAAACCACCAAGCTCAATTATTAAAGTTTATCGCGATCACTGCAAAACTTCAGTGATTACATTACATTATAACTACGCATCACCAAAGTGCGGAAACCATCCGGAAAGAGGAAGAAACATCCCTTCTGTTCTGAACTGGATTGGAAAGAAGCAGCATAGCCACAGTGAGCCTGCGGCGTTGATGTGAGGACTAGCCGACGCAGGTCCGATTGTATTTGCATTTGTATATTTTGTATTTGTGAATAGGGTTGATGTATTCAGGACGAGACACGTATTCAACGTGGCCCGGAACCTCCTGCTGCGGGCCATTAAGTTTGTCGTTGCATCGACTCCACTTCGGAAGCCATTGTTGCCATACCTACCTAGTACCTATACTGTATTGTATTGTATACGGTGGTTTGTGTTTCCATTTTACGAGGTTCGAGTAGCTGCACCAGGAAATGGTTAGGAATGCTCAGGTTGAAGGGATGTCGTAACTCAAGATGGTGACAGCGAGGTACACAACTCACCTGTGTGATATCACTTTGAAATTTTTTTAACAAAATCCCGTAGATCCCATATACTTTCTGCGGAGCAAGTAGTGATGCACGATGCAAGAACAAGAACAAGAAACGGCATTTCTTGTTCTTGTTCTTGTTCTCGCAAAGCGACTCTTGCTCTTGTTCTTGCAGACAAAATTCTATATTGTTCTTGTTCTTGTTCTTGCTGCGACACTCTTGCAATTTCTTGCATACACTTGGAATTTTCTGCTGCTAAAATGTGGTTTTTTGTGGCCATTTCAAGTGCAATCTATCGTCGCATAGTCTGCAGAGTTTTTCGTACAAAATATGGACTGCAATCATGAATGAAGCTTTGGAAAAAAAAACTGCCTGGGTTTATGCAAGACTCTTGCGAGAACTCTTGCAAGAGTTGTTGTTCTTGCAAGCCACTTCTTGTTCTTGTTCTTGCAGCCAAAATCAACTCTTGTTCTTGTTCTTGTTCTTGCATGCAAGAAATGCAAGAACTAAAGCAAGACAAGAAATTTTCGTGCATCACTAGGAGCAAGCCTCCTATGTCAAACACATATAGGTGTAAGCATGCATTGCGACCATTATTTTGTGATTCGGCAACTGCCACAAGTGGGGTGGTGACTTAGCGTAACTCCATCCAAAGAGTAATAAAAATATTTCTCTTCGTGTTACAACAATGGAAACATTCCAGCAAAACACTACATCGGAGAAATTAAGAAGCTTCAAAGTGTAAAGGTGGTGGTAACAAGCAATTTCCTCAAAGATGAAAGTCATGTGCTTCAAGGGTGTAACTACTTACCTCCCTACTTGTGCTCACTTGAAAAATGTATAATTTTCCTCCAAAACAGCCCAAGCACACATCAGATAAAATAAACATTTTCAAAGCCGCCTTGAGCAATTTTATTCATTCAAAATGAAGTCTCGAGAAAATAAGAGGGGAAATATGGTTTCTCGCTTGCCCCCTCCAACCCTCAGCAACATAAACCGATTGTGTAATAAGAAGCAACAGAGCGGGAAAAGTTGGGGGATTGTAAGAACATCGATAGTATCCTCAGAGTTGCGTGCCATCCGAGACCTTTTACCAAACAAATAAACAATACAACTTTCCGATTCGTTTGCCTTCTTTGCCGCTCTTCCCTGGAATTCATGAATATTAACCTCTTTTAAATTTCATTAATGAAAATTTTCCAGCTCTCAGTGTTTTTCAACGGAGTTAGTCTGTTATCAATTTATTCATCAAACTGTCAGTAGAGTCGTTTCCTCGGAATACTTTGGCCGATTTTAACGGATTACGATTTCTACTTCAGTCTCTAATTTGCCTAATTGGTCTGTGTCCCTATTCAAGTTCAATTGTTCTACCTTGTTTTTAACGATGAGGTGAGATGAACAAAAAAAAAAAAAAAAGAAATCACCTCGTCAGATGTAATATGGCTCACAAGAAAAGCCCCAACTACTGCGCCTCGTACTGAGCTGATATTTGGTAAGGAAACGACAAAGGACACACACTTACGTCATGATGAAATTATAAAATCGATTCCAGCCCAACATGGCTGTTTTCCTCAAACCCTTCTCCAGGCTTTTGATAAAAATTTGGTCAAAAGTAGCTCAAATAGCCCTTACGGCTTTTGTTACAGGTAAGGGTGAGTATGGTCAAAGAAATCACCTACTTTGAGCACCTATATAAATAGGGAACACTCACCGATGAACTGAACGCTGAGTAGAGTGACCAGAGCCAGCCATCCAGCGAGTGGTTCCATCTCAACGGCTGCTGGAGATGCTGGAGAAAGCTCCCGCCTCCCGCGGCCCGTCCCGTGCTCGAACCATTCTGTAATAAAAAGCAAGACAGGGCAATCAGTCTTTCGTTATTTGTATTAGTCATTCATTAGTTTCACTGAAAAAGAAGCAACAAAATCGTTTGAATTTAAGGGGAGGTTGGGCCCAAAAATGAATGACCAGACATCTCCAAGGTTCAAACTTATCAAATATTCCGCAAAAATGGCGCATCCACTGGCCAGATATGTATTCTCTAGAATCGGGATGGAAATCCCTTCGAGAATACCTCCACCTCTTCAAGATGACGCAGTGTGCAGTGTAGCAATTATTGAGTACGCGACATTAATATTCCACAGCTTGCAGGAGATGTTTCATAGGCCTCAAGATACCTAACACGATGTCTCCATTGTCTTAGTGAACTGATGTATGCACACGCCTATGACACCCCGTACCCTGCCCTAAACACACCTGATGCCAACATTTTGCTGTATGGGAAGTAGGATTACTATGAGAAGGCCATATGACCAATTTCGCGAATGATCTAAATTGATTCGAATCAAATATTGGGCGACTTAAAAATTCAAGCGTTGCCAACAGTAAATACCTACTGCTAGGGGATCAAATTAATCTTGAGTCAATTTTGACCCCATCAAAACGAAGGACGCAATGAAAATGAAAATCCAGCCCAAAAACCTTTGTATCCGCGTAAGTATCAGCATTTTTCGTCAACTACTATTTTACCTAAAGGAGATGCAGGCTAATACAATACACTGTTGTACAAATATTGCGAGTAGGTCTCACTCAAGGGTGAAATATTGTGGATAACGGAGGAGTAGATGCGGAGAGTGGCGAGTGACTGAGTGACTGGAGGAGAATTAGTTATCTCAGCAGTATTAATCATGGAACCACAGGACGCGGACGGAGCTCTCCGGGGCAGCTGCGTCCACGCGGCCAGTCCGAGATGGATCCTCTTATTGAAAAACACTCCTCCACCCTCCTAATGACCAAACGTTCCCCCCATTCGTCACTTATGAGTTTTACCCCTTCATCTTCTACCCTTCGGTGTTCTGAGATATCAAGAGTCGAGCCTCGGTATTGGTAATGAATGATTTTTTTTTCTGCTTTGTAGCTCGCGGTATTCGCATCTATCTTGCACATTTTACCGAAAGCGAGATTGATTCTAACGGTGGATTTAGCTAATTTCGGAATGGAATTTACCCGAATTTTTTCTGTAAGTTAAACAAGGTTGCCATGTGTTGCTAAGGTAAATAAAGTCGGAATTTTATTTCCCTAGCAACGCATGACAACCTTCTTTAACTTACAGAAAAACACTCGGGTACGTTCCATTCCGAAATTAAGCTAAATCCAGACTTACGGTAACCTGCGTGTGAAATAGTACTTAACTGCATCTCGTATATAAATGATGATGATTTGTACAGCGCGAGTTTTAAAAACGACAATAAGACGAGAATAGCATGACGACATAGGTGGCGGAAGTTTTTCCGATAAGTGACGGACGACCGAAGACAACCACACCGGCTCGAGCACTTTAAAGTACTAAAAAGAATTAAGTGAAAGGAAAGCGATATTGAATGTAAATCCTTAATGATGGAAGAAAGTGTCGTAAAGAATTGAACAGGGGAGAAGGTGTCACGGTGTCAGGGGGTACTTTGGCAAAGTGTGAACGAGTCTCCCAATGGACATTTGCCCCCAGGGAAAAAGCTCGGGGGAAAAGTACTGCAGCAACCTGCGCTGACGTCCCTGCCGCCTTCTTATCTGCAATCTCTTTACGTCCTGAAAGGGGGGGGGGGGGGGGGACAAAGGGGACGCTATTTCTAAAATTAGAGGAATACTACGATTCACGTTTTTAGAATTTTTATCACTAAACTCTTTCATTGAAAACTTGTTTTCTGCCTCGTGATTCTTGCTTAGAGAGCAACAGAGGAACTTTGCTCATTCGGTGACGAGTACCAAAGAAACTGATGTTTCTTTTTTACTTCTTAGGCTGAATTTCACCACCTTACGATAGTGCCTTTTAACGTTCGAATAGCTATCAATTCGAAAAAGCAGACATCCTCTCGTTAGGTTTTGTTGTGTCAATAGAATTCACCTGCTTTGTTTACGTTAAATTTATTTCAACAATTTCAATCTAAAAGTGGAAATAAACGTGAAAAACCCCCTATTTTTTCGGAGAAAGAAGTTAAAATGTTGATTAGACTATATTAGACTACACCAAATGAGTCGCAGGTATGAAAATTATCGTTTTCGCTAACGCGAAAGCTAACGAAACGGTAACGGTGCATGGTGAAAGCCGTTAACATTTTTACTGATACGATAGCGCTATCATGTACACGATAGTCTTCACGTTAAAGTGGTGAAATCCAGCCTTACAAAATTATAATAATTTATACATTTACAGAAGTCATGTTCTGAAGACAAGAAACTGAGCGCTTGAATTGGTTAAGATTTTCCTGATTTTTCATCGCTACTACCCTTCTTTATATAATGAAAACATGAACAAATAAATTAGGTTCGATATCATGACGCGAAATGAAATTCAAATTAAACTTCTTTAATAAGTAATAAGAGCCAGGACGAAGCGTTTATAAGTTATTTATAATGATAAGGGATGTCCTTCATTTAGAGAGAGATAAAAGGTGGTGCAAGCTCGAGAAAATTTAACTCCAGACTAATTTCGACAACCCGTAGGGAAAGGAGTGACACGTGTACTGTTGATAAGGATGACGGGGCATCATATACGCATTTTTTCCACCCGTTTCCGAGAATGGGGACGGGGTTAAAAATTGAAAACCTTTCTGTCAGTGACAGGAGAATAGGAGACGCAATGCAACCTTTGAGTTGTGATCCTGATATTTTACGGAATGGGATTTGTGACACTCCTATATGAATCCGGTTAGCTCTTCTATAAGAATTCGGCTCTTTTCTATACTTCCTGAAACGACTTGTGATTTTTACCTTCACTTCCGTTCGACACTCAATCGTCAGCCCGATGCGCATTCCGATTTTTCAAGGTTCATTCAACATGTGCTAGCTCTGATTGTGCTGTGATTTTCTTCATGTGAGTTGGAAGTAGGAGTAGGAACTAGTATAGCCATGTACCTACACGTATTTTAATTCTGGATGTTCCCGCTAAAACGAACCGCAGGAAATGGAATACAGCAGAAATTAAGGGGTGAACACATTAGCTTGTGCTTTAGACCGGTTGCCCTAGTTCTCTGTTATGGATACTACTCAAAAATAGATTAGAAACCCTTTTACGTGGGAAGAGTATACGTATAACGTAACAAAACATTTGTCATTGATTTCTCAGTCGCTCTATTACTTAGTAAGAAGTAAAGAAATTTGATTCAGACCCTTCAGTTACAGTTTCTAGCCGTTGCCCTCTAATTATGCAAACTAAGCTAGCAATGGCCACACATGGCTTTTATCGCACTAAACACATCAGCTATTGCGTATACTTTTTCACAATGGTGACCTTCGTAAGTCAAGTTTCTTCTTTGACACTGAGACAGTAGAAATGTTTCCAGGAAGCACTTATTTCGAGTTCCAGGACCCCTACAGGATCACGAGGAAAAAGTTCAAATTGAACGAATGAAAAAAACCGTAGATACCTACTTCCTCGGCGTACAATATGGCTAGCGAGAAAGTTAACGCAGTGAAATATCCTAGCACCCTTTCCGGCTAAAATCTTCCACCCGGCTTGCAGTGAACCCGTTACCTAGGAAACCAGATTAAAATGAAGACAAGTTGATGCATACCAACAAAATCTATTTGCGTCTACGTCGCGTGGAATTGAAAAGCCCGGCAAATCCTGTGCGTTGATCGTGAATTCCTGACAAAGCGTGGAATGCATGGGGGAGAAGCAAGAAATGGGAAGTGCAGGGGGAACAGGCCCGTGTCTGGGATGGGGGAAAAAACGGGGTCTGTTTTGTTTTTATCCTCCCATTGTCTCCCGCAACGGCCTTTTAACTAATTATACGCTGTCGGCAAGCAGGACACTCCATGGGCAGCCTCTGGTAATGAAACCCCCATGCCCTCTCCCCCATCAAGCCCCCTCCCCCTTCCCTCTATCTTATCCCATCCAATTTCCGGAATTTGTTCATGTAAATGACCTGACGGGGCAGTGGGCATTGTCACCCATGGACAGGGTAGAATTGAACTCAGCAGTAATATACCGGATATATTTTCATTTCAATTCCCTTCCCTATACTATCCCTATTTTTCACTTGTGAAAGGATACGCAGTCTCCCATGCTATTTTCATCGAGGCGCTTTTCTCCATTTTTAACACTTCATAGCAATAAAGAGCTTATCAACCCAACTCAGTTCACGAACCTGCATATTTTTTAATCGAAAAGTTAGAAACGATTGTAGTTTATCACGAAAGATATAAATAGTCGCAATGGACTTTTATTTTATTTCAGAAATTTATTATTTATGCCTTTTATACGAAAGTGACGCTAAGTTGAAACACTTTCAAGCCAGTAGTTTTGATCCTCTACTTCAGCAAAACTAATACAAAATAATCAAAGAAGCTACCATCGGAGGCCACCTCTTTCCTACCGATAAAGAGTGGATCTGTGAGTGCCCGGACATTTTATTTTACCAACAAAGCAATCCTATGTTCTGGTCTGCTCCTCTAAACACTGTCCCCAGTTTTCCACTGTGCACGCGCCAGTATCATCAGTATCGATACTTTTACCAGAATACATATACAGCTGAATAGTTTTTAATGAAAAAAAATTCTACCCTAATTTAAGAATTACCTACTGACTGGCTCAACTAGAATAATTGTATCAAAATCGTAGCTGCTTTGGGACCGGATAGAGATTCGGACCGACTGAATTTCACCCAGAAACCAGTCTCTCAGATTTGCTCCAATGCAACAGTGAGTGCCACATACGGCTAGCGAGAAAGTAAAACAAGTTTCTCGTGAGTGAGATGAATTTATTTGATTTGAGGGATGAGAACCGCTAAAGTCGACATTACAACGCGAACGGAACTCTGGCCACACAGAGTGGGGGGTCAGTCACATCATTTGAACTGGTCAGTCAGATAATTCTCGTTTAAAATTCTGAAGTTCCACACGGCCCCTTCATATCCCTAAATTATCGATAATGCAAGCGTTTACATATTTGATGGACGGCAATCACCCATGAAGATCTATGAATTGTACAAGTTGTCTCGTTTGAATCTGAAGCAGGGTTGTACTGTAACGAGGAATCATGGTGACCAGTGACTCTATGAGCATGCGAAGGCAAAGGGTTGTCACTGGCCATCGAGATCTGCCGTGAAATTGCGACCGCGCTTCACATTTAAACGAGACCACCTCAGTAATTTAAAGGCCTTAATTCCATATTCCTCTTCCACTGTAACAGGACACAATGGTACAATGGAGTTGATTGGAGATATGCACTCACTCATAAATGGCAATCTATCGTTATAAAAAGTGGTTAGCATCAGCATTAACTCTTCGACTAGTGATCAATTACGGATCGCACTCAACTCAAGTGAACTCATATTGGTGTAATTTCATTTCCATTGCAATGCCATTGCCTCGAAAATCAAACTTTGTGAACGCGATCTTTGTGTCTAACAAGCAATGCAGTTTTAATGACGTACTGCAATTTTCTTTGTGTTCTTTTTCATCTCCATTCACGGGATTTATGGGCAGACAATTTTTGAAGCACCTTGATATACCTAGTATAATTTGCACTCGTTCAACAACAGTTTGTGAAAAGGTTAAACGGGAACGGTGAGTTAAATAAAGGTGCAGTTGTCAAATGGAAAATGTGATTATACGATTATGGGTTGTTTTGAAGAGCTAAGTCAAATAAAGTGGGAATTAAAAACCCATGATGGAAACCAAGGGGTGACTGGGCAGCGGCAGCGGCCCATTATAATTGCATCAATTCAACCCTCTCGTCATCCGAGTACCTCATTTTTCATCTCCAATTTACACAATTGCTATCCGAGGAAAGGGTAGGCTGAGAAGTTCACGATTACAATACAATCGCTGCAGATAGGGCTACGATTTTCAAATTTCGATTTTGAAAAAAGTGGCAATACTAAATTGTAACAGGGTTATTTTACCTGGAGTACCTGGAGTAGATACCTGGAATGAGTAAAGTTCGACAAGTGAATCGGCTCAAATGGGGACAAGCCATTCTATTCTCTAAACAACTTTAATTCCGAATGCAATTAACCGCGGGCTTGCTTTGTTAGTATCCAATGATACAAATGAGCAATCCTGTGCGGATTCCTCCAGGCAGGTTTCATCTGTTGGTGAATGAACGCAGCTCATTACGATTCGTTTGGAGTGCAGGCACAGTAGACTCCCAAACAGAGAGGCGGCCGTGAGAAGTTCACCAACCACGCAAGTTGTCAAAACACCCCTTGTGTGGGCAACACAGGCAATAACAAGCTACCTACACTACAGTTAGCCAATACTACTTCGGGCTATAGACCCCAGTTTGGAAATAGTGGCTGGTGGTTGGTAAAGTAGGCTAAAGTTTATAAAAGTTCAGAACATACATTTTTTTGACATAAAAGTAAAACTAGGTAGTTTAATTCAGGCTCATCTCAGTTAGTTGCAAATCAAGAATACTTTAGGGTAGCTATAGTGAAGTGATTAGGCCAACTATATACTCTTTTTACTTTACCTGTATACGGAGTATACGTAAGGTAAAGTATTGTATTCGTGCGGGCCAATTTTCGGCAAACCTCAACTTTGAACCGTCATTGCTCCCAGACCTCAAAAGCGATTGGAACTTGCATATACATTTCGGAAACGTCCATGCCTTCGGAATATGAAAACCAACTCACTTTTGTCATCTGACGAAAAGTTTGCCCCCAGGAATTTTTAGAAGAGGTCAGGTACGCCGTGTCAGTACGTATGTATGTATGTAGCTATGTATGTATGTATGTATGTATGTATGTATGTAGCTATGTATGTGGCATTGACCTGGACGGCACACTTTTCAACCGATTTTCTTCAAAATCGGTAGTGACCTTTCTAAAATTGGAAGAAATAAAAATCCAGAAGCCCAGTTTCCCCCCTTTAAAATTAAGGGGGGTTACCCCCCTAAAACACCCCCAAAAAGTAGAAAAAAAATATTTGCTCAAAATCGGCTCTAACGATTTCGATCAAATTTTAGACAATTATAGAACAAATAATTACGAATCCAATGATACCACCCACTACCCCCGCATAACTCCCTGGAAGGGGGGAAGTCCCCCCTGAACCTGTAAAAGGGTGAAATCAGTGGATTCAGTTGTTTGTGGGATATGAGTAGTACTGGATATGACACGTGACAACGGCCATACTCGTCACAAATGGTATATGGCTTATTTCGAGCCTCCCCCCCCCCCCAGGGGGGGGGCAATTTTGAGTGACTTTTAAAGTGCGGCTTATGGGGTCTCAAACTGTTCGGGCGAACGTTGTGAAGCAAGTTTTTGTATCAAAAAGTTTTTCTGAACGTATCCAAGCACCCCACCCCCTAAGGGGGGTAGATTTGAGTGGTTTGCGAAATATGGGTTGTGGGGGCTCAAAATGATCGGGAGATCGTTCTGAGGCAATTTATATGGTCAAAATGATTTTTCGCCGCACCCCCCCCCCTATGGGGGGAGTTTTGGATACTTTCCAAAGTACATTGTATGGGGTATCAAAATGCTCAGGGAAACGTTCTGAGACAATTTATTTTGTCGAAACGTTTTTCCGAGCTTCCCCATCCACCCCACCTCCTTTTAGGGGGTAGTTTTGTGTGGTTGCCGAAGTATGTCGTGTGGGGTCTCTAAGTACTCGGGAGAACATTCTGGGACCATTCCTTTCGTCAAAAAGTTTTTCCGTCTTTAATCATTTAACCAAGGGTTTATTTCTAGGAATCACGCAAATAAGCAGGTAAAGTTTTGTCCGACCGTGTCGTACCGCTTGTTTTACCTTGGAGCCTTTGAACCTAGTCCCGCCCAAAAAAGGTGGGACTAATGAGTATAAAACGCCTGTTTAGTGAAATTAGAAATTGAGAAAAAACAGTTCAGAACCAAATGACAAAAGTACTCATGAGGAGGATCGAACCAGAGACTCTAAACTTTAAAGAGAGCCGTAAAGCGCCTGTATACCTATAGACCAAGGCTTCCCAAACTGTGTGTCGCAGAGACCTTGGGCCACATGAAGCTTTTCCAGGGGTTCCACAAATAAGTTAAAGTTAACATTAATTATTATTACAAGATCATTCTTTACCTACATGGTTTAGGCTGAATTTCACCACTTTCTTATAGTACCCGATAGTGCCTTTTAACGAGAGGATTTAACGAACGGATTTACGTTATCGTATGGTGAGCTTACGACAAGTGCCTTGCGCTTGCATTTGTGTCTCTGCAATCGCACTTGTCTTAAGCTAAACATACGATAACGTAAATCCGTTCGTTAAATCCTCTCGTTAAAAGACACTATCGGATACTATAAGAAAGTGGTGAAATTCAGCCTTAGTGGGCTCAGTGAAATACATGTACACCGACTTTTCAACTACATAATCACGGTTTCGCAGGCGCAGGGAAATGCGTGTACACCGACTTGTTAATTACATAATCACGGTTATTGCAGGCGCATTGAAATACATTTTTAACATGGAAATTTTCTCCACAATAGGGTTCTATTCTGGAAGCGAAAAAGTTCGAGAACACATCGCTTATGAAGGCTGCTTCGTGTGTAATAGCCATACCTTCATAAGTAGGTAATGGTTATGTTTTCTGAGAAAACTCTTTTTCTCTGTTATAGGCAATGAAAGATGATGATTATTTGGAGACAAGAAACTAAAAGAAGATTGGAAGTAAATAGCACGGCGCCGTAATAGAGACATCGCTTGGCAGTGCAATGTGAGACCTGTGACATCCCGTTGCTGAGCAATGCTGTCCGGGGGCAACAAGCCTCACTGTAAGTAATCGCAGCAACAGTGAACATTGTTGATCCGGAAGTGCTTAGTACGCTTGCTGTTTAATCAAAACTGTGGCTACATAGTACTTATCTAAGCGCCGTTTGTAGGGTATTGCCACTGCATACTAGGCACACTTGTACATTCGCATGCTCACTGCAACGGCATACTGCCTTTTGATTTTTCTGGTGTTTCTCACATAATTTACGATTGTATAAATTTTTTTAAACAATTGTCAATAAGATTACAAGTGTTTTGAAAGCTTTAACTTAAAGCAGAAGAAATAAAATAATGGAGTCATCTCTTTTATGAAAGAATTCTAGGTAAATTTCAGTTTCAACTTCCTTTTACTCCATTATAATTCAAAGAAAGAACGACTTCCCGTGTAGCGAGAGAAATTTAATTACCTTCCCAGCGTGGTATATTTTTATGAACTACAAGAAAAAAATCCCATTCTTCAGGTATTACAAAACGAAAAACTCAGGCCTTGGAGGGCCAGGGCATCACAAGAAGGCTAGATTAGAAACCTACTTCATAGCTCAGGGCCGTGCCTACAGGTATATGACCAAGGTTCACGTCACACTGCTATTTGGCTACTTCTAGTGTTCAAGTTTTTTACTTTCTCGCTAGTCAAACATTTTTTTCGTACAGAAATTCTATTTCCATCTGGAGCCCTAACGCCTACACCATTCACATCCGATTTTAATGTTCTAAAATCACAGTTCACATAAATCTGGCATGAATTACTGATTTACAATAATTCGCAATCAATATGAAAAACCACTTTTTGCTTAGAGGGCTCCACGCTAATGGAAAACCCAAAATTTCAAAATTCTCAACCTGTATAATTTCATTTTGACGAGAAACATTAAAAGGGAAGTCTTAACATCTTCAGAATTCTTTTCATTTTGTAACCGGTTTACAACAAAAATTTGACGCTACAGCTCTTCGATAGAAATATTTCCAACTTTGAACTTTTGTGAACATTACGAAAACTTTAATGGGATGGAGGCGAGTGGAGTCGCCTCTTCTTGGGGGAAGCGTATGCTAATATAATGGCTCTTGGAACGAGGGTCGCCGTTCCACATATTTTCTATGCATGAGGAATACTATCAACACACACGTCTTCTGCTCAACTTCTACCCTTCACACTTCGCACTGCCTCACTCATTTCTACGCCAACAGTGTTCTGTTACGTACTCAATCTATGGATTTTATTTTAGTTCATGGAATTCCGACGTATGGGATTTATTGATCTAAAAAGCCGTTTTTTTCTTTCTCTAAATTTACTTAACAAAGGTTAATATGAAGAGACCTTTTTTCTCACGAAAGCAAAATTCGAACCTACGTTGAAATTGAGCGATTCTTCACTGTGCTTATAAAGCCGAATCCGCTCGCACAGCTTGCTTCTATACAGAATAATTGATTCATAATATTTTACTTATTGTATAATTAATTACTCCCTAATGATGAGCTGAGACCCAAGGAACTTACCTCAGCGAAGAGTTCCAGTGTATTTAAAAAAAAAAAAAACAATCCATGGTAAAATGAAAAGGCGTCTCATGGTCACAACATTGAGGACGTAATGATTGGATGACCCAGGAGGACGGGGCTTAGAATGACAACAATATCAAATGAAGAGCTACTTCTCGCTGTGAAAGCGTCTCGGTTACTGGAGCTTCTCTCATCATCATTATTATCTTCTTCGTCAACATTCCCCCAAGACGACATGTTCTCCCTTCATTGAGATTAATAGATTTACTACTGAGTGTTCCAGTTTAAGGAGGAGCTTCAAATTGTTGGGGCAAAAAGTAGGTTAAAATATCTCTTTCTACAGAAATTTCGTTATTGTACACTGAGGCGGAAATGGGTTTTAACTAGCTTTTTTGAAATAATGAGCGCGGATTTTTTTTTTCAACCGCTACGCGAAGGACAAATTAAAAGCTTCTAATATTATAACATAACATGGTACATAGTATATTATTTTATTATTATATTATTATTATATTATATTATTTTTTATTTTTTTTTCTGCATCATTCCACGCGCGGGTTTGACAATCCTGTTAGTAAACCTGACTGATGTAAAAATTTCTTTAACCTCCACTTATATACGAGTACACAATTGCGGATCGTGGAATGAACCTTCCTAGTTGTATATGAACAGCCAAGTACTACAGGGGTAATGTGCAATATAACTGGAACGAGAAATCTGACCCCATGACCCCAAAACTGTTGAAAACCTGATGGGGACTCGTTAACGGAAATGAGTGCTTAACGCAAACGGTCGGTCAGGTCGTACCCAGGCACATGTTATGTCAGTCTGCTTACATTTTAATAACAACCTAATGCCCCCAATTACGTTCACAGCTGATTCTCCTATCAAACTGCGGCTTTTCACATCACCTCTGATGAAACTGATCGCAAAATGGCCTATTCCGTTTTGTGTCCAGCAGACTATGAGGGCAGCCTGATAGTCCAGTCGCTCCAAGTATCCTTGTGAAACTGACACTGTTTCACAGTTTCACATCAACGAACCTGGGCTTACTGCAAGATCAGTACATAAACAACAAATGCTTTGTACTATGGAGATAAAATCTCTCGAACCATTACCCGCTAAATGTTCTCAAGATGATGCCCAGTATACACACGAAGGGAGGAAGCAGAATGCTCCATGAATGCAAGTCTATTAAGTAAGACGTAAGCCTCACTATGTTTGCCCACGCCAATTTGAAGCATGTACCAGGAGGTGACATTTTTAATCCGGCAGTGTAACTTACGGAAAAAGGGTGTCAAAGGAGTAGCAGTGAGAGACAGGTGCGCCATGAGAGCTCCTTAGACGTCCCCCAAACACGCATCAGGAAAGAGATGGAATCAAAACAAAGTATTCAACATAATATCTTAAAACATTGTAGAAAGATGAAGAGGGGCTTTGGGGTAAGCAGTGTTGAGCTATGAAACGCCAGACTTTCACTGTGCTTTCACTTATGCTAATACGCAGCCAAAATATACTCCGTCTTCGCATTTTCCTCTTCTCGCTAGCAAAAGGCTCCATTATTAGATTACGAGTCTCACGTTTTCGACCCCCGAATAATAGTGACGCATATCTGGTTAGGAACGAGAACACAAGGTGCCCAGTAGCTCTCGTACGCCCACTCTGTAGCCCACTCTAAAGGCGCATCCACATAAGATCCGAATCGCCAGGCACATGCACGTTGCCAACTTCCTACCCCAAAATATATCATTCGGCAAAGGTCGTATTGGGCTTTCTCGCATTTGTAACTACCTATAGTTACTAGAATATAGCGAGAGTAAAGGTGAATAAATTTAGTTAGATATACTTGAGGGAAGGTTAATTCAAGTATGATAAGTAATGAACTACTCGTATATGGGAGTAAAATGTTTCAAGGCTGCATGATTTTTTTTAAACATAAATGTTCACGACTTCCCTCGCACTCACATATCTCGACCAGTCCAAGTACAGTGACAACTGAAGCCAAAGTAATTAACAGTCAATCAGATGGGTCAGTAATCAATAAGAAGCTCCCATTTGGCAACGAGGGGGGAGATAACGGACGGACCCATGGGACCCATGTCAGTGTCACCGACACTGAAATACAACGCCAACCCACCCTGCGTTCTCCATAGCAAACCTCCTGCCTAGGCCTACTCACCGTGGACCGGACAAAAACCAAGCGCATCCAAAACGATAGAAGACTCGATAGTGATCTGGCCGAAATGTTTGTAGAAACAATGACACTAGGTCACTGGTTCAATTCCACTCAATAGCACAGTTTTTCTGTTTTTCCTGAATGTATCGAGGTCATTATGGTTTTGAAAGTAACGGATACTGAACTTTCCGCTATCGTTACCGCCCTTTTTTGAATCCACTAAAGAAGTTCACCTTCGGTTGGGAGGCGCAACGAGAATCACAAGGGGGAACCCAGCTCAACACAAGGGGGAACCCAGCGCAACACAAGGGGGAACCCAGCGCAACACAAGGGGGAACCCAGCGCAACACAAGGGAGAACCCAGCTCAACACAAGGGGGAACCCAGCTCACCACAAGGGAGAACCCAGCTCAACACAAGGGAGAACCCAGCTCAACACAAGGGGGAACCCAGCGCAACACAAGGGGGAACCCAGCTCAACACAAGGGGGAACCCAGCTCAACACAAGGGGGAACCCAGCGCAACACAAGGGGGAACCCAGCTCAACACAAGGGGGAACCCAGCGCAACACAAGGGGGAACCCAGCTCAACACAAGGGGGAACCCAGCTCAACACAAGGGGGAACCCAGCTCAACACAAGGGGGAACCCAGCGCAACACAAGGGGGAACCCAGCTCAACACAAGGGGGAACCCAGCGCAACACAAGGGGGAACCCAGCTCGCTCTGGGTGAAGGAGGCAGATCTAGAGTCTTCATGATAACGTTTACAGACATTTTATTACGATATACTCACACGCAAGCGGCAATGTAACAAAAATCAAATATAGGAGGTGATTGCCCAGCTGATCTGCGGGTTAAATGCGTTTATGCAAATTTCTATTGATCACCAATTGGTCTGCTGGTCTGCCATTCTCTCATCATCAACTGACAAATTTCATTTAAAATTGCCCTATATATACTGGTGAGTATAGCTGATCGTTCGATTTTCTCATAAATAATGGGTTCAACGAAGGTCGGACTTGTCTTTCTCGCACTAATAAATATTTCAATTCACTACGTTTAAAAAAAATAATCACTTGAACGGCGTTATGCCTTTTAGCAACTCGGCGCACAAAGTTTATACGAATGTAATGGTAATGCGCAGCAGGAGGGTTGAGGCATACTCATTAGTAATATCTATATACTGTAATAATTATTAGTTGGGTATAAATTGGTATAGTTTGCAGAGGTATAATATTAACTTGGGAGACTTTTCAGTAAACAAATATTGTATTCAGAAAAGACAGAAACGGGTTAGTCACCCTTGAGAGGAGCATTTCCGGGGCCGCAAGCCATATATCGCAATGCGGAGCTTCATGCTTGGTTGCTAAACGTATTGATCCGATTCGTATAAAATAAACAGTGAATTGAGGGAGTTTAGGTTCGAGTCAAAGAACTCATCCAAACCCACTGGTGGGCTGGGTGCTTGCCTTTGCAGCATACGCTAACGTACATCCCTCTACCGCTCCCCTATGTTTGCATAGGCCACGGCTCCTGTCCCTGACCAAACATACTCTTCCAGCCCAAGAACCCAACATTAGCCTGCAAATACGTTTGCTCTCTCCTCCCAAATACGAGTACTATACACAGGACGATACCTTTTACTTTTATTTGCATATCCAACCTAACTTTAAACTTCTAATCTACCTTTTGAGCCACATAAATACTTATATGTAATATGTAGAAATATAAGAACTAAGAAGTCTAGCATAATGTTACGGCACTAAGCTAGGAAGCGAGAGCATGTTCGGATACCCTCACTATTCTGGAAAGGTTGATGGGAATATGTTCGAGGAAGAAGAGCTCCTTGCAATACTCTCACTATACCTTCCCAGAGCCAGATAATTGAAAAGTCAATTACATTTGTATTAACTCCATTCAATTGGAATCCAAATCGGATTGATTTTCCGCTAATCTGATCCAGGGCTTGAACGCCAGAACAATAGGGGGAAACAACGAAGCAATTCAGTTCCCATACATTTTTTGCTGCCACTATTTTCTTGTTTTGGTTAGCTGCCGAGCTACGTGATTGTTTTCCTTCACGGATAACAATTTTCCAACTTGGTTACATTCTGTCTTTTTTAAGAGCTGAAGTGAAATAAACGAAAGATGTAAACAAACAGAACACTATTGAGTCACGTTCTATTTGCAGAATGAGTGAGATATCTTGTACCTCACCCAATGACATGGATAGTCAGAAAACAATTGAATAAAGAGTTAACCCTAGCAGCCCAGGAGGTGTATTCCCTTTCTCGAACGCCAGCAAACCCACCCAATTAACACCTTCAAAATTTATTGTAAGAAGATAAGACACGCCATGATGCAATATACGGGGAACAGTTCTTCTTACAATAAATTTTGAAGGTGTTAATTGGGTGGGTTCGAGAAAGGGAATACACCTCCTGGCAGCCAATGGTACTTCGATGACACACCTATGTCATCTAGGTATATGTTTCATCTCGTAATTCACAGGCTTACTAAAAATATTCTGTCTCCCCATCCTGTATTTTCTGTGTCCCTGAATTTTCTTTTTCTGAATTATTTTTGGTCAGTCAGGAGTTCTGGCACATTTCAAGAAAAGGGGGCTTGAAGATTCAGTTAACTGAATGCGCATATTTTAAGTATAATAGCGCAGTAGAACCTTTTATAAATCAAAGTAAAGCTCTCTTTAAAGTTCACATTTTCGGAGTGAAAGGAGGCTCAAAACGCACTCGAGGCCAGGGATCTAACGCGGTACTCTGGAAAACACGAAAACAATGGAACATAGACTGAGAAAAGGGAGGGGGAGGGGGGCTTTGACACTTATAAATGTCAGGCCGGGGAGGGGACTTCAAATAAATCGACGCCAAGAAGCATTTTCGAAGTTTGCAAACAACTAATGTCCTATTCATAGCATGGCCTGGCAAGTCGTGCAAATTAAGCGCGCGAGGCTCTGCTAGCGCTCCTTAAAAACTCCTTCCAATCAAGCAGTCAAGAGAAAAACTCATCCCTTCCTGAACTTCTACCCTTTTGAAGCGTCTAATGGTAAGTCCTGAACACAACAACTGCCTCTAGATATTTATTCGTAAGAAAACACTTAGGTATGTAGTACTTTTTTTAGCCTAACTATTTAGCTTCTCTTTTGAAGAAACTTGAATGTCAGTCCCTACCCAGACGTCGCTAAGGAACATATGTATCTAAAAACTTTACAAAAGTTTCACTGAATGAACTGATTCATTCTACGTACGCATCTACAAGATGGGATATTCAAAGGTACGGTAAGGAGTGACTCTGGGGCCTCTTCTGCCATACTTCTGCATGGGTAGACCCTGCCACAAATTTCAGGGGTAGTTGCGCATGTGACGCCTCTTGCATGTGCTCCAAATTGAAAAAAAAACCACCCCGCAGTTCTATCCGGGATTACGGGCTACTTTTTACAAAAGTTTATCGAACTAATCTAAAATCAATTATGTACGTTTGTAAATAGTTCTAAATTCCAAAGTGTATAAATTTAGTTTTTCCCCCGAAAAGGAGGGTCGGTCTCGGATGGGTTTTAGAGGATCGTTGATTTGACGCATTCAATAACATCAGCGGCCGACTCCAACTACTGTAGATCCATCTACAGACGGAACTATTCTGTTTGTTATTGAAACCGCACCCGCGCACCACCATTCTCCTTGGTCGCCCACCGCATCCGAATGCACGAATTTAACAGCTTAATGAAACCATCGTAGATTCGCTGATGGTAAATTTGATCCGAGAGAAGCGGAGAGATGCGGAGAGATGCGCCTCCGACTGTGCTAATATTTCAGAAAACCAAAAAACAGTTACAAAGTAATGTCTGTAGTATTGTTGACTAACGGAAATGCAACGATTCTACCGTGGAATACTATATTTTGCAAGAAAAAAACAACGTGACGTTATCTAACTCCAATGCAGTCCAATGTAATTAGCTAGAAGCGAGGAGTTAACCACTCGTTGGGAATCTCGTTGGGAATCATTGGAAATCTTCATGAAATCTCAGGGAATCTTGGAATTTTTTTTGGAGTGGTTACTGGTTCATCTTTCCATGAATCTTTGGAAATCTCAGTGGAATCTCAAGGAATCTCTGGAGTGGTTACCCCCTCGGCTAAAAGCAACCCCTATAGCCCGCTCCCCAGGCACCACGGAAGAGGTCCTACAGATCTAGATGTGTTTCGAACCACCTTATTCTCGATACATGTCACATGACCTTACACTAACTTACAGTACATAGAATATGGGATCTACCCTCGGTGTTCGTCTACAGACAACAATAAAGCATACGTGAATGAGGATAAGGTTATGATAGGTCTACAGTTATTAGCTCGCCGAAACTCGGTCGAACATCGAGATAGTATGGGAGGCGCAAGGGAGGCAGAAGCTGTCAAGGTGATGAAGCCTCGCACATATAATGGAACCTCTAAGGGGCTTAAGTAAACGTTCTTTGAAATGAGGAGCCCCACGTAAGAAAATTAACTTTGATAAGATAAACCTAGGAAAAGCAAAGATGTAAGCAAGTTTGGGAAGTCGTGTATCAGCGAACCCCCGACAGTTCCGATAGCGGAACCTTACTAAAACCATCCTTCTACTCAAATTCCGAGCATAACATATTCAAATAATGTGATAAAATTAGCTGAGTTCCTTGAGTAAGCGAAATTAGATGGGAAAGTTCTCCTCCCTATGCTAAGTGTGACCAAAGCTTACAAGGGATAATATTTGCAAGTCAGTTTTCTCTCTCATTTTCTTGGGGATTTGTAGAAGGGATAATAAACGACTTGCCCTGTTTCTGAATTCAATGAATTACCTCTCGTTTATTGGCTATTTGAGGCACTACATCCTCATGCAAAAAACCCTCCACTTCTCATTCGTCTGATTTTCCTCAGTAACGAATATGACCCAGATCCTCCCTTTTAAATAATTTAACAGTCATGCAGAAGCAATTTTGTTACCATGTTTGAACTGTGTACAAGATTATAAAATAATAGTTCAAATAATCTTTTGAACTTTAATGTGATTTTGGGGTCCAGGGCCCGCGTGGAGGAAAAACTATACGAAGAAGTATCTATATCTCTATTATTCAACTTCAACAGCTTAGATAGTTTTCAACTTCATGCAACTAACTAACTTATTATTTACTAGCAATTTTATTCTGGGAAATAAAGAAAGAATAGAAGCTTGCACCCCAATAAGTAATTCCACTTTCGAAGGAAAATAAATTGCTTTCTACGTTTTGACCTTTGGCCACGACAGAAGTTATTCGTCATATTCTGGCTTTGTGTTCTGCCTCACCATAAAGCAGAAATAGAAAACATGCTGAACTTGATACGAAGATTACTTCGCTGCCAAAACTTTGGAAAAAAATTAAGAGTACCCCCTGAGTCTACTGTAGCTGACCCAACTGCAACTTTGGACGTTTTTTAAAATTATTTATTATGTTTTTTACCATGTTTCGATGCGTACCTATGGCTAGTTAAAAATATTTCATTTGCTACTATCTAAAAATGGATACGAGTATTGCTGTGATAAAAGTCTTCTTTCAAAACCACAAAACTGCACCAAAGAAGATAATGAGAATTCTAATTAAATTACCCCTTCGTCATCATGATGAAAATGTTGACAGAGAACGCAGAAATCTACTTTCAACGGTTTCGTTAAAATTAGAATCATTTATGATCCAATTTCAAAACTTTTAGAAGTGAAATAGGAATTAAATTGATTGATTGATGATTTAATATCAAGAGATCCCCTTTGATCCAGGCTTGTTAATTCAATCTGGTGAGGGATCCTAAGTTTGGCATAAAGACACTATAAGCTATAAGCCGGCCTACGAAGTGCCCATCTAGACCTACCACCAACTTCAATAATTGTTGGTTTATTGTTTAAACCTCAAATCGCTAGGAATTCGTGAAGTTAGCCAAAACTTTGAAAGACAGTCGTTGACTGAAAATCATGATGTACCTACTTATCCCAACAATATTTTTTTTTTTTTTTTTTTTACTTAATTTTGGAAACTATTTAGTTACGAAAGTCAACTGACTAGCCTCAGCTGGAGTTAAGGTCTTGAGGTCGTTGTAATGCTTAGCTTATAGACTCAAACTCACCTGGCACACTGTCAATTGACTGAATATTTTACTCTTAGGGTGGCCACACGGGTAAAATTTTTCGATACTACTTAAATAGTACTTTATACCAATATACTCGTACTTTTAAAGGTCACGTGCCGAAAGAAATTATTTTCTGACGAAAATTTCGCAAAAAAAAAAAAAAAAACACACACGATACTCGTACATAGCGAGAAAGTTAAGGATACCTAAGCACAGGTTTTACAACTTAAATAGTGATACCCCACAAAATGTGTATGTTTCTAATGAATTTCCGGGTAAATGTCACTGGCACGTTGCCTGCCTCCACAATAACGGCACGACGAGGAAGAAATTAAATTATAGGTCATATTTCCCCGGCAAAGGACAAATTAATGTCACGTTTAAAAATACTCTGGGGAGCTAGAGCCAGAGCCTAGATGACTGTGGCTGCATAAACAGTATCCACTCCGCTGTTGCTACCCTCCCCCTATTATTCCTCCACCACCTCCCCTCCATTTCATTTCTGTCGGCAACTATGCGACACTTTATGGTCAATTCCCGAGCTGTAAAATCCACGGTGGAGGGTGTTACTTTACTTTGAGTTCTACACTAGCGCTACTGAACACAAAATTCTTGTAAAGGCTCCATCTCACTTGTCACAACATGGCATATCATATAGAGAAGACCGAGGGGTTAACCACTCGTTGGGAATCATTGGAATCATTGGAATCATGGGTTCAATCTTAATAAAATCTTAGGGAACCTGGGAATTTTTTGGAGTGGTTACCCCTTCGGGATTCATATTTCTATGAGTATCGTTGGGATGGGAATCTTTAAAAATCTTTATGGAATCTCAGTGGAATCTCAAGGAATCTCTGGAGTGGTTACCCCCTCGAATTTTACCATCACTTTACTAATTTAGTTCACAGAAATAATATACTACAACTTTTTGTTCCACAGGGTGTAGAACGCTCTGTAGGTACTGAGGATCCGGAGAATCTGGCCACTCTTTAGAATATAATCAACCCATTGAAATGGGAAATGCAACTGAAAAGATTGTAATGAAGAAAAAAGGTAAAAGAGTGGGCCGGTGAGCTCTCTGCCTTTCAGCAACAAGTGGCTTATCAGTTGCCTTATAATCTGTACCCATACAACTCTCTCTTCAAACACTCGTAGTCATTCGCTTCTTTGGCGCTTGGCGCGCTGCTCGTTAACTAATCAAGTGCACTTGTACAGTCTGCTTTTGCTGTAGTGCTTTATTGTGCATACTGTAGTGCTTAGTATCTACCACTTCCAACATAAACTCATTCCCCTGCCTGCGTCAAAGGCTATGGGATGAGAAGGGCTTGTTACTCGACGTCAATTCATACTGTCCATTTATTGTTGGGCTACACAATACATATTTGTTTTTAAATTTTTTTTATGTCAGTGGGCGACTGTAAACCTAATTTTAGCGTCGCTCTACTTGAACAAGCGTCTTCTCCGAGGGGTTAACCACTCGTTGGGGATCTCGTTGGGAATCATTGGAATCATGGGTTCAATCCCAATGCAATCTCAGGGAATCTTGGAATTTTTTGGAGTGGTTACCCCTTCGGGGTTCATCTTTCTTTAAATATCGTTGGGAATCTTTGGAAATCTTCATGGAATCTCAAGGAATCTCTGGAGTGGTTACCCCCTCGTTAAAATTGTTGGACGACTTGGATATAACGCTTCCACCTGTGTTTACTTAGGAAGCATATTTTCTAAACTATATGTGGAAAATAACTACATACCCCATTTTATTCATTTTTACCATAGTCAATGTAACGTGCTAGGGCAGTTTCCTTTAAAAGTCATGCTGTTCGAAAAAAAAAATATGCTGTCAAAAACTTGGGTTTCGAAAATTTACGTTTCAACAGAGTAGTACGGATGCTTACAAGAAATTATGTGAAATATTTTCTAATCTCATGAGTGTCCATACTACAGTACACATGCACGGGACAATCGAGATCCTGAGTGAGGTGCCCGTCTATCTGTACTGACAGCATACAATGAGGCGAAATTCGCGAAATTCAAATTTCTAGGAATGAAAAGTGAATTTGTGGAATAATCTGACAGGGAGAACTTGTTTTCTAGCCCGAAAGAGAACAGCGGAAAACATGTCACAGAGCGCCAACTCATCACAACCACGACCGATTCCTCAAATCGCGTGTTGCCAACATAATTACTTTTTGTAGTTCCTGACATTCTTTATCATTTCATTTATCTAAATGTTTTAAGCATTTTTCCCGCTGTGCTCATTCGAAAGGTCAGCATGACTTGGGAATCGTGGGGTTAGTCAAGCATGAACCTCGCTCATTTCTACTCTCAAGTCTTTACAGTTAAGACATTGTAACAACTCATTTAGCACATTTTAATTAGATGTTAATTTGATTGCAAATCTAGAATAATCATCGATGGCTTCTATTCCTGTTGTCACGACTTTGTGCCAAAAAAGCCGCGTCTTTTTTTTTCAAGGGGAAGCTTTCCGGTTTTCTTTCCTGCAAAAGGACTTGGACTTTAATACTAGGGAAGCGAGAGGGTGGAAACTGTAAATGAAGTTTGCACAGTATAGTTTAGGGTTAGCACCGTACAGCCAAAAGGACAGCAGCGTGTAAATCAGCACACGTACTGCAGTGAGTCCGGCCTACCAATGCGCTCACGTACGCGGCCAGGCCTGGAAACCTGTCACCTCGCAATCTTCTGCTTCTTTCGACATTCGGTAAAAGTCGTACTTTTTACTTTCTCGCTAGTTTTTTTAGTATAAACCTAATAATTTAGCCCTCTTCAGTTGCACTTTACTGCGCATACAAGTCTGTTGTGCATGGGAAAACCAATATTTTTTTTTTCATTTAGCAGGTGGCAGGTTCGACTGGGTACGCCTTCAAACTAACGAACTTCCGACCTGCGGTTCAAACCCACCCTCAATAAAAATTTCCCCAAAATACGTCAGTACTCATACCGCACAATACTCACGAAGCGTAAGGAGTATTAATAAATATGAACGTACGATATACACAGGTATCTATACTCGTAGGTACTACTATGGTCATTTATAGCAGTCCAAAAATCATGAAGATTACAAATAATTTTGTAAGTAACTTTTGTGAGTATGTTACACAATATTAAAACTTGCAATGGCTGGAAAAAAAAATCACATTCAAAGGAAAGAAAATACGGAAAAGAAAGAAGAAATCGGGTTTTAACCGTCGGAACTCGGAGCCATCCTATAAACAGCAGTTTATTTGTAGATGCGATATAATCCCGATAAGGTCACCGAGCCCTTCAATTATTCATGAGACACTCTTTTTCAATTTTCTTCCAAGAGCGCGATCTTGCCAATAGCGTTCTCTATACGTTATAGGTTAACATTTCAAATTTAGTTCATCCATTTCCACTTGAAATGCAAGTCTGTACCGTAGGTAAGTATAGTTATTTCATTTCAGGCGTAGACCCAGTACCTATAGCATGCCTTCATGGGGAACACAGGTATCAATTGTGACCACTCACGATGAGAGAAATGAATGGTTGTTGCAGGTATAGTATAGTACGTGACGAAATGAGTGACTGCGCGGACTGCGCCTTACTTCCGGTTCAATTTGCTGGAGAAATTAATGTAGGAATACTAAACAGGAAAATTCAAATGGATGCGACTAAAATCAAGGGATGTATAAATTTGGAGGAGCAACAGCAAGTGTCATGTAAATATGGCGAAGGCAAACTAGGGTCACACACGCTCATCAGCTCAAGGGCCAAAGCAGTGAGCGCATCTGCCGCTGAAGCCTGTGATGGATGGTAGCGGGGGCGAAACTAGAGTGGCTGCAGAGGGACGACAGCGGCAAAAGTTATTCAATAAAAGGTGAGGGACATGCTGCCAGTGGGAAAAAACAGTGACTGTAAGACCTGTGACTGGAAGCTGGGCATGAAAACAAGCCGAGGTATAGAGAGAGGCTGGAGATTCGACTATGATGCTAAAACGGCGAGCCGGAGCGAGTGCAGAAGAGACAATCGCCGCGCCGCCGCCGCCGCCGAGCTTCGACATGGTTACCTCCTAACCTCGATGTGCTCTAGTGGACGGACTGTCGTCTATTCTTCACAGATTTTTCTTCAACGCTGGATTCCTCCATGTTGTATTCCACTTATTCGGAACGCCATGTCTACCCAACTAGTGAAAGGGCTAGACTTTTTAGCCAAAAGTCGAGTATGGAATCAAAACGACACAACATTTTTGCCCAAAGGCTTTGAGGTGCAACGTCATAACATAGTTTCGCTGAATCACAAGCAGTAGTACGGGAGGGCTCTTGCCTAGTAGGTGCTACACGTAGTAGAAATATTTCATTTAATTCCGTTGGTACTCTGAAAAATCTAAGTTGTAGAAAAAAAGTCCACAAAACAAAGACGGGTAATTTCAGCTTAGTCGCCGGAAACATGGAGGAAAAGATGACATAGGCAGTTACGAAGACCTTGTGGTAAGTGTTGAAGAAAACAAGGAAGCTGCTTCCCCCCCCCCCCCCCCCCTCCTCTCCCCATCCTAAAATTCAATATAAAGAGCCAGGGGCAAGAAGTGGAGCAATAACGGTGGATATTGGTGGCCTCGCCAGTTGGCTCCCAATCCCCAACAAAAACGTGAGCCCCCTCTCCCCCCACATGATGACCTGACTTATGAAAAGGGAGAAAAATGATAAAAATTGGTACCGCGTTTCCTAAAACTTTCCTACCTCGGTCTCACCTGTCGAGATGAAATTTGTATGTTTCGTTAATTAAAACATCTAACCACCCCTCTCGAAATTTTACATCTTTTTATCATCCCCTTGCACAGAACACGAAAGGGTATTTTGGTACAATTTAATTACAGACTTTGGCTGTAAATTTTCAGAATTTAATATGAACTAGAGTATAATTAAAAATATTTGTAGAAAAACATCACAAATTCATTCCATGTGCAAATACTTAATAATATAATGGATAAAGACCAATGCAACATCCTCTCTATAAAACGATTCCCAACTTGCCTAAGCTAACTTGCCCAGAGCTAATAATGAAAATTCGCCGGCATAGGTATACCCAGATTTTTCAGAGTTAAGGCTATAGCGTCCAGTAGTAAATGTCGAACACTGAGCAATTTCTGGTAGCAGCTTCCTCCGAGTTCCTCACGGAATGCAGGCACGTTCATTAGTTTCATTACTCATGGAATGACTGCTGAATTTTTGTGAAATTAGATTTGATGGAGAGAAACATCCCTGGAGTAACGAATCAGTGGACGCATAATAGGATTACACAATCGCATTGAACATGGGAAATTGGCGGAACGCGAAGTCTCCCACCTGCATCATGCTCACTCATACTCTAATCATTTCACTCTTATACTCGTTACTGCTGCTCCTACTGCTGAAAAACCGTTATGTCGCGACGATACCTTCAGCCTGTACAGCAGATTTTATGCTGTAATAGCATGGATATTCATATGGACCTCTCAAGCAGCTTGGACTTTGGGTGTTCAAACAAACATCTACATATTCGGACGATTGCGGGGAAAAAAAATCAGAATTCCCTCCATCCTGCTAAAGTCTAGTGTCTAGTGACTTTAATGACTCGTCCTCTACTCTACCTCTACTCCACACTTCGGAAGATAACCTCTATTGCCATATTATTCGCAGAACAGAAAGAACAGAGAAGATCAATGACAGAAAAAAAGTGTTTTCTTCTTCTATTCAATAACATTTTGTGAGGTAGGCGCCATGGCAACTACCCTTAGGGTGGGGTGGAATTGACCTCCGTGACCTCTTGTCAAAAATCCCTTCAGTTGGAAAGGAATTCGGAGTAAGAAAATATGGAATCTGAAATACACAAATTTCTTTCGTACCCTCAGACATTCTTTCCGTTTCAATTTTCATTAAAACATTGTGGTCTCTGCATAGTTCAAATGCCTTCATCGTCTTTTATTATCCGCCCTCTTCTACATCTTCTATGTTAACCAGCATATTTGAGGCGTGCGAGTAAATCCATCGAAAATTTTCAACTTCGCAATAGCGCTAGTCCAGCAACCACTAATTTTTGAAACTTAATTTATTTTTCCAAAACAGGCAAACCATGGCCAAATCCGGGGAGGAAAGTGGAAAGTTTGATCTGTAGCGTAATTTGGGGGGGGCGGGGGGGGGGCGGTCCGCCCCGGGCCCGGGGGCCCGGGGGGCCCGGAGGGGCCCGGAGGAGCCCCAGGCGGACGGGGGGCTCAAAGGGCCGGGGCCCGAGGGGGCCGGGGCCTGTGAGCCCGAAGCAGGCTCCTATGTTAGATTTAAATCAAGAAGTCATATTTTCCTAGCTGTTTTGATAAAATTTTCCTTTCGCTCGCTTCGCTCGCCATTCGATTATACTGACTTCGTTTGTCGGGGTTCAGGGCGGCCAGCCGTAAGCGGTTGGCATGATTTAGAAAAGGCAAATGAATAAATGTTTTATCCCTGGTAACTATTTGGAGCTCAAATTTTCTTCTCGCTCGCTTCGCTCGCTCGATTAATGATTTCCTTTTTCGGGGGTCAGGGCGGCCCGCCGTAAGCGATTGGCATGGTTTAGAAAAGGCAAGTGCATAAATAAATAAACGATTTATCCCAGCTAACTATTTAGATCTCAAAATTTTTTCTCGCTCGCTTCGCTCGCTTCGCTCGCTCGGTTACTTGGTACTGTTTTTGGGGCGGGGCGCCTGAAGGGGACGTCAAGCCTGAAGGGGACGTCAAAGAGGTCTAGCCAAGGCAACTGGACGAAAAAAATATATATATTGCAGGGGTGGGGGGGGGCCGGGTGGGGTGGGGGGCCCGGGTGGGGTGGGGGGCCCGGTGAGGCGAAGCCGCCCCCCCTTCGAAAATGCTTAGTTACGCCACTGAGTTTGATAATAAATTGGGTTTCTCTGCGACCGTGAAATACGTCATGTACACCCACTTTTCAATTACATAATCACGGTTTCGCAGGCGCAGACGAAATGTTTTAGAACCACCGAACTGCCGTACCGATGGCGCTAATTCTATACCTGTTTCTGCTCATGAAAAAATCAGATATTTTGAAATAAAAGAGAAATAAAAAGAGGGAAAGAAACGGATGGGACGGTTTGTCCGGTGCAGACACGGCAGCCTTGCCACTATTTTCACGCCCTCAACGATATGCCTCCCACCTGCAACCCTCTCCACCCCTCCTTCCCACCCCATCGACCCCTCCCCTCCCCGCTCCGTGTTGTCTTCGCTTCCATTTACAACCCTCGAGTTAATTAAAACCCTTATTTGCTTCCTACTTCATTTTCATTTTTTATTTGTTGCTTCGTTCACACGGCACCGTGGCTTGCGCTGGCTATACAAATTAACACGCCGGCCACGTTTTGTGTTTTGTACTTTTTTAACGTTGTTGTCGCCTTTGTGCTTTCAGCACGTTTTGACTCACTATCTTGTTTACGAGGTTCGTATTAGCTTTAGCAAAGGGAAACAGATGGTGCAGATTTGTAGTATTGGCTAATTTATGTTCTTTTACAGGGGTAAGGAACGAGGGGTGAACCACTCGTTGGGAATCTCGCTGGGAATCATTGGAAATCTTTATGAAATCTCAGGGAATCCTGGAATTTTTTTGGAGTGGTTACCACTTCGGGGTTCATCTTTCTATGAATATCGTTGGGAATCTTTTGAAATCTTTATGGAATCTCAGTGGAATCTTAAGGAGTCTTTGGAGTGGTTACCCCCTCGGTAAGGAATATTCGGTGCTGTACTTACAGAAAAGACTGTTCAATATTGAAGGGATAGTACTTAAGTAGATTTCGTATAGGTTTTCACAGAAAATGTTAGGATTACTTTTGCTGAGCCATTATGCCAAGGGAAGTTTCTACACATATTATACGTGATCGACAAAATATCCTTCACAGACATGCAAACCCTAACAGAGGACAAAGAATAGGAAGAGAAATGAACAAGGTAAAATGTAGTGTGCTTAAATTAAATGAAAACTATTCTCGAATCAGAAAGAAAAATTTGACGAAAGTTCGTACTATACAAGCCCCCAAACTGTGAACTATACCATGGATGGTTAGATAGGTGAAATAACTATCATTTTAGGATTATAATAATTTAAGAGTAAAAGCAGGAGTAAGGAAGTAATTTGTACGGGGCTGGTTAAATTATACAGCTCTGCATTGGACCCCCACCATCTCTTCCATAATTCAAACGAATAAAAGGAAACTTTCTGAAAAGCCAGGCCGAGGCTAAAAAAATAACAGAGTGATGATAACGGGGTCCTCAACCCTCTAAGATGCTCGCAAACAGACTTCGATAAGTCTAAGAACCGCTATCTTCTTCATCTTTCACAACTTGTTGTTAATTTCCGTTTCTGCTGTACAAGAGAAGTGAGAGCTGGAGCCTGGAGGACAGGTTGAATAGCACACCCACCACCGAGCACCGAGCACACGGGTAGTCGATTTTCCAATCTCTAAGTTGGTTCCCCTCAAACATTGAAAGAACCCTTTGGCGTCTCATGCAAATATTTTTACTTTCTCGCCCGTATGTAATACATGGGCTGAGAAAGTTATGTTATCGTGCGAAATTTCGATTTTGAGATTTTCATTGCAAAAGGCGTTTCAGAGGTCCTAGATACCAAAAAAGTGGTTTTTAGGTCATGTCTGTCCGACGTACGTCCGTCCGTCCGTCCGTCCGTCCGTACGTTTGTCTGTAGCGCGGCTACAGGTCACACCAGTTAACCGATTTGGCTCAAATTTGGAATATAGATGTCTAAAATCAGTTCCGAGATACATTTTTAATTTAATTTTGATTACTCAAAAATTGCGCCCACTATTGTCAAAAAAGTGTCAAAAAAAATTCAAAATCGTGTTTTTGTCTACTCAAGACGCATTTCACGGTACGGTAATAAAGTTAGAACCTTCAAATTTTGCAGTCGTGTTCCCAGATAGATGCTCCAGGATCACTTTTATTGTTTTGGAGTTGGGCCAAAAATTTGGGTCAAAATTGGCCCATACGTGAAAATCTTGGCCCCATGAACAGTATTAGCCGGAATTTCACAAAAATCCATAAACTTGTGCTTAATAACATTACTTAAAGGTTTGTTGAAGAAATATTCAATCAATTCAAAATTGCGGCCAATATAGGCAAAATAAAGTCAAAAATAGGAAAAAAACTAGAATCTCGTTTTTGATTGGTCAAGACGGATTTGGCACTACAGTTATTAAGTTAGATCCTTGTGATTTCGCAATACTGTTCCCAAGTAGATGTTACAGGATCGTTTTTATTCTTTTTGAGATGGGCCAAAAATTTGGGCCAATATTGGCATTATCGTAGGAAAAATTTTCCAAAAATGGAAATCACGTTTTTGATTGGTTAAGACGGATTTGCAACAACCCTAATCGACGGATTTTCTTGAAAATTGGTGAAAGTGGTCTCAGATAGATGTTTCAAGGGCATTTTCAATAGATTTTCATTTACTTAAAAATTAAGACGGTGACATGCAAAATAGAAAACATATACTTTGCGCGTCGAGCGACACTTCACTGTTTGACGGATATGATTGAAATTCGGTATGCAGGTGCCTTAAAGTATCGTCCATCGTGTGGCAAAATACTTTTTAGAAAAAGTTAAAATTCTGACAAAAAAAAAATATTCACGTAAAAAAAATCAAAATTTTCGATAAAAATTGCGAGAAAGTCAAGTGCGACCATTGTCGAACCCTTTATTTTCTCTGATGTAAATATTCCCTAAATTAACTTCCCAATTCAGGACTTCTTCACACTTTTACAATTATGGTAAAAATCAAGGTGGTGAACTTTTTACACTTTTGGTAAATTCAAGAGTGATGTCTTACTATGATATCAGATCACGTTGACAGATCCTTGTCCTACAAGCGCATCACCAACCTGATTGCTGGGCATGATTTGACGCTATCGTGAGACACTCACACCCAAACGAGACAACCTCTAGAATTTTCAGACCTTACACTTCCGTAACTTTTATAATACTAAGTAACGAAGAAGAAATTTGACCAATGAGAGAAGAAGGGGTGGAACACTGAAATGAAAGTTTGAAGTCACGGCGCTATATTCACTCCCGCTATCGTCAACTCTATTACATTGTGTCTTCAAGATTATTCTTTAACTCAAAGTTGCAAACTTTTTAATTACATTCCACAAGATATAAGATCCCTTCCGCTTTAAAAAATAAGGCTAGTGTTCCCTCTCACTCCCCAGACATTCAGCCTTGCATTCCTAAGCTGGAGGAGTGAGGGTGCTGTCTGCTGAAATGGTGAAATGCCAGCAAAAACATGCTCTGTTGACATCTCCACACTGACTTTCCTCCCTTCCCCTCCTTCCTCCCTATTGTTGGTGGACTTCCGTGAAATCGTCAAATACCACTGAGAATAGTTTTTCAAGAGGGTTTAAGATACTTTTACCTATATTCACAAGAAGTCGAATATCCCTGAAAATTATGGTTTTAGGTAGTTAAGTAAAATTAATTTGTTACGATTTTCTCTAAATTACCATTACACTGCTGGCTCAGCTGTTAACTAAGTAATTACCTGAAGGTTACGGGGGCAACTATAGGGACATATCGAGTCACAGAATAACATAAACACCAAGTAGTCATCATTCTTTACATAGATGTTTGCTCGAGGGTTTGTTTATGACTTTAATTACAGTTCGACCGTCGCTGGGGCCATGTGGCTGAGGATCAGGCGTGTCGCGAGTTACGAAACAGAAAAAATAACCTGAGTTTCTTCCTTTGATGCGACTTTCTTCGAGCTTATTAAGAGCGATTTAATTTAAAGGGCGCGTCAACGTTTCTCACCCGAAAGCACGCAGTTTGACGGTAATTCGAATTTCAACATCCATCTTTATCTCCTGTAAAGAGCCAATATCCACACAAGTGGGAGACTCCAGACTGAAGGAAGGGAGCTCATCTCTCCATATTTATGAGCCATTTATCGCTTTGAAATACTGCTGGGAAAATGAAAATATTTCCCACGTTATCATATGTATAATACGGGGGAGGCCGGGTCGCAGGGCAGGGTAGTGGCTGAAGTAATGGGTTTTAATATAAAAACCATGCCAGCTGGTGATTTACGGAGATGCTAGAGAGGTTATTGATCGCCGCTGGCGTCTGGCTAAAAAGGGCTAAAAGCTGAGTGGCATATGATGACTGTAACGGCTGCTGCCCACATCATAACTTCATCAGTAAAAAGCTGACTTCAATATTTTTAACACATCCAAAAAAATGGAAAAAAAACACCCTGCACCATTCAATATGCTTCGTCAATAGTAAGGATAGAGATAGATCGTGGCAAGGTGAGGGGCTAAGTTTAAATTGGGTCAGTCTACGACTTAGACCGTGCATGTATAATTGGTTTTCAAACCCCCTCCTCCTCCCCAACTGAACGTAAATTGCTTTCCAACCCTATCATTGCATCTTGTAATGAGAAAGCATTTCGTATCATTGTTGTTGAACTTCCGGCTTGCCCCGGAATCCTTCCGCCCTGAGATTTATACTATAGCTATAGGTGCCTCATCAAGGATTATCAGCTCTCCGAGGAATCATTGGAAATCTTTATGAAATCTCAGGGAATCTTGGAATTTTTTGGATTGGTTACCCCTTCGGGGTTCATCTTTCTATGAATATCGTTGGGAATCTTTGGAAATCTTTATGGGATCTCAGTGGAATCTCAAGGAATCTCTGGAGTGGTTACCCCCTCGCTGGTCTCAGTCCCCGCGGATATTTGAGCTACAACACAGACTTCTTATTTCATATCAAGAGTAGGTACATGCGATGATGACCTGTTGGACTTCTCAATATTTAGGCCTAAATAACAAAATATATTTATATACAATTATCTTATCAGAAACTATTTATAAGTCAGGCCATAAGCCCAAAGGTGTCGCGCGTCAAGGGGTCTTGAAAAATAATAATTTGTAAAATTGTTAGGTTAGTGCCCAGCCGGATTGAAAGAGGACCGTTTTTTGTTCGGCAACCCTTGTTACTTCTACCCCCTGAAACAATGGCGGATATGACAAAAAAACTCTTAGCCGAAAGTTTTAGGTTATACGTACTCTGTTTTCTGTTTTTTATAGTAACGGCGAGTAATTGCCAATTTCGATTTTTCGAACCCTCTGCCCCGCTGCAATATTCTTCTGCTTGAAAATAAATCAAAAATAACATCGAAGAAAATCTAGCCGCGAAATTTGTGGCTTATGACAATGAAAATGAGACTATAAACCCGGGAACGGGATGTACGCTACCGCTGCCTGGTGGTTGGTGCCTGAATGCCTGTTTCGTAAAATAAGCCTGGCTATGTTTGGCAAGCCCGAGAAATCCCTCAGATTAAGCTTAATACCTTTTACTGTAATTATGGGAACCAAAACATTTTGTCACCCTAAATGTTTACATATGTTACGAGGCAGCAGGTTGTAAAAATAAATTAAAGCACGACAGGAATGGGAGCGCATTTCCTGGCGTTTAATTAAAAATGATGGATTTTGGGTTTGGGTTAGAAAGGAATTTGCTGAGCCGTCTCGAATGCGCTGCTTCGCCTAGTGAGTAAAATAATACCTACCTCTATCTCGCAATCTTATAGGCTTGGGGAGCAAACAGTGTGGAGTTATTACAAAATGTCACATTGTCATCAAATGCTTGGGAGACTCTGCTTTCACCACCGCCAGTGGTGCTAAAACTACTTAGACAAGGTTCAAACTAAACTATCACAATAACTTTTGGAAACACGGAAGTAATGTCTGACCATCCTTTTGGGGTGAGGATTGTTGTTAATGCGATCCCAATATGTAACGGTATAAAACCCGTCGTTCGGGATCTCACTCCTTGCCCGGCTACTGTGGGGGGTTCTAAAGTTTCGGATTATTATTGTTTATTTGTTTGCTAATTTTAAAATTTATCGTATGGCGTAAAGCTGGTTTCTGTTTTTATTCGGGGCTTGAAATCACCCATCGTCATGACGGGCTAATTTAAAGAGGGGCATGGGGTGAGGCCCCGAGCGGCAGGGGCACCTGGAAACTGTATTTCTTTCGGACTAACTTTGAAATTTCCCTGTATCTACTCTACCTTCACTTCTGGTATTATATGAGAACCCTCCTCCAAACTCAAGATCTTTCCTGGAAATGGAGTAGGCGATTATAAATACAATGTTCGCGAAAATCCAGAAAAATTTCATCTGAATCCGAATTCCTAGAGACTCAATCGTGTTTTAATATGCACGTCTGCTAAACCCCTCCACCCAAGAGATACGTAGGGGTTTGGTGGTCTGTTACAGGTAAAAGTATGTGGACAGGATGGGTCAAGTTCCTCAGCACAGGAAGCGAGGGAGTAACCACTCCAGAGATTCCTTGAGATTCCATAAAGATTTCCAAAGATTCCCCACGATATTCATAGAAAGATGAACCCCGAAGGGGTAAACAATCCAAAAAAAATTCCAAGATTTCCTGAGATTTCATAAAGATTTCCAATGATTCCCAACGAGATTCCCAACGTGTGGAACCTCTCGACAGGAAGCATTTTTATGGAATACAGAAAAAAGTTATCATCATAAACCAAATGTTAATCTAAAATGGTAACATATAATCCAGAAGAAAGGATTTTCCCGGATTGCCTCCATTTCTAAAGGAAAAATCTTTTTAAGTAAAACAATTTCACTCAAAACTATAGAACAGAACAAAATGTTTAGTTAGTCAGTGTTGTCAGTGTTTTGTTTCGGGTAAGGAGGATCAATTAAAAGTGTGCAGCTGACAGGGCGATAACTCACCCATGCAAATAGCGGCCCTGTAGCGAGCCGAAAAACTGCAAACCTTTCATCACCCGGCCCGCCCTACCGCCCAGGCGCTCTCTCATGCTAATCGCCTTCGATCTGCCCGAAGCCTCGGAAGGGGATGATTAATTACTTATAGACATATACAATGGATCATCTGCCAGCTACCAAAATCTCCGCCCGTACCTATCATTTGTTTCTCAAATTATTTATGAACTGAGGATATCCTCGCTTTCATGCAGCTGCCAGCTCAGCGATGCTGTTTCATACTCAGAAGCATTTCCGGCACTGAAATGAGAAGGCTGGATATTGATCACCTCGTCATGATTGACTGAAGAATAGTCACGAATCAGTTTCCATTCTAGTACAGGAGTAAATTTCACTACCAACAAGCTTATTTTCTTTTTGTACAATCACGAACATTCACCTCAATACAGCTAGCATATGCGCACACCGATTCCGAGGGAGCCATAAAAGGAGAAGGGAGGAAGGGTAGGTCTCGTTAATTATCATCCACCTAACTATTAATAATACGAGATGAGAAATAAAGAATTAGCAGTCCCTAGGGTGGATGTCTGGAACCCACAGCGAAGTGAAAAACAGCGCCGAGTGAACCAACCGCCATTTCTCAAGGGGCTCGAGAGTCCCGACGACTCTTGCGGCCCACGGATGAGCTTGTTTTATAATAATTATTTTTATTTTCTTACCTCTTCTGAAAGGCACAGGCTGAGTAAATAATATCACTGAGCAAAATTTCAATCTTGAAATTTTGGGGTCTCCATCGTAGGTCAAAAACTTGGTTTTTAGAAAATCTTCGTTGGACACGTTGGCACCTATGCAGCTGCAAGGGATTTCATAGGAGTATGTCAAAAATCAGTCTTCAGACTCGTTTCAAACCAGATCAAACTGTTTCATTCTTTCTTTCTTTTTAGCTTTCAACAACTGGTCAAAACAAGGATAACGACAGTAGTTGTACATATAAGTAATTTCCCATTTTCATTGTCCCTCCCCAGACACAAGGACGATGTAACAGATTTTCTACGTTGTATAGGTAACATGACAGTCCTGAGATTGCAAATTAAAAAATAACAATAACTAGTAAAAATACATAAACTAATATATATAATATAATATAATATTATGTTTACCAAAATGTTTTTAGTCCCCAAGGCTTGAAGAAAAAGTATACCTGCTACAAAGTGCATTTGCAAATAACAGTAGAATAAAGGGTCCGACAACATGTCGCGTGTTTTTCTTGGGATACTGTTATAAGTATCCAAAGTTTTCTAAAACTATTGGCAAGTTCAGAAAGTTTTGTGTGGCAGGAAGCGGGCTAGTGCCACGTCGCTACGTGCCGCTGACACGATGCGCGGCCACCATCTTATTACTCGGCTGGCCATGGACTTGGAAGGACGTTCGCATTGAAAATTTTATTTTCGGGGCAGTACTCCCAAATTCTTATTTTATAATGAGTAATCCATCGCACTAGACTTCCGTCCATCTACCCGTTGAACACCAGGTATGTGATGCGCCGATTTAGTTGGTTTTTCCTAGGTATGCCCATGTCAACACAGACTAGGGACCTACAGTTTTTATTCCCAGCGTGAGTTTCGGCTCATTTAAGGTCTGAAAAAGGTTTCGCTGATCCCAGCTCGTTTGTTGGCCAAGCGAAAGTGGAGGTTTTTCACGGAATCTTCCCGAAAAGTCCTTAGTGAGGTGAGCAGGTCTTAGCGCTGTTGCCTTTTGTCCAAACCGGTACTGACCGGGGTTGACTTGTATTTTCCAGAAATAGTTCCGACTTTATATCCGAGGTACTGGAAGTAAGCCTTGCCATCAGCAACAACCTCCTGACTATCTGTCATAATTTGAAATCTTGACAACCTGTCCGGAATTATGGAAGCTCAACTAGTGGTGGAACTCGGAGGACTACGCTCAGTGCCGTCGCTAGGCCGAATGGGTAAGCTACTGTTGCTCTCTCGTCTGGATTATTTCTCGAAATCGCCGTTGGTTCAATTTTTACTCCTGAAGGGAATTCCACTCGTTTAGCACGATGTTAAGGCCACATTGCGTTTTCAGGCTAAGTCCTCAGCGATGTAGGGAAGCCCTCATCAAGATGTAGTCTTCACCGTCAAGCTTACTAAAAGGGATGCTGTAGCCGAAGGGATGCTGAACTAGGGGATTCACGAACTCCAGCTATGCTCATGTCAGCTGTCGCCATCGTGTCACTACGTGCAGTCAACGCGTCTCAACGTATTACTTCCTGTTGGGTAAACCAACTTTACAGGTACTTACCTAACTGTTTTTTCTTACCTAAGTAGAACTTTTACGCCATTTACTATTTTTCGGCGGTGCTCAAAGCACCTACCACTTTCGGTTTTTCTTTTGATGATTCCATATAAGAGTTTCTGATTACCTACGGGTATATAATAATTATTTTCTGAAAAGGGATAGTACCTATGTACCTATTGACATTTTTCGGTCCCTAAGCCGATTTACCTAGGGTGGCGTCCGAATTGCATTTACATTTTATCTAATTACTTTTTGGCTTTACTTGAACTCTGGAAATACTTTTCTTGCTTTTCTGAAATTTAAGGTTGAAATACCTTCTTTACTTTTGGAAACTTTTCACCCTTTGGTTAAGCCGGCTCTAGTTATGATTGCTTCTTCTTTCTTTTGAAGGTAGTGCAGTGTTGTGACTTTTTGTCTCCTGCCTCCTTACTTTGTCTTTTTGAAGGTAGTGCAGTGTTGTGACCTTTTGTCTCCTGCCTCCTTACCTACTTTTTCTTGAAGGTAGTGCAGTGTTGTGACCTTTTGTCTCCTGCCTCCTTACCTACTTTTTCTGGAAGGTAGTGCAGTGTTGTGACTTTTGTCTCCTGCCTCCTTACCTACTTTTTCTTGAAGGTAGTGCAGTGTTGTGACCTTTTGTCTCCTGCCTCCTTACCTACTTTTTCTTGAAGGTGTTGCAGTGTTGTGACCTTGGTCTCCTGCACCCTTACCTATTTTTCCTTTTTATACCTAGAGTCGGCTCAATCATTGTGTTGTGGGGTTTCACAATTTATTGAACTTTAACTGACTTGGACAGTTACTTTAACTGTCACTTTTACTTTTCTTTGAAATTAACTTGAATCTACCTACCTACTTACTCTAGTACACTGCGAGGAGGTTCATGGACGTCGAGTCCTTCTCAATTCTTGAGGGGTCTCTCTAGAGGGTTAATTTTAAACATTGGGGGGTTCCATCTTCTCTAACCTTTGCCATTTATCTCGTGAATGATAGTTATTTACCGAGTTTGTGAGGTGGGGAAGAGTGGTTAGAGCTGTCGCCGCATGCGCGGCAGTGGCGCATTTTTCCGTCCATATCCGCTCGAAGAAAGGGGAGGGTGGATTTATTATACTTGGATTAAGATCTTTCTTGGGATCTAATCGGATGTTTTTTGTTCTGATTAGGCTTCGAGATATCACTGTGACCTTGGTTCAGGAATTTGTTTGACACTCAAGAATTGGGAGGGCTCGAACTACATGAACCTCCGACCAGCTTATATGTTATATATTATGGTGTCACTTAGTGACCTGCTTTCGTGGTTGTCCTTGGCCAGGGCACCTTTATCTGTTGAATATCTAATGTCTGAATTCTCAGGGATTGCCTACCTTTAGGAGTACCTAGTTGGGTTACCTACTTAAGGAAGTAGCAATCAGTTGACTTTAACTGAATGACAGGTTGGCGTTCTATAATTACTGAATCGTTTCTTTGAGCATCATAGCATGGCACAGCATTCCTTATCTTTTACTCTAAATTATATCTATTCGTACTTGGAACTGAATTCATGGCGTTGGTACTTCTCCTGACTCTCCGCAAAGCTTCTAGGTCGACTTCTCTTTTCTCTCTCAACTACCGATGTTTTTCTTGGACCCTTAGACACGTAAAAGCTGCCGACTACGAGCTTCGGCACCCTCCTACTACTCGTTCCACCACTTGGTGAGCGAGCAGTAGGACGGTCCGCCATCGTTGTCGATCTCGATTTGGTCTCTTACCAAATCGAACGTGACAAACAGTCGCACTTAACTTTCTCGCCCAGAATGATTTTTTTTTTTTTTTTTTTTGGTTTTTTGAGATTTTTTTGCGGGCGTAATTTTTAAGCAATCGAAAATCGGTTGAAAATGACCCACGAGCATCTATCTGAGATCACTCATACCAAATCTCACGTCTGTCATTTTATTACTGTAGTCCCAAATGCGTTCCGACCATTCAAAAACGTGGTTTCTCATTCTCAACTCATTTTCGACACTTTTTTGACAAAAACGGCCGTAATTTTGAAGATAACAAAATTCTGTTCGACAGATGTTTAAGGTACATGGTTCTACATAAATTTACCAAATTTCATGACAATCGGTCAATAAATGTGAATGGCGCCGAAACGATCGAACTTTGGTCCAGAACGGCCGTAATTTTCAACCAATTCAATTTTAGTTGAAAATGACCTCGAAGCATCTATTTGTCAACACACATACCAATTTTCAGTGTTATAGATTGAAAAGTGTACCGTCGGCGCTTGTCTAAGTAACCAAAAACACGATTTTTGAATTATTTTGGCGGTTTTTTGACAATAGCGGCCGCAATTTTTGACCAATCAAAAAATCCTTGAAAATGCCCCTCGGCAGTGATTTTAGACAGGTCCATATCAAATTTCATCAAAATCGGATGAACGGTATAGGCGCTAGAGCACTGCACGGACTGACGGACGGACTGACGGACGGACTGACTGACGGACGGACTGACGGACGGACAGACTTTTTCCAGAAACCACTTTTTTGGACTCAGGGGACCCCCAGGATCATGGGAAACCCAAAATCTCAATTTCGAAATTTTGCACGAAAACAATACTTTCTCGCCATATATGGCTAGCGAGAAAGTAAAAACGTAATAAAATGATTTACTTGAAAAATATGAAGAAAGATTTGTCTCTGGGGTGAAATTTGAAATAATTTGTCAGTTGTCTGGCAGTTAATGAATGGTGTGGAGCATCGAGCAGCAGCATCCTTCCATTTGCCATTGCTGAAATATTGGTCTGCTGTGCCTCGGATCCACCGCAACTGCCTACCCGCTCAACCCACCACCCCTGCTGAGTCCACATGCGGCCCCCCTTCATAGCAAACGAACTTCTATACTCCAACGGCCAATCGGCAAATATTGTCCTCGTTTACGGAAATGACCCCTCGCACAGAAATCAAAGCAGAAATCTGAGAAATTCAGGCTCAGCCAATGTTCAGGCGGAGTAACATATGCAGGTTAGTGTCAGCAGGCTGTATTTAGACTGTAAACATCATTCCTACATTTTTTACACGTAACAGTATGGAATTACCAACAATATTTTACTATTTCAACAAGTTATATTGTATCCATTCGGAGTTGTTAGAGCCCCCCGAGGGGTTAACCACTCCAGGAATCTCGATGGGAATCTTTTTGGGAATCTAAGGAAATCATTGGAAATCTTTATAGAATCACAAGGAATCTTGGAAATTTCTGGAGTGGTTACTCCTTTGGGGTTGATCTTAACATGAATCTCGTTGAGAATCTTTTGAAATCTGTATGAAATCTCAAGCCGTCTTTTGGAGTGGTCAACCCGTCGGAGCCCCCCTTATACAGCTTCGATGTACCTATATCACCAACCTATGTGATGGCGAAGAAGGCATAAGGAAGAAACAGAGCAGGTGCACAACTTTCTCAGCTCAGCTGCTGAGCTATGCGGACCAAAATCCCACCAGTGTATTTTGTTAACTCCCCGGAGAGGGGGCTGAGGAATTTAACTATTTGGAAACCCGTGTTCGGCCGTAATGGAGAGTTAGCAAGAAAGCAGGTGTGTTTCTCCTACCAAGCCCATTAACTATTTACCGACTTCAACCCTCATTTCTTCAACCCTAAGCTTTTCCCACACAGTTCTTTCGTAATTCAGCTGGCCAAAATTTTAAGCGTTTTTTCTTTGTAAGCTGACCATACGATTACATTACCCAGTGCGTCTTGAGACTGTTCTTTTTAATAATTCTGATTAATAAAAGCTGTCATTACGTGATGGTGCAATACATAATTAAGCGCAACGTTAAGGTCGACTACACGTACTTGGTTCGCAATGCTAAGTACTTCAAGCCCTACTCCGAAGTTACAGGGCGAGTGGAAAGTGTTTATAGGGGGATGTAAACCTGAGACTCTTTGTCGTGAGGTAGTGTTGTATTTTTGCATGAAATGGAGTAATAAGCCCACAGGAGCGATTTTAAACAGTCAACTACCAGTCCACATGTTTTTTTGACAGATCGCGAAAACACAACACTACCTCATGCGGAATATTTTTTTTGAAAATTTTCGGACTAAAAAATGTATGATTTTATCGTCACATTTAGTAGAAAAGCTTGATAAATGTTTGTACTATTTACCATGTTGCATTTTGGCAATTTTTATTTCACTTACGGAAGTGGGTAATTTCAACAGCATTTCTCTACTTTTCTCCTGTAAAAGCTAAAAATAGTGTCCTACTTTTACTCGTTCGTTTCGCGTTCAAATATCACACTATGTTTAGCTTTTAGAGTAGACACAATCAATACGATATTGCGCAATTACCAGTCTCCGGTTGTACTAATATGTAAACATTAGTTTTGTCGAATATTTTTACTTTCTCGCCCGTATGTAATACATGGGCTGAGAAAGTTATGTCTTCGTGCAAAATTTCGATTTTGAGATTTTGGGTTTCCCATGATCCTGGAGGTCCCCCGAGTCCAAAAAAGTGGTTTTTAAAAAATGTCCGTCCGACGTACGTACGTACGTACGTACGTCACTCTGTCGCGCAACTGGACGTCACACCGTTCGTCCGATTTTGCTCAAATTCGGTATGTAGGTACCTAATGTAAATATCTGGACCCATTTTTTGATAAATTTTGATAACTCAAAAATTGCGCCTGCTATGGTCAAAAAAAGGCAAAAAATCGTGTTTTTTGACAGTTAAGAAGGGCTGGAAGCTACGTATATCAAGTTGGAACCTTGAAAATTTGCGAAAGTGTTTTTGAATAGATGCTTTTAGGTCTTTTACAATCATTTGGAGGTGGGCCAATAACTTGGCCCAGTCATGGCCCAAACGCGTTGGTCGTCACTCCGGTAGCAGTATTCGATCGATTTCAATAAAAATTTGTAGGCAGGTGTACTTTAACCTACTTTGATGTTTTACCGAACGAAATTTATCCAACATAATAATTATGGCCAATATTGGCATTATCGTAGGAAAGTTTTCCAAAAATGGAAATCACGTTTTTGATTGGTTAAGACGGATTTGCAACAACCCTAATCGACAGATTTCCTTGAAAATTGGTGAAAGTGGTCTCAGATAGATGTTTGAAGGTCATTTTCAATATATTTTCAATTACTTGAAAATTAAGGCCGTGACATGGAAAATAGAAAACATGTACTTTGCGCGTCGAACGACACTTCACCATTTGACGGATATGTTTGAAATCCGGTGAGTAGGTTCCTAAAATTATTGTCCAGTGTATGGCAAAATATTTTTTAGATAAAGTTAAAATTTTGGTCCAAAAAAAATAAATTACGTAAAAAAAAATCAAAATTTTCGATACCGCTGTCGTAAAAATTGCGAGAAAGTCATGTGCGACCATTGTCGGACCCTTTATTTACTTTCGCACAGTGGTTTTGGCGGAGTTCGTCGAGAATGTGGCCCTTAAGTGCCTTAAGTTGCTTCTTGTTTTTCTGCTATAGGTACAGGTTTTTTTAAATTTTACTTCTCGCCTTTCTATTTTTCAAAACACAGTAAAATCTGCTACTAAAACTACATTTAAACTGGCAAACTCCGAGCATGGGTACGCCCGCCGGCTCGTTGGTTACCTAAGTAATAAAGAATGATCAATTACTTACTAAGAAAACCGAGGCTTGCGTAAAAAAATAATGCAAAATAAAAATGAAAGTGGTATCCAAAATATATTGTGCTTGTTCTGGGGGAGTCTAAAATGCAAATGACCCAATGTAGTCAAAAGTAGCGTCAGCAATATGCATGTTGCGGCACGTTTTCTCTGCTATTCCAAAAATAGAATCACACCATAAACATTTCCAAAAAAAATTAAATTATTTCGTTTCAGTGAAAAAAAGCTTTAGTCCCTGTATTGTCTATCAGCTATTTGTTGATACACTGTTTATAACGGCCGTTATTTTTTAGGACATAAGTATAGAGGTTATAAAAAAAAGGTTGAACACAATCCTGACGCATCTACCTAAAACCACTTTCACGTATCTGACGGCTGATTGCTGATTTAGATAGATATGTACCGAATTTGAGCAAAATCGGTCCAAAACCAAGAGAGAAAACTGCTCTAGAGGGGAATTGCCGGAAGGACTGATGGAGGAAAACGCATTGTTAAAGCCGCTTTTTCTGGACTCAAGAGACCTCCGCAGGATCTTGGAAATCCCCAAATCTCAAAATCAAAATTTTGCATGATGAAATTATTTTTTCTATCTACAATATACGAGGCACATTTCTATCATCATCTTTGTGACTGACACGATGATCTGAGACTCTACGCGTATATAATATATGTTTGACAATCGTTGCATTAACTCAGTTCAGTTCTCCTTGAGAGGGCTTCAAGGGAAAACAGTTTAAGTGGCATTTTTATAAAATTCCTCTAACTGGATTTTTCACTGAAACCGCCTCAGCAAAGGCTACAAGAAATAAGTTGACCCTAATGCATAAACCTCCAAAATGAACTCAATACTGAATACCTACTGTCTGTGAACCGCAGTAACATCAGCGTACATAAAAATAACTCACCTAATCTAAAAGAAGGAAAGTAGCGGAAAGTAGATCGCGTGGCGCGAGTGTAGCGGGTAGCGGCGTATGACGCGGTCTCGTGCTGCCTGGGTCGGTTCGCCGTACTGGATGCTGGTGTTGGGGTGTTGGGGGGTAGCCTGCGTCGCGCGCTGAGGCAAACCTCTTCCGAGTCGCCGCAACCTTACTCCCACCCAAACCAGGCGGGGCTTATCCCCCTCCTCTCTATACCTAACACCTGAAGACCAAGAAAGTGATGCCTGCCATCTCCTAATTCAAAATCTGTCGTTCCCGAAGGAAGAAATACGTGATTGATTTATTTACAATTCTCTCTGTAAATCGAGGAGATTTTCCTCGTCAAAATATTAATTCGTTTCGATATATTTATGCATGAGCGATTTATTGAGCTGATTTATTAGCGAGGGTGCATTTACTTTGGTCTATTAATTACCGGAACAGTTTCTTCTTCGTCCCGTTCGGTTAGTATACATGACATTGATCAAAACCTATAACTAGCAATAGAGGAGGATGTAGTGCGTTCTTCAGAACGGATCACAAAACGGGAACCTCCTACCTCACAGGCTCGTTTTTAATGGTAATTTGTAATTTTTTACAACAATCGCGAATCACGCGATATTGGAGCCTTTTAAAAATAATTTATTAGTAAGTTGGGTATGTACATATAATTTCTTCGTATGCGCGTACATGAACATTTTTGAAATTTTGATGTGCCTATGATGTCAGTCACCACTGTATTATTTTCATCCATTTTTCATGCTATATTTTTGTGGGGACACGGTCATATCAAATTAGATATAATCTGCACATAAAGACAGCGAACTCTTATGGCTCCGTCAAAAAGTAGATGTAAGCGGTAAACTACATAAGCACTTAAGGGTAAATAAATAAAATACTTTGACTGGTTATTAGATCTGGCTGCTACGCCTGCGAAACCGTGATTATGTAATTTAAAAGTGGGTGTACACGTATTTCCCTGTCCTTTAAAACCGTGGTTTTGTGTATACTCGTAATAAATAATCTACCGAGGGGTAACCACTCCAGAGATTCCTTGAGATTCCACTGAGATTCCATAAATATTTCCAAAATTTCCAACGATATTCATAGAATGATCCAAGATTCCCTGAGATTTCATAAAGACTTTAAATGATTCCCAAAAGATTGCCAATGAGTGGTTAACCCCTCGTAATCTACGGTACCTTGTCTAGCCGCAATATCTACGTACATCAGTGACGGACTTTAACGGCTTCATCAGAGGCTAATTGGAGTCAAGTCTATAATCCTGCATTACGAGGTCAACGTAAAACATGATTCCTCGTGTCATTTAATAACCGAATGGTCTCAATTCTGTAATTTGAATGTCCGTTCATTTGGTCACAGTACCTATTTACCTCACAATGCGAATATTCCATTGGGACTAAAGTTCATCTCTCATAGAACACAGAGAGCGGAAAATACAATTCGATACTGAAAGCGAGGATGTCTATCGAATAACAGGAATGGAAACGCCACAATAACTTGCTGCGGGTGGGAACAATGATTCGCACTACAGTCAGTCAAACAAAGAAACCAGCTTATTTGATGATTTATTCAAGTGTTGGTGGTTCCTGCGCTCTACTGCCATCTTTCGAAAAGAAAATGAATAAGGGTTCGGCAGTAGTCGCATCTGAATTTCTCTCCCTGCGTCAATATATTCGTATACCTGTATATGTCTGTATATTACAAGCATACCATTAGGGCATACTTGTATAATATTGTGAGAAGGGGCATACAATTCAATTCAGCCAGAGTCAACCTTTTTAGACACCTCAGCATTTGAAGCAAATTGGTTGAACGTGCACAAGGCTGCTGTGGATAAGTAACTAAAAATGCATGTTATTGGTGAGGCGACGACCAAGGGTGATTTATTTACAAAACTTTATACTATTACACCTTCCAACTAAGTACCCAAAACTAAAACTGAAACACCAGACGCCTCCTAACATATCTGAATTTGGATAAAGTGTTTTGGGTAGGTAGGCTAAGTATCTACAGCATGAAGTAGCGAGAAGAGTAGTCGGCACTGAATGGGGGCTATTGAAAAGCGAGGGGTCAATTTGAACTCGGCCGTTCAAACAATGTATCTCTCGGCAATCGGTCTAATGGGTTTCCAACTCCCCGACAGAATCAACCTCTGGCTCAGACTCCATATCACTATCATCTCATTTGAGGCTCACAAATCCAGCCACGAGGGTCAGGCGCCATTTACTTACATTCACGTTTTACTCTAAATTCCAAACATTATCGAAAGTATCTAAACACTGGAAATTTAGAAGGTGACTAGCCCTTTTCTACATTACGTATACGCATATATACTAATCCTGATGCCAAGTGAAAATTAAATAACCGAGCCATTAACGAAGTCAAGAAGGTGAAACCAGGTAAAGCACAGACATCGCTTTTTCAGCTCTCTCTCTTCATGGCTTATTCGTCCCACCTCTCACCTACCTATTTCCTATTTCACTTTCTCATCCAGAAAAAATACAACTTGATCATCAGACTTCTACCTGACATAGGAAGTCATCCGACTCCGAACACTGTGCCATCCGACAAACTCCATACAAAATGTTAGAGTAAGTCGGAAATGACCCAAAATTTCGCTACCCACAGAAAACAACTTAGCCAACCAGGCTCGGGCAATTGAGTATACACAAGCGGACAAACAATCAGCAATACTGGGGAGGGGATGGTGAGCACTACCAGGGGACCTAGTTAACATGGCTGCAGGAAATAGGGGGAGGCTGCGGTGGCCGCACCACACAACGCCCTATACCCTATATCGTCCCATTTGTACGGGGCCTGCGGCCAGTTTCAGCAATATCCTCTGTCAATGTGACGATTCGAGTGAGCCGCTTCCAAAATCAACTTCAGCTATTACGCATATAGTTCCCCAACACAAAACAAATCATACAGTGGCATTGATATGAGGATTGAGTGCTTATTTCATATTTCAAACTGATAACGGGTGAAAATCATAACTGTACCAAGACCCGAGCCATCGGAGTCAGTCATCACATGAAAATATGAAAGGTGATAGGTAAAGGTACAAAAATCAAACAGCTCCATTTACAGAGAACTTGACTCCTGGTGCGCACCAAGTTTCAATGGAATTTCATATTTTGAGAATGTTTTGAAAGTGACAACTGAAAATTGAATGGGCGTAAGTTAAAAATTGACTAAAAAGTCACGTCCTCTGGAATAGCTAACATCCTCTGAAACGTCAAACTTTGTTTATCATCCATAAAAAGAAGAAGGATGGGGGAGGGGTGAGAGGAAGTCAAAGGCAGCAGTCTGGAAAGGAGATGGGGCGATGAGGGGGCGACGGGGCAAGTTGGGGACTTCTAGTTGGGTTCAGAATTCGACATCTCTCACCCTTATTTATTAATGCTTGTACATAAGTCCAGTCGTGCTTCATCAAAGGGCAGCTTTCAAACATTATCCGACCATCTAATGGTTAAGGTTCCAACTAGCAGACGTAGATACTCTGGGGAACCACCTCAAATATACATTATCCTAGCACTGCTGCAAGCCTAATACATTCGCATAATACATCCAAAAAAATGGTTTTTTGTACGATGACAATACTTTCCCCATAAGTCTCTTCGTAGTGGACAGCAAAATCTTCTCGGAAAATTTCACAATAATTTTAAGCAAAAATTATTGCTCCCACGTAAGTATCGCTTATAAACGAAAAATTGAACCCTTAAAGAAAACTAACATTACAACAACTAGTGAAAGTCCAGTGTTTTCAAAGAAACAAATCAAATAGAGAAGCTCTTCGGGAGCAGGTCTGGGATGCAAGGTTGAAGGGGAGAGAGGAGAGGAGGGGGGGGGGGGGGGTTATAGCTGAGAGAGAATTTGTCGGGGAGCATGCTGGTGACTTTACGCTCGAGGGCGAAGAGGTTTCACACATCAAATCCCCCTCCCCCTCACGTACCCCCTAAGCATCAATCTAGCTGTCAATCAGGGTGTCCAATACATTTCTGCTGACGACATGTCCTATCCCGCTTTTTATCTCCCCTCATTGCTATGGTGCCCATGTCGCATCGTCCTTGCCACCCCCAGCGACATTTAGGCCATCATTTCATTTTAGTTCAGTATCCAGCCTAAAATCCCTTAACAGCTATTGAACACAACAGAACATAACTATCTAATGCAAAAAAACACTTTGACACACTGCACACGTCGTATGTATTTTACAGTTGTGAATAAAAAGGTCTCTGGGTTAATAGCTAACACCTATAGGGAAGCGTAATCGTATCATATCTAAATCACACATTTCCTGGTTTGGTTGTATTGTAGAAGAAGACCACGCCATTACGTTTTCGAGATAATTTCCTGCATGAGCTATACCAAATCGGAAACAGTAATGCACCTATTTTCTTGAAGGTCATGCATAGGTACTGGATCCACTTGGTTTCATCTGACCCAAAGTCGAATCATTGAGTGGACGGTCTACCATTACTAAAGAATATGGCAGGAACCGAGACGGAGAAAAAAATTAATAAAGTCAGGAAAATCAAGCTACGGAATATTCGACGTCACTCCAGAATAGGTTCTGGAGTTGATGCCGGTAGCGACGTCTAATGGAAAAAGTCGCTTCCTATCACTTCCATCATCTTCGTCTGAAATTAAAAGCTTTCAAACATTTTTTTATTTATTTTGTAAAGCACGAAATAAATGTTTAGTTTTATAATTTACCTGTTTGGTTTGCCTGATGAGAAATTTCAAACAAGGAATATTCTTATGCAACATGTGCACTCCAATTTCGAGAGGAAAGAATTGGATTTCGGATCTGATTACCGATTCAACAGATATATGACCATGCATCATATTCCTTTTCGAAATGCTGTAAGGATAAGTATAATGTACGTGCCTAAACTTCAAAGCACATTATCCTCCAGTCCTCCATGCGGGTACCTGCCAACTCATATCTCCGAGGGGGTATCCACTCCAGAGATTCCTTGAGATTCCCTGAGATTCCATAAAGATTTCGAAAGATTCCCAACGATATTCATATAGAAAGATAAACCCCAAAGGGGTAACCACTCCAAAAAAATTCCAAGATTCCCTGAGATTTCCAATGATTCCCAACGAGATTCCCAACGAGTGGTAAACCCCTCGTCTCCGCACTAACAAACATTTCCTTCATCACAACTTTTTCACTTTCTTTTACGTCTTGTTGACTCTACCCTCCTAAAAAAGGTGAGATTAAAGAACAAAACGACTTGCTTTCAAGTAATAATCACAAGCTAAAAAAAAATTAATTTTACATACTTAGATAGGATTTAAGTGATATTTTACATAATGTTAAACTTTCAGGAAGACCTACAGACGAACACCAGATGTCAAATTCATTAGCGCTCTTGTACTGTACTAGTATTATTTTTTAATACGACAAGGTGGTATGCCGATCGAAAAAAAAAGAAGGAAATTATTATCACTATCGCAAATACAAGAGGAAAACTGCAGAAGAAAGGAAGTCGAGTTGACAAGGGCAAAACAGACCGTCTGTGGTGGGAATAGGAAAAGCGACCGCAAGCGTCGGCACTAAAAGGCGCCGAGAGACGCCCCGTTTTATTTCCACAATATTGACACTGCCGTTGAATTAGCATACTTCAGACCTCCTATTATTTTTCCGCGGCTTTTTCACTTTAAAGACAGTAAAATCCTCGTAAAGTCAACCAATCGTGAAATTCCTCGGCAAGCGTCTTAGCCTTGTTTTATGGTGGCTCTTCATAAACAATATTACGGATGGTTGTTATCTCTTCATTGAAGCTGAATCATCACCTCCTCCTCCTCTCTTCCTCCAACGACTTTGCACCTCCTTCAGTCATTTCAGAGCCCATTATGCTTTATGGACTTCCTCTCCCTCCCTCACTGATCCCCTGGCCTTAACTTTCAGCCCTCTTCAGTGTGGTTTCATTTTCCAAACTGTGGAAATGTACGACTCGGTACGACCACTGCACCTATGGGTACATTCCACCCATTTAGCGAGTATTGCCTGACAGTATTCTAAAATGAATTTAGTAGGTACATTACGAACCTATACTTATTCGAATACAGGGAAAGTAAACGTAAAAATTCACCTTGGGGTCATTTTACTTTGCACAAAATCATGGTCATGGAGGTGGGTATACAGAAGCACTAGATATTGGTGGGGAATGAGAAGGGTATTTTGTATGTCCGCAAGGGCTTAGAGAGGGCTGTGCGTCGCACCCGAGATATCGCTGATATTTATGGATCAGCTTCTCCACTTACTTCCTAACCAACCCATCTATGCGGTCACTCTTAACCATGCATGGCCCTCTAAAGCAATCAAAAACTCAAATCAGGTACCTGCTCATTTTAAATGCCTACTTATGTTTTGAGTGATGGAAAATTTCTAAGTTAATTTCCCTGTCATTTACACAAAGTACCTAACATTCTTTTCCAGTTGAAGATATTTTTTAGAAGGAACCCATTTACGTCAAGAATAATTTGCATGAGTGCACAAATTAATGCAAAGTACGAGGTCGGAGGAAAATTTTCACGGACGGGGAGTGGAACCTGGCTCCTAGACCTTACCTACAGCTGGATGAACAAACCACTTGGACACTACGCTACCCGAAAACATCCAGAGACAAAGGAAAAGCTATTTGTAACAAACCGTTTTCATCTTCGCTGCAGCGGAGGACGATGTCCAAATAGCTCATGGTTACAACAGTAAATGTCACGACAGATTCACACCAGTAGCTTCCGAGAAGAAAAGGGATAAGTAGCGGTCACGAGGAGGTATTGAAGGTCTGTTTGCGAGTCAAGGAAGACAAAAGGGTAATTCACAGGGCTGAAAGAAGAGGGGTCATGCAAAATGGGTAAACTTTGCCCCCTGCTATCCTACTATTTGTCAACTCCCCGTCCCTCTTAACCCAACAGCTTCCCTCCCCCTCCTTTCTCTGTGCTTTACTGAATCGGATATTCAGTGCTAACCTCAAGGAGAGGCAGAGGAATTACCTACCGATATATACCTAGATTGCATTCCAGAGTCATCAGCCAGCAGCCCATACAGTGGCGAAGGAGGAAGTAGGTATTGCTGGAGGTGTATTCCCTTTCTCGAACGCCAGCAAACCCACCCAACTAACACCTTCAAAATTTATTGTAAGAAGATAAGGCACGCCATGATACAATATACGGAGAACAGTTCTTCTTACAATAAATTTTGAAGGTGTTAGTTGGGTGGGTTTGCTGGCGTTCGAGAAAGGGAATACACCTGCAGGTAGGTACCTACCTACTTTACCGCCCATGAAGAACTGCAGCTGGAATGGAGCCCCAAATGGAGCCCCAACGAACTGAATTAAAGTGTTCGACGATGCCTGCCAAATCGTCAAGAAAATTGGTAAGAACAAACCAAGAAATTGGCAACGGAACCTAACACCACTGAGAGTGGCGAATGGTTCCGCAAGTACCTACCTACTGGGAAAAGAAAATAAATGACCGACACTGACAAAGCAAAGGAGAAACGATCGCGAAGTTAGTAGAAAAACCAGCTCACGCTTCACTGCTCCTCAAATCAGGTAGCCGAAGACCAGATTGAGGAAGAAATTCCAACAGTGCAGGCAGCACCTGTGGCAAGTGTGGCAACTCTGTCAAACTAGTAACAATAGAAGAACTAGAAAGAACATCATAACAAGGCAAAGCCCCTGAGGCTGGTGGCCTCGGCAGCAAAGTTCTAGGTGCACTCTCATTAAATTTCAAGCAGCAACTGTTTTGTATTTTCAGTATAATATGCTGAATACCTACCTACTCTCATAATTTACAGTGGCTGAGAAAGATTTCTGCCCCGCATCACGCCTCCAACAAAAGGCTTCGGGTTTCAGGGTTTCACAGATATTTCGACCTTCACACTTTATGCAGTGAATTAGGTACGTAGCCAAGGGTTACAACGTTGAAGCATAGTTGAAGCAAAACATTAAACTATTCTACTTGAAGTGTCCGAAGCTTCTGACAATTTTTGACACAGTACCTACATTCATCTACAAACTGATAAAAATCAACCTTCCAGAGTCCTAGAAATGACAACCGCCTCCAAATGAGCAACCTCCCGAATTCATTAATCTTGATTCTCAGTATTCTCACCTAACCCCATCACGCAGGTAGGTAGAACTTAGGGGTAGCTTTTCAGCACTTGGATAGGTAAGTTCCTGATATTTTTTAAGCCATTACAAGCACCATAGAGGAACATAAATAGGTATATAGATATAGGTAAATCACCCACCTTTAAAGCCTTCTTCTTGTAGTGCTCCGTTAGCAAGCAACGTTACCATCACTTCACCTGAACCGAACTTTATTGTACAAAAAGACACAATTCCCGTCCCGATTTCCCGTCATTTTTAGATTCTAGGCACGTACTGGGTTCAGTAGGTAAACAATATCCACCTATATATTTATATACTCATTATTTCCCTCACTTTTCACTATTTATTAATTATACAAACTTTGATTCATTTAAAAAGTATTTTATAATATTTTACATAAATTTTATAGTCAAATTTTTTATTTAAAGATATTTTTTGTTTAAAAAAGTTCATAATACATTTAGATTTTAAGTGTTGGTAGCATTGGGATGGGATTCTTCATTCTTGAATCCATATTTTTTGTTTGTTAAATAAAACTGCCTGAAGAAGTATTTTTGATTGTATGATTTTTGGCAAATATGGCCAATTTTACAGATGATTTGTTCGATGCATTTGAAGAAGAACAAGAAGAGAGTACTTTAGTACCGGTTATAGAACCTCTCGCGCCAAAATTAGAAATCAAGGCAGAGGAAACCCCAGCACCCGGTGACCAAGTAGGGTTAGTATTGGTTATTCCAAGCAGAAATATTATTACTGTTAAACAAATCTTTATAAAAAGTTAATTTTGATGTTATTTTTTTCGATTTTAGTGAGAGTGCTTCTAGAAAAAGAACTCTGGATGACAATGATGATGGGGCCACACCGAAGCACATCAAAACCGAGTCCATTCTCGATGACATCAAGTAAGTCGTACTTTCGTGGATGCTTTCTAAAGTATTACAGTCACTCTTTTCGTTCACATTAACTTGCTGAATCTTAATTTTAATTAATTTATTTTTCACTGTTTCAACATAACTGAACGTTTCCTTTCTAGTATTGCAACATTTGCTTCTCGGATCCAGAATCTTACCCTGGAAACTCAGTCAGCTTGTGTGCACGAGGTAGCGGTTCCACCAGATCAAGAATATCAGCCGCTGTTAAAGAGGACGCAGCCTCCAGCTAAAACATATAAATTCGTCCTTGATCCTTTCCAAGAAGAAGCCATTTTATGTATAGAAAATAACCAATCCGTCTTAGTGTCAGCTCACACATCGGCAGGGAAAACTGTAGTTGCTGAGTAAGTTACCCTCTTTTAAACGTTATTTTTATCCAATGAAGATACATGCAAACATTTCAGAAAGAAGCTAACTGTTGTATTTGCGAGTTTTCTCTGTGAGAGTGGCACTCTGCAACGTGCCTATTCTCTCCTAGTAACTTTGGGGTAATACCTGCTGACATGTTGTTGAACTTGTGATATGACAGTTATACGTAAGTCCGAAAATAGCATTACTCGCTTAATTATGACGGAGTGTTTTTGTTTTAGGTACAGCATAGCGAAATCATTAAGAGACAAACAGCGGGTGATATACACTACGCCTATAAAAGCTTTAAGTAATCAGAAGTACCGAGAATTCACGGAGGAATTCGGCGATGTGGGCTTGGTGACTGGGGATGTAACCATCAATCCTACTGCCAGTGTCTTGATCATGACCACTGAGGTAGTACTCAGCTTTAAAATAAATTTCACAAGTCCAATTTAGTGATTTGATCAATTTAAAACAAGTTACTGTATGGTTGGCATATGACTAGTCTCCCTCCCATGCCTTCAAATTACTCCCTGTAGGACTTGTCCTAAGTTGAAAATATACGTTATTTTCTTAAAATGATGTATGTTCGCAGATACTTGCGAAATCAGCCCTTAACTCTCACATAACGACCTCGTAAAAAATCCATATAGTACCTGCCACTTTTTATGAATTTTTTTAAATCTGTCTTTGAAGCATGGATACTAGTCTCCTGTTAATCACTTTATCAGCCACTGCTTTAATGTAACTCTAAATCTAGTCTGTTTGTGTTACAGATTTTGCGAAATATGTTATACCGGGGAAGTGAGGTGATGCGGGAGGTGGGGTGGGTGGTGTTTGACGAGATCCACTACATGCGAGACAAGGAGAGGGGCGTCGTTTGGGAGGAGACTCTCATTCTGTTGCCCGACAATGTTCATTACGTCTTCTTGTCTGCGACCATTCCCAACGCGAGGCAGTTTGCAGAGTGGGTGGCCTACTTGCACAAGCAGCCCTGTCACGTGGTCTACACGGACTATAGACCTACCCCCTTGCAGCACTACATCTTTCCGGCCGGCGGAGACGGGGTCCATCTTGTCCTTGATGAACTTGTGAGTGTAGCGGCTTCGATTTTTTTTTTTACCTGTCCAAGATTTTTCAACTAACTGCGACTGGACTGGTATAGTCGGCTCCCGAAAAGGAGACCAAAATGGCAGATGGCAGCAGAGGGATGGGTACCCCCTCTACGTGGCACCAGTACCTATGAGGCTGAGTTGCGAGCCACACTAGGCGCAAGCTAAGCATCGGCTATAAATAGATTTTGCCTGTATATCGTGTGACATAGCCAATAGTGTGGGTCGGAGCTCAGCCTCATAGGTACTGGTACCACGTAGAGGGGGTACCCACCCCTCCGCTGCCATCTGCCATTTTGGTCTCCTTTTCGGGAGCCGACTATAGTTGCTTTAAAATTACTTCATTTTCGTAAAATTGTACTCAAGGAACCAGAATAGTTTTCGCCCCAGTGAAATTTAAGTAAGGATAATTGTTCTTCGTTTGGCATAGGTTCTCCTCACGTCCTCCTCTTCTGTAGATTTTATTTCTTGATCATGCTTACAGGGCCAATTTCGAGAAGACAATTTTGCGACGGCTATGGCAGTTCTGGCGAACGCCGGAGATGCTGCAAAGGGTGATACATTTGGGCGGAGGGGCGGGCCGACCAGTGGCAAAGAAACGAACGCTTTCAAGATCATCAAGATGATCATGGAGAGGAATTACGCGCCTGTTATCTGCTTCAGCTTCAGTAAGAAGGAATGTGAAAATTTCGCGCTCCAGATGTCCAAGCTTGACTTCAACACTGGTCAGTGTCCTTTTGTGGAGTTTCATGTTTGGTAGAGCCATAGCTCGTGTCATGTTGAAGCATGACAGCCAATATCTTTATCTCATCACTATTTATCACCTATTTTCAATTTTTCAAGATCTACACAGCAAGAAGCTAAACTATACCGAAAATTAATCTTTGTGTACAAGTTATTTTAAAAACGTTAAATTCGACAGAAGATCTAATATCGTACTAGCTAATGTTTAGTTATTAGTCTTATCTTTAACAAATATTGCGTCGTGTTTACGACGCGTAAAATCACTGAAATAGTAATTTCTCCTGACTCTCGTAGCTGGAAGCCTGAATTCTTGAAACTTATCCAGTTGGCAATTTGGCTCCCACTCAGTGATGGGGGATTTTCCGGATTTTTTTTTTCGGAAAATTTCGGAAAATGTGGAAATTGTTGGAAATTTAGTTGGTTGGCTGTATAACGCCTAACAGGCTTAGCTACTGGTGGATTATGTGATGCCGCAGTAGTTGCCGACCCCTTAATCTCTGATAAGTATCATCCGCGTCTAAGAAGCCACCAGAAAGCTCAAAACTGGAGCTCTGGAGTCTTTAAATGTATTAATAATTAGTTCAGAATGCTATTCTGAAGATAGCTAAAGTAACGGTTTAAGATTTCTGTGAACGGTAGTTGATTTTCAGGTATATAAATAAATGACTGGTATAGCCCCAGCTGCAAACGTGACAATAAAAACCCCCGCGAAATTCAAATATTTTAAGTTAAAAAAATTTATATGATTATTTTTTTCGATTTAAAAAAAGTCATGGAAAGAAAATTTTACTATTTGGAAAATTTCCGAAATTTCCGGAAATTTTCCGGAAATTTTCCGAGCCCCCATTACTGCTCCCACTAAACTTGAAAATTTAAAAATTTCCTCTTATAGTGGAAGAAAAGAAGCTGGTCGATGAAGTATTCAATAACGCAATGGCAGTGCTGAGCGAGGAGGACCGGAAGTTACCACAGGTGGAGCACGTGCTTCCGCTGCTGCGCCGCGGGATTGGCATCCACCATGGCGGTCTACTACCCATCCTCAAAGAGACTGTCGAGATCCTGTTTGCTGAAGGACTTATCAAGGCTCTCTTCGCTACCGAAACGTTCGCCATGGGCCTCAACATGCCCGCGCGTACTGTCCTTTTCACAGGCTGTCGAAAGTTCGACGGAAAGGATCACCGATTCGTGAGTTTAAAAAAACCTTTTTTGTCATTGACTAATTTTGGCGGAAAACGAAGCAAGAAAACGCTGTGGTGTAGTTCTTGCAATATTCTCCGGAATATGCTGTACTAATGGTCCTTTTCGCCGCAAGTCATAAATAGTAATTGTTTTTCGTATACCTAGAGGAGGCACCTGCGACTATTTGCATCTCTAATTTAACTAAACTGTTTCCACTGGTGTTGAGTTTTTGTTTTTCTGAAAAATGGTACAGGTAACTTCGGGGGAGTATATCCAGATGTCTGGACGTGCAGGGCGTCGTGGTCTGGACGACAAGGGCATTGTCATCCTAATGGTGGACGAGAAGGTCTCACCGGCTGTTGGGCGTGAAATCATCAATGGGTCCGCGGACCCCATCAACTCAGCCTTCCATCTCACCTACAATATGGTGCTCAACCTGCTTCGTGTAGAGGAAATCAACCCTGAGTACATGCTCGAGCGGAGCTTCTTCCAGTTCCAGAATCAGGCCGCCATTCCAGGCCTTTACCAAAGTAATGGTTACTTAAAAAAAACTTTAATATAGGTGGAGTTACACGCGTTGTCAAAGCGCAATTACTGCGGCCTAGAACAAATCTCGTATATATCCAACAGTTTAGTCAGAACTTCTACTAACTAAGGAAAGTAAAATACAGCTTTAAATGAATAGACTTAAAACATTTTTCACTTGAGTCATTGTTATGGGTAGCTCTACAACCTGCTTTCAGTTTAACCTTATCCAACGCCCCGCACTGTGCTGAGGGAAAAAATGTTTTTGTATTTTCAGACGTTAAGGATGCTCAAGAAGAACTGGACAAGATGGTGATACCAAATGAAGAGCTTGTGGCCTCATACTATCATATCCGAGAACAACTAGCAGAGCTAACCAAACAGTTCACGTCGTACCTTGTCAAACCGCAGTACCTCTTGCCATTCTTGCAGGCGGGCCGCCTCGTCCGTGTTCGCGATTTTGACTGGGGCATGATTGTTAATTTTCGCCGGGTTGGCGGTGATGACCGGCGGGGCAACCCACTCAAGACCCCGGAAGTGAAAATCATCATTGACGTCCTCGTACATCAGGTTAGTGTCCAAGATGGGACAGGCGGGTCTTTCCCTTCCTAATCAATCATTTTTAAATATTCTTCATCCAAGCGCATTCTACATAAGTAATTGTGCATTGTACAGGCTGATAAGCAGGAGGGAGAGGAGCCGAAGCCGTGCCCTAAGGGGCAGAGAGGTGTGATGGACGTTATCGAAGCTCTCCATACTCACGTGACACACATTAGCTCTGTGAGGCTCAAGTGTCCCCATGACTTGCGCCCTCCAGACGCCAAGAGAAGCATACTCAACACCATTCAGGTAAATGGAAGAAATTAGATCTAATATGCCACAAAATAATTATTTGATCGTAACTTTGTGAGATTCATTTTTCTATGATGTTGAACGGAATTTTAGACAAGAGGAAAATGGTTCCACTCGTTCTTCTGCGTATGAGTTGATATAAATGACAAGACGCAAATACGTGCATTTTTTCTCTACCTATAATTTCTTACAGTTTAGGTACGTCAGTATAAGCTCTAAGCACAATAGGTTGCAAAATGGTTGCTTATGACATCTTTAAAGTTGCATCCTTTCTGTGGAAGCTGTTTTGCGTAAAAACATATTTTTCATCCCTAAATTTTACATCTGATTATGGTGAGCCTTGTCTACTATGGAGATTTCGAGTTAAGTTTCTTTAGCCATTTGTGTGTCTGTCTGTTCTCATTTTGTCAGTGGTTCTTCCAGAGTCGAAACTCTTTGATCTAGCCGTACATTCTTTGTAATTTTACCTTATCTCTTATTGTTCAGGAGGTGAAGAAGCGGTTCCCGGGAGAACTGCCTCTTTTAGACCCTATAAAAGACATGAAAATCAAGGACGCAGCATTTGTGGATATAGTGAAGCGGCTACGACAGTTTGAAGAGAGGCTGTTTCAACACCCTCTGGCCTCGGAGTCTAATTTGTCTGATCTCTACAACGCTTACAAGAGGAAGGACGACCTCTCAACCAAGTTGAAAGCCTATAAGCTGGACTTGAAGGCCGCCATGTCACTGCTTCAAATGGATGAACTCAAAGCTAGGAAAAAGGTTCTGCGGAGGATGGGCTACTGCAATGCTAGCGACGTCATCGAGCTGAAGGGACGAGTCGCGTGCGAGCTTAGCAGGTATCTAATCTTTCAGTGTAATATTTTTACCAAACCCTGGAACAGATCAAGAACACGCGTTTCCTTTGGGCCTTAACAAAAATAAGTGGGTCCAGTGTGCGATAAAAAAAAACTATATGTAATCGTCTCTGATTTAACGGTAACCTGTTTTGGTCTAGTGGGGAAGAGCTTCTGATGACAGAGTTAATCTTCGAGGGTGTCTTCAACAATCTAACGGTAGCGCAGAGCGTGGCGCTCCTTAGCTGCTTCGTCTGTGATGAGAAGTCGTCAGAAATCGTCAGACTCACGGACCAGTTGTCAGGTATAAATTATAACCTCCTTATTCAGAAAACAAAGATAGGTAATACTGATCATTTCAGGTCTCTGTCCGGCTGAAATCGAAAGTCCTTCGCGATTTCTGTCCAGCTCTGCCGCTGGGGAAAAGTCAGATGCGTGCAGATTATTGAATCCTTGTTTCTTTTCAGAGTTAAGTTGGTTATTTGCCTTATTTCAGGTCCTTTGCGGCAAATACAAGACCTCGCACGGCGGATAGCTAGAATTTCGAATGAATGTAAAATCACCCTAGATGAAGACGCGTATGTGGAAGGCTTCAGGCCGTATCTAATGGACGTGGTATTTGCCTGGTGTAATGGCGCCTCCTTTCTGAAGCTCTGTGGCATGACCGACATTTTCGAAGGTAATTTACATGAACTGCTAATTCGGTCTACGGAGAAAGTTTTAAGTCTTCCCCATCTAGCTTGAAGAGACTTATTATTCCAGTAAATTTATTACTACTATATGTAACGGTTGAAAATAGAGAACTTTGGTTTTATGGAAATGGAAGAGACTCTTCTTAATTATGCTCAGAACGAATTTTCAAAATACTGAATCCATTTTCTACAACTCTTTGCAAACGTTATTTTTTATAGTTGTTAATGCTTTTGGCAAATATGCTAGGTACCGAAAGTTTTAGGTGATAAGGTGATAGATGGACTTCGAACTTAAGACACTTCAGACATATGTACGCGAAAAATAAAAATCCAAGTAGTAGCATCCTGGTAGTGAGTTTGTGGTGGGGTCCTCAGGTGCGCTCACCATGTATACCAGATTAAATATTGTCGAAGGTTTGAATATTATAGGCCAGTTACCGTGTTTTGACATATTTGTCAGAATACATGTAGAGATTTTTAGTCTGTCTGTCAGAAACCGCCCCATCAGCCTATTGGAATCTGTTCAGTCTTGAACTGAGAACCTTAAAGGCTCAGGCTAGATCAGTTGGTCCTTGAGAGATGCGAAATAATTGATGTGATCGGCAGGTGGAATAATACGGGCTATGCGGCGTCTGGAGGAAGTTCTCCGGCAGTTCGTTCAGGCAGCGAGAAATATTGGAGACACCGGACTTGAAGAGAAATTCAGTGAAGCCATTAAGCTTATCAAGAGGGACATCGTGTTCGCCGCCAGTTTGTATCTCTAAACAACTCCTGCATCCTGTCTCCTTAAATCTTCTGGTATATCACACAGTCCCATCACACGGGTTAACTTTCGGAAAACAGGTATTTTGGGTAACGTGCACTCAGCACTCTTGTTCTACTCTGTCCACCTATGGCAAGTCATAAGACGCATGTGAGAAGCGTCACGAGAAACTTTATTGGTAAAGGTGCTTCCCCATTAAAGCCGCATCAAGTTCAACCTCGTTAAACCGGTTTATGATGTCACTACGCCTGTGATTATGTAACTGAAAAGTTGGTGTACACTGTACACCTAGTTCATTAATGACGTCTTCAGCGTGGTTGCTTCTGTTAAGCAGGACAAATGGGGAGGCAACTTAAAATCCGGATTTATCGCCGCGCCAATTTAAATATATATTTTGTGGTCTTCGAAAGCAGGTTCTCTGCTAAAGTGGAATTATAAAATCATTTAATATTTTTGATGAAGTATTTATTTATTTTCTTTCATCATGGAGATTTGTTCGGAGGATTTCGGGGACCGGTAAACATAATTCGATACCGAACTGCGAACTCGTTTGTTTTTCTGTGAAACTCTGGGGGACGAAGTAGCCTAGCGACTGCTGATCGGGCCACGCCCCCGGCCACCATTTCCTCTACTGACACAAATGCAGATTTCCCTTGTGAAAACTCATTTTTCAACAATGCTGCAGTAAGGATGGGTACTAGATCTTCATTTTTATATTCTGGAAATGCAAGGTTGAGGATTAGGTAGGAGAACACGTTACTTTTTATTTAGATGTTCGAGTGACCTAAAAACCAGTTTAGGTACTCAGGATGTAGAAGAACTGACTTTCTGTAACCATAATAACCACAGCACCATATAATATTAATTAGTCAGTGGTGGAAGGCGCTCAGTGTAAATTTGTTTATTTCCAATTTTTTTTCTTCTATGCAAGAGTTGCAATAGTGTCCTAGAAAAGTACAGGAGAAGACGCCCTAATATCACTGTGGTTTTTGAAAGCCTTGATGATGACATATAATTAAAGTTTATAACGGGGAAAGGGAATGTTGCCCCCTTCACACTCGCAACCCTTACCTTCTATAACTGCCAACTTCTTTATGGTCCTCAGGCGTGTTACGGGTTGGACACAGTCTGCCATGAGTTTCTTTGCTGAGTTTTCCACTCTCTTCACTGCTCTTTTGCACATATTCTCCAAGTCATCCTTCTCAGGAAATGACCATTCTTCGCACTCATCTGCTTCAGATAATAATGCTAGAGAAGCGTCAATCCATGCCATGCGCGCTAAACTCTCACAGGATGGCTGAAACGATACGATATGTTACTGTAAGAGAACAGCTGAGGCGGAGGGGACATTTTTGAACAGAAACTTTCATGATAATATCTGATCTTACTACTGGCGTCATTCGTCGTTCTCGCACCGATCGAACGTCATCTGGAAAATTCGGAACTCGAATTTCTTCAACCTTACCAAATCTGAAAATCGTGACAACTGAGGTATTATAATTCCAAAATAAACAGTGAGTTATCTCCTTCAGCTTCCTTCAAGCATATGTCTTACCTCACACTCGATGTTTTCTGTAACAAAAAATACGTTTTACGTCAGTATGGTTAATAAATAAAGAGAGCGAGTGATCAGCACTGCTACGAGTTAATCCTGTCCTGTTGATTTCCCTCCTTGGCTTCTGTCTCTTTGGCGTCCTGCTGACGCTGTTAAATGAATGTGGAGTCCTTTACCTTAGTTCCTGGAGACGATGCCATACCGTCTTGGTCAAACCCATTGGTCTCCCGCCCTCTTGATTCGCTTCCTACTTGGAACAAGAGTGATTTTATTCCAGAAGGCTTCTTAGACTGTACCCTCTCCGAGCTCTTCATTCCAGTCTTCAAGGTTCTATGGGACGCTGCTCCTATACTACCCTCAGATGGCTCTTCTAGAATTAGGGTGTTATCGTTGATGCTTTTGTCATTGCTCAAAAGATAAGCTTGCATGAAACTTCTTCGTGCTTGGGCTCTGTCTCCTCGCTCTTCCGTTGAGCTGCGATATGTCACTGCTTTCCGTTCTTTATGTCTGACTATTATATTTTCCTCCAATTTTTCCTTTTCTAACTCGATGACTCTGGTGGGCTTCTTAGAGCGACTTGCCTTCAGCTCTTGCAGCGTGATGCTGCCGTAATCCAACACTACTTTTTTAGCTTGTTCTATTAAGGGTGTTAGGATTTTCTGAGTCCAGTGTTCAATGGTGAGCTCCAAAATGTAGTCCATCACGTAAGAAACCGCAATTGGCTGGAATGAAAATAATTTTTTTTGCTATTTCATTGCATAATCTTTAATTTTTCGATCCTATATCTGATATTTTTGGAAAACTTACCGTTTCTCTCTGTTTTTCCACGGCTTCCTTGCACATCATAATCGCGAGATAATTGTCTGTTCCTGTTGTTAAACAATTCAATTAAACAGAGTTGCCTGTACATGTGCACCGGCTTGGTGGTAAAAGTTACTATTTTTTTTTTTTTTTTTTTTTTTTCAAATTGAATATTTGGTTTAGCTGAATTTTTGTTTGTTGCGGTTAATAGTTTGGTTTCAGTATTGAAAATCACTAACTCCGTACAGCCGTCTTATTAAAATAATCAGCAGGGCAAAACAGAGAGATCAGTTAGAAATTATTTTGGGAGGAATCGGGCAGCTTTTTTTGACTTCCTGACTTTTACCACCAAGCCGACAAATAATAAGTAGGTACATATATCGTATACCTACAACAAGTACCTATAGCTCGTAAAGCTACAATACTAACCTTCAGTTGATCTTTTGTTATATTCACTAAATGTGCTTCTGACTGATTTGCGAATATGGTAGTCCATACTTTCTCCGTCCTGAAAGCAGCATTTATGGCATTTACGATGTTATATTGTAGTAGATGACATGAGGTTATACAATAGATTGGGCCTGTCTGTCACCTTTGTTTCAGAATAATTAAGCACTTGCCTTAATGTTTGTGAGTGGTATCCATGCCGTGAGAATGGATTTACGAATGCGGGTTTCTTGCAGGTTTCTTTGCAGCTCGGCTCTGTTTTCCGCTCTCTTTTGTCTCATTTCCGCCACTAAAGCTTGAAATTAAACGATAAGTTATTATTACACTGTTCGTCTACCTATCCATTTATAGATCCATCTGTTTAAGAAGTGATTTAGACTTGGTACCGTCTTGAAGCTGCTTAACTTTTCCAGCTCGTTCTTTCCTCTTTTCCACTTTGTCTCTATGAGCTGCTATGACGCCAGTGAGCACGATCTCCTTAATGGCATCACTCTGGGTCATTTCTTGGATCTTCCGTTCCCAACGCTTTTTCATCTGTTCGAGGAAAAATTTAATTGTTAAGAAGTTATAATTACCTATACTAACTCTTCCATTTACGCTTGCCAACATTCGAGGAAACTGACGTCTTCTAATCGTCTTTGCTCGTTTTCTTGAAGCTCTGTGGCTTTGTGGTGCGCTAGTCTGCGGTCCCGTTCCCGCATATTCCGGATGTGCCCCAGTAGCTGCATTTTTTCAAAAGCTGCCAGTCGTGCCAAATTTTCGTTGATTTTTTGTGCCTTCTTCTCAGATTTTATTTTTTTGTCCTCTTGATTTTGTAACCGTAAATCATTAAGTTTTTTTGGTCGGTTCAGTTTTATCTGTTTGTTTTGAATCCATCTAGAATCAAAATAATCCTCAGGGTTAAGGAAGTATCTAGTTTTGTTTACTGACTACTTCAGTAAGGCTAAGTTGACCATTTGCCTCAAATTTCTATTTTTGAAGTCGGTTTGTACCTCCTTCTCATTTCATCTTTCTTAAGAGTTTTTAGTTTAGTGCGCTCAGCTGCAGCCTCCTCCAATTTTTGTTCAAGATCCCATTTATCTTTCTTCTCTCTTAAGTCTTCTTCTATTTGATGTAATCGTCTTTCCTCTTCTTCTGCCTCTGCCTGCCCAAGAGAAGCATCAAGTAGAAAATGTTACGATTATTGTTGGTTACTGGTTACCTAACATTATTTACCTCTGAATAGAGAGACTACCTACCTCAACTTTCATGGCATGGTGCACTTGATCCAGGTTGATCATCCTAGTGACCTCTCGGAAAGTGTTGATGTCCTTCAGACTGCAGAGGGCTGCACCAGAAGGATGTAGATGCCCTGTATGCTTCAAACGGTCAGCTACCGTGTCTTTTTGTAGGTGCTTGGATAAGTGAGGGTCGTGAAGAGGCTCGTAGGGGAAGTTGAGGACATGTCCATGCATATCGTAAAGTCTCAGGTCATGAGCTTTATCGCGTGACCAAAGCTATAAAAAATGTTGTGAATATTTTTGTTTGACTGGAAAGTATTGAGAAATTATTTTGACTCGACGTCATAAAGTAATAAGTAACTAAATTCGTTCAGATGTGGGCTTTCGTTTACATTTGCGTTAATTGCCCCCCCCCCCCCCCCCAGTCATAATGATTACTTAATTATTAGGTGATTGCTACACTCCAAAACAAAACCAAAATCCCCGCACTTTCCGAGCAAGCAAAATAGCTTTTTTGTCGGTTTGCGTATTCTCACTAGGCACTAGGTTCCCCTGGTTTCGAGGGGGTAACCACTCCAGAGATCCCTTGAGATTCCATAACGATTTCCAAAGATTCCTAACGATATTCATAGAAAGATGAACCCCGAAAGGGTAGCCACTCCAAGATTCCCTGAGATATCATAAAGATTTTCAGTGATTCCCAGTCAAGCTGGTTCGTCTCCAAGCATTCGAACACTCAGGTCACAAACCTATGCCATCTACACAGTTCCTCCATACGAGACAATCTTATTATTTCTTGCATTTTCTTATATATTGGAATGGAATGATAGCACTTACCTGCTCTCCGGGCCATCCTCGAGATAGGAAAGCCGAACCTGGTGGTATCGGGATGTAGGGGAGTTTTTTATCCAGGGGCAGCTGCCGCCAAACTGGAAGACCATTTGGAAGTGGGCATATTCTCCGTGAGCCAGCACCGTGGTGAGTCCATTTATCACTCTTACTGGGCCAGCGCAGCGACAGTTTCAGCGACTTTACTTCCAAATCCTCTGCTACTTCGTCCATTGTTACTCTCAAATTTTTATGGTGCAAAATTGGCGTTTCTTTGATTTGGTAGGTAAATAAAATTTGAACCAGAAAAAAATAGAATTAGTAGAACTAAATAAACAACAGGTAGGTATTACTTAGGTATCGTAGGTGCAGGTATGAAGCAGGAAATTGATAAAATGGATTGGTGTGTTACATCTAGGTACCTAAAGGTAAGAAGTAGGTACCTACCTTCATCTACTGAACAAGCAAAGCATGTAGAATTCGAATTTTGAAGTAGATTGCCTATACCTAAACGTATGCCTATAAGTATGAAAATATACCTATATTCTTCCAAGTAAAAACACCAGTGCCAGTTGTAAAGATACCTCCTTGTTTATTCTCAGGTTCTCCACCAGATGGCATGGCAGTCTAGCGGTCTAGGCCGCTCCGCCGTTCGTCATGGAGATTCCAGGATGGTTGAGTGTGCGCATGCGCAATGTTCATCATTCCACCTGAGTGGCTGACAGGCTGGCGAGCACCGTCCAAGTAAACAAGGAATAGACATCTTCAGTCATCGCTCTACTGTTGTTTTATCGTGTTGCGTGATCGAACTGTGGTGTGACAGTGCTGACGAGGATTTTGAACCGCATTTCCCATCAGTGAGTTGGTGAGTACCTATTTTCTTTTCATTGTGGCTAAATGTTACCGTTTGCGAATTCAGACTCGGGAGAGCAAGTGGAGCAACGAAGGATAGTACCTTGAATATGTTCAGAAAGCGCATGTTTTGTTATTTTCATTTTCAACCATCTATAGATACTTTTGACCTCGTGCATTGCAGCTCTGTGATTCTAACGAAGTGCATGCCGTTTTTTGGGGGGTCGCATATTTTATTGCTATAAATGCTATCGTGGGAAAGTCAGTTGATGCAGCTTTGGTGCAGCTTGGTAGTTCGGTAATTGCCTTGACATTCCTGAAGAATATTGGCAATAACCTAGCATTCCAGTCGAGCTTCCGTACCCTTCTTCTGGCTCGATTCTCACCTTTCGATATCTCATTATCATGCAGTGGACTTTGATTAATGCTTGATGGAAAGGTTGAGTTCGTGCCATATGCCGTCATAAAATCAGGGAATACATATATGTTCGACCTCGTATGGAGGTGCTCCTGGTGTTCATGCGTGCATAAGGAAATAATTGTCATTTTGTTCGTACCTGCCTGACGTTAGGTAGGTACCTATACCTACATGTGCTTCCTTGCTTCCTAATAGCTTCACGCTCATATATTTTGGACTCAATATCGAAAAATATCAACATGCAATTAAGTAGATAATATTTAATCATATTTTGAAGTTTGTTTGCCAAATTATTGCCAACCCAGTGAAATGGGAAATATTTTGTGTCCACAGTTAGGTATAATGTCAATCAGTAGAAAAAATTATTACTAGACAAATCTTAACGTATAGGTAGTCTCTTTCAGAAAAATTTAAGTACCTATCTATCAAAGAAGTTGATGTAAGAAGAAAAATTTGTACTTTTACTTGGACCCTTTTTGCCTGACACACATAGACGTAAAGCTTCACAAAAATGGAGCTATAGGTGGCTCGATTTCTCACTTTCTCGCCATATTAGCTCGCGAGAACTATTCTGCCTATGGACAAGGGGCTGATTTGGTCACAGTCAGTTGAGTTTTCCCCCAGCCAGTGAAGGCCAGGTATCCATTAGGGCTGGGCTGGATCATCAAGACGATCTCGACAAAGTTAGGACTCATGAGTCCTCTTGCTTCAGGGCTGAGTGCCGCCACTGGCCAAATCATTTTTAAGATATGAATCTTGAAATAACTTGGCTCTGCTTCGGCTGATGACGCATTGCTGCCAAAATTCCAAATTTCTCCGAGACGTAGGTACCTTTGATAATATCCTAGGAAAGTACCGACGCATATTTCCCAATTTCTCTGTGACTTTTTCCTGAGTTACCTATACAAAGTACCATAACGTAAAAGTCTCTTGAGCTTGAGCTTGCCATACTTGCTTTCCTGACTTTTATACTTTGTGCGAACTCAGCTTGTAAAATAATAGGTATTGTATAGGTACTGTTTCTCGGCGAACTCCATGCTGTGAAATACCTTGTTATGCAAATACAACTGGGTATAGGTAGGTAGAGCTCATAAATGTACGATAATGAGAAGTGTCCTGGTACTTCGGGGCTCCAATGTCCTTGAACCTCGACCTGGCGTGAGGAACCTTAGGGAGACTGCCATACAAATAGTACCTGTTCGAGCGCTGAAACTAGAAAACGCCCATCACAAGTATCCAGCAGGTGATTGTAGAAATTGCAAGGAGGACTGCTTATATATATTCGATAGTGAACGGGCACTCAGGGCTGGCCGTATTTTATTGTAGGGAACTATTCGTGAGCATTATAATTAATTGCCTGTACCTGTAGGTACACCTGACTTTTAATTAAATGGTATTGGTAATAGCAATGGTACACCAACTCGATAAGATCAGAGAGATTCTGATAAATTGCCGCAGATTTTTTTCTTTTCCTCTGTGGTGTCAGCACCCAGATTTTACATTTTATTTCGGGGGGAACCCCTCCCCCCGGCTTTTGGATTTAGGTACTTACCTGACGTACCTACCTACTTACTGCGTGTGGCCACCACTGTCCTGTTGGTAGGCACCTACGTTCACACTTGTGAGTATGAAAGGGTCTGGAGGAATGTCAAGGCTGTTCACGACGTGCTTTAAGACACACAAAGGTGCGTCCGCCAAAAAAAGGTGCCTAAATAAATTACTTGCGCATTAGTGCCCTTCAAGGCGTTTAAACGTTGCTTTGCACGGTCTCGGCGTCTATTTCGTCAAATTATCGTGTAATTTTGTTGTTAGCAGTCACGGAGCCTCAAATATTGACCACGATTTAGTGCCCTGCCATAGGAAAATTAACTAAATAGGTATGTATTTAAGTGCACTTGGCTCTCTACCTATGGAGTACAAAGTTGGCTAAAAAAACTTTGCAAAGGTATGTTGTCTTGGAATCATATTACATTCCAGCACTACCATGCAGTACCACACTCCGTTTACTTTTATATGAGTCCATGCCATAGCCGTATCCACGGTTTCCATGAACGGAAAATTAACATGGTAATGCCAACGTGAAGCAAAAATATATATAGGCTATAACCTCCCCCCCTTGACCCTAAACCCCCCCCCCCCCCCCCCCCCCATGACCGCTTTCTGGATACGGGCCTGGTCCATGCGCTTGTTGGAGTTCAGAGGAAGTGCCCTTCAAACCTGGCATCTCTGCTCGATTTCGATGTGTGCCTATAGAGGAAGCATAAACAATAGCCGGAATTGTACCTATGTAGGTACGTCCTTTGGAACCGCTCCAAAGCTACCTAGGACAATTTATTACTGTTAGAGCTGTAGACTCCTACTCTACTACTTATGGAATATGGATAGTTAGATCATTACAGGTACGTTGGGAGACTGAACTATTGGTACATAGTGCTTTGGTACGACTATACCTACCTATAGAAATTCAAAAGAAGGTGCATGCACACAGTTGCACTTGCAGTCGAGCGAAAGAGTTGAAACATCAGATCCTATGCATGTTCACTGAACCAGCTACACTTCTGGAGACATTTTCAGTATTATAACGCCAGTTTTACCTAATATTTTGCTGGCCACAGAGTGCATATTGCGGAAACATGGATCATTGTTCGCCATAGGCCGTCCATGGCATAATGTGAAGTGATGCAAGACGTTTGAGGACTTCCTACCCACCGAACTTGGGAATTTAGGGACTTACCCAGTATGCCGTATTCCCTTCATGGAAGGGATGCGAAGTTTACATGCACGGATTTTATGAGACACCTACAACATTTTACTTTTTTTGATGACCAGATGGGCAGTGAATGGTATCTGCAGGTGGCAGGCTCGTGAGGTTTGCCCTTCTAGAAACTTATTATCGCAACTGTTCTATAGATAGGGTATAGACCTACCTAAAAAAAGACACACATTACAGATCCTCCAGAACTGAAAACCAATTAAGGAACAAAGGTTTGAACACTCGCTCTCTCCTTTTACTCCTCTAATTTGTATTGTATAGAAAGCAAAAGAGTAGTGCTTGGTTCGCGACGACCGCCGACTGTGACCCTCCTAATTTAAGGTAGGTATGAGTGCTGGTGCCTTAACAGTTGAAGGGCATAAGATATAGGAATTATGCTTGGCTGGGGGGAACCGCCCCGGGGCCTCACCATAACCTTTGAGTATCACCACTGGTAGCGCTGCTGCAGAAAGGGTAAATTGCTGAGAACGTCTTCCCCTTTCCCCTTTGTTAAAACACAGGAAGGGTTTGATAGAAATCCCTTCGGCCGGAGTATAATAAAAAGAAAAGGAATATAGCTAGTAGCATAGGAGCAGCGAAGTATTTATTTGCTACAGCAGGTGTCTCTTCGCTTGATTGAAACTTGGCTTGTTTTACGAGTAGGTACAGCTTGTACCTGTTTGGTTGATTGGGCTACGGTAATGCAGGCTCATGGATCCGCTATTGTTCCGCCAGCCCATCCTTGCGTGGATGATGCAAGGCTCCCTGTAGACTGTAGAGCCTCGGAGTCCTCTTTATCTTTCTTTATCCTATAGCTCCGCTGTAGGCGTGCCTGCCAGGAAGTCTCGTGACCTCGTGTCCTTTTCTTTGTTTTAGTTCCACAATTAGGTAGGTACTGTGCCTGTGAGTTGCTGTAATGTTAATGGCGAAGATGTTCTGACGGTTCCGAAAACTTTTTGGTGGAAGCCTGATCGTGTAGTTCTCTGTATAGGAGAAGCCCTGGTATGTAATAAAAGAAGGACCTCGCTATAGACACTTAACGGACAAGGCATAAAACGAACAATGACAGGTGGCAGGTATGAAGATATGCCTCAGCGTGGAAACAGGCCCAAGGTTGGTTCGATCCACGCATCCCCATGGTCAGTTCGATTAAGTAGAGATTGACGAACCAAACTACCTTTCTCTCTACGTGCACGGACAATAGTGAAAGACGTTATAAGCCGTTCTAACACGTGTGTCTCGTGTGTTTCTTTAAGGAAATTTCGTTGTTGGAAGGACAGTGTGTGTCAGGACCAGAACGCATTATCGAGTAAAACTCACTTGTTTGTCAACTTTCCTTGTTGTCATAAAGCCAAGCCAGGGCTATATACATATTATAATAGTCCAAGGTCTGGGTCAATTTAAGGTTCTGAGATAATATTAAACCAAAGATTTCAAACCTGTACTAACCATTCAACATATTTTTCCTACATTACTTAAGTATCTACCCACCTGACCATGTGACGATCACATATTTCCCCTAAACTGTTTGCAGATGTGGCATAGTAACTGCACCCAAGAACTTCTCCGACAGAAAGTTTGACTATATTTTTTAGCTTGTGAACTCCGTTCAGTCACTGTCAGTGACTCCCACCATTACGAAAAGCCTTACCATATTGTCATCGCAAGTTTCGGCAATAAAAGTTGGACGTTGACACTTGACAGTGAGTGATCACGTTATGAATGAATATGCGTGTGGTGTACGTTGACCTGGCAAACCGCACCGAAGACAGCGTGTGACGTTTGCCACCTCACAGCAGGCACCACCTGGACTCTGGAGTCACCTCAGTACAGGTGTGCCAGGTTCGGACGCGAGCCCAAGCCTACACCGACACACGGCGGTTTCTATACTTTCTCTCGTGTCTCATTCCAACCTATACCTTCCCGCACCGCGATCATCGCTCCCCGATTTTGGACGATGTGGATGCGAAAGTGAGAGTATGCCTGCCGGCCGTCCCTCTCTCCTGGCCCCTTGTCCCCTGTCTCGTCTTTGATCTTTCTCTCCCGCCCATCAATGGCGAGAGAAGTTGATTGGCCGGCTTTGGGAAGGGACGTGAGTCATGGTTAATATTGCATATCAGTTTTGCCGTGAGATAGGTAGTCACCGGCTTTCGATCCGTCACACTGAAAAAAATGGCCAACAAGAAATGCCTCGTTGATGAAATCTTGTTGTTTCTAATAGAAACTTCTATTTGAAGTAGAAAGAAAAATCTTGTTAAGCAGTGCCGTGTTGACACAATAAGCATCTTTTTGGGTTAGTGAGGGAAATCTGCTTAAAATCGAGTTAAAAAAAATCCAATTAGATTACTCTCATTGCGATAATGAGGTAACCGTTCCAATAAGATGGACCCCTGTGCTCCAAGAAGACGCGGTGTCGCCGTAGAAACAGATCGTCTTATTGACCTCTCAATAAGAATATGTTTCCGTGGTGAAGAGGCACTCTCACGGCTGCAATGACATGGGCTATACGCGGTAAATAGTCTGTCTTATTGACTTCTCAACAAGACGGTCATTCCGTGGTAAACAGACCACCTTGCCACTGCACTAACATGGTCTGTCCGTGGTAATGACACCGTCTTTCAAATTCAGTGACGCTTTCTTGTTGGCCTCGTGACGTCACAACAAAGACAGCCTTTCTGTGGTAAAGAGAGAGTCTAATTGAGTATGAGACGTATGATGTTTCCAGTGAGACGTGCTCTCTGTGGCAAATAGAATTGGTTCGCGCGGGTAATTTAAAAGTTCAAAAAGTCTGATTTGGAAGAATTTAATTCCATAATTTCTACAAGGCAAAATATGTCGCTGGTTTATAAGAAATATTAACTTGTAGGGTCATTTCTGTTAAGGAAGTAATTTAAGAGGTGAATTTAGTCGAAAATAAGCAGTTCCTTGAATATAGGAAGGAAATGAATAATTGCATGTGGAATGGCATTATTGACATTGTCACATCGTATAGGATGTTGGCAAATCCAATAGGAAATTGGGGGCCACTTCGAAAATTCCGAATAGTAGGTAGGTAGGTATGCCTACATCACCAACAAGTAGTGTACCTATACCTATACTGATTTTTAAGAAACTGCTAAAAGATTATTTCTTCAAAAACGTTTTTTATAGTCCAGGTGAATTTCTAAACATGTAATTTTAGCTGGAAATCCAGGCGTTTTATACTTTAACCCTTTCTTTTGGGAGGGACAAGGTATAAAAAAATAACTGATGTATACCCTACTGGGCCAGTATAGCCTGCACGCATGCAGTTTTCCGCTGCTTCTATACTGCAGCACCCCCCGTCCCCCCATCCCTTGCCTCCAGTAAGAAAACAGGTGATATGAAGCCCACATGAAACTTCATAGGTCACTGCCCCCTACCAATATTTGTTTGGTTCTGACCTCGGCTATGTGACGCAAAGAGATTTCTTGTTGTATAGCAAGAAATCGTGTTACAAGAAATAGATGGAAAATAAGCTGATGCGTCATGAAAAAGGTTGTGTGTGACGCAAAGAGATTTCTTGTAAAGTCTTATTGGTGTGGGAAGATTTCCTGTTGTGTAGCAAGGAATCGTGTTACTCGAAATAGATGAAAAAAATCTACCTTAATGGAATAAGAATGACTTGTTAGATTCTCCTTTAATTTTGCTGGGTCAGGGCAATTTCAAAAAACCTGGTTGGATTACGAAGAATCCCTTATCAGCTGAAGAAGACGTTCTTTCTGATTCTCTAGATTTCTTGTTGTGGGAGCGTCTTTCTCACTGTAGGGAAATATGGCAAAATCGCGAGGGATACTGTCAGTTGCTCTGACCACGGACTGTGAAGTTGTTAAACGGTACCTAGGTATGTGAATTTTTTGTTTGTGTTGAAGTGCAGTCCTAGAACACAATGGAAGTGAAAGATATTCCGTGCTGCATCGGATACGGTGACGCGGCGGATGTTTTCATTGGTAAGTACCAAAGTAATACAATATTTACCAATTTCATCATTAAGTCTAACCACACATGTGCCTTAATAGGCTTCAGCGCAATGAGAAAGGCTTTGTGGACTACTTAACAGTCCCCTGGCCTTATAATCAAAATGAAATAAATACAATTCTGTTGATGTTTTTTTATGCCCATTTTGTTGAGAAATTGTTGGATATTTCAACTGGTTTCTGGAATTACCTATTCTGGTACGTAGGTAGGTACCTATACCTACCTGAAAAATTTGACTAAAATTCTTGGGTTCTGAGACATTAAATTTTTAAAACAAATAATTTTCCAACAATTTCTTCATAACCTATTGTGAAATGGACGTAAAAGAAAAACACGCGTAAAATTTTGTTAAAAAAAGGCCGAATACTAACTAGGTACTTGTTATTCTGTTTCCAGCTACGAATTGACTTTGAGGCGGCTTACCCCACGCTCACTAGTGCTGTGAACGAGAGATACCCTGAGTTCAAACAGCGTGTAGTGGCTCTTGACTACGGACCAAAATCAGGGCGATCCTTACCGAGTTGGAATGTAAGTGTGTTAAGGGTCTCCTGTAGCTGATGATTCATTACTGCCGCCAATAAGTTTAAAGTTCCGAGCGGCGTATTTCTTTCCAAGTTTACAAACGTATAGACTTTAAAGTGGGGTCGTCAAGTTGGTAGCAACCTACTGTTGGCACAAGGTAATTCAAATTAAGGGTCACCACATGCACAGTTATGTTTCTTTATATTTTTTTTATCTTTGCCTGTAGGTGCGCAATAAGGTAAATAGTAAAATAAATGGTCCAATGGTCGCACAAAGTAGCTTGCCTTTATGCCTTCCACTGTGAAATGCTGCTTTCTTAATGGAAATTGCTTGCTTATTTATTGATCATTTTTACCTTTGCAGTGGGTGAAGACTGAAGACACATCCGACCAGGCCGCCTTCAAATTGCTCCCTTCCCTCGTGGACTACGGTTGGACAGTAAGGGGAGAGAAAGGAATATGGGAGGCCACCAGGTCGGAGTCACTTATTATTGTGATTTTACAGTCGAGTTCTTTATACCTATCAGTCAAATATTTGTCCAAATTTACTCGATCGTATAACATCACTACCTAAGCCCAGTATAGTTTCGAATAAGAAGAGTCCTAAGTAGGTACCTTTATTATATTCCATAACAAATAAATATCGAAGAGTTTCCCCAGTAAATAATCATGAAGAAACACACACAAAAATAATGTGTCATCACTCGTAGGTAATACTCCATTTTTTCAATTGTTCTATTCATTTTGCAGTTTGTCAATAAATATGTCAGCCGATATAATTGATATCTTGTTTGGTTTGTACAGGTGACTGCACGTGCATCTGCTTGGGAAAATGCCTCGCACAACCAACGACCCTGTGGGGGTCGAACCCCCACCCTCACCCTCTGAGGCCTCGCTATTATATTCTTATAGTACACTACGATCTGCTCAAACGACTCGCAGTTGATTGGTGTGTATCTATAAGCATAAGTAACGGTGCACAGGCTACTGAGAGAGTGAGGGTGAGGGTTCACCTACTACCATTCTGGTTGCACGGGGATGAGGTATTCTTAGGGCCGGCCCTAAGAATACCTGCAGCCGCAACCAGTATGGTAGTACGAGGTCTTGTTGACACAAGCAGATGAACTACCAGCAACCAATAGATTTCCTTTCAGTGCAGTAAAAAAATCTACGTAGGGCTATGAGAAAGCTTACTGGGCCAATGAGGAAGCTATACTAGGGCCAATGAGAAAGCTACTAGGGCCAGTGAGAAAGCTACTAGGGCCAATGAGAAAGCTAATACGAGCCAATGAGGAAGGTTATTGAGGCGATGAGAAAGCTACTTGAAGGAAAGGGACAAAAACAAGAAATCTAGTTGAGGCACCAAGAATATCTCTTGAAGTTGACAGGGTAGTCTGTCAAATTCAGCTAGCCCATCTTTTCAGGCTGAACAGCTAGTCGGTCGCCACTACCTAGACGCTCTGTTACACCTATATACGTCACCTGCCACTGTTAGCAAGACGTTCTCTCCAAAGCAGCCAGTCTGCCTTTCATTGCTAGCGAGACGTTCTCTATAACCCAAGCAGTTTGCTTTGCACCACTGGCAAGGTGTTCTCTCACAGCCTAATAGAAGGTCTGACTAACTTCGTCTCAGCTGAACACTACAGCAAGCAGTTCTGTAACCGCCACTTCGGAGACCTGTATGCCATGTCTTGACAGTTTGCAACAATGGAATAGATGCTCTGTCTCGAATCGAACGATTTCTCGTGGTCTTTTTTTTCTTATTGGAAAAAGGTCTCATTACTTCAAACAGAAGAGTTTAACAAGAAATTTCTTGATGCGTTAGCAATGCTGATCTTGAAGTCACAATTTCAGTCAGGAATTCTGCAGTGGCACAACAAGATATTTTTTTCAGTGCAGTGGACCTGTTCGCCATGATACTTTTTTTCGGGAGTGGGCTGTTGAAGCTCCGGGGCACCATCACTTTATGACTTGCTTTTACTATGGTGATTAAAAATTAATTCCTCAGATTCGAAAGTGAACTCAAACATGTATCTCTTGTATCATTTATCTCTTCTTCCAAATTCATACCTGCTCATAACATTGTTTTTTGTCTATGAGTAGGACCCCTATGTACTTATCGCCGTTAGAAAAATGTGAGGTATGATACTAAGCCATTGTAAATTGAAATATAGCACCAACACACAAAAGGTGATTGATGAAAATAAAAACACGATGGAGGCACAATCCAGGATGGCCTCTTTTCAGGTACAACAATGCATGTTGGATTCCGAAAGGATGCGAGGACAATGGGGCGTATGGAACAGCTAGAGTGGCTATGGGATCTGTATGAATCTCTATGGGCCAAGAACTTGCATAATAACCGCTCTAGTTTCACATTGGCTGTATCTACATAGTGACTTCTGCTGGGTACTTTTGTGACGTCACATTTGTGTTACCCACCTTACCTTTTGTATACTGACATGTTGCCACAGTCATTTCAAGTCTTCAGACTTGAAAGCAATGCTAAACTTAATTCTTATCTTGTCTGGCTTGTCCTCTTTTGGAGGTGATTGTTTTGAAGGGTGCCATGACGAGGTACTTCGGTCCAGTACCTGTAGGTATATACGGAGCAGTTGTTTCTGTCAGTGGATGCTGGATCAACTGAAGACCATTGTCCTCGCCTATAAGGAACTGGGCCTTGCTCACTGCTGCTGAAACGAATGAAATCAGAGTTCCTTATTAACTGAAAGTTTTCATTCTTGCATATTTTATGGTTTAATGATGGCTGATTGATTACTCGTCGGAGACAAGCGATTATAGGCATTTACCGAATTCCTGTCTTCTGGAATGATTCTACCTTGGCTCGTGAAAACTGGGCAGCAACCAATCACACAGTTTGCAAGGAGAAAGATACGGTGAAACTGAGAAAGAGTACCACCACAGTACCATCTTTCATCACAATTGATTGATGAAGTGACTGGGTATACTTGGACCATTTTCTTATAAGTCCTTTGAGGACTTGGAGTCTTACCATCATGCAGTTATTCTGCAGGTTGCTGAGAAGCTCTAGTAATGGTCTTTCTTTGGTACACTAAACTGGACATTTTGACTTGAGTAGGTGGATGGGGTTTAATAAATCAGTCAGTCGAACAGGCATAAATGCATGACTACCCGACTTGGTCGTACGTGGGAAATGGCACCCGTAAACCCTTCAGGAGCGTCTCATTTGTCGGAGCCTCCGGGACCATGCATATACAATACAACTATTGCTTTGGATCTCAATTCCGAGTTCCCTGACAAGACTGGGGTTTTCTGAATGTCTGGATGGCTGTCGAAGATAGCTCTAGAGTGGTGTGCAGCAGCGTATTGTGCAGTTGCAAACTTTCACCACGTGTGAAGTGCAGCGTGCATCGTGCATGGCAGAGCAGCCAACCATGTCTTCGCGAGGAGAGGTTGTGCGCTATCATCTGTTCCCACGAGGGCCGATATAGGCTCATGGATCCCTGCTATAACCACTTGAAGCATTATTTTTAATGAATTAAAGACACACTCATATTTCATCAAGGTTTTGGACGCCATATTCTGAGGGTAGGACGGCTTACCGTATTGTATTGTACCTATACATCAAAACCCTCTGGGTGTGCATAGAATTTTCACTACCACAAATATTTAGGTACATAAAAGAACTATAGTGACATCAGGTACGAGAAATTTGCTGCGTAATTTGCGATTCCATCGGAGTTTCTTATTTTTACTTTTTTCCCTTTGTGAACTACGTCGACTACACGCATGTTGGAGGGATCGAGTTGCACACTACGTGATGTCAGATGTTACAAAGTCCGCTTGACTGGATGTCCTACCCATACTATCGCCATGTTACCTAATGGCGGATGAGTAGATGGAGTACCTGCAGGTCCTCGTAGACGTCGCTAAACTTGCCTGCCCTCTGGCGAAGTCAGGTTAGGTGTGCCATAAGTACACACCTATTACTTAGCTGGTTATTACTTAGGGTCCTGGCTAATTCCTCGTTAACATGTTTGCTAACTCCACGTGTCGCGTTCCTTCCGTCAATATTGCAATTTCACTTCGGCTTTATGACATTAGGTATACTTACCTATAATGTAGATGTCGTAATCGTGTTTGCGAGGGGCAAATTCTGACGCTGATGCAAATATTTCACTCAGGAAAAGTTTGTGTGTTGATACGAGGTAGGTACGAGTTGTCCGTGAGATCCGCTAAATTTGGGATTGTACCTATTATTTAGATGCGAGCTAATCTTTTCGAAAGAGCCTTTTCGGCGCAGGTAAATTTCAAAATTTATTTTCACCCATACCATGTGCAGTCCGAGCAGTCCTCAAATCGTCAAGATGCAGTTTAAGATGATTTTCAGTTGTCTCCAATCCATTCCCTCCATTAGGCAGTTGCGGTAGGTACCTACCTAGTTAAACTGATATCTCATTCCTTTATTATTGATATGTCTACCACATATGTCTCGTAGGTACAGATAGGACTTTCTGTTCAAGACTAATCGAAGTAATTGCTTGGTCTTGACACTTTTTCCATGACCCGTGGTCCGTATGAAGAAATTCAATGTCGAAAAACCGCTAAGTATCTATACGTCGGGAATGTCTGTACCCTGTACCAATAAATACCTGCATGTCCCTACTGCATGTTGAAATTACATTCACGTAGGTATTTGAATCTAGGAAGATGATTCTGTGCCTCCACGCACCCACCTACCATTAGGTCCTATCATCTATTGTCAATGAACGCAGGTTCTGACCGATTGTCTAGTTGCCTTGTTTGGAAGTGAAAATGCATATTAGCGATCCCACTATTCCGCAGTACCACTTACCCATACCTGACTACTTGTGCGCCGATTGTCTGTGTAGTTTCTGAGTTTTCTTTTACTGTTGTTTAAATCGAAACAAGGTCCTTAATTCTTATCAGTTATTTCTGTTTTCATTTTCTATTTGCATACACCATAATACAGATCTAGTCTGACGTATAGGTGCTTAGCGATTTGTTTCTAAAAATACAGTATTGCTTAGGAATACGATACAATGTGCCTATTTGAGTGGTTCTACCCCACTATCATAGCAGTATAGTCATCTTGGGAGGGTGGCATAGGATTTGGCTCGATAGCGGGTTCTGTCCCCACCCCTTCTGCTTTTCTTTTTGTGTTTGGCGCCTAATAATCCTAATAATATTGTACTTTTAATCCATGGAACTGAATGCAACTTTCATACAGGAAACCATGACTAAATTATAGGTATAGATACTTTCATGAAATCAGCTTCTTATATTTCGTGTGTATGTTTACTATCGAAGAAACGAAATGTTGCAATAATTTTTTAAAGCTTGTTTAGGATAATTAGAAGAATCTTTCTGTAAATCCTTCATCCAAAACCTACTATTCCGTTTTTTTGTTCATCTGCAAATCATTTGGATGAGGGAAAATCACAGGTAGGCCCGTTGGCAGTGCGAATGTTCTTAACACGAAGATCCTTGTAGTAGAAACCTCAGCCATGTTGTACGCACCTCGCTGAACATTAGAGAACATGTAACAGTAACGTATGCGATGTTAGTACGCACCTCGCTGCACAAAATGATGTTGGGTGTCCATAAACTTCCCACGGGGTCGTCACTCCGCTCTGTAAATGGTATGCTAACATCCCAAGCCTGGAACTCTATTCAAACCTCTATACGTCCTGGGAATTTCAGTTTTTTCGTGTAACGGGCCTATTCATACGTTTGGAACCGTTTTTACCTGTAGACGGGAGGATCAATTAGTAATGAAGGGAGAAAAAGAAACCATTAAGCAGTGTTTTATTTCGGAGGTCTCCCACCGAAGAGGTAAATAACCGCTTGGCTAAGGTTGCTTCAGTTTGTTCTTGAGAGCGGCTTGAGTAAAGTTTCGAAAGCTATGAGTTTTTGAAGTGGGGATGAGAAAAGTAAGGAAATTCCAAATACCGGTAGAGTACTGTATAGATAGACACGTCGTAATTAAGTGATGATATGCTACTCTGTTTTATGATGAATAGCTTGGTCCCCTGAGTCCGCTCTGGAGCGCACATAACACATTATTTGGAGAGCAGGTTTTCTCCAAGTCCGTCATAATCTGGCGTTGGATAGGTATCAGATCGCCCGGCGAAATGAACATTCCAAAGCATGGCATTGACCTTTTGGGCCGTTTGGCCCCCGGCACTGAAACCAAGAGTGCCCCAGCCACTTTCTGCGTACACGGCGACGTGTCCAGCAGGCGCATTCCATAAGAGAGTTATGGTGCTGGCCCAGCGAGGGAAGGGATCCGATCATGGATCAGAGTTCGATTCCTATTGACCCCCGTCACTAAAATCAAAAGTGCTCAGGCCACTTTCTTAGTGTGCGAAACTGAACTTTAACCTGTGTGTTTTTACCCGTCATATTCTTCGACATGACTTGGCGCAACAATGCTGCGTATTACTGCCAAGTACTTGGCCATTCATGGCCATTCGCCGAGGGGTTAACCACTCGTTGGGAATATGGGAATCATTGGAAATCTTTATGACATCACAGGGAATCTTGGAATTTTTTGGAGTAGTTACCCCTTTGCGGTTCATCCATGAATATAGTTGGGAATCTTTGGAAATCGTTATGGAATCTCAAGGAATCTCTGGAGTGGTACCCCCTCGCCATTCGCAGAAACTTCTCCAGTGCACGCGGTTTCTAATCGAGCCTCCAGTCACCCTCTGTTTCTAGCTATCCCTCACCCTGCACACATCTGCTCATTACTAATTAAGGCTCGTGTGTGTTTTGTAAACTGTAATCTTGATGCATGGGTTTAATGAAACCTGTGTTTGTATATAATTTATGGGTGCCGTTGCTTCCGCATTGAGAAGGGGTAGCAGTGCGTGAGATTAGGGAAGCGCCCACGTCTCGCAATCGCTGTGGGAAAGAAAGCAAGTTACTCAATTAAACAATGGAACACTTGCGAGAAAGTATGCATGAGGCATCAGGCGGCGGACAATCGCCTTGGGGCCCACACGGTTACTTCAAATTCTCACCGAGTTGCGCACGCGCATAGACAGACATCATATACCGAGGTGCCGAGGCCACAAATTTTTAATAGTGCCTTTCCCCGCGCTAACAAAAATTAAGGTGTGAACATTTTTTACAGTATTATGTATGGGTGTGTTAATGAAATGGTAATGTACCTACGCCTGCGCCTGCTAGTTTCCCTTGCCTTGCCTTTTTCACTTCAGCCCTACAGCCGTAGAAGGCTTGGTGGGGTGAAAAGTTTCATAAACTGTGAAGGTCACGTTTACCATTAGAGTTGTCAAGCCTAGGGCCGGGTAAGATTAACAAGGAAAAGTCTCGAAATGTCGCGACTCGAACTTCCTCATGCTTCATATAGCACTGAGCCAAATCCCGCCCCATGGTGAAAAGTATCAATGTATTATGTAGACGTCAATCCCGATTCATTGAGAAGTCTTAGCTCTTAGCTGTAGGCTACCTGTCGGATACAAAAAATCTGCATGGGGATTGGGGACCTTATTCGAAAATGTTACGGGAGGTATATTATATATTCTGTTCTTACCACTCTTCTTATTTTTGTTGCAGAATGTTACTATAATGGCCGATCTACAAATCATTTTCACATCCAGAGAGGCGGTAAAAAGAGGTAAGTTCTTATGTTAAATTTTAGAATTATTGACATAGTTCTATAACCACTTTCTGTGTGGTATTGGTAGGCAGCTTATGTGTGGGAAGGATAATTGCGATGAAAGTTCCGCTTCCAGATCTACGTAGAATAAATCTGTTTTACATCAGTCACTTCATAATACAATACTTTCCTCATACAGGATGCTTTTTATGTTGCGCATATGAATACATTAAATACGTATTCATACCTATAAACAGTTGTAGGTATAACAGCTTATATACCTACTCGTAGCTAGTGCTCGAATGCAATGGTCTGGTAGTTTGTATAGCTATAAGGTGCTCACTATTAATCTGATAAACACCAAACAGTTATGATTTGTTACATAATTTATTTTCAGTCAGGAACTGATTAAATATGACTATACCTGTTTAGATTTTTTTGGTGCGTAGGGTGATTTTGGTTAGATTGGATTGCTAGAGGAGAGTATCCAATTCCTACACGTATAAAAAATATTTTGCATGTTTCCTTTAATTTTTATCCTATAGGCACCAATGACCCCTTGACCAGACCTGCCTCTGTACCTATATTAGGAATATGCCTTTTCTCTAGGTTGACCTTTGCACGCTTCCCCCATATTTGTCTATCATCATTCTTTCCTAACTGATAGCCAAGCGGCTTTAAACATTTGTTTGCCGACGTCTAATCATACACCTTTAGGCCTGAGCACTTTCCGTTGTTCGAATGTTTATCCATTTCCCTTGAGTAAAAGCAGCCGCCTGGAGCGAGGAGCGTTCTCCGTTCTCCATTCCAGCCGCTGCCGCTGGCACTTCCTAATGCTTCCTTACAATAGTGACAGCGCGTGGTGTTCATTTCCGTACACCGTAAACCCAACATGGACGGAGAAACGTTGTGTGTTAGGGTAATATAAGTCAGTTAATATTTTACGACGCGATATTGCCGAGTAATAGTGATCGCCGTGGGTAACACAAAGACATAACCGAGATATGCACCATATACGTATAATGTGTAAGAAGAGAAATTTTAGGAATGGATAATCGAGGTCTTTTACATCAAAATCACCTATGCCTTAGGTCAGCTGTGTTTTTCCCATGTAGGGCCCACCGCCCGAGTTGTGTACTGGCGGTAAGAGGTGAGAGGTAATGCAGGTTGCAGATGTTTCAACCTCTAGTAACCGCACTAGGGACATTTGCGTAAGAGCTGCGCGAATTCGTTTTATTACCACTCATTTTGATGGAGTGAGAGTAGATAATTATCGGCCGGGTTACCGGTCACCGGTCTAGCTCTTCTTTATTTTATTTTTCGGGTATGTTATGGGTACTCCCTTGTGGGAGTGTGTTCACTGAGGTCAATAGTTACTGATCCAGAAAATCGCAATTTTGAGAAGTACCGAACCATTCGATTTTAATCAGTCGTGAAGAATATTATGGGTAGGTAACCTACCTGGGTGTGTGGTAGATTTGGGCACAATAATGACTGCATGCAGATTGGGCCTGGTGCTGGCGGTGCAGTGATGCAACTGGGACGACTTGTGGTCACAATTTTTTCATCATCCACGATCCACGTTAGCATACCTTACCTTAATGCTCCTCTGAGAAATGCGAATGCAGTTTCCAAACAGAGCTTCTAATGGGTACTTATGCATGAACGTGGGCATGAGCATCTGAATATCATTACACCTGTTTTTTAGGGTTTTTAGATTTTTTAGGGTCTCGCCTCTCGAAGTGTGTCAAAGCCGAGGTGTATAAATAATACTTCACCGTAGGTCACACACACAGTAAAAACGGCACTGACTGCTAAAATTGAAAGGAAAGTATCTGAATCGATTTTCTGAGCACTAAGTAGGTATATTGCTTTATTTTTACTTTTAGACACTGAGGAGGCACCATAATTTAGGTAACTTACTGAGCCCTTGTCGTATCTTTTAGACTAGCAGTATAAGCAGTACCTAGGTAATTTTTCCATCTCAACTCTCGACCCTGCCTAAAATTGGTTAGCAGGACCTTCATTACGTCCTGCATGCCATCCTTTCCCACACTTAGCTCAGAGCAAGGTTGTTGTATTATATTCTTTCAGCTCTGCTTCCTCTTCATAATTATAATGAGTTTTTCTCATTTTATGAGCAGGCAGTATTCCATTCTGTCTTCCTACTTTACATTCAGTGCACATCACAGCTGTCATCGAGTTGGAGCGCTGAAATAGACGTTTGGAAAAGTTGTCATAATGGAGACATCAGAATTCGCGATTCGCGAGCCTTCAGCTGCCCTTCACTTGAACATTCCACCCCCAATTAGGGAGGTAAAAAGTGGGAATCTGCACATCCTATAGTCTGAGAAGAACAAGCATGTTGGAATGGAAAAGACTGGTTGGAGTGGTTCGACCAGTCTTCGGGAGAAGATCGAAATTCGATCGGGCACTTTCCTTTGTGAATTGTAGTGCAATTGCTATTATTCGATGATTGGACTCATTAGAGCATTCTCGAGGCTCAACTTGGCGTCAGAAAAGAGGGCGACCTGGATGTTGGGTAGGACTCTCTCGACCTCAGAGGAAAAGAACATTGTATGTACCTAATATGTGACAGGTATATCTGTCTACTTTACACTAACAAATTGACACTGTGTTAACGTGATTTCAGTGGAAGTAAACATTCGACTGGCGTTTCTATATCGCAGCTATATCCACTGCTACACAATACTCTTGCTGTCTCACTTGTCACTCTATTCTATTCAGACCTGGTCGAAAAGTTGTTATGAAGCTTCGAGAACGTACAATATAATTGGCTGATTAATGAGGTTATGTGGCATAGCTCTATGTGCGGAAGTAATGCAATTTGCGTCTTGCCTACGAGAATGATGATGACGCCTCCGCCAGTATCGTCACTGAATTACTGGCCACAAACCAGTCACTGCTCGTTAATTAGTCTGTTTCGTCGACGACTCGACGGATATGAAAGTGATTCTTTCACCTAATCGAAAGCAGCATGGCTGGCTATGGTAAATGTACCCATACGCCCGGCAGACCGTATGAAGTAATTCGCTCTTCGCACCTGTATTGCGTGGCGGGTTGCCAGTTTCATGTGGCGGCAGAGTGGTTACATATATCGCACCTATACATACCTATACAACGCGATACCTTACCTATTAGTAGGTATATGACTCCTTTTATATATTACACAAGATTACCTCTCCTCTATACAATAGAAGCCCAAAATGTTTCTTATTGACAACGACAATTTAGGTCCTTCCCGCCTTTTTCGTCTGTTGAGAAATCTAACGGTCCGTCAAACCTCTCCATTGAAATTTGCATGTCCCTGTATATGATTAGGTATGAAGGTAGGTAGGTATACACGTATCTGATAAAATCATATGCTTTCTGATTTCAGGAATGCCTAGAGGGAAGTAATGGGTAATTCACAGTCGCAAGGCCCTCGCGGTCTCCACGCACCGCACCTGCACCCTGGGCCTCATGGACCACACGGGGGCGTGCGGCCAGGCATACCTGGGGGGCCCCCTGTGCGCTGGCCGAAAATGGAGCCTCCCATTCAGGTTCTACCCCAGCTGCCGCCCCCCATGGCGCTGCGCAACACCCCCAACGGCACCATTCTGCAACAAGGAGGCACTATTAGCTCCAGACCACAGGTATGCGTTTGCTTTAGAGGAGTCAACTGCGCGGTGGTTTTTAGGTCACCTCTACTTGTACCTACTGGAGCATGTGGACTGTATGTGGAGACTCAAAAAATGTGGGCGACCCTGATTCAGTACCACTCCCCGCCTCATCGCACAAAAGACTTAATTCATGGTATTATTACACAGATCTCCTGCCAGTGCAATTAAAATAGTGGTTCATACCTGAAAAAAGACTGGGGAAAACGTTTTCGTGGGCTCGTACTACGAGTATTTGCATATTGAGCTGTATTTGCCATAGCAAATCCAGAGAAGGCTATTGTTTCTACAGGAAGTTCGTGTCTTGGGATAATTACGGTGCCTGCAGAGTACAGGTATGACGGCAGGCTGTGTCATGTGCATCAGAGGTCTATGAAACAATCCTAAAATGACCGACTGACCAACCTGGTGGAGTCGTATCGTTACGACCTACCGTTATTTCGCATGTCCTATCTTTCTTCGGGTAGAGGAAGCTGTGCCTTATTGGGAGCCTGTGTTATGTTATGTAGACATGAGGAGTACCCATCATGACATGCTTTGAGACTACGTCCATCCTGGTGTAATTCACATTGTAGAACAAGACCGTAGCCTGCACCTTTTCCTTCCCTCATTTAAGTCCTGCACAATCACTGTCAACGATTCTCCCCAGTTTCTCCAAAATAAAATTTAATAAAGAAGATAAATCTGTATGATTTTTTCAGAACGTGGGTCCGCTTCCGAGCAGGCGGCCCCGCAGCAGCTCTGCTCATCGTCCTCCGCAGCCAGAGACACCGGACCTCGCCCGCTGCGGCAGTGAGCCAGACCTCCGTGCGCAGCTCGGCCCGCAGCGCAGAGACCCAAGAGATCCCCGTCATCACCAGATGACACGTGGTCGCAAGAAGTACCGCGCTCCTCCAGCCCCGCATCCTGGGGTGAGTTACGGTGCCCACAGACGTACCCTACCTACTACTTCTGCTCAGCTGTTGTTGAGTCGATGGGTGTACATGGAGCATGGAGGATATGTATCATCTAAAGTCGAAACAGTTAGGCAGTTACGTATGTGGGCAAGAAATGTTAAGGTGCTACCGGTTCCAAATACAACTTGCTTGAATTGAAATTGATAGAATATAAGGGCCTTTATAGAGAACGATTGTCGAGGTGACCCCACACCCCTTTATAGTGGGGATTCCTTCCCTCTGAGTGCGTCTAAACCTAGTTCGAAAGGAACTGACCCGGATATCACCATATAGAATAAAATTGTTACTGTTATTATAGAGTGAAATGGAGAGCAGTTCACCAGATCTGAACGGGTGGGACGCGCCCCGTAAAGCGCGTCTGTTTAAAACTCGTGCCGAGACGAGTAGAAGACAACCAGAAGAGGAGATGCATCGACGTCTGGCACAGACTCTTAGTCTGCCGAGGCCGGACATTCGCGAAGACAATCGGACGTGGCAGGAGCGGGACGAGACCAGGCCTTGGCAGAGTCGGCCTGACCTCCGGGAAGAGGCTAGTTCTCGCCAAGGAAGGACTGAGTCCAGAGAAGAAGTTAGAATGCGCCAAGGGAGGACTGAGCATCGGGAAGAACAAAAGAGGCAAGCAAGGTCGAATTCGAGAGAAGATAAAAAAAGGCTGGCTCGACCTGCGTCCAGGGAAGACGGGGCGAGACATGGCAGGCGATCGATTGGGGATGGAGCAGGGGAGACCGGGAATTCCTCGCTGAACATTACGCGAGACCAAGGGTAACATTTAAAACGCAATTTTCGCAATTACTTCCTGAAAATTGGCTTATTGCATAGTTCCATAATTTTCTCTCAGAAAAAAGAAGAACCGAGATATTATGTACTTCTCGAATTTCTATTCAAGTGTTAGTGTGACTTTAAGACAGTACCTATAGAGAAGTGGCACAGTGGATAGGTAGGTGGCCATTGATAATAACTGCCTATGTAACAAAGACCATCTATACGTATTATCGTCCTCACCACTTTTTGACTTGGATTTACTGCACGGTTTGTAGAGTTTGGGCTTGCAGCCGCGAGGAGGCTCTGAGCTTGCCCCGAGTGGAGCCGCGGGACGTTCGGGAAAGCCGAGAAGGAAGAGAAGGAAGAGAAGGAAGAGAAGGAAGAGAAGGAAGAGAAGGAAGAGAAGGAAGACATTCTGTGGTGGAGGACCAGTCCGCTCTCCAGCGGTCCCGCTCTCAGGACGGAATATCTGTCAAAAGCCTTTCCTCTCCCGAATTTCAGGTAACTTGTATTAATTGTCAGGACATACAATAGGTACATAGTTTTACCTACGGTCGGTTACTTATCTGTGTATTTTATGACTGTTTCCAGGCGGAGTTGGTGGAAGCTGCTCAAAAAATCCGCCCTCGCTCAGCGTTAATCCCACGCCATACGAACAGTCGGAACAGTTCAAGCCCTGAGTTGCCAATCGAGCAGGTATTGAAACCCCAGCAGAGGTCGGACTCAACCAAAGAAAACCCTCAGCCCGCCAAGACGTTCTATTTTGGGATGGAGGAGAGTAACAAGACGGTCGTCAAGACCGTTAATTCAAATGTAAACAAAACAAACCGTGAGCACCGGCTTACCGCTGTGGAAAAGAGCAAAAATATCATGAACAAGCGGCATCGAGCCAGGGAACCGGATGATGACTTGGCACTGGAGAAATTCGCTGCTAACTTCCAGAAAAACAGACAGCAGCATAGCGTGTCAGGGACTAGCAGCCTCGGCAGTGATCCTGACCCTGACGTAAGTTGTTTGCAATTTTTAATTCCTACTCCCAAGTGTCCCAAGTGTTAGTAGAAATCGCCTGTGATGTTCTACCTACATATATATACATACATTTGGGTCAATGGTAAATATTTTTTTAGGAAGTGGATGGCGGAATCGCTCTTCAGCTACGTCCCACTCTGCCGAAGAAGCAGTTGGAGATTCCCCGGTTTTCACCAACTGCAGCCTGGCGGCTCCTCTCGTCCATTGATCCTGGGTCACCCGCCGCTTCACCCGACAGCGGGCGTGGGCTGCTGGAAGAGCGCATCCCTGCCCCTGACTGTGCCCAACTCTCCCTCGATAAGTCGGCTGACTCAGGCATTTCTGGTGACGCCAGCCCTGGTGGTGGTCATGAGAGCTCTTCGGAACTAGTAGACACACCTCCCAAAACTATTCACTACAGTCATCAGGGGCAGAAAGTATGTACAATATACCTATACTATTTATTTGGGGGTTGTTATTAAACCCCAGAAATTAAAAAGAAATGTGAAATTAGTCGACTTTCTCAATTAACCTGCCAAGTTACCTAGTTTGTTAGTTGCCAAGATATATTATTTCAGAACCCGAAAAATCAATCAGTTTCATTGTAAAGACGCGTTAAAATATAATGCAAACATATTGTTTTGAGTACGTAGTCGCCCTTAGTTACCCATCAGCTTTGTCCGTTGCAGTCTCTGCTTCTGGCGTGGACTCCAGAGCAAGACCTGGAGGAGTCAAGTTCGGAGGAGGAGCCACCCCTCCACTCCAAGATGACCGCTGTGCCGGGCGCGAAGTTGACGACGAGAGGTCAGCTGTTTTCTACTCTTCCTCGCGAGCGTTTGGACGACATTCTTCCCGACACAGGGTCTCACTTCAACAGCCTGCGAAGGCCTACTCTTGTACCCAGCCATCCGACCGACAGCAACTGGCTCCTTAGTCGCTCCGTGCCAGGCTCACTCAACAACGGACATGCTTCGTTGTTGAGAACCACTAGTGGCCCTTCTTCTCCGGAACAGGTTAGTGTGATGTGTGATCTTCTGCTCCTACCCTTTGTTCACGGAATTTGATGGCTAGCAGATTTCCACATTGTTTTTCAAAAGGAAAACAATTTCAGATTAAAAACGAAACCCACGTACTTACCGGTAAGCGAAAACTTCAGTAAAACCTTATTTTTCCAGCTCTCCGAGGATCAGCCACTGGTGACGAAATTCCCGTCATATTCTTACTTGGCTCAAGGGGGTCACGTGGTGTACCTACCTGAATACAGGTCGCGCTGCTCTCCAGATTACTTGCCCGACACGCGGGGCATGTCGCCTATCCCGAATCCGCACTATCTACCTGACTTGGGCATGGAACGTCCTCCCCTCTCGAGGTCTTGCGAAGATGTTTGTGCTGATATGCAGGAGGTAATACAATTAAGGGCTGACCCATCTCCTATCTGTTGCATTTTTATCCAGCGGTGTTTGTCGAGCTGCTTCATTTTAGAGGTTATTGAACTTTCAGACCGAGGAACCTTGGACGAGTAGGTCGAACGGGCGTAGCATGACAGAACAGAGGCCGCACAAGAAAAAGAAATTCACTTTCCAGAGCACTGTGCGGCTTATTGAAAATCGCCGATTAGCTGAAAAACTTTCGAGGGAGGCGGAACTCAAAGGTATGGACATTTATTGTACTTCTTATAGTAAATCTGTTAGTGTAAACATTTTCTCTATTTCGTCTACTATGGCTGACATTAAGAGATAAAATATTGGAAGTTGAAAATACCTATAGTAAATATGTTGCTCGTGAAACCCTTCTCTGTATTTCCGGATGAGCCCTTGATAATGCGTGTGTTGTTATTATCAGAGTCGCAGCGTTTGAGTGAACTTGACGCAATGAGGCGTGTGGAAGAAGAGTTCCAGCGAAAACGAGCGCGAGAAAAAGCGAATATCCGGCATCAGCTGCGCCTATTCAGCCTGGAAGAGAAGGAGTATGCATCGCTGCCGCCTATGGATTGGGGGAGAGCAGAACCGGACGGGGCGCCCGCTTCCTTGCCCCCCGCACCGCGCATTGGCGCTGCCACTCAGGTCCTGTCAGAGTTCCGGGAAGCCACCCGAGATTACAGAGACTATCCTCACCACAGGTAACTAATCACAGATTTGTATTTATCCCGTGACGCACCAAGCTAGGGTACCTGTACTTTTTTTAGTACTGCAGTGTCGTGCGTGAGTTCGCATACTCTTTTGCACCTTTCATTTAATGTACAGACCTACATAAATACCCAATCGTTTTTTCTTTGCGTCTTTTCCCTTTATGTGGTGAGTCTGTCAGTGGGGTACATCCGCTATACAGCTTGGTGGCAAGTCTGACAGCGGGAGAGTTACATAAACCAGAATACAATGCTTAATTGGATATTGAAGTTGTTATCCTCACCCTCGAGCTCATCAGGAGTCAACTGGCTGCACAAGGAGAGCTAGACTGGAGTACCAATTTTTTGAAGTAGCTGAACATCATTTATAAGGAATAAAATACAATATGTACCCATATAAATTGTTTTCGTCCTATTCTAATAATAGTTGCATTCAGTTCTAGGCACAGTCCAGATATTCATCATATGGAGCCGCCGCCGCGAAAGAATATCGTGAAACATCCTCGCATAGTCGCTGACATTCCCAAAAACCTGCATGTCTATGTTTCTGCACAGCCATCTGCAAGCGGTGAGAATGATCATTCATAATCATTGCACTTATCTCCCGGGTCAGACTGACCGTAAAGATTTTAATGATGTATGGGTAAAAACAGAAGTCACACCATTCGTCTTATCCAAGAAGCTTAGTTCTTTCCGTTTTAAGAAATATAATAGATCTTTTAACATCAGAAATTCGTAAACAATTCAATATTTTAGGATATTGTGAGAAACCATCAAATTGGTAAATCATTCGTACCTATAAGCTTGTTTGTTATGTCAAAGACAATGATACTGAAACAGCGATTTTTCCCTTTATGGTGGGTATAACACATATGTATATTTAGTTGCTGTTTGATTGCAGTGACCCCTAGCCCGAGACCACGTGACAACTACCGGAAAGAGTTCGCACATGGTGCTTTGCCGGGAGGCAGAACCGCGAGCTCTGACTCTGACAGCCAGTCACGCACTCGACCTGGGTCCAGGCAAGCTGCCACCCGTACCAGGTACCTATAGCACCTCCACAGCTTGCGGCCCCTTCTCACACACGCCGGGTCGGCAATTTCCAAAAGAAACCGTCCCTGACAAGGTGGAGATACATAAACCGCTGAAATTCGGCCCTGGGCCGTTTATCGGGCAACCAGTTGTTTGTGAAAAGGGGCTTCTTTTTAGGAAGTCCTCTATTGAGACAAACGCCCTTTTGTCCACAATTTAGAAGGTTATGCAATAAACCTAAAGAGGAATTGCAGTAGATATCTAAGAGTGCACTCTATAAGTACCTATACCTAATCTACCCAAATGCACCACCTTTCACTTCATTTTTCGGTCACAGCTCTCAAAATTTCTTCATTCACTGTTTGCACAGCTTTCTCAAAATAGCAAAATTTTCTTGCCTGAGTGATTTTCACCGCAATTCGGTATTTATTCTACATTACGAGACACTACCGTGTGCGAGGTATCTGTATCTACTTTCTGACCTGTCTTCTAGTTTCGGTACGTATATGCGCATGCTGCACATTCATCTTCACCCATACATCCAAAGGTAAGTGGTGTCATAACAATATAAGCATACGGAGAAGGTTTTCACCTTACTTTGCTTATCAGAAGACCCCTGACCACCGATCAGAATCATCTTTTAGAGTGATAATAAAGCACTTAGTAAAGTTAAATTTTTGGTGGTAGGTGACTTCTGTTGCTGAGTGAACTGAACTAACACCTTTGCAAGGCTTCTTACCTGTATACTTTTGCATGGCTTTTTACCTATATGGTTTCTGCCAGAAATTTACTGTAAAGTTGACTGCTTCTTTCGCAATTAAGACTGGAGATCTACTACTGTCTGTTTATGGGTTTCTAATGTAATTTGTTCTGAAGAAATTCTGTGAAATGTCGAAAAATCAATCGACTTATTGATTTGACAGTCGAGCAATTTTGGACTAAGGGTGCGTCCCACCATACTCGGTTCACGGTAAACTCCAGTTAAATTCGGGGTTTACCGTGCGATAGTTGGAATTTAACTAGAGTTCAACGTTAACCGAGTGTCGTGGGACGCATCCTGAAACTGGAAAAAACACTTCATTCACAACTAGTTTATTATTAAGACATACCTACTTATGGAAACAAATGAATGTCCGTCAGTTTCCTCAGAAACATGGCGTTTGGAAAAGTAAACAAACAGCATTTGATCTATTACAGTATTCATGTCACGCATAGAAACATCTGGCAGAGACCGTGCATTTTACTGCCTTCTTCTCACACTATCTGGCACCAAGTCAGGAAATAGTAGGTTTAAACCCTTTTCGAATTTCCCGTTGATCCTTAGATCTAATCAGTAGTGTTTAGTGTTGTGGTACAACTCAGTGACACTGGGCTTGCTGCAGGTTCTAACCTGGATGGGGAAAAGACAGGAAGCTTTAGAATATCTAGTCAACCGTATCCGCACGCTACTGCGGCAATGGCACTTCCAGCGAAGCCAACCGGTGAGTGCTGTAGCATACTCTTCATCTTCAATTTTTCGACAAAAGCTGTGGTAATTACGAGGGGGTAACCACTCCAGAGATTCCTTGAGATTCCATAAAGATTTCCAAAGATTCCAAACGATATTCATAGAAAGATGAACCCCGAAGGGGTAACCACTCCAAAAAAAATCCAAGATTCCCTGAGATTTCATAAAGGTTTCCAATGATTCCCTACGAGATTCCCAACGAGTGGTTAACCCCTCGGGTAATTATGATTTAAACTGACTCTTTTTGGTTTGTAGTGACAAAATTACTGTCGAAAGTATGGCCGATCTTCATAACTGTTAGCTATGTACTTGTGTGCGAAGTTATGTTGGACGCCTTGATACTGAGACCGAGACCGAGCTGTCAAGTAGAGGTAGTGTGCAATTATATAGGTAACGATCTTTTACAGCGGAATTCTGCAAAAAATTAAAGTGTTTCGAAATTTTAATTTCACACTTTTTCCATCAAAATCCTGCACAGATACCTAAACATTTTTCGAAAATTCGTGTGATTTGATTTAACTGATGGATTTTCATGGCATGCGTAGGTCAAGCCCGACTGTTGGGCGGGATTCCCGCAGTCGTTCAGCAAGCCCCATGCCTATGAGAAGTATTTCTGGAAGCCGCTCTCCAACACCTTGTCGAGGCCTGTCAGAGAGTCCTTATGGCCGGGATTCAGCTAGCCGCTCGCCGACCCCACCGAGGGAACCAGGCACTTCACCGCTTGTCCAGCCATGGGCCGCTCGAAGACAGAGCAGTTGCTCCACTGGCACAAGTCGAAGCGCGTCCTGCAGTCCTGTACAGGGCAAGGCGGGCCACAGGAGTCGATCAAACAGTCCCCGTAGCTACGGGAGGAAATCGGCCAGCCCGAAAAATTCAAGAAGTCGCTCCGTGAGTCCTCTGACCAAAAGGGAGGAGCATTCTCACCAGGTCTGTACTCATTTGTATTAAATTACAAATCCGAGTATGAACTTACAAGCAAGAAACACCCACTATAAGTACATTGTGATAACACTAATAACTAGGGTTCGGATTGTTAGGTTGCTTAAAACCGAGAAATAGGTTGCTCAAAAACGCAAAATAGGTTGCTGAAAATAGGCTCCTTAAAATCCAATTTTACCTAGTGCTTAACTACTAAGGTAAGGTTTCTAATAAAAATTATAGGTAGGTAAGAGCAAAAAAGGAAGAATTTTCACATTTGGTTTTATTACACAACCAAAACTTTTTCCAGATTTTCATTTTTTTTTTTTTTTTTTTTAACGCGCGTAATAGGCGCGGATGTTTTTGGCCGAAGCCGAAGTAGAGTACGCCGAAGCCGAAATATGAGTGGGCCGAAGCCAGTTTTTGGAGTGCATGGGCCGAGGCCAATACATCCATGTCGGAAGCGGAAAATGTTTCCGTTCCGCCGGGATTTTCCAGATTTTCCACCTTAAAATTACGTCGCATCTCTGTCAAAGTTCTTTTAAGTGCAAAGAGACTTCTTTCTACGTCACACGAAACGAGAGGCAGAAATTTGAGGGAGGCTACTTCGGTAGATAGGGGAAAGATCGGGCCAGGCCCGTATCCAGAAAGCGGTCATGGGGGGGGGGGGGGGGGGTTCGGGGTAATGGGGGGTTTTAGCTTTTTTGCTTCACGTCGGCATTACCATGTTAATTTTCTTTCATGGAGGGGGGAGTTAACCCCTTAGGTAACCCCCCCCCCCCCCGTGGATACGGCTATGGATCGAGCAAACGTTTTTTTTTCTGCACTTTTTCCTTCTAATATCCCCGCAGCTTCTCGGGCTGAGACCCAGCCTGGGCAACCTGGGTTTCTTTTTAGGGCTACCGCAAGCTTGGTGCATCTGGCGTGTCCTGTGGCTCTGCGCATAGGCACGTGGCATGTACACAGGTCACAGGCATAAGGGTAGTTGGTATAAAAATAGAGTACATACCTACTTACCTGGTCTGCGAGGGAGTAATGGGGAGTAACCTCGACTAGCAGCGAACCTAAGAAAATATATTTCTAATGGTGAAGTTAATGTAGTCTACGGGCTTCTTAGAAAAAATAAGTCTACAAGCTGATTTTATTTTCGTCTGGAAAGATTCTTTTGAAGCGAGCGTATTGTAAGACACGTGTCCATAAGTACTGTTATCTGCAGAATAGGTTAAATTAGGCCGTCAACCAGCAAAATAGGATTTTTTAGTACTTTCAAAGCTGAAATAGGACATTATAGGTCTCGATAAGATTTGGTGTGTGGGGTCGTGGAGGTCCAAAACGCCTAAATACAAAATTTGGCTGAAATCAAACGTAAGGAGAAGAATAGGTCTTTTTAGGACAAATCCGAACCCTACTAATAACTGATTAGTTAGGATTTAACAACTGAGTGATTTTTCTTCTATAAAATATTGCTCGATTAACTTAAACTAACGGGCCCCTATAGTTTTTGGGCTGGACACTTTTGAACCGAATTTGAAAGTTAACTTTTTGCAGGGCCCACCTCGCGCCCCGCCTCGTGTGCTGCTGTCAGCGGTTCAACCATTCAACAAAACCGGCAAGTCTTACCGCCCCATCACCTTCACTCCAAACAAAGTTGCTCAAATAGTCACTTAGGTTAGAATTATCTCCCTCAAGCAAATCTCCTTTTATTCCTGGCATTATTTCCAAAACGTAATTTATTATTTAGGCATTGAATTTTTAGGAGATTTGCTTCAGGCACTAGGGTAGCCAGTGCTACCCTTTTCTCAGGTCTACTTTATAAAGAAATGATAATATTTTATGCCTGTATTTCCAAATGTTTACCAGGCCTTTTAGCTTTACTAATATTATTTACATTTATGTCGCTAGAGTTGAAATTAAGTTGTTATGTATGTTCATACCACTCCGGAGATTCCTTGAGATTCCATAAAGATTTCCAAAGATTCTCAACGATATTCATAGAAAGATGAACCCTGAAGGGGTAACCACTCCAAAAACATTCCAAGATTCCCTGAGATTTCATAAAGATTTCCAATGATTCCCAAAGAGTGGTTAACCCTTCGGTTCATACTTTTGATGTCACCTCACTATTGGCAAGTATCGAATCACCAGTATTTGGACATATTTTTACACCTATACTACGTAAGTGAACTGAAATGTAGGGTATTTCCATTCAAAGTTGACTCCTCGAAAGACAAACATAACATACGTAGGTAATATGCGACTCCCAGCCACATATATGCTAATGCGAATGTACCTCACTATCGAGCTTTCCAACACCTGTGTTTACTTTTGGCCATAATGGCGACACATTGGCTCTCCTTCCACACTATGCGGAGAATAGCTCTCGAAGGCTAGTCCGAATACTCGTGATTCGACGTCTGAATAATGGAGTGTAACTTCCAAATAATTCTTTGGTGCCCATATTGTTACGATCCATCATTTGGGATGCATAATTCAACGGAAGAAAACTTTTACTTTTATTTTACTTAGAAAATTTTATAACTAGAGACGTTTACCAAATAAATATGTGTTTATTTAAACCCTTGCAGCTTGTTGTATCGATCACATACCAGTTACTCACTATAACACAAGTCGAAGTGTCTAAAGGGTCTAAAGGTTGAAAGGGTGGCGCAACGCCTACCGACCAACTATTTCTTTAGTCAGATGTACTTCCGTACCTACTTACTTGGGTTTCGCATCGTAAATACCTAGGTCTTGTACCATGCACTCCGACTCAAGGCTGTCGCAGATAGGTACCTACATCCGATACCTATTAAGTCAACCTTTGGTATTAAAAAAGTTTGGGCTAGTCATCCTTGTTACTTTAATGTAAATAAGAAAACATACGCAAATGACTGTACACAGGTATTAGGAATCACAATAAATCTAGTTTATCAAATGGATAACCCGATGAATTATGACAAAAGCTAACATCACAATAGTTTTTTAACTACATTTTCAAAAACGTAGGTATTACCAACAAAAACATATTGTCAACTATGAAAGGATAAAAGCGATCTATGAGGGACTTGTGATGATGATAAATACTCGGCCTCATCTCTGTAAGGAGTTCCGTTTATAAAAAAGTTAACGTAGAGTTGATTCATTCATCTAACACACGATAGGCTAGGACACGTAAGAAGAGATTTCGTTCAACTGACCATAATAACGTAGAAATGTTTTATGAATGCCACCTTAAAAATCAATTAATTCTATTAAATTTAAATTAAGTAATATTTGTGGAATAACAAAACTTGGGTGACAGGATTCCTCTGGCGAACCTAACCAGTAAACTGTAGGTAAAATAACCCGGGAGCGAGTCCAGCGAGTCCACCAGACCAGTAAGTTCTTTTCTTAAATTTCCCTCGAAAAAATAAATGATATTAAATTATTTTGCTTCAGTCATTCACAAACTTCTTTTTTTCAATGAATGGTCTTATGCCTATAGGGAAATGAAAGTAGCAGGAATCATTGGATATCCACCCATAGCCCACAGACGAAGATTTATTTTAATTTTAAATAAGTAACCTCACAGTGACGTTAACTTCTTTATTCATCTTATTAATTCATTTAAATTGAAGGGGCACCGTTTACTCGATCAGTGGCAACATTTTGCTAATTTCTTTCCGTCAGTCTTTTCCACACGTTAGTCTCTTTTCTTGGTATCCTATGATGACATTCGGAACAAGTACTTAATACTTACCCACAGTTTGCTATTTTAGGTACTAGAACCGAGTTTCCCATAAAGGAGCTTTCAAAAAGGGTCCGCAAAGATTTTCCACATCAGAAGAAGCCCGCCAACTGAGACGAGACATTTCATTAGCTTTTTAATGATACCACTCGATAACATCTCCGATCCCAAAAAGGTTGTAGGTAGATACCATATTCTTGGGAGATGCAGCTGAATCTGTCATGTCTCAGGGGTCCACAGACAAATTATTTCTTTTACAAATTAAACAAAAAAAAGTGAAACGCTGTGCGTGCTAGAAAAGACTTTGAGTGCAACTCAAACTGCAAGGTGCTCGCAAGACTTTGCTCTGCTAAAGCATACCAGTGCCAAGTCGGTGCCTAGGCAATATTCTGCAAAATGACACGGTTTGGAATGAGTCAACGGTGCCCCCGGTAATAAGAGAGTAGGAACAGCAATATTTTACATCCAGTCCCACGGTAAACAACTTGCGGCTTCGACAGACGGTGGTGACAGCATTCACTAAATACCTAGTTAGGTCTTTCGTGGCGCAAGCTGATATCATTATATTTCCTAATAAAAATTCACATTAAACAATTCCTAAATTACATATGATACGATTTGACTTCTTGAATGAATTAAATATTATTGTAGAATGACCGTGCCTTCCCGCTGGTTTACTGAACTCAACGTCCGAAATGACAATCTAAGCATCAGAGTATTTCGATGTAATGCTGTGACAATCCAAATCTCCCATTCAAATTATTTGTGGGGCGTTAAAGGACTCCGCACACTTTACACTCCAACCCAACTCAGATATTCAGTAGAAATCGAAAGTTCCTTGAGATACCGTTCGCAAGTTAAACATTGTAGTAACAACGGTCAAATTTAACTGATGATTGTCGATCCCACCCTAAAGAGTTCATTCGAAATGTTAACCCAGCTGCACATCTGAGTTCCTATGCTAAATAGAGATTAAATTGTTGGACGCCTAATGTACAGCAGGTTACCATCGTGAACTCAACGGATATAAACTGGAAGGATGCGGAGTCACTTAGAGATCATTTTAACTTTCTCGCCCGTACGTAATACATGGTCTGAGAAAGTTATGTTATTTAACATCTTCCCAATCAAAACGAGATATCGCTTTAGACATAGATTTACCATTTTCGACGTTGAGTTCCAAGTACAGTAGAATGCTGCCACCACCATTTTGTGTGCCACTTTCTATCAGACGTGTGCACAATACAGCATGTCCAATCAGTATATTAGTCAACACATTAGCTAAGCGGCGCCACTCTCCTAGCGGCTATCACTGTCTCTGTCACCCTTCTGACTAGAAATAGTAAAAAAAAAGTTGAAAGCGATGGAATGGAATGCTTACGAGGTAGATAGTCATTTTAAAGTTACTTAAAAGACAGAGAACAAGGGTCATTATTACTACTTACACTACAACAAAATCTGTAAAGCCCTTTTCACACGGAATACAAAATTCGGATAGGATACCTGTTTCGCGGAACAAGTTAACAATTCCCAGTGCATTGTAGGAACGCCCTTAGTGAACAAGTAAGCTCGGTGATGCAGGTAACCTATCTGTATCTCGTGTAAATAAGACCCTAAGGCTGTAGAATACATTAAAAAATTGACTATATAATACAACGGAACATTATTCCAATGAAAGGCTAACTATTCGGACTGGCCGAAGTCAAAACAAACGCAGGTGAGATCCTTCCCAGTTCCCACATTCCAAAGCAATCGAAGTCAGAGAGTGAAGACAGACCGCGCATTCTAATCCCTAGCTAGCGACTCAACACTATCATTATTTATTGTACATTACTTAATAAATAGTTTGCTAATGGAAGACAACATTTCGTAAATACGAAATTCTGAGAGTGGTTTTCGGTTATTTTCTTTCCCCAGTGTGTCCTAGTAATTATAATTACACTGAGACGAAACACTGTTAAAGGAAACCGTTACCGAACGTACGACCCCGTACTGGGCGATTTTTAAACGATATTTTTTTAAACAACAACATGAAACGGAGTACCTGGGCGAGGGCGAGATGGCGCCAGTGACGTGGCACTAACACATGGCAGATCCTCCGCGGAGTCACGTGATACTCAAGCATGGTAGCAGAATCGCAACTGCACACAACCATTCCGATGAGCTGATCCAGCTGCATCCACTGCACTCCTTTATTTCGGTCTCCTGAAATAATTGTGTATACATTTCCATGTCATACTACTGTTTTTTCACCTTGCGGAAGGAAATTGATCGGTTGTTCTCTGTTTCTTTAAAGTCCAACGGGCTGAAGGGGTCCGAACCCAGGACCTCAATCTGAGAGTCCAGTGTCCTGTCTTTTCAACACGTAATGCAGCATGGTTCTGAACAGTTGAAAGTAAACACAGATGGAGATGAGCCCGAATTCAAAGTGGGCTATCATTCATTCTTCAGCGCCTACCCCAAACTATGAGAGCGTTCTGTGTTATTAAAATTGTGTTAGCAGCAAAAAAACATTGAAGGCCACTCCCCAGATTTACGTTTTCATTTTCTGTGTTAGCAGCTTACCTCTGGATGGTAGTTGATGCACTTTGAAGGCCTCCTCCTATACATGTGTTCCTGTGGCTTGCGTTTGCAGATATTGGCGTCGGTCACCTCTTGCGGCACAATGCTCAGCTGCTTTGTTCCGCAAGGGCACAGCGTGTCCACTACCAGCAGGATCAGGTTACTATGGGGAATCTTCTGAACGCTAAACGGCCTGGAAAAATAAATATAGCCGAGTTTACCTTCACAACAGTGGAAGATTCAAAATGAGATAATCACACAGCTGTTATCTCGCTAAAACTGCGCCAGTCAGTATAGGCAGACACACGACATACTACTAGGTGTGCCTACTACTCTTCTACTTATGTTCGAATATGAGCTTCTTCTACTATTACAAAATGTATGAAAGTAGGTAGGTACCTTTCACAACCGCTGGAATGGCAATTGGTGAGCTTGCCTTTGAGGGGATTGAAGAGGCCGCTGGTATTGAGGCGGTCAGGCTGTAGGTTGTAGAGGTGCACCAACTGTTCGCACGGCCTGGGCATTCTCCCATTGCCCGGGGTGTACTTGGTCGCAGGCGGCGCGTTAGTGTTTGATGGGAACCGAACGTCTTCAGCTGGTACATCGGGGCCGCTGAACGCCCCAAACGGAGCGCTCTCAGACCCGTAGTCGTAGTCCGCGTCGTCAGATGGTGCTACGAACGCCGGGCCCCATAGTCTCGCTTCCGCCGTCAACCAGAGTACGAAGTGAATGACCCAGTGCCAGAGGATCCGTGCGGGGTCTATAGGCTGTAACCCATCGAGTATATTATTTAAGTACGTAAACTGGCATTTAACTTAATTCGAACATAATTGCTGCTTAATACAGACTCGGAGTGCTTTGGCCGCTACAGCAGCTTCTACGTTTTCTGGGATATCCTCCACTAATGTCCGCATGCACACTAGTGGCTCCACACCCTAGAAAAGGGGGTAGGTATAACGGACAGACTGACCGAAATGCGGAGTCCGGCGCCGTGGTACCCTGCATGGTCATCGTGGCAGGCCCCCTGGAAATCCTGCACGGGAACTTTCTTGTAGATACGATCCTGCACAAGCGAGTCCATGATGGTGCCATCGACTTGGCCGAAGAACTTGCCCGTGTGATCATTGTTCTCCGAGAGGATGATGAAGCCGTTGTTATCCAGGACGTAACAGTCCAGCTCTTTCGCAGCGCAGTTTCGTCGGCATTCCATTCCACCCGTACACTGCGAAGTTTATTATTAAAACAGTGAGGGGTTAGATTACCACAATTCCCCGTAGAGCCCAAGAAGTGACGAAGTTTTAAGACAGAAGTCGACCGCAGGTCGGTGCGAAAGCGCCTCACCGAAACGTACAATGCTTTACTGCCCAGTTCGTCCACTTAAGGCAAAGTGCAAAAACGAGGTATTACAGGTGAAACATAATTGCGGGATCTGGCATCTTTTTGCACTATAGTATAGGTACTAACACCAACATCTTTGATAACGTAAACTTGTTTGATTACGTACCTACTGAGATTTGTAATAATCAAGTATTTTTGTAAAAAAATAAGGAAATATAAATATCATATTCAGAACAAATTTCAACATATTCTTAGGGGAAGATGTTAATGTTTTGCATTAGTGAATACCCAACCAAGAGACCAAAAACTAAAGAAATACTGGTGAAAACTCACAGCTGATGTAATATTGATGAAATGGCTGGCCAGCGTTGCATGCTGGAATTGGAGACCCACAACAGCAGCTGGCGCGCGATGGCTCTTGTGCTCCACAAACACTGCGTGCGTGGCGGTGACCAGAGGCCGCGCTTGTTTGTCCGCGTCGAAGGGCACCGAGAACACAAAGCTCTCCGGCTCGATGGTGTGCTGGTGAACCGCACGCTGGTACCAAACTTCATCCACAGCGCGCCGGTGTCCCGCACTGAAGTGCCTGAATCGAGTAACAATGTCATAATCAGCATTATTTTCTTTTAGTTTCGGGATTATTCCGGTGAGAAGAGTTCCAGCGCAAAAAGCTTTAACGACCGCCACAGCTATTTTATGGGTGGGCTTCCAACTGTTCCACTCATAAGGTTACCGGACAGGTACATTATTTTTCTTTTGCAACTTGAGAATGAGGCACTTAAATCTTGTCATCAACTTACGGGACGGATGAGTCAACTGGAGCACTGCCATGGTCCTGCCACCTTAAGAGTCCGCTTCGGGTCGCAATGAAAGACGTCTGAACTCCGAACATCTGGTATCCTTGTCTGCGTGCAAACAGTTTCAAATTGAACAAAAAAGCAACCAGAAAAAAATACGAGACAACAGAATACGTCCAAGTAAGCATGAAAATAACGTTATTAGACAGTCACTTCGCTGATCGAAGATGGAACTTTCTCCATGCAGGTATCGTTCGATGACAGCTGTCATTCTACGCTAAATCCCGGGGAATCCACAGCGTTTTCCCCCTAATTTCTGATTTTTTTACGAGACAGTTACTTCTTATCTTAGCTTGGTTATTAATCTTTTTCTTCCAATGTTGAGGGAAGGCAATCTATTTCATTGTTAGGTACCTACCTACAAAGCTCCTTGATAATAAAAGCAGTAGTATTGAATGCTCTACCAACCCACCGCAGTAGCACAGTAGATGATTGTACTAGGTGCAAGAAACAGTTTCGACCAACTTCGATTAAAGGTGCAGTTTTCTGTGCATGGGCACAACCCATCGTTGCGGTTCACACAATGAAACTTTAGCTGAAGCCTTTTTAACTAGCTGTTACTCTCTTATGCTGTTGTACTGAAAACTCGTAAATAATCTTATCAAATTATCAGTAGCGCTACCACGGTCATTGCCCGCAACCATAAGGTACTTTACCTGTGCAGAAGGGCCATCAAAGTGGCTATCGGGCTAATAGGCAGTGACAGAAACAGGTGTGTTAGTGCAGTTTCGAATTAAAAGTGTTCAAAGTGTGCCGAAGGTTCATACTTATTCTACTTTGCCTAGGTGCCTAAATCTTTATTTTATTGACCGAAGCTGAGGCACCCATCATAACCCTAGAATTCTAACAAATGATATGAAGGATGGCCAGCAAATCACTGAGGAAGCTCTACTTTATGGCATTTATCCCACTGTTTATGCAGCGTTCTTTCCATATTCGCTCAATGCGGGGGAGGGGGGCAGTTGCCCATTTTCCCCCTAAAAGTCATCCATAGCAGCTTTTTAATGAGTTCAGGAATAAGCTTCGAGTAAGAAACAAGCTTTGTCAAACCAGCGGAATTATCAAAATCTCAAACGACAAGATTCCCACTTATAAACCCATCTCATTCAGGAGTTTGACAAAGCGTGTTTCCCCAGCGAACAGCGTACCATTGGAACTACTCACTGTTTTTCTTCCTTAACGGACCCAGAATGCCTTTCGAGATTTTCCGTGATCATAGCGTCGTAAACGAGGCTCTGCATAAGCTCCTTGTCGCAAAAATACGAGTCTCTTTCCATCTTTTTCATAGCGTGCCCTGAAAAACGAACGGCTCTTTATATAAAGGTGTGAGGACCTGGTCGGACGTAACACAACGACTCCGTTGGGCACTGGTTTTGGAGTTGGCATAAGCCAGACAGGGAGTGCACTGAACCAGTGAGACATTTCTGGGGATGAGTTTTGAAACCAGATCTCTTGGGACGCGAGTAACGAGTTAAATTTTCTGCTACAACTTAGGGATTATTATTCAGACTTTAGAGCCTTTATGGCTGTTTTCATTACTTGACATCATTTCGCAAGGTTTGGTTTATTAGTTGACAGCTTATTTCTAAAAGCGAAGAACCGATAAAACGATTGGAAGTTTAAATGTTTCAGGAACCTCCGGGGGTACCTTCTAATAAAAGACTGACCATTTTCTCTAACAGGCGACCTCGGCCTCAGAGACATCCACTTCCATCCGGGTTTGTGAGTCCGCTCAAGGAAGTGCAGAAGCTGCTCCTCAGCGGATTCAAACCAATGCTCGGATGCATAGTTGTACTCACAGTAAACCCTGAAACAAAATCAAATTTCTATTATAGAAAATCTAGTTCCATAGCAAAGAGCCCAGAATTGTCAAAATCGTGCTCTCAAGACTCAACAGGAAACATAGTTAAGTGTCTTCACAGTGTACGACCTGAGCCACCTCTAGAATTACTCCCATCAGCGACTACAGAGAAATATTCACCAACAGTAAAACTGCTTACCAGTCTGGATGGATCCGCCAATTTGTCCCTTTGAAATATTCCAGGACTGCAACAAAAAAATATACTTTAGTACCTACTTAGTATCCAAGAAGTATCGAACAAGCGCTCCAACTCATGATTGGTCAATTTGACGTCACTGGAAGAGCCTACTCAAATTCCAAAGAGGCAACAACCTGAGGGGGTAACCACTCCAGAGATTCCTTGAGATTCCACTGAGATTCCATAAAGATTTCCAATGATTCCCAACGAGTGGTTAACACCTCGCAACAACCGCTATAGTTCCCGGATACGGATACGGGGAAATCACCTACCATTGACAGGACTGTGCTTGACTTCCAAGGTGCCACGGACCTCATACATGCCATAGCCTTCCGGGACTGCCAGTCCTAGAGAGAACGGCGTCCCGTCTATGGCATTGTAAAAGTATCTGTGGCGACGGCTCATCACACGCTTCTGAAACCCACCAATAGCAATAAGTACGTTACATCTCCAGAACTATGGGAATTATTTATACAGAGTCCGCTTCCCAAGGGGATCCGTAAAAGATCATCTCTTCGAGAAGCGAGTTACTTTCTCAAAAATTGTAGGTACTTATTCGATCAGGGACACTAAATAGCACATTACACATTAGGGTTCATTCAAAAAAATACAGTGCCTTAAAATTGGTACAACCCACAGGTACAAGATTTCACTGTATAAACTAGTGAAATGTTACTGTATCAATTTCGGAAAAGAAACAGTTTTACTTTTTCAGGAACAGAGCAAACTTACCATGCTATCATAATGGATGACAACACTGAGTTCAGTCTCTCCCTCCTTTTGGTCAATCATTTCGTGTCGCAACTGAAAACAAAAAATAATAACATAATATAAATTACAAGTAGGCATGTCCAGGACCCCGCACAGTTATTTAAATGTGATTTAAGCGACTGGCGATAAGACTTGCATGTTGATGTTGTAGAAGGCAAATTTTATGTGATTTTTTCCTTTCCTTTCTTAGGGAACTTCTTCTCAAATACACTACACCATTTTAACCACAGAAACTGGTTAGTTATTGTAAAAATAAACTGAAATCCACCTTTATCCTTTTATACGGTAATGCTCACATCGAGAAGTAGGGTGTTGTTTTCCATGGGTGGGCCGTTGTCTGTATCGACGAGCTCTACTTCACTTAAGTCCACACTGCTGTAATGTGGACGCAGACTTTCCTGGAACTATCGCAAAAATACAAGTTAGCGATAATGTTGTTACCTCTGACTACTACGGTGACCACTCACCACGTACTTAAAAAATAACCAACGGTGAGATAATTGAAACTGATTGAAGATGAATGAAGTATAGTATAAAAGCCGTGGCAAGACGCATTTCTAGAGAAATAAGTAATGTGCATGAAAAGGTGTAGTCTTTGACAAGAGAGTAGAATCTAGCATTATCATTTCGCATTCTTACTTGTTCACAACTATTCCTAAGCCAAATTATTTTAATAAAATTCACTAACGAGTCATATTAAAAAAGTAAAAAGGTGCGTTAATCCCAATATAAAAGCCGGACTTTTCCATGAAAAAACTAAGAATGGTTTTCCAGCGTATATTCATTTTCAGGAATTTTCAGGTCCTCATACAGTTTCTATCCAAATCAACTGCTGAGTCGAGGGGTACAATGAGTTAAATGATGGGAGCGCGGAACAAATCAGCTAAGCAATAGGCCGGCAACGCTAAGTTCTACGTCGTGTGTGTGTCTTTTGATTCAAATATTTGTTTGGGCAGAAAACGTAAGGCACTAGCCATTTCTATTCCATGTCAATTAATAATAAATAACCTATAGTATTTATAACAAGAAACAACACGCAATTCTCTGTACAGGTGAAAGAAAAAACCAGTCTGATGTCACCTGACACCCTCAATACTATGTGCAGAGCCTGCAAGTCATATACATACTTCAGTGTCTACTCACGCAAAACATATATTGGATAGTGCAACTCACCTCTCCCTTGCGAAGCTGAAAAAGAGGAGAAAGATGGATGTAAAGGCGTGAGCAGGCGGCGGGTGGTGCTACAGTGCATCTAATGCCCAGTTCACACGAGGATCAAACTCACTTCAGTGTGTCAGTAAGGAAAAATTCACTAGGTGGGGGTGAAAAGCTTGCTCAGTGTAAACCAGGCTTAACAACAAAAACATCCGCAGTGTTCCAGTGGTAACAGAGCAAACACCCTTAATGCTAATCGTGTTAAAGTAGTTCCCATAGCTCCCAGTTCATAAAATTATCACATCATCAGGGTAACATGGTTTGCCTTCCTACTTGTTTCCCGTGAATATTATAGTCAGAAACAACTCACCAGAGGACGGAGGTCAGGGTGATACAGGAGGTGTCCATTATTGTCCACGATGAAGGAATAACCGTTGACGCCCACCTATCAAAAAAAAATACCGGATTCACTCAAGCATTAGCACTCTGGACCACTGAGCAGTACCTACTTAATACTCAGTAAACTAACGCTGTATAATTTTGAAACTCACCCTGTATTGAGGAACCAATTTCTGTATTTGAAGAACTGGGACGTCAGTGCCAACCACGCCCAATAGTTTAGCAGTCCGCTCCTGAGAAGGAAAATAACAATAACTATTATTAAGGCTGATTATCCAAATCCCGTTTTTCTTCTTCAGAAAGGAAGTAACGAAACCATGGAGTGGTACTGTGGAATATAAGAATCCTGAAAGCAAAGACCCCCTCCCGTTATCCGTACTTCAACTTTTTAATGACCTTAATGAGCTATGTTAAACGAATGGGAGCCTATGAGGAGGAGCCTGAGGATACGCTGGAAAGTGGAACCTTCCGCTCAGCAATCTCCTCCCAGATTAGGCCGTTTCTCACCGAGTAGTTACGGCGGTCAAACACAGGTGTCGACACGGAGGTCATGAGCTGGTCATCCCCCGTCTGACTACCCTGCAAAGTGTTGGCTCTCCCGCCAGTGTACACCGGTGTCCAGTGGATGGGGTGGTCGTGCTGGTACATCACCAAAGGCCGGGCCAGAACTTCGGCATAGTGCAAAACCGCTGCTTGCGCGTCTGACGGGGAGATCACCCTCGCAAAGAAACCTAAGAAAATAGAAAAAATTGTTAAGGAAAGGATCAGATAAAGGATTAGGTGCCTACTGTAAATTTTAAATAATAAAAGAAAACTAATAGCTGAGATACCATTATGGGCTATTTTCAAGATTTTATTAGACGGACAGAAAGAATTCGCCATCACTGGAAACTAAACCTTTTGTGAAAATTCTGTTTTCTTGCAAGTCACCCCACTCTTTCTTCAGTTTTTACAAAACAGTTCTCCGTACCCGGATATTTACCGTAATAGGGTCCTTTATTACACCCTAAAAAACTTTCCTACCTAGAAGCTTCACAAACTTCCCGCAATAACATGTTTTTGACCAAGGTGTAAGGGCACTCACCCTTGTTGGAACATGCCATTTCGGACATATCATGTGAGTTGCTAGCATCACGACCGACGAGGAACGTAAACACCCTCACTGGGTGGTGAGGCCAATTATACTGCTTGAACAGCTCGGGGAAGCTGGAGGGCGGTCCGTTGGTGACTAGCATGATAGCCTGATTACATTGACATCCCAGGCCCGTCCGATTATAGCGCTGTAAAAGCTCGAACCCGGTGCCGAGAGCAGCGGTGACGTTGGCGGTGCCACCAGATGGAACATCGTCGAGAGCTATGCGCAGCTCACGCAGGTTGTATGCTGTCGCCTGAAACATGAGCAAAGTGGTTTTAATGTAATCTGAGTTTAATGTAATCTAAGTGTTTAAAGTAATCAATCACCCACAATATGATTTGTTATGACTATGCTTACATTCAGGATCTACATCCCGCATAGTGTAGGCAGACTGTAGACGGATTTTAGAGGAAAAATTAGAGTATAAATTATTTCTGAATGAGGTGGGATGAAATGAACAGAACATGCTGCGTTTAAATTCCCTGACAGTACATATTACCTCAATGACGACAGGTTCTGCAGCTATCCCTCAGTTCTACATACATTCAAGGGATTTGTTAATTTTTTTTTTTTTTTTTTTTTTTAAACGCGCGACGTTCAGAGAACATATGCGCCGATGAGTTGGTTTATTAGATGTTTTTGGCCGAAGCCGAAGATGAAGTGGCCGAAGAAGAATATGAGTGGGCCGAAGCCAGTTTAGTAGTGGGCCAAAGCCAATACATCCATGTCGGAAGCGGAAAATTTTTCCGTTCCGCCGGGATTCGAACCCGGACCTCTCAGGACACAAAGCGGACCCCTTGACCACTCGGCCACTGAGAGGCACGGATTTGTTAATTAATCACAAAAACCACCTATGCCTTTCTGCTACACTATACACTTACAAAATGATTGTAGTCAACAAGAACCCAAGGGAACTGCTCACCTGAACCATGGAACCTTGGAAACAGGGTACGAGGTCCTCGGGGGTTTCTGCATAGCGGAAGACTGTTATGAAGTCGTTATTTCCTAGTGTGTCCAGCACTGCGTGAACGACCGCTCGAGCGGCATCTCGCGCGCGCGACGACATCCCACTCGAAGCATCCAAAAGAATAACGACATCCTTGCTACTCGTGGCCGCTCCAAGATACCAGTCGCTGCGGCGGAAATCGTATACGGATGCAGCTTCTGGCATACCTGCCACGGGTGGCCACTTGATGGCTGAAAAATAATCAAGACTTTCGTTTTCGTCTCTCTCTTTACTTTTACTTTTCTGATACATCTTCTAGGTCATTCGGACCAGAGGCTACTTCTGCAGATTTTGCCTGAATTCTTACTGCTGTCATACACTTTTATTTTATTAAAATAAATCATGTCTAACGATCAAGTAAAGGTGACAACATAAGTGGCACTAGAAGTCACTTGTTGGCTTCCCGAGGAAACTACTGAACTCCAGTTTCTGATGTAAATGAGACCTGTTCAGTTTCAGAGCAAAAACATATCCGAGATATTCCTAACAGAGTTATCGTCAAAACATGCAAACAACTGCCTTGAATAGTCACTCATGGCAAAGTAGGCGAAGCGTTACTTAAAGCGATTACGTTCTCACCTGGATAGCGTCTTAGAAAACCGGACGCACTCCCAAAGTACTGCCATGACAGAGACGGGTCCATCTCGTAGTTGTTGACGAAAAGCGGGTCCAAATACTCTGACCATTTGATCCCGTTCTGCACTTGGGGTCCTGCGAAGTGATTAAACTGATTTGAGAGAAGCTAATTAAAAGTACGTGAGCTCTTAAAGAGTGACCAAAATCTATTTTAAAAAGGTAAAAACAGTGCCATCATAATGGTTTTTTTAAAATTGAATCGAGTGACTTTTTAACAAAAAATCCTAGCAAGTCAGCTAGTTACTAGTTAGTAACTAACCGGATTCCTCAACACCGTGGGGGAGGAGAACAGAGCTGAAGTTGGTGTTGACGGGCAGGTGGTCAAAGTGGCGGTTGGGCGTGAGGGTGACATCGCGCCCGCCCTCAAAAGGCCGCCCATCCGGTCCGTAAAGGCTCAAGCGGCGCGAGTTGAGGTATCGTGCCGACAACGCCTCTTCAAATTTATGGGACAGCGCCGCCTGCTCAGCCGAGTCCATTATGCGCTGTAGAAAAGAAAAGAGCGTGTAATTGCTCTCTTTTAAACAAAAACCCTTTTACTTTCCAACCGAGATTTCCTGATGAGTAAATTTTTCCTTCAGGTTCTCCGCTAAAGAGCTTCTATTAGAATTAGAAGATGGGGCGAAGATGGAATATCGTACCAGAGAAAAATTGTCATCGAGTAACTTTCCTCTCTGAGACGTCAGCAAAAAACTAAGGTGTCGAAATCACAAGAACTTTATACTTATGTTAATTTTGTTTATAAGTTATTTTTTTATTGTTATAAACTGAGACTTCTTGCATCCGAAAAAGCTTAAGGCAGCGAAAAGCAGGAGAGATGGATGAAATAGATGCGAGTGAGTGAGATGTCGGAGAGAAGCCGGTCACCGGCCTTTGGGGGGCTGGGGGGAAGGAGGGTGAGGGGGGAGTGGGAGGGGGAAGGGGGCAGACATGCGCCAGGCTCCGGCCCCCATCGACCCAATGCGGCCGACCTACTCGCCGTCCTACTCCGCGATCTACGATGCGATCGTGACTCCCCTCACTATTCATATTACCTTCCACTTTTCACTTTACCTCACAGGCTGAGACAGGTACTCGTACCTCACTGCGACCCTACCTTTGCAGCCCAAATGCTCTGCATAATCAGAACTTGATGGCTGCCCCTTCTCTAACACTATAAGTACTTAACTTTAGAATCAAACGCCTGTACACCTTATGATAATTAACCTTGTCTATTACCGTGCCAATGAGCGTGTGATTTTTGAGCCTCTCTCAATAGCTTCTACCAGTGAAGTAGCATCCATATCCTCATGCATCCTTCGAAATAAGATTAGCTATATGAAGGAGCGTGGGAATCTTCTTGTCTTGCTGTACTGGCCAGTATTGGTAATTTTCTCATTTATGTTTTACATTATGAGTAGTAAAACCGCAAATGTCAAGAATTGGGACCAGGGTGTCACCTTTTGTGGCCTCTATGCATAAGCGGATTAGTTTCTGGCTCGAATTTGGGCTGGATTTTCGCCCAGCTGATTAATGTCAGGAACCCATCCAGGCTGAGTAGGCCAAGGGCCAGGAATCACAGGAGAAACCTCAACACGTCAGGACTAGAACATGCGGACCTTCTTTGCTTAATAGCTCAGTCCCCTGCCACAAGGCAAAATTGACTGATATACCAATAAGTTTGCGACTAAAATACTTACTTTTGTTGCGCACGAAACCTATTATTTTGTCGAAAATGACAACGCAAAATTGGTCTGCTTTCAGCAATGGCTTATAAGTATTATGTAAAGGATTAAGGTGTGAGTAGGTCGTGGGGTGGGGGTAGCATGCACTTGAGTGTGTGACTGTGTGGGAGACTGTGAGCAATGGCTTATAAGTATTACGTACAGGATTAAGGTGTGAGTAGGTCGTGGGGTGGGGGTAGCATGCACTTGAGTGTGTGACTGTGTGAGAGACTGAGCAATGCAAGTCCTCTAATCTCCCTCCACTTAACTCCCCTATTTGTCTTGTCTCGCTTTTCAAGCCTTGTCTTGTCTTCCTTATTCATATCATTTTAAGTATCCTTGAGAGCCACTGCGTCTGCTTCATTCAACATTCAACACTTTTCTTTTCAAGTCTCGTCTTAAGTTAACCAACACTGTGTAACTTTAAATAAATAAATAATTTGTGGGTAAACGAACCAGTCAAGCTGAGGGGAGGGGGCGGTTAAACAACAGAAATGGCAGGAATAGGTACCGGGATTGATTCCTTCCCTCACAGTCTAAAGAACTACAATGATTACGTAACATACATCCATACATATTTGTTGGTACTCAGGAAAATTAGAGGTTTGGTACCTGGTTAGTCCGAGTCCGACCAGACACGCTCGGACCTTTCGATTATGACATATTGATCGTGCAAAATTTTAGGTCTCCATCTCTAATGACCCTAATCAGCGCCTACCTACCTATACCAGACTATCAGTTCAAAAGAATAGGTGGGTGCAGAGTTTCAGGATATTACGAGTGAAGAGAAAAATTTAGGTACGAAATAGGGTGAGAAGAAAGACCGAACCCCTCGCCCAGACCCCAGATGCCGCACGTCATAGGCAGACAGGCATATCAAGTTGGTCAACTTCGGACGCCCCATATGTCGGAATATGCTTTGCGGAGTTGCCAAGTTTCCGTTGTTTCGCTGAGGAAAGGGGATGGGGGAGAGTTGTCAGGAACTTCCGCAGGATAACTCTGCCAGCGGCAGCGGTACGAATCCGAAGCTAAGGATACATGTTTTATGCCCCAGGTTTTACCGAAGGGTGTATAACCAATATAGGGATACTTTATGGGTTATGGCTCAGAGTTTACCGCCTTTGAGACTCCCTTAGCAGTCGAAATATGTTTCAAAAGTTTTCCCACCGAATAAATATGGTGCGTTGATTGCAAATGACTGAGAAGTTCCGCAGTTCAGGTTTTTTAAAGAAAGTCTAACAGACAAGGGTTGATCAAGTACCGTTCTTGAAAAGTCATTATAATAGCCATGAAGCATTAGGGGGTAGACAACGTAGAGGCCAATACTCATATACACTCAAAGAAATGTCAATTCGAGAGTTCGTCTGGCTTGAAAGTAAAGAAAAGCATGTACCAATATATCGACTGATTATGTCACATCAGTCATGCTAATCTGATTGGTAAGGAGCACGGTCGTGACTCATATTCAAACATCTTCCAGAATTTTCAGATCTTAATACCTGCCTCCTTCTTTATCTGAAAAGGAAAAAATTACTTCTAAACTTCCTCACCTGGACCGAACTACTAGCGATCTACTCACCAGGACAGCGTTCATCTTCATATCCATCATATTTTTAACCTCCGCCGCCATCTCGCGTATCAGAATAAGTCCATCCTTCCTCGATACTTTCACGTCATTCTCACGATATTTCTGCAAGCATTAATCAATAAGCGAATAGGTAGGTAGATACAAAGGACAGTCTTGCGATTTTTCGTTGCAGTTTCCCCATTTTTAAATCCCAATAGAGTACGGTACATATTTAAAAATTTAGGTTTTGAGCCCATTTCTACTATTTTAATTCTATTCTGTCTCATCATCATGTTTATAAAGGGGGCAAGGGAGTCGAGTTTCGAGAAGGAGAAGCACAGATTTAAGGTTTATGTTTGTGGACGAAACCACGAAGGCTATGCCTGTGTGGGAAGAACCCAGGTGAGTCCCCCCCCCCCCTGCCTCCTCTCCATTTTCATCTAGGATATTCACAACCAGCCCATCCCCCCTCCCTCCTACAGCGCTCTTCTGCCGCCTCCTTAGGAGAGGATTTAAAACATCATTCAGGGTTTAACTTGAGACGGCAGTTTCTATCTGATGCACGAAGTTTCGTTCAAAACACCTTCCAGTTGCATAAGCCAAAAATAGTGAGTGGGGGAGGGGGTGTGTTTTTAAACAAAATAATGTGAAGCAATTTATAGGGCTAGTGATGTTTAGTTCAGATCGTTAACAAATCACGTGTAAAGGGCAAAAACAAAAAATATGGGAAGGCATAGGCAATGTAACGACCAAACCTTTATTGTGGATATTTACAAACAAGTTAGGCTGGTGCACACAATTAACAAATACTTTTCTATTTTCCCATGGAGAAGTAATTGGCGGCTGTTGCTTAAACTCTATGAGCAGGGGAGTCAATAACAGGAGAAGGTACGAGTACGTATGCTTAGCTTAAACTGAGGCAATTTTTTATTTCAATGTAAGAGCTGGGGAATCCCAAGGCGAAAAGGGTGGGGATAAAAAGTCAATTGAAACTTACTCTCTGGATTTCGCTCATTTTCGTGAATTGCCGGCCGAACTCCCAAAGGTCCACTCCAAACTTCAAAGCCCAGTTTTTAACTCTGAAAAAATAACTGTAAGTTGGGTTGCGAATTTCAGGTGGTCAGGTATTTTGTACTTACTTGCATTACATTACACAGAGAAGCATTTTCTTCTTGCAATATTGCATAGTTCGTTTGATTACGTCAATCACAAACTGAATCCTATAGTACCTAAGTAAGTAGATACCTATTTAGCAGAACAATACTACCTTGGTTGTATTTCATACATCCCTACAGAGAGGTGGAGGTGAACAATCATGTATAGGTATATGACGATCACACGATCATTTGGAAGCCATAGCTAGGTGATCTATTTGTGAAGACGTCATCTGTCGAGAATTATTATGAAGAGAAACCTTATCAAGGTTTTATGTAAAAGGTAATGTCAAGTAATGTCACACGCCTCTTGAATAGCTAAAGAATTATGGAAGGAGGTTGGTAGACAGGTGCCGTGATTACTAAATGGGGGCTTGTAAAGGGATGTAGATATACTCCTATAAATGAACAAAATAAGCGATAAGGGATACCACTTTACTGCTGACTTGCGGCGAAACAAATTAGCAAATTAGCCGTCTGTCAGATATCAAAGGTAGGCGGGCACTTGCCGTTAGGATACGGATGCCAGGTTTCTGAGAAGATACATTCATAATAATTTTTACCACATAAAATCGAGGTATCCCTAGAGAAGGGTAACTTTGCGAGAACAAATTCATGTCCAACATCGCTTCTCCGTCTGTCTATAACAGGATACTTTTCCTCCTGTCAACACAGAAACTGCCGGGACAGACAGTACAAAGGTAATTACTTCCTTGAAAATAAAGGAAACTCTCCTCTCTTAGGACGTCTTCAGCTTCTTTTTAGGAGTTATTTTCTCTTCAATTCCGGTTTCAATTTAGGTACTTCTCACAGAAAAAAAATGTAGGGAAGTTACGAGTTACGCTGGTAGGCACCTACACGTTTCTTGGCATGAAAACTAATTTCAGAAAATAATTTTTTTTTTTTCGGAATTTCGGTATGTAGATACCTACATATCTGGTACCCCTGACTATGTTGAGCCTGTGGGAAGTAAGAATATAGGTATAGGTACCTACTTAGGTTCCTGAACCTTCAAAGGTAGCTAGTTGGGCATACTGTAGCAGGGGCCGGAGGGGTAACTTACTGATCACGCCCTCGACGCTCGTGCTTAAGGCCATTGCTTCGTCTGCTACTCCAGCTATCGGAGGGAGAATAAGTTTAGTAACATAATGAATAACTTACTCGTTATGGGGAATATCCTCATCCTGCTCGACGGAGGAGGGAACGGCCGTGAGGAGGGCAAGCAGGGCCAGGAGGGGGACCGCGCGCCCCATTCCGGTCGGCCTCAGACAGCGGGGCGCCCCGAACCACGAGATACGCGTGGGTTCATCGTATTGGCGCCGCCTCGACTGACGAGACGAAGCCAGGCCCGGTCCGTTCTGCGCACGCCCTCATGTCCGAACGGCGAACGCATCGATCTGCCGGTGCCGCGCCGTCTGTCGCCCGCGCGCCAAAACACTACAGGCAAGACCCCTATGTTCCGATCATAGGTATCCTCCCGCCAAAACAGCATCATGGTCGTATCGTTGATTTTAACAGCGCTGACCGAAAAGCGTTCCTGTTTTGCGCTGATGAATAAAAACCAACAATGTAAGTAAACAGTGCAAGAACCAATCAACACCTAAGCAGAAAGGTTGACATTTAGACGTAGGTTGAAAGTAATTAGTCCTCTAACTTTGGCGTACCTACTTAGGTACTGAAGTCTTACCAACAAGAGTAAAGACATCCTTATCCCCCTAGGCCTCAAAGAGCATGGACCGATGAGCTACAACATTATAACTATATGTAGTGTTGTAGGAAAGAGCACCAAGTCCCGTCCTCTGTAATTCATAACAAAGTTACTTCTCACTAAGCTACCTTCCCTAGCTACCCGTTACACATCAAGGACAAGCGTTGTAACCTAAAAGGGTCGGTTCGAGGATAGCGTTTTTCTTAATTTGACCTCACCGTAAGAATATCTAGGTACTAAGGTTACCTAGGTAGGAAGGTAAAGGTACCTTACCTGTCAGCGACAGTGAGTGCAAAAACGAAAAAGTAATAAAAACTGGAAAAAAATAACTGGTACTGGCTGCTGAATAGGTACATTTCATATCTCTGTTTCATTATTTATTTTCTTTATTTTCCCGCGTAAATATTTGGCATTTTTTGTTTTTGTATTGGTACGACTGTTTATGATGGAAGACCACGAAACTGGGTGTTGTGTCTCACCAGATAAATTTTCTAATGTTGTGCCCATTCCCTTTTACTGTAAGAAATTTGTATGAATGTAAACCTTTTTTGAATGTGTTGGACCATGTGTGAAAAGTGTTTTTCTTTGGATACCTGTATAGCGAACCTTTTTATCATCGATCGCAGGTATGTATAAGTCGGCCATGTCAAGCTCAAGATATTATTCTCCTTCAACTGACACAAGACAAATTTTCATCTCGTCTAGTGATGGATGCAGCTGATTTAAATATTTCTGGTGTAAAATAGAAGTATAACATGCATTCAAGAACACTACAAACTTTATTTTCAGCATAAGGGCTGTGAGGCGTTGACCACTGCTCTAGATTTGTCGGCAAAACAATCCCAGGTCATTGTGACCATCAAGCATTTGTGTAAATTGTGCCCTCACATTTAGACCTATCTCCTATCTATGGGGAAGCCTTGATGGTAGGTACGTTTCATTTCCTGCGGTTTTTTAAGGAAAAGTCAGGCCTACTGCATTCAGCCCAAATTTTTGTCTACCCAAGTATAGTGACGTGTAGGTAACTAAGTACCTAGGTACACCGGTTATCTCTTTGAAGTGACTGGTAGTTATTTAGGTGTTATCTATGCACCTGCCAGTGGTGGTTCTTGAAACTGTGGGATCTGACTTTTCAATGCTGTGACCATACCAGTACCCAAATAAAAACGTTGAGAAATTTCCTATTTGTTGTTCGTTACTTTGTCGCAATATCGGAATCAGGGTAGGTACTTTGTTTCACGTTTAGAGGAATAATGAAAGGACCTCTTGAAGCTCACGTGGGTAGGTAATATTTTTGGGATCGCCCGGCGGTGCAACAGGATGCAGAATTTCGTGTCGACTTGACAATGGACCAAACGGAATACCTTAGAATGATTTATATTTCATATTTAGTACTAAAGTGTGTTTTTTTATTGAATGAAACTAGCAGGACTAAGGAATATGACGCGCAGGTGTCTCTTTATCAGTATTTATGGCCAGTGCGCTCCTAAGCATCAGAGCTCTGTATGGCTCTGGTAGGAATTTCGCGACTCACGTGGTTATACTTAATGGCATTTATTACCAGTTTGCAAATAGCGCAATTATAGATTTTACCTGAAGTTCATCTATTTCTTACAAAAAAAAAAATTGCATAACAGACGTGTGGTTGTTCAGGATTTCAGTGAGAGGTGACTCAAGAAATTGTTAACCGCAGGATAGCTCAGTAACTGTACGTGACCGTGGAGGCACTGGATTCTAGTACCATACTTTTCTCCAGCTATTGAACGGTCCGATAGTGCAGTATGAAAAAATAACTACTGACGATGGTTAATATCTGGCTGACCGAGTCGGACATCGCCTTATAGATTTTTGGTGATACATCTGTTGCCGATATACGCGACCGTCTGATGTAATATTTCAGAAAATGTTTTTTTACAGGAAGCAGTAACTAGAAGAGATGGGGAAGCTACTGTCCAAGATTTTTGGGAATAAGGAGATGCGGATACTGATGTTGGGGCTTGATGCTGCTGGCAAGACAAGTATCCTTTCACTGGCATACGAAATGTTTACATTTTTCTGTGAGCCACCAGTTTACAGAAAACCCAATAAACACTTTAGTCATGGCTTTAAACCTACGTTATTATCATAGATCTCTCGCAGGAATTTCTTTAGCCCTCAACATCTATAACTGAAGTACCAAGATGTTCACACTGATGCTGTGAAGAAATCTTAAGCCAAAGTTTCCTAGTACCAGCCTGTTTTCAGATTGTCCATTTACTTTGTTTACCTTAACAAATTTTCAGCTATTTTGTACAAATTAAAATTGGGACAGTCCGTAACAACAATACCCACCGTAGGATTTAACGTCGAAACTGTTACATACAAGAATGTCAAATTTAACGTATGGGTAAGTACAAATACCTAACGTTTTTATGACTTTACACAATTACAGAGCGACTAAAACCGGCACAAGAATTTTGGAAGGCTAAGGTAATCCAAACGAAGCGTTCAAGTAGTAGGTATATTCGATGATAACAATGAATACTCATTCTAAGAGGTCACATACACGATGCCGATTTTGCGGTGGTCTTAGCGCCTGTGCCGTCCTTTACAAATTCCAGGTCTACTTTGAAGCAGTTTTTATTTTACTTCAAAAGATGCAAGAATTGCAAAGAAAAATAATTGAGTTCATTGAACTACTTTAGGAAAGTTCAGTAAGGCCGTTATCCTTAGGTACTTACCCGCTTCAAATACATTGCAAAAGCAATTTTAAATCTTTCTCACTACCTAACTGTAGGCGGAGGTACCATCAAATAGAGAAAAAGGAGAGGTAGGTAGTGAAAATTGGGTGAATTTGAAGCGAATTCCAAGCAGCATTATAGTGGAAAACTAGTACTGTAGGACAAATAAATGTTATCGGGCTGAGTCAGTGCTTTGCCGGAAGCCGGTGACGTTGACGGGGGCGTACAATCGTGCTGTAGGCTCTTCCCTTTCCAACTTTCTGTGTCTATTGTCAGAGCTGCAATCTACATTTAAACTGGTGCATGGCAAGTTATAGGTAGATGTGGCAGGTACTGGGGGTAGTGGTATACATAAAATGGTCGTAAAATCACGACATAGTGAACACATTTTTTATGTTGCAATGCCGTATGGTATTTCAAAACAAATCCAGTAGTCTCCTTAGAAAATGGTCATTAAGACATTCTTGATACAAATTGTTGTTAATTGAATTTATCTTTGTCTCAGGACGTAGGGGGGCAGGATAAGATCCGGCCGCTATGGAGACATTATTATACGGGGACGCAGGGGCTCATCTTTGTTGTGGACTGTGCGGACCGCGACCGCATCGAGGAAGCCCGCGTCGAGCTCCACCGCATCATCAACGACCGCGAGATGCGAGACGCCATCATTCTTATATTTGCCAATAAGCAGGACCTTCCAGACGGTACATGTTGTTTGATTTGTTTTAAATGAATGCTTGTTCCTGCAGCCTTCCGTTCTTTAGATTCCCGTCAGAGGTCTTGAATGTATTATTTTAGAGTTTGTATTTTTCGCACTTGTTCTGTGAAATTCACAACGGGCTGCAGAATGTTTTTATGACATTATTCCTTTTTTTGTGCTATTATAATAGCAGTAAGTTGTTGAATTTTTAAAAATAATGTAGCACGTTACGCTTGTTTCTGGCTCTAAAAGGTTGTAATATATTTCAGAATTAGGGTCCAACTAGACGCTCTTATTTTGGAATAAATAAATGATCAGAGCAAATTGGATCATGAAAACTGTTAATGTTTAACGTTCTTCCAGATATGATGAAATGTGAGCAGACAAAAACTGTATCAAGAAGAATGTCAACGTGTCGTTTTGTCAGTTCTCAGACAATTTTAATTCTGATACTAGGACAATATCAGCGTGTTACTGGACCCTTAAGCAGTCTCAGTCATTCAGTTGTTCCAGTGTTACTTCAGTATGATAATAGTTGAATGTATTTCAGCAATGAAACCTCACGAGATACAAGAGAAGCTGGGGCTGACGCGGATCAGAGACCGGAATTGGCACGTGCAGCCCGCCTGCGCGACTACTGGTGACGGGCTGTACGAGGGGCTCTCATGGCTCACCTCCAACCACAAGCTATAACACACGGCCACGGTGGACCCCCACAGGTATCTCATTAGCTATTGCACTCAGCTACGGTGACCCCCATTGCTCTCTCATGTCCCCTTGATAGACCCCCACATGTGTCTCATCCCAATGTCAGTCTACCAATTGGTTTTCTGATAACGAACGTAAAATTCAAAAGTAATACAGTAATCAGGACAAAGCATTAATAGCAGTTTCTTATTTGCAGTTAGAGTTTGTGGCCTTGAAAGTTGTCCATTTGATCTCAGAGCAACCCGGCTGACGAGAACAAGTGAGGACTCCCAACGCGCTCAACAACAATCCCACTCCTTTTAATTGCATCGTGGTACCTCCACAGTTAGGTCTTAGTTCTTTGATATCATGCTACTGCTCATTTGATCTAAGTAGTTTGCATGATAAAGAAATGAAGGTAAATGGTAATATATATTTTCAAATTTTTGTGGACGGAGTAGTTATATTTATTTTTACGTGGAAATTTAAAAATCAGTTAATTTGGTTCAGAACTATATGCGGACTCCACTAAGGGTGCGTCCCACCATACTCGGTTATCGTTAAACTCCAGTTAAATTCCAATTATTGCACGGTAAAAACTGACTTTAACTGCAGTTTAACCGTTAACCGAGTATGGTGGGACGCACCCTAAACATGTTAAAAGTTAAACCTCGGTTGAATTAAAGTTTAACCGCAGTTGAACCTTAAACGTTTATGGTGTTAACGAGACATAGCATGTTGTGATTGAAGACAATTTTGTAATTCGCACCAACTTAGTTGAACTATCAAAGGGCGAGATTTATTATTATTTTATTTTATTTGTTCTCTATTATGATTTGTGAATTTGACGAAAAACTGAAGTTGTTATTTCATTCCTTGACATATAGCTGAGATTTTTTCTGATTTTACTTTACTTCCTTCTACTGCTCTGTAACTTATTGGTTTGAAATCATTTTATTTTTTTACTTCGTCAGATTTATTTATTTTGCTGGTGACTCAGTGGCGGAACGTTGTTCTGCCAAAGACTTCATATTTTTATCATTTCTTACTACTAAGTTTGTTTTAATACTGTAGATACAGTGCTGTTTGTTTACATTTCTTAATGCCACCTTTCTGAGGTAATCGTAGGATATTTAATTGTTCTGAATTATAATAGGTATGTCCCTTATACCAGAAGCGAGTTGAATTAGGATTGAATTATCATATGGTTTTATGGTTAAAAAAAAGAAGAATAAAAATTACTCAGAATCCTCAGAATGAAGTCTTTAGGAAACGTATAAGTATCTACTCAAGCAGCATTATATCTAATAGTGATTTTGTTTTGCTTCGCTATGTTAGGATTTTTTGACCCACGAAGTTTATAGAAGGCGTTTGTGCCTGACTTGTCAATTAGTTTGAAGTGAGAACCTTGAGAGCAGATAAGCTCATGACTCACACTTGCGTTTATGCTAGCCCGATCGTGTTCTCTTCGGGTATTGGGTTTTCTGACGATCTAGCGTCTTTTAGGGTTCGGTCCGTCGTATGCGCACCTACCTAGCCTATGAAAGTTAAATGATGTAGGTAATTTTTGATCAGTGTCACTGTCGTATTGGACACGTTATACGTTGTAGGTAAAGACATCCCTCTAGAAAAGTTGAAAAGTTTTGAAGTCGCATAAATTTGTTACTGCCGTGATCTGGGCAAAGACTCGCTGCACCCGTTGGTCATTGTTGTATGGAATCGTCTATGCTTGCCCACCTATATCGGTCTACAAACTTTGTATCTGGAATCGGTTGGTGACGTAATGGATTCCGTATTTAAGGCCCCGTTTCCTCCTGCGTGTGCCTGACATCAGGTTCAGTACATATAAAGCGCGGCATAGTTATAAATACGAGTAGGTACCGTAACTGGATTTGCTTAGGTCTGTACCTTCAACTCACGTTTTGGGAGGTAGCTAGGTATCATTTGAGTGGGTAGTCATCGCCCTAGTTGTAGCTAGAGGGCTGGGTACATTTATTTTCTAATGCCATGGTACCTACCTCTACCTACCTGCCGACATGTCAATGTTTTCAGGGTGACCCTCTCAGTGATCTACTGAGAAGTTTTGTGAGACGACTTGTAGGAATGGAACATTCCAGGTTTGTGTTTGGAGTGATTGGTTGATTACTTATTTGTATTTGAATGTTCTTTACGTGAATTGCAGGCGTTATTTGATTAATATTGAATAGTGCAATACACTGCGAAAGGTTCGTCTAGGTACTTACCTACATAGGGGTTCACTGCCCACTCCTTCATGGAATTAACTACCAGCAGCAATGTAACAATGTATTATAAAATCTTATCTTAAATTTCGGCTGATTATTTTGTTGGTTCCCGTTCTTCTGGAAGTTCCTGGCGTTTTATTTACTCAAATCATTTGGCACTCGTGTCACAAATTACCCATAATAAAACCCAGCGATGTTGTCTTTTTATTATGGACTGAGGACAGAGGCACGCCGTAAACACTTTAGAGAAGTTGATAGAATTATTCAAGATATTTAACTCTGGTTTGAATTTTTGGCGGGTGATTTTTGTTTTGCTGTGTTGGCTGCAGTTTTCTTCTTTGTTGTTGTGTAGTTTTCAAATCAAAAAATATTTTAAGTTGGGATTATTGAGGCGCCTTTTCTAATATCCTCAATATTTTCCTTTTCCTTAGTATTGTAAGAAATCATAATATTCGTTGTAAGTTCAAGAATAAATGGTGGTTTTGTTCCTGTTGCAGTGAAAGGGATCTGAGCTAGCCTTCAGTATTGAATTCGGTTTCGGCTTCCACCTTTTTACCATGGGTAAGGTACCTATGCTTACCGGAAGGACTGATTTCAGAAGTTTATTTATATTCTTTTTTGTATTAGACCTATTTTACCTAATTTGTTCCTTACTTTCAGCTAATTTTGAAGCGCGTACTATCGAAGCGAAACACAAAGATTTGATCCATGATGTCGCCTACGACTTTTACGGCCAGCGAATGGCAACGTGCTCTAGTGACCAATTCGTAAAGGTAAAAGTTGGTAGGATAACATAAATTAGGTACCTAGTAGTACTGTACAGTAGGTATGCCATGCCTAGCAGTATACGACGAGTACTGAGCTTTCCAAAACAGTAGTTATAAAAAATCTGAAAGTACTTACCTCAAATAGATTTGGCATGAGTACAGGTTAGTATACCCAAAGAACTTATGCACCTACTTATACCACTGAAAAAACATTGGCTATAGCTTGTAGGTATAAATATATATATATATATATGTACCTACATATTAATGTAAATTATAGGTCTGGGATCAAGATGAAAAGGACGACTGGAAGCTGACATCTAACTGGAAAGCTCACAGTGGCTCTGTTTGGAAAGTGACGTGGGCCCATCCAGACTTCGGCCAGGTTTTAGCCACATGCTCATTTGACCGAACAGCTGCTGTTTGGGAAGAAATAGGTAGGCACCTGCTTCGATGACATTCTACTACTTTTTTGGGTGACTCCGTCATTATGTTTGTGCACTCACGTTTCCAGCAGAAATGATTACTGGCACTAGAAGCCAAACGCCAGAGCGCTGTACCACTGCTGGGTTTTATTTAACACACTTTCATTCTAGAACTGCTATTTTGAAGTGAACTTCGTGGCTGACGTGTATCTATATAGTTCCCAAAGCAAGCAATCAGTATACTTATTTTCGCTGTAGATTCAGCCATTCCATTCGAAAGTAACCTTACAAACGGTAGGTTTTGTTACCTGCCTAGATAGATGTTTTGATAAGTTGATAAGTTGTTTGCAAAGGAACCAGCGAAAGAGGCTCTATCTAGACTGGTATTTGATTAACTTGTGGTCGTTGCAGTGGGTGAGGGACCAGTCCCAGGAGAACGTATTGTGCGCCACTGGGTGCGGCGGACTAATCTTGTGGATTCGCGAACCTCCGTCACTGATGTCAAATTTGCGCCAAAGCAAATGGGACTTGTCCTGGCCACCTGCTCTGCGGATGGCATCATTCGAGTGTATGAAGCTCCCGATATGATGAACCTCAGCCAGTGGACGCTTCAGCATGAAGTCACCAATAAACTCAGCTGCTCTTGCATGACTTGGAACCCCAGCCTATCACGGTACGTTGGAAAATGTTCTGATTTGTTGGAACTGACTGATATTGTAGACCGATTTCTGTTCGACGGACATAACCTATAGTTTATTATGTTAAAAATAAAGATATTATTATGTGTAGTATCAGAACAAAATGATATCAGAAATTGACATCCAATGCCACCCATTCTGGTGCAATTATGTTTTACCTTCACTATGTGGTTTTTGTTTACTTTTCTTAGTAAGGCGACTATGGGTGCGTCCCACCATGCCCAGTTAAAATTAAACCGGAGATTTTGTCCTATGTTTACCATGTTAAATTTAAGTTTTGAGTTAAATTTAACATGGTAAATCTCCAGTTAAATTTTAACTGGGCATGGTGGGACGCACCCTAAGGGGACTGGTAGATATTTACTTGTTCTAAAATATAAGATGTATTTTCAACAAGAGAAACTCTATAGTTTCGTATGCCTATTATGATTGTTGTCACTATAAAACTTGTCAAAAATTAGTCGGTCGTAAAATCACAACCTATTACTTGAAGTAGTTTCTAAAGACGATAAATGTCCAGTGGTTTCCTCAGAAATGGACAATATATTCTGATGCCCCTTGTGTATTTAACCTTAAAATGCCATATTTCAGAGCAATAAAATGTCCCACAAATTTATCATTAAATAGCATAAAGGAGCAGCTCTGTCCCTAGTCTTAATTCCTGCCATGGTTTTTCGCCTATCCTAGGTTACACCCGCCCATGTTAGCTGTTGGAAGTGATGACGTCAACCGTTCCAATGGAGGGAAGGTGTTCATATATGAGTACAGTGAAGCCGGACGAAAGTGGACCAAGACAGAAACACTGGCATCCGTGCAAGATCCTGTCCATGACATTGCCTTCGCGCCCAATATGGGTCGCAGTTACCACCTTCTGGCCATAGCTACTAAGGAAGTTCGCGTATTCACAATAAGGTAAAATAAAGCAAGAAATGGGGTTGGACGTCTCTGTTGATAACAGCGAAGTACTCGAAATTTTAAACTCATCCAAGCAGTAATCGTCCGATCTGGAGACTGTCTGATAAGCAGTAGAATTATTTATTGGTTTTTGTTGGTAACGTTGATTGCTGGTAATTTTTGTTTGTTTGTTTGTTTCAGAGAAAATACGGGGGTTGGAGGCGCACGATATGATTTCGAGCCAGCTGCTCAGTTGGAAGATCACGGGTGCTCGGTGTGGCGAGTGTGCTGGAACGTGACGGGAACACTGCTCGCTTCCTCAGGAGACGATGGATGCGTACGCCTCTGGAAAGGTCAGTTTACTTTCTTGAATAGGCTAGGGTCGCTAGGGCAAGTTAGAATAAATTGTTGTAAGTAATAAGTCATTTATAAATTACATAAAAAATACTTTAGTACTACTGACGCCCCCTCCCCCCCCCCCCCCCCCCCACTTTTTGAGGAACTAATAAGTTATATATTCTGAAATATAATGTGTCTTTTTAACGTCATGAAGAAGCTGTGAGGCTGTAAAAATACATTCCTCCTCATTAATAATTTACCTCCTGAAATGAAATTTGTCTTTCAATAGCCAACTACAAGTCGGCTTGGAAATCAGTGGGAGTCTTGAAAGGAGATGGGACTATCCATGGTGACTCCGCGACAACGATGATGGCCCCGCCGGGATCGTCTCGCTACATCAAACTGGGCTCTATCAGCAGCATTGCCAACAGCCCGAGAATCTGACGGCCATTCCTGACATTACCTTCGCTTGTTGTGTTATCAGTTCAACAGTCAGTGGCAGTGGGTGTCAAATATGAGACAATATGAAACTGAGAACAGGATTTAGTGTGAAAATGGTGATCAAATTTGGACCTATGATGATAGATTATCAAATAAAACCAAGATAAGCATATTTACGTGCAGTCAGAAATAAGCTAATCCTTTGAGTGCGAAAACTTATTTTTTTTTTGTGCTAAGTCAGTAAAAATTATAATATGGAAATAAAATATGCGCCATTTATGCACAAGTAAAACGGTAGTTAGGTTTAGGTACCGATTGGCAGGTTTTCTTTAGAAGTCAGGTATCTAGGTACTTACGCGATTCCCCTTGAATAGATTGTAAGAGTATAAATTTCAGCCATTTGCGGTAGTTCCCTGATTCCAGATAACAACGACTGATAACTAAGACTATTCCATGAATTCACTCGGTTTGAAGAGGTTGACGACATTCAATGTCCACTGATCAGTTACTCCTTTCGTATAGTTGCGGATGAAGCGGTAGTTTAGGATAAAGATTTTTTCACGGAATTCTGGTAGGACTCCAATATTGATCGGAATAGGCTCACCGCGCTCTATCATTTCCTTATGTCCTCGCATTACGTGATGCACTACAGTAATTTCCACAAATCGTTGCTGCGGTGTACCTGCAATTTTTAAATAGTTGGTAAAGTTGAATTCGGGCCAGGAGGAATAGCAGGAATATTGGTGGAAAATCTAGTGAAGCAGTTACAATGAGCAAGAATGAAATCCGGCCCATTTAATTGTTATGGCCAGGAGGCTACCCCACGATCCAAAATATTTAGAAGAAATAGCATCTTTTGCCACAGCGGAGTGAATGAGGCAACAAAATTGAACGGAATATACTTTATTCTTTTATGATAAATCGAAACTTTATGTCTCGGTATTGAACTGTATACGTAACGTACCTGTGCTGCTTTTAGAATCGTCGAATAGAATCCCCAGTTCGTAAGGAAACGAAAAATAAATATCGTCCTTCTTAATTTCTATCTCATGGCGCTGGGTCGCATTAAGCAACGCTAAATTCTTCTTCACCTCAGCCAGACAGTCCGGTGTAAGCAGCCCGTCCAGCTCATCAAGTTTCCCTCCAGCAATGCGACTAGAGACAACCTCCGCTGCTAACCTTGCTCCTTCTACGAATTTCGTGAGACTAAAATCAGGGTCCAAGTACGGCCGGATAATAAGCCCAGTGTATATCCAGTTCTTTATAGTTTTTATAATACTTGGCCACACAATCGTTTGAAAATCCATAAGTTTCAACTTTTGTGGTTTTGAATCGTCAGAGAAGTAGCGCTGAAGTACAAAAGCATGGGTAGGGGGAATCTGCAGAACACATTTTTTCAGTTTGAACTTTTGGACACTCGCCGTATTTATCATGGGTTGTCCTAGCAGTGGCTTACAACACCACTGCTGCCATGCCACAGTATTTCCCAGTACTTTCCGTTGCAACCTACACATTCGGCGTGAAAAAGTCGCTAAAAATTTTAAATGTTCCATAATTAGGGTTGTAAACAACTTACGTAAATATAAACAAGCGTGGCAGGAAAAAGTGGCAATAGTACTTCCTGACACGTGATTGTGTACAAAATGTCTGCTAGCCGACTTTCGAGTGTGGCTCTAAATCATTTTTGTACAAAGGTTAGTAACATATTTGATTTATTTTTTTAAGTAGGTAAAGTAAGAACACTAGCGGTCGAACTATTTGGATGATTTATTTTTCAGACACGAACCTGGCCCCAAAGAGTATTCTCCGGCATTCAACCAACCGGCGATATTCATCTTGGAAACTACTTTGGTGCCATACAAAGATGGGTTGATCTTCAAAACTCAGGAGTGGACACCGTTTACAGTATTGTAGACCTTCACTCTATTACCCTTCCGCAAGTAAATATCCAGCTATAACTTGTAAGATTAAAGCGTAGGTCGGTTTAATGTTGCAGCGGTAAGTAGGCCCAGACATTTCCCAAATCTCCTTTTTCGCACTCGGGGAACTTTCAGAACCTTAGGTACTGGGGTGGAGTCAGGACACATGAGTTATGCAGATTAGGCCACTGCTCACTAAAGAGCAGCGTGTCTGTGTTGTAATTTAACCAACATTGTCACAACCACTTTAGAAAAACACTTGAAAAGAGCACCAAATAGTTCAAAAGGTAGTTTAGAAAAATTAAAAAACAGTCTGGAAAACACAGTAACTATGGAAGAGGGCATTTCCCTCGCCACTCATCACCTCAAGGGAGATGGGACTTGAGGTCGTGCCGTAAGGAAGGGCCCTCTCAATGGACCTCTATGTTTCGGTGCATCAGCTATCAACCCTAAGGCTATCTGTCTTGCACATATGAAGTGCATGCGCCACGGAAAAATAAAACTTTTATTTCTGTTTAGAAACCAGGGGTACTATGGCGAAACATTCAGACGTTGGCTGCAACTTTGTTAGCATGTGGTATCGACCCCCAACGAAGCATACTGTTTCAGCAGTCCACAGTAAGCCAGTCTTACTTTTCAGTCAAATCAGAAATACCTTACCTATAGGTACATAATGGAGGTATGTAGGTAGGTACTTCCCGATAGTAAATTCTCTGTGATTCCTAAGAAGCTACTTCCGTTCTCAAAACCCCTTGCCGTTATCGAGTGTATGATCACTCGGTGCTCGGTGCTTACCAGTTGCTTCGAGGACTGAAAGAAACCTCCTGGACTATCTTTCAGGTAACTCAGCATGCCGAGTTGAGTTGGATCCTTGGCACCATGGCTACGATGGCCCGTTTATCCCACCTTCCGCAATTTAAAGAGAAGTCCGAAGCACTAAAGGAAATACCATTAGGAATTTTTATTTACCCCGTGCTCCAGGCTGCCGATATTCTTTTATACAAGTGAGTCAGAATAGTTGACAACAACGAACGTTTGGAAATATATAAAACCCCCAAATCCTCGGTCCAGTACCATTCAACAAACTATGAAATAAACTAAGCCGAGTCCTCATTTTGATAAACGTCAATTTGGTGGTCGATCTAACCTTACATAACATTATAGCCAGCTAACTGAAACTATCATAATAAAAAAGCTAATAGCCCCAGTTGCCGTAGTCTCTCAAACAGAAGAAAATATGGCCGATTCATTTGGTTTCAGGGCAACTGATGTTCCAGTGGGGGAGGACCAGGCTCAACATTTGCAGATGGCGCAGCAACTCGTCAAGACCTTCAATCACCGTATGGGAGTTACATTTCCATCACCTCGCGCTCTTATACAAGGTGACTCACAGTAGGACGCGTCATGATATATAGCCCCATCATAAGCCCAACGGCCGACCTTGTTCAACTAGTACCTTTATGATAATATTTGAAGTTGATTTCTCATAGTATTAGTAGGTACAGTAACAAAGACCCGAAGTACAAGTGCCTGTTGAACGAGAGGTACCTACTGCTTTTACCTATCGTTGTCAGCGAGAAAATAGTGAACGTTTTACTTTCAGATAGTTACTCAAAACGCCTTCGTAGTCTTCGCGTCCCCACCAAGAAGATGTCAAAAAGCGAACCGGACCCCCGATCCAGAATCAATCTTCTAGACAGCCCAGATGACATTCTGGAGAAGCTAAAAAAAGCAGTCACTGATTGTCGTTCTGAGTATGTTTGAATATTGACTAACCGGCACAGAAGTGAGTCCGATCAGGTACTGGGTAGCAGCCCAGTGGTGCTCGAACCCACAGAACGTGTTCTCATAGTACAGAAATCTATACAGCATAAAGAAATAATAAAAGGTCGCAGTTCGAGGATTAGCTTGATGCAAAATAACTATAAAATGCTAACGATACTAAACTATGGGTAAATAATGTGAAAATGTATTTTTCAGAGTAACGTTTGAGCCAGATGAGAGACCCGGGGTGGCTAATTTAATCACGATTCATGCAATGCTAATGGGCAAAAGTGAGGAAGAAATAGTGGCGAGCGCATCCGGGTTGGACACAGGCCAGTACAAGCACATGGTGGCCGAGGTGGTGGTGGAGGGACTACGGCCAATCAGGGAGCGCGCCGCAGCGCTGCTAGCCGATCAAGACCATCTGGCCTCCGTGCTCCGTTTAGGCACCGATAGGGCAAGGCTCATAGCTGAGGAAAACCTTAGTGAGGTCAAGCAGAAGGTCGGATTATTAGAGCCGTTGATAGGAAGCTAGTAATAAATATTTTAGGAAGTCATTTAGTGCCCACAGTAAAACGCGAAGCTCTGAAGCTAATAGAAAAACTAATGCTACTCTACTTCGAGACAAAATGGGAACAGCAGGCATCCGAAAGGCATGAAGTTAAATATTATAATTAAAATGAAATCACAGTCACAGTAGGTACCAGACGTAGGTACTTCGAGTTAACGACGCTCTTGCTCTTTTATCTGATCAGTCATATTGATGACTATTTTACCCCGCGCGTGCCCAGCCTGAAGTTTAGCAAAAGCTTTTGGCACGTCCGCAAAATCAAAAACCGTATCCAAACAAGGGTTCAGCTGGAAAGAAAAAATGGGATACATAAATTTTTTATTTACCGGTAGGTAGGTTTATACGGATTGTAAGCGTATCGATACTCCATTTTTATCGTACGATAATGTTTGTTCTCCATGAAAGCTAAACACAGTGTGCTATTCGCAGCAATGATCGACAGATTTTTGTCAATAAAAAATTGATCCAAAATTACGCGATCTCACAATATAGCCAGTTAAGGTGGAATACACGTATTTGGTTCGCAATGCTACGTACTTCAAGCCCTACTCCGAAGTTACAGGGCGAGTGAAAAGTGTTTATTGGGGGATGTAAACCTGAGACTCTTTGTCGTGAGGTAGTGTTGTATTTTTGCATGAAATGGAGTAATAAGCCCACAGGAGCGGTTTTAAACAGTCAACTACCAGTCCACATGTTTTTTTGACAGATCGCGAAAACACAACACTACCTCACGCGAAATATTTTTTTGTAACGTTTCGGACTAAGACAGTATGATTTTATTGTCACATTTAGTAGAAAAGCTTGATAAATGTTTGTAATATTTACCGCCGCCATGTTACATGTTGACAATTTTTATTTCACTTACGGAAGTGGGTAATTTCAACAGCATTTCTCTACTTTTTCTCCTGTAAAAGCTAAACATAGTGTCCTACTTTCACTCGTTGGTTTCGCGTTCGAATAGCACACTATGTTTAGCTTTTAGAGTAGACACAACCATTACGAGATTGCAATTACCAGTCTCCGGCTGTACTAAAATGTAAACATTAGTTTTGTCGAATATTTACTTTCGCACAGTGGTTTTGGTGGAGTTCGTCGAGAATGTATGGTGGCCCTTAATTCTCGACGTTAAAAAGACAGTCCAGCAGTGTCCTCAAATAATGGACGGAAAAAACGTAAACAAATAGTAGACGTATAGGTACTTTGTCTTAATGACAATTTTCTATGGAAACTGTTGGATATTTATTGGTTAAAAAAAAGTCTTATGAAACTAGTTGTTGTACCAACAGCCTTTTGTCAATTGGCCTTGTTGCGCCTGCTTTTGTCATATTAATTCAACTCTTACCTTGCCTTGCTTAACAAGAGTTGTTATGTCTCGAAGGGCTGGAGGGAGGGGCATAAAGAAGGCCCATCGTACGGGCGCCAGACGAGGTAGCAAGCCGGGCTGCAGGTTAGCCTGAACTAAAGAAGCTAAGCTGCTAAGAGCGCCTCCCACCAACCCCTTGCCGTCCGTTTCCCGCAGTAAGGGCGACTTAAGTGTGATGAACTTGGAAAGGGGATTCTCAGACAGATGCTGCAGGTACTCCTTGCTCCCTTCAGTGCCAAGACCCGCACAATCGAAGATTATGTCAAACCTAGAATTAAAGTTCACTGTACGATGTAAAGGTTCACGATGAAGTCAACAGACTTTCAATATACGAGATATCTAAGTAAGATAAAATGTAATAGTGGCGTACGGTTTTTTTCTCATAGAAGCTTCTACTTTTTAAAGCGTAATTCATTTAAAACTGTCCCGGCCAGAAAGGAAATGAATAACTTAAATTATTCAGTTCCATTTAATTACTTTGGAAATAGGGCTGTATAATAAGAATAAGTAATCAGAATTTGCACATACTTGCCAGCTTCTGCCAGACGTTGCTGGAAGTCGGGTTGTGTGTAGTCGATGGCACACGGAACCCCTAGCGCTTGCAACAGGGGCACGGCGTCAGGTCCGCACGTGGCGGTGACCCGTGCACCCCACGCTGCCAGCAGCTGCACGGCTGAGGTGCCGACCCCTCCTGCGCCTCCCAACACCAGCACCTTTCTACCCGAACTTCCCAGAACAGCTAATCCTCCTAAATAAAAGGAAATTTGGAATGCCTACCCAACTCCGCAATGTTGAGACAAGGCAACATTAGCAAACTTTTTGTCAGACAATTCCAATACTTTCGTTCTGATTCGAATTCAGTTTTTGGTTTTAAAACCAGTTCAAAACCTATTTTCTATCTTCCAGTTTGTCAAATGAGCGTCTGATGTCCCACATACTTCGTCCAAGAAGGAGTCCCTAATATACAGTTCTCATTGACTCAAAATATGATTCGTTAACTAACTAATCGCAATTTTGGATGGGTGAGGTCCCTACAAAGCGAGCCAAAATGTTTGAGTACCAAGAGGAATCACAGAGTTCTGCATTACCTGTTACCTGTAGAGAGGACCAAGCAGTCATTGCAGCATACACCATGGAGCCAGCCTCATTCATGGTTAGATTTTCAGGCTTCTTCGCGACCTAGAATACCCATATAGTAAGAGCAACTGGTGATGGACACAGCTAGGATGAGCCGATATAGTGAGATGCAGTCTGGCTAAACTTAAGTAATATGGCGGAAATCCTGAGAGGGCCCTTTACGACCACTAAGTCCATCAATAACACCTACATAGTCTAGTACTTACTTTTACACATTTTAGTATCTGCAATAGTAGGTAAGTACTTACACATGTGCTGGGGGCCACAACCATTGTTGCATGAGTTCCTTGCAAGTGAGGAGAGACGACTCCCCAAACTTCATCCCCCACGCTGAGGCCATCAACGCGCTGTCCTTTGACGATTACTGTGCCAGCAAAATCCCTTCCCAAGATAACAGGGAACTCGTTTACAGGGTTCTTTGTGCAGGCTTCAGCCTGACGAAAGACGTTTAGGACTGAAGCACCATAACCTCCTGAAATAAGCGTAGCCGCCAGTTTGAGAGGAAAAAATCATTAAAAATATTTCAAAGTGAGAATTGAAAAAATTACAGGGAAGGCAGTCCAAGGGTAAAAAAATATTTATTTCAAATGTATATGTTTTATGGAAAGTCGTCTGGAGCGATGAATAAGGTAGACAAGTCGGTTGAAATCATGGAAAAGGATGCAAGAGCAAAATAATCTACTGAAGGTCCCCGTCCATCCAGCCGCCACGCGCCACCGTTTCTGACAACAGGCTGTTTACTGGAGAGAGTATCATTGGGAGCTTGGCCGTGCGACCGCTAATAGGTACGTAGATACTGGTGCACCGCGTTCCTTATCCTACTCCTACTCCATGCTTTTTAAAACGGCGGAGCGGGGAGACTGGATGGATCTTTAGCGCGTGCGACGAGCGACGGCGTCACAAAAATAGGTGTGAGCAGTGACTGGTTTAACTGATACCTAGGTAATATTATTAAGTGTTTGTAGTTTTTTAACCCAAGAAATTTAATTTTTATTTTTAATCAGATTATTTTTACCTGTCATCGCTACGTCCAACGGGTTTACTGAGGCAGCACTGACTTTAACTAGAACCTGGTCAGGTTTCGTCAGTACTGGAGTTTGTACGGAGGCTCGCTGAAGTTCTTCGAGACCCCCATAACTATGTATTTGCCAAGCTTCACAATCTGCACCGAGAGGGGGCGTACTCGATGATCGCCAGCTAGAAAGTCAATAAAATTATTTTTATCCTTATACCACCAGAAGTTGTTGGTTTGATGTTGTTGTTGAATACCTACTTGATAGTGCGGGCGCTATAATTAGATCAACAGCACTATCTTTGTTTTTTTATAATTTTTCCTTCTTAACATTTTCCTATACTTCTGATTATCTTTTTTCCTTTAAATAGTTTGAATGTTACAATAGTAGTTGAGTAGCTTGAGCTTGAGGTCTGTCACCGATGTCCATTGCGCATAAAGTTGAAATCGACGATTCTCTAGGTAAATAAATTTTTTGCTTACCTTGAGACGGATAGGAGCCTAATCCCTTCTCTTCTAGTTTGCTGTAGTGAAGAGTACCTAAGAAATCCTTGGAGAGTCTGCATTTTTTTTCGTTTTTCTAATGCTTATTGACCCAAAGACATTTTTGGCAGACTTGTTGTTTATTATTGACTTGTGTACATTTCGTCTGCTAATCCTTTGGCTTTTCACTTGGCACAACTCACTTTTCCTTTGTGGCGCGTTTTTTTTGCCGAGCAGGAAAGTTAGCAAGAACAATTTTATTTCATTTAACATTGCACATAACATTGTATGTAGGTATAGTAAGTAATATAATTTGTGAAAACAATGCCTAATTAACGAAAATTTGTTTATAAGTAAATATTCTTATCGTGCTACAATCCAAGAATCATTTATTTATAAAATTTTATTTATTTATAAACAAACGATTCTTGCTACAATCATGCACTTCACTGCCTATCTTTAGGTTAAGTAAAAATATTTTTTTTCGTAGTACAAATTTCATTCAAAACCTTCATAGGTTGTGACGACCTTCATACCTTCATCTATACTTACTGATTCTGTAGGTTTATTGGGGCGTTGGCATCTCCCTATCTTCTTATCAGCTCTTCTAGGAATTACTGACGGATGTATGACGCCTCTCTTTTATCGTGGCTGAGGAAGATGTAGACTAAAACTGTAGCAGAGGTATGTGTACGATCGACGAGTGAGAAACCAAAAGGGATTGCCTATACTATATCACTCAAGTAGCCATCAATACCTCTATTGTGAGCTCATCAGTCATCTCACGCCATATCTGATACGATAAGGTACCTATACTGATTGGGATAAAATTGCCTTATCTGACCCGCTAGCCGCATTTCCCTCATCTAAACAGAATCCGTCCGCAACTCACGGGTAAGAAAGCTAGGTATGCTTTTAGATAAATAGATAGGTAGGTGTACCTACGTAGATACCTATTTATACGGACCCTATACTATTAAAGTAGGGAGGTATAATAGTAATATTTTATCGTATTGTAAACCTTACCAGTCTTGCCACTTGAGTTATTGGGCAACAGCGCAGTGTAGGTACCTAGGTAGGTTATTTTAATCGTTCAATAGGATTCCGGCTGAGCTGTAACAAAATCGGGAACGCAAAGCGCAGTTTTTCAGGGAAGTTATGTATCTACCCTACCCACTGATTCACTTGCATTTAGGTACGTATAATATCTGGCCCAGAGATGTCCGTACCTATACCTGCCGTATTTTCCTGTTTGACTGCCTAAATAACCTATTTTACTTTCTATTGAAATACATAATAGATACCTACGAAATAGATAAGTATGAAACTGAAAATAGTGCTCAATAGGTGCTTAAGTACCTAGGTATTTACTTTTTTTTATTCAACAGGATAGAAACATGGCTTTAAGAATTACGCACCCAGTCGCCATCCTCAACATAGTGGAGTTGGTAAGTGAGAAAAAAATCACTAAGTATCGCAGACTATACAATCCAGTATTATACCTACTAGCGGTAGAGTGGCGTAAGGATAATTCTGCGATCAAAGATGAAAGCAAAAACCAGTGATCATGCATCTCCCAGTACTCAGGTTATCCCAGTTCTCGAACACACGATTTACAGTCACGCAGAGGTTTTACGAGGGAATCCTTCATGGGTGAGAGTTTTGTCACAACCATTCGTTAGTTAGGTACATACCGAAGTCTCAGATTAAACTATAAATTTCACGTATCTCCCTCTCGGCACATTTCTAATAGATAATTTACAACATTGCAGGTACTGTCGATAATTATCGTGGGTCTTATAGCCAATCTGGGATGTTTAGCATGCAGTGGTAATGTTTACAAGAGCCAGTTCGTTGACGCCATTGTCTTCGGGTATCTAATCGTCAATATCCTGGTCACTACCGCTGTCTTTATTCCTGGAAACTTCGATAAAACTCTGGTTTGTTAATTAAATTATGAACCTTCAGATACAATCATGTACCCAGGTAGGTTAAGTAGGAACATGTAGGTAGGAACCTAACATGCGAACATCTAGCTAGGGATTATTGCTCGTAGGTACAACACCTAACATAGCTGCAACGTTTTCGCCAAAGTCTCAAAAATATACCGCCTGTATTGTACGTAAGAACCTATTACCAAGGTTACGGTAGGTAAACGATACTAGTCTATTGTGATCCCAAATTGCCTGTTATTGCAGAGACTAACAATCACAGGCTCTGGAAGCGGCTTATACTCCTTTACAGCTTGGCTTTTGTCGGAAGATGCTTCCCAGTTACATGAGACAAGAAAAGATGACTATATGAGATTCATGGTAGCTGGAGGTGTGGCTTTATGTGTCGTGATTGTCTTTGGACTGGATTTTGTTTATGTTGCTAAGTACCATCATACAGACGAAGAAGAGGAAGAAGAGAGTGAAGAGCATTTTCCAGTCGAATGACTCCAGACAGGACAGTTTTCAGTATCCAGTATGTTTCCTTGCTGCGTTTGTTCCTTTTTAAATTATTCTTGGCATCTGTACAAGCGATAAGGTAGGTACTTCTGGTGCTTGCCTCGGGGTGGCTAGGTTACAAGCCGGAAAGACCGGCTATTTTTTCAAATCCTCCCCTCCCCCCTCAAATAATCAGGAATTTGATGTACCTACTTGTGCATCATCAGCTCCCCACCCCCAAGTTATCTGGCAGAGTAGCTTTAGTATTTTTAATGGGACTCGGTGTTGCTAAGTTTTCTGAGAGGAGTTTGAGTTTGTACCTAACGGAATCTTTCCTTAAAACCCAACCTACTTCTCGTTCCTACTTTACAAATAATTAATTGCAACAACTCATTCATAATAATTAATCAATTTCAGCGCCTCCTGGCGAGTGGCTGTGGAAGCATTCTGTGGCTGGCAGCAGCGGCACTATTGCTGGAAGCTGCGGACACTGGGTTGTGTTCTTCCACCTGGTGGGGGGACTCCTATGACCGCTCAGTGGCAGCGGGAGTGCTCGGACTTGCTGCCTGCATTGCTCATGCTGTCGACTCCTACTTCGTCTTTAGACATTTGGAAGAGTGAACCTCCCACTATTTTCCTTCTTGTGTTCCACTTCATCAGAGATTTGAGATTTCCCCACACATTTCCTACTATTTATTCTAATTATTGTTTTTTTTTTCTTCTTTTGAATGAGTAGTACCTGTACTCATGCCACATTCTGCAAATTAGCTTTAGCGACATAAAAATATATCATATTACCTCATTTGTAGGTATAAACTATAGTCGTGGGAGTTATTTCACCTACCTAATAAGTAAATTCTACGCGTTCAAGAACATAGTGAAGATAACAATATTATTAAAAGCCCCAAAATTATCAAGATGCCCGATTTTAAAAACCCCGTTTCGATTCTTCGTATCTCTCAGTTTGTAAGTACACAGCTACCAATACTCTCTCTCGTATTTAATTTTAATGTAGGTAGGTAATTCAGCGAAGAGATGAAACGAAAAATTGTCCAATTGGTCTTGTCAGTGCTTGCCATTGGTGTTACTGCTCCACTACTTCATGGTAAATGGCCAACAAATGTAGTGAAAAGACCACAAGAAAATGCGTTTCCCAAAGTCACAGGTAAGAAAGTTTAACCACGCCTCTGAAAACTCCAAAAAATGAAACTGTAATTGAGTAAGTAAAGAATGTTTTCACAAAGGATTTTAGGGGGAAGTTCTCCCATTGCATTAAAATCTTCCAATAATTTCTACATTTTTTTCTGATGTAATTTGCAGATTGTTGCAATCCTGGTTGTGGGACTAGCAACAACAGATTTCTGTACAGTCGGTACGGGGGACTGGAGTCAATTCATGGATGGGACCACCATTGGATTCTTGATAATCAGCACATTTACATTTATTGGAGTATTTCTGGATGAAAATTTCGGCGAGCGTGTGGTACATATGAATAAAATTTGGTTACCAGGCGAACTCTTCCTTAAAAAATAATCTACACCTACGTCGGCTGTGCCAACAGAAAGTTTTTCTTTTTTTATGGATCATAGCAGGACTAGGTTTATAATAGGTAGGAGTATAAGAAGTGAAATGAAAAAATTAGTCCAAAGGACATTCATTTGCGATACCTGTAATTCCCGAACTTGTTCTTTTCCAAAGTTAGAAATTAGGCAATATCAAAAAACAAAATAGTTCCAAGGACTTACAGGAGGAACCAGGAGGAGGAGTTTAGCTACACACGGGAATTTTAGGCACAAGTGCAATAGGTAGAAATTTTGACTGTCTATTTCTGATGAAGGCTCCCATTAGGATGCACTATAAAGAATAAGGGAAATGTTTCAGGGCATGTGCATAGCAGGAGTGGCAGCCATAATGTACTTAGCCGTGGCTGGTTTGCTCATCAAGGCTGGGGTGCACGAGGAGTGCTCTGAGACCCGCAGCATCGCTGGCGGCTCCTTCGCACTCATCAATGCTCTCGCCTACATCGCCGAGCTATTTCTCACAATTGGAGATGCTTCATTTATTTAAATTTGGATTTATACCGTTAAACTAGTAGTTGTTTTTCTTAAATTTCAAACCAAATATGATAAAGAAATGACCCACATAACGAGATGCACGGGTTGAAATTGCGACTCCGTAAACCAATTTTTAATATATCAAACGAATACAAAGAACATTTTCTCTGAGCAAGAATTTTTAAGTTTTTTTTAGGGTCAGGGGTTGGTTGAACTAATGAACAAATGAAGAGAGTTAGTATTCCTCCATCTAAGGTTCCTTGAAGTTTCGCAATTACTAAAAATTAGTTGTATGTTTTATTGATAGGGGTAGTTTTCGCTATTTAGGTATTGTATGTCTTTCCAACGTCAGAAGCCGGTTAATTACGTTATAATCTTTCGATCAAGTAATTTTTGACAAATTTTTTTAGTGACAAAATCACTTGAAACACAACATAATAGTGTCTGACGTTAAAAAGACATAATTAATGGAACAAATCAACATCAGTTTTCTCAGGAAAAGGACAGTAAAAATGTCAACAAACAGGACTGCATCGACAGATTTAAAACGAGTAAATAAAGACTATATAAAAATGAAACACTTAGAAACTTATCAATTAATCTGCATCATCCATAGGGTATCGAGTTCGTCCTGTGGCAAATCGTACTAATTCAGAAAGTACCTTTTTTCCAGTATTGGGTGGGCTACACTTTCGTAACTCTATTTCTTCATATACGTTGTTCACACAGAAGGCACTTCTTCAACATTTAGGTTCCACAGAGCTGAAGAGCAATCAAACAGGAGCAGGCTGCAGAAAAAATGGAAAATTTCCATTAAAGTATTGCTGACAAAATCTAACTTTCGGCATAAACGTTAGTCGTTCGTTAGCCCTTCTCCTAGAAAAATAACGAAAAAGTAAATTCCTCTAGTTTCAATATGTTAAACAGATCTTCGTGTACCTTTTGTAAATATTATTTGTCTAGCTTACCGCTTTCAGAGATTTCAGAGAAGAGCACAGACTTCTTGCCAGTTTGCTTTCGATCTGGTCCACAATGGTACGAACGGTACCAGTCCGCTTCTCCATGGCCTTTTTCAAGGTGGAAGCTTTTACGATCTGGCCCGGGACAGGTTGGTCATGGGAGTAAAACTTTCTGACTGCATCATAAGAACCATCCTGGTCGTCGCCTATTATTGCCACCACAACCTGCAATAGTAACGTTGCCATCGTTACAATAAACTTGGAGATAATCAGGTCCCCACGCAAGTGAGGTCGCGTTCCATATACTGAGCCCGATAGCCTGGGCCGCACCCCTCACTCAATGCATTACGAATGAACACTTCAGTCTACAAAAATGTACTAGGACCATGACTCATGATTAGTGCTCGTTGCGAACTAACCTGAGTTTCAGGCCTGATCTGGCTTTGCAGGGCCCTTATGAAAGCTTCACAGCCTTCATCGGGCAGCTCAACAAAGGATGGCTTTCCGATGCAGATCCGGTAAACTTCACCGACGCAAAACATGCCTTCAGCTAAGTAGGAGGCCAGGTCACCATCTACAAATCAATCACATTCCATCAAATTTTCAGTTTAAAAATAATCTTTCTTTCGAAGTTCTTTGCATGTAGCTCTCACATTCACAGCATTTTCTCCCTTCAAGATTCACATTTAAACGATTCGTATAAGACAGGGTTTATGTCATAGCAGTAGTTCCGTCCTATTGCAGAGGAAATTTTTTTCTCACCCTTTCACCTTCAGTGACAAGAAAGAAAGTAAAAAACAACGGAGATTCAGTAGTACCTACAGTTTTTTGGCTGGTGGGACTGGCGCATTCTGAAAATGCAACAAGTCAAAATATGAACTAAAAATAAGGGACAATGTAAATACCATTTCGGCGGAAAATAAGCAGCCAGCTCAGGATATTTTCCCTGGGCTTTTCCATGACGTAATCCACGAGATTCGCTGGTAACGAGAGGCCCCACTCCCCGACCACATCTGTGACAGTCTCAGTTGCTGGAAAATACAAAACATAATAGGTACGTAAGCTTCCCATCAGTCACGTTAATTGTTTCTCAGTATCAACAGATACGCTTTTCTGCTGCCAACACCAGCTCCTTACCCCCGACCAATTTCGCATATGGTCGGGGAAGGAAGGACTGAAATATGATTTTGTCTTTTTAACGGCCGGAGTTAACAGGCTGTTAACTGTTGATGATTTTACGCTCGGTTGATTTCACACAAAATGTTTTGTTGACAAAAATCACCCGATCGTAAAGTCACCACACAGCCTGTTAATTTCGGCCGTTAAAGACATATTATATTTCAGAACATACGAAGAACACTTGCGGCAGATTCACTAAAAGCGCTTAGCACTTTATAATTATATAAACTGAAGAATGTACAGTGCTGCACTGCCATAAATTATCCATAAATAAAGCATGTAAATAAAACACTAGACTCACTACAGTGTAGACTTAGAGTAATCCAGGGCCCTGCGCTGTCTTACAGGCACCCGTGCAGTAAACAGAAAACGCTACCAATTAGTACCTACTCACCAGGCCATATCTTGAGAGCGTGCTTAGGCAGAATTTTCGGAGTCGCTTTTATAAGCTCCTTCACACGCGCTCGAATGAGCGTCCCAACAAGCTGCGTAAGTTGATCGACTGGCAATTTCCGTTTGAACGTAACGGTCACCTCGACTGGAGACTCGCCAACCGGATGGCAATCTAATTTCATCTCGTCGGAAGGCAGCCGCTCAGTCAAAAACATGATATCAGGGCACTCACCACAGAAGATAGCTAAAATAAATCTTTTGTTTTTTGACTGCTACATCATACATTAACGAGGTTCCAGAAGAGTCACTATATTAGAATGGGTGGACTGGGTGGATAGGAACGGTCCTTCATAAGTCTACAACTCTGACACATTATTAAAATTAGTTACTTTTTGTTTTAAATAAACTATAAATTATTGTAAAAAATCTTCAGTCGCGAGTTTCTTTTATTTAAAATGAAAGGGAAAACAATGGGAAGAAATAGCTTTAAAAAAATCATAGGTTTCAAATTGGGAAATTCAGAATCATTTTCGGAGGAAAATGTTGCACTGTATTAATTTGTTGCCAGAAACTAAGAGTAATTTTTGAAAACTTATTATCACGAAGTGGAGGACTCTGAAATACCTACCTATAGGTATTTGTAAATGACTTTCAAGTAATATTCAAGTAGGTAATAAACACTTTCACCCTCACAGAAATACTTACCCCTTTTGATAGGCAGGTTTTTCTCTAGTATGGTGCACCTCTGTTTAGCATCTTTAACTTGAGGGTCAAGTTTAACCAAGTAGAGGAACAAGCCCATGTCTTGTGGTAAAATCAGCCGAAATTCACTTCTTGCAGGTTGGCATGACCCTTGGTATGGCCTCCGGTTTCCCTGACGCCAGTTATTTCCGGGATGTGGACGCCGAGCACCGGTGGTTTTAGAACTAGCTGGGCTCTTATGAGGAAACTTAACTGATTTGGTTGCGGCTGTTTCAGACGCTTTCGGTTCTAGTTCCATATTCGCGACTGGTGATAGTGGTGATGCTTTAGCATTATTCGAAAGATCAGGCAAACTAGCAGCTGGCAGTGGTTTTGGATATCTCCCACCTGAGTTTCTTGGAGATGTGCCAAGGTTCTGGTCAGAATGCCCCAAGCGGGGTGGGACCAGCTCCTTTTCTGGCTTATTACTGGTGTTGGGTGGGACGATTCCTTCATTGGACTTAGGGTGACTGTGTGCAGATGATCCTGAACTACTGTTTCTGTAGTGCTTCGGTGCTTTGTCTCGTTTTCTTTGGCAGTGATCCTGTGGTGGCCCAAGCCGCGGCGACTCGCTTACACAGAGTTTCTGCATTTCATCATTTAACAAGGAGTCGGATGATTTTTGAGAGGAACTGAAATTTAAATCCAGTAAAATAATACTAAACATTGTGCCTCTGAGTGGCCGAGCGGTCAAGGGGTCCGCTTTGTCTCATGAGAGGTCCGGGTTCGAATCCCGGCTTCGGCCAAAAAATCCAACAAACCAAATCATCGGCGCATATGTTCTCTGAACGTCGCGCGTTAAAATAAAACACAACATACCTATACCTATCGGCAACTCAAACAACTCCCGCGGAGCTGTCATTTCTCATTTCTAAGCCTACTTTATACTATTATATTTCGTCAATCGGAAGTTTTATAAGAATTTTTGCAACTTACAATTTTGGCTGTTCACCAGTGGGCTGTTGGCCCTGGATGATACCCGGCGACATGTTTGATCCAGATCCACTGCTCTTCGTTTGATCACTAGCTGAGGCAGATTTTTCTATAACACAATATTTAACATTAAAAAGATGAAAAAAGTACACCACAAAAAAAAACACGAATCCAATGCGACGTTGACCTGGCGGAAATTTTACAATGAATGGACGAGAGTATTGGTCTCAATGATAGACGACAGAGAAGGTATCTGTATCTACCTAGATCTTTAAAAGTTCTTTGATCAGCACTAAGTCAAGTAGTCGAGAGAGTTGCCCACTGCCCAACAAGTCTATGGATTTAAATAGCGAGATACAGTCTCCAGACCATTGTACAATAGTACCTAATATACGAGTACCTACGTATCTCATCTTAACACGTACCTAATAAGTACATAAAGCTTGTTCCTCCAATATAGCGGCCGGCGCGGAGTTGCACCATCAACCGAGAGGAAACCTTAAACTGGAGGGGTCGAACTTACCGCTGGTGTTAGAACTGCGAATCCCTCCAGGATTATTCTGCGTATTTGTGAGTAAAGTCGTAATTTTGATAAGTTTTTCCTGGTAAGACTGACTCTGCATTTCGTCAGCAATCAAGTCTTCTTCGCTGCAAGCTTCTAACTTCAAATCCGCAATCTTCTGGTCAAGAGTATAGAGCTCTGATCCTTTCACCTGTAGGTAGCCAACTTTAACGGCAAAATCCTCCGTAGCATTTGCGTTGTAAGCAGTGTAAGCATCATCAAGTGTGCGAGTTATAATGCCTCTTAGCACAACACGCTTCTTTTCACACAATTTGAGATCCATTTTCCTAATGGTAATGTACCTAATTTTCACTTTCAACTTTTATCAAAGAAGTGCAACCATGTATTGTCCACTATTTGTGAAATCTCACACGAACAAACATTGACATTACCGACATCAACATCAACAAAAGTACAAAACCAATGGTCATATGGTAGTCATATGGTCAAAGGTAAAGTTGCACGTGGGTCTGTAGTTCATTGTGATTGGTGACTTTTTCAAAGGAAAATTTCCCGCGAAAATATTCAAAACAAATTTTATACACCCCACTTTATTATATTATCTCCGCAGTCCACCCCAACTACGAGGTACAAGGTAATTGTAATTGAATACACAAATTGCATTCCACTAAAAACCTGACTTATTTCGGAAGATATGGGGGTATCAGCTATAAATCTTGCTGGGCCATTCCAAACCTGAGTTCGTAAAGCACATCCTAGATAGGGATAGGGTAAAACTGGTAGGTAACATGGTTGTACCCACCAGCTTCAGCTTTTAAGGACATGTGCCAGCGGCCCGTACGCATATTCATAGGAATCACCATATAGAAATAACAGTCTCCAAGCCGACTCTCGAGCAAGTACGGACCTTTTCGTAAGCCTGAGCCCTGAGCCTCTTAACTTAATGCGGATTTAAATGACGTAAATTCCAACAGGTGAGGATGGGCAAATAGAAGAGTTTGGTGGTAGGTACAAAAGCGGTAATGCAACAAGATCTGTACTTTTCAGCAATTATTATTATTAAGAACCCTTTGTAGCGGCCTTCGCACAACCGCAGTTCCGAGAAGACTTCATAGAACCCTTTGCAACGCCGAAATGGACTTCTATCGACAGTCATTTCGAGCAGACTGTGGGTTTTTTGAATTATGCGTCGCAGTCGGCACCGCCTTCTCACTGTCCTTCTTGTATTGAATGTACCTGAGGATTTGCTCGGGTTGTAGCAAGTCTTGGTTCACATTAAACTGCTGAAAAGGTCGCATCTTCACTCCCTCTTCCCACCACCACATCCGCAAATTATTCAAGCTCCAGCTGCGAACAAACCATGTGTGTAAGTACACAAATTTGTGACAGCAGTTGCTAATAATTAAATGCACATTTTCTTATCTGGGCAATGATCGACGGACTCCATTGCTTCCAGAAAACACACCTAGGGTGCGTCCCACCATGCCCAGTTAAAATTAAACTGGAGGTTTACCATGTTAAATTTAACTCAAAAGTTAAATTTAACATGGTAAACATAGGACCAAATCTCCAGTTTAATTTTAACTGGGCATGGTGGGACGCACCCTTAGGTATCTGTTACCATTTTTGGGTGGGGCCAACTAACTTAACCGTAGAGATACACGAATCGTTCCGATCAGGAAATCTGGATTGGGATCGAACCAGTATGAGCTAGCTCTCAGTGTTGCTCTAAATAAGAGTCTAAAGAAAACCATCTACAAGCCACAGCTATCGGCAAGAGGTCCTAACTCGCGCCCCAAATCGTAGAACAGGTTGGAGGTAGGTACGTACTCAAAGTCAGCGACGGAGTCTTTAGGTTGCTCAAATGCTTTTAAATTTTTCTCATAGTTGAAGAAATATTCTCTCTGAGCTGTCTTACTGAAGCAACGCCACCACGGACCTGAAACATTCGTTATAAGACATGCAAGGAAATGTTCCTACAATATGAAACTCACAACAAGTAAGAAAATTCAACATACACGTATAGTTGATGAAGAGGCAACAGTTAGGCTACATAGGTATCTCATTCAATTTCTTTACGGAAGATATTATGAACAGAGCTTTGCCAATACTATTCGAAACCGCCACAACAGCTCATTATCCGTTTTTCCTGTCTCCTACCTTTGGTTCGAGACATGCAGAGGAGACCATAAGGTTTCAGGAACTTGGAAGAGCTAAGACCCTGTCCGAGCCCGAGGCAGGGCACACCAGTTTTATGCTCCCTGCACTCAAGCCGCGAGCAGATGACATCGAGATCAGCCAGGGGTACAAAAGGCTTAGCAACGACTGGGTTCCCACTACGGCGAATCGCTTTTGCAAACGTCTTGCACAGCGCAAGCCTGCAATCATGAATTACATCATCAATCATCATCTGGCTCCAGATAACACGGAAACTTTGAGTCGTAACAACGTGTCTGTACTAAACTCAAATCTCGCCTACTCTCAGCCTGTAGATTGTAGCAGTAGAGTAGGGTAAAGTAAAAGCGAATACTTGCCGTTCGGGGCTGATATTTTAGGATTTAAATTTTAGTTTCGTCTTTTTTTTTTAATAATATACTGTAGGAGAAACTTCTGAATGAAAAAAAAGAAAGAGCTGCAATAGTTTCAACAAACACCGCCTTACACAGGATGTGTGAACGTTTTGCGTCGACAAAACAATAGCAGCTAATACCGTAATGCATGTGATTTTAGAAGTAATGACAGTAAATATCGTAGTGGCAGAAATAGCCGCCAGCACAGAAACGAAAGTAAGACACCCAACCTGGTCTCCAGCGGCTCTCGACGAATATCTTCGTCTCCCAGCCACGCAGCGTCCAGAATATGCAGAACCCAGACTCTTGTCTGGTTACCGCGGCCACCCTCGAACTCCTGGATCATTTCACCCAACAGCAGAGTACGCCTGGGAAGCTCCACTGCCGCCGGTAAATGCTCCCACCGCTCTCGTCCCACGTATCTAAAAAACAGTGTAGAAATAAAATAGAGTTGTAAGGCACAGCATTGGCATTGTTTGCTAGCAACAAAGTAAAAAAAAACTGTAGGTACATTGCTAAGGTACATAGATAATTATGTCTTTTTTAATATAACGAAAGAAACTAGTTCACGATATTGAGATGTAACAATTGATTGATGTACCTGTGTCAATTAATTTTTGGCCAATAGCGATTCAATTGTTACGTGACAACAATATGAACTTAAAATTAGGAAATATGCAGAAGTGACAAAACAAAAATAGTACCTGTACACGTTCGATCCCCCCATCCCGACGAAGAAAGTAGGTTGCCGAACATCATCGTCGCTTTTGCTACCAATCACACAACACATCCAGTCCCTCACTTCTTGAAGTTGCTTTTGCAGCAATGAAGACGTCAGTTCTCTCAGATTTAGCTTCTCTGCAAAGATTTACAAAATAACCAAGAGAAACTCTGTTGAAAACTGGGATTCCAACCACGAATCTGTTCTGCAATGGTGTATTAACCCAAGTGATGACCTGAAAAGTGAAAGTTTGAACGACTCACCAACAGGCCTACCGAGGAGCTCATTGGCGAGAGTCTGGGGGATGACCGCAGGTGGCGCAGCGCGCGTCCTGTCGGGGATCTTGTACAGGCTCAGACACTCCCTGCGCAACTCGTACTGCTTAGACTCATGCAGAGAAGGATCTTCGCAAAACGCAGCGATTTTCAGCAGCTGAACTACCTGTCGCTCGCCCAAACTACAAAAACCACAGAAGAACAGCATAAAACACTTGGAAGCGTATCTCACTTTACTGCGCACTAAATCTGAACACTTTGCTCCGGCCATTAGAGAGAGTTTTGCAGAAGTTCGAGGATAGCTTAGCTGACTGGAACTGTTAAATCTCCCCGGGTTTCGCATGCGGTTTAATAAAGTTCAGGGAGTTCGACACTCACCCAGCCTTTAGGACCAATTTTTTCCTTTGCCTCTGAATATCGCAGCAAAAATTTGAAAATGTATAAGACATTTTTTTCTTACTTAGCTGTTCCTAATTTCAAAAATTATGCTCCAACCTTTTAAATAAAAGAAAGCAAAAGAGCATTTTGCAAATTTTTGTTTCAATGCTGTTGACATTTTTGCCTTCACTCAAACCCAGAAGAAAAAAGAAGTAGGTACCTACTTACCTGTTATTTGACTTCACAATATAGTTGAAAAACTCTGAATTCGAGCTGGTCAACAGTTCCATCGGCACAATGTCAGTCACATCCTCTTCAGTCTTTTCCAGTTGCTCAAGAGTTTCATTTATTCTCGTCATATATTCCACAACACCCTCGCAATCATCTCGTTTGAATGCACAGATCATATATCTGGAAAAAGGAACTATTCAATTAAAATACGTAGGTAAATTGGTATTGGCGTGATTTTGAAGCAAAAAAAAAATATGTTACCTATATTTTAGAACAAATAAATATTAAGCAGTTTTCTAACAAAGATACCTATCACTAGAAAACTTAAAAAAACGTACTGTTTCTACAGTCGTTAGTCATTTTTTATTTTCAATAAAAAAATTTTGATTTTGACAGAGCCCCTGAGGTGGAGTTGAGTTGGGCTGAAATTGGCAGAAGGTTACCTTTCTGAATTGGCAGGACGGCTAGTGTTGGGTTTGTGTATAGATATCCGAGCAAAGCAGCGGTACATCAGATATATTAGGCCCACGCTGAACGGGGTGAACACATCAAAGAGTTTCACAACAAAATGTCCTCCAACACGTACAATCCGAAGAGCGACAAGGCACTGACATAGGTACAGTCGCTTCGAAAGCACTTCTTGTAGGTTCTCCTGGCCTTCCACAGAAAATCCCTAAAAAAAAAAAAATAATAAAAAAATGAATTAGATACACTGTCGTATCAATACATTTTGGAAGCCGCAATTTATTTCATCTTAACTTACTTTTTCAACTTAAATTTCCCGAAATCTGAATATCAGTAAGCTTCCCGAACGTTTTACAAAATGACTGTCCAGCTAGAACAATTCTACTTAGGAAATTGAGTACTGACCCCATCTGCCATCATAAAGTGAACGCCCAGATTCTCCGTTGCATCCATAACGTGCTCATGCAGGCTGACAATGTTCTCCGGCGTGTACACATTTCCATCATCCTTGACCCCGTAGTAAGGCTCAAACGTCTCACATGGAGCAGCGTAAAAATCTTCTAACCTATACAGCGAGTCTCTCATAACATTTTACAAGGAGTAAACTAACGGATTTCCAGTTAAATAAGAAAAATACAAAATTGTGGTTCGGACACTACTCAGCACAGTCTATCGATTTGTGACTTTAGGCACAAGGAGGGAGCACACCCACTGTGTACCCCATTACCTCCGCAGGAGAGGGGACTCGAGGAACTGCTGAGCACCAGAAGGGGGCACAATAAGCCTATAGGTTTCAGTGCACTTATCCCCCACAAAAAAAAAAAATCGATTTGTGAAATAATTGTACTTTACTTGTACCTGCAACCTTAAAAAATGGGGATTCACTTACTTAAAATCATTAGTGCCTTTCAAAGTGAAACCGATCCCTTTTGCATGCCATTTCTTCTTCCACAGCACATACTCTGTGAACCCACCAGGGCCAGCGCAGACGTCCGCAAAGTATAAAAGATCTTTAGGCCCGAGAAGTTCTTTCTAAAACAAAGACTCATACGGTCGTATCTACGAAAGTAAATTTGAAAATAAGTTTTGAGTAGGCGGTAAGCACCTATAACTATTTAAGTACCAAAGATTTTAAATTCGAATGATCCTAATTATCACAACGATCATAAAATACTAACCCCGTTTTGGTCTCTGGGATTTGTAAACATGAAATTAAACACGGCGTCCATATTTGCCATTTTCATGGCAGCTCGATTGAGGAAGAAAACGCCACGAATGTGCTCAAACGGGTTTGCTCTGGATCTGGCTTTCATAAGCTCTTTTCCGTCTAAAGCATCGAACACCGACTGTAAAGCAGAAAAACGCGAAATTTCGTATCAGCCATCTCCTCTGAGTCAGCAATAGAAGAACTGAATTTTTGCAAGTTACTGACATTAGAAACCTACAGGTCAATCACGAATTTATCCTAAAATAGTGATACAACAACATACTTAACTACTGAAAATTTGTATTCCCATCTGAGCCGGTTCAATTTAGCTGTGTTTGGCCAATGTTGGACGTCGGTACATCCCTGAATGCTGTCATGGTGAAAGTGTTCAGTTCATTTTATAGCTTAGATTTTTTTTTTTTTGAAACTGGCCACAGTTACACTGAGGTTCGAGCGCGACCTTACAAAATAAGTCTATACCTGTACATAACAAAATACCTTGGATGATAAAACCTGGCTGAGGATGAGAGGTAAACAAAAGGACGTCTCATCATCGATAGTCCTTTTCCGTGGCCCAATCAGAAGCCAGTCATGCATTTCATCATAAGCGGGAGCAGGCTCTCCAGGCCCAGTCAGCCAGTCTATTGCCTCTTTTGCGCTCACCACCTCCATGCTGCTATCGAATTTGAGACCAGCTGTGCCTAGGGCTGGGATTTTGAGACCCAACCCGCGCCTTCCACGTTGTGTCGACGCAGAGATGGGTTCTACTATACCCTGACCGTGCTTTCCCAGACCTTTTCCCTCCTTATACCCCATGGATGCCTAAAATCATTAATCAAAAGATGACAGTTATTATTTATCCCCAAACCAAACCAATCACGTTTTATAGAAGTTTTGTATTATCTTATCCACAACCTACCATCATTCGCATAGCAGCTGTGGCACGGTGTTTAGGGGGCAGCTCTCCATCGTCATCTTGGTCCGTATCCACAGAGTCAGCCGAAGTGCTGTTGCTGAGAAAACTTAACCCTCGATCTCTTTTTTTCACTAATTTAGAAGGAGGAAGCGTCTTAGGGCGTTCAATGACAGAATACATCGCTCCATGCCTAACTTGTGAAGAGTTCGCCGGCTGCGGGCAGTCTGAATCATCCCCAGACAGGTTTATATTAGGAAGATCGTCGTGGTTACTCTCATCATCAGGAGCCTCGTTGTCGTCTTCGCTTGAGCTCATGTCCTGAGGCTGGGGATCGTCCGCCTCTTCACTGAGAGAACTGAACCCCCGCGGTCTCTTGGATGGAGAAGGTTGCTCATCTGTGTCTTCACTAGAGCGAAATCCTTCATGTCTATTACTGGCTTGAAGAAGAGGAGGCGGGTCATCGGCATCTTCGCTGCTTTCTAAAAGTAATGTTGGGTTAACTTGGAATCTAAGGTAATTGACAAAGACGAAGAACGTCAGCTTAATAACTTTAGTCTATCTCACTACGAGATTCTGATGCTGACCAAATTCAGCATGCATGCTTAGGTACCTAACTTACTAAATTTTGAAGTCGCAGCACCGTCAATAGTCCCACACCTATTCAACTAAAGAAAGTACTAGGTACGTAGGTAACTACCAGGATGGTAGGTTTTATAAATATAATATTTTTCATTGAGAAATAGGTGAATACCCGTAAATTTCTTCTGAACTAAGACGTCACTTTCAAGGTTAGGTTAGGTCATAATTATTATACCCCTCTTACCGCTAGAGTACTGCCTCTTCCTGGATCCCATATCAATATTATATAGCTTCCAGTACGACACTTTCAATAAACCGACATTTATAGTTCTATTTTACTTTATTTTGTTTAAAAAATTAAAGCATTATTACTTTTGTTGTATTGAAGTTGAAGATCGAGATAGCTTGAATATCGTAATCGTTATACAGTATTCGATATATTATATCGAATCAATTAAAATAATAGATTTATATCCCGCTAATTTCAAAAATTACAAGAAAAAATGAGTTTGTCCCCACAAAAATGTCTTTTATTTCTACTCAGTGCTGAGAGATGGGCATAAAGAATATTTAACATTATGCCTTTCTTTCGTAATATTATCAACTGTCACACTCATCTTATAAATTAATCACACAAAGGTCATAAGATATCCAGAGTAGAAAACAATCATTGTAGGTAGGTACCAGCACTTTTGTAATATATTGGACGTGAAATGTTCCATATAATTAAGTGCACCCTTTAACCCCTTGTAATCACTTCTTGAGGCAGTGACCTACCGAACCTCGCTCGATATTACATTTCAGAATAAAAGCATAACCAGCAGTTTTCATGGAAAGTTTTAAACAACGTTTACACATAACGAACGCGCTGGGGACCCTTAACATCAGGCTGTGGAATAAGCTAAACAATATGCTCAACGAGGCTCGGCAAGTCACTCAGTCCAAGTGGAGATGAGGCAGTAGAGATTTTACGAAGCTACTGTGTATCACAAGGCTCGTTGCCTCTTTCTGTCTTGCTGGGTTTCTGGCCAGAAGGTGCGAGTTTATGGTAAATAGTCATGGCTTCAGCAACTGTCCTGGGAACATCACCAGTAGATGAAGGCAGCAGGAGGGTATTGCTTTCTTTGGCGAGTTGTGAGAAAGCCTCAACGTATTGCTCAGCTACTTTCAGGGCCGCCGCGTCTTTCCCACCCTGAAATTATTGCATCAGTTGTTTTTTTTTAGAAATGGTTCGAATCGCAATAAAGGGGCTTACCGTCCTGTTTTACAAAGAGGAATGAAGTAGATATCAAACACATATGAGGCTCCCAGTTGTCCACCAAATAAGGGGGGATGTGATTTTCGTTGACTTATGATAATATTATATAAGTAGTTATGATGCTTTCCTTTTGACAATAATGAAGAACAGGAACTGCTGATATGAATTAGAAAATGGCCCGGCTTCCCCATCGTTGTTCTTATGGGATGCAATATGTCACTGGGTGTCAAAAGAACTTTTCCCCGAGCGGGTGTCAATGTGCGAGCCCGGTACTTACCTCACAGGATAGTCCCTGAGCAACAATTTCAATGCCTTGTGCGCGAGCTCTTGACATGGCGAGGAGAGCCGCCGCTTCTCCATCAGCGCGGTTGATTTGCTCCAGTTTTTCCGCTTCTGAGCCCAATATGCGGGCTTGTCTCCGGCCCTCCGCCACATTAACGTCTGCTTCACGAACACCCTCTGACTCCAAGATAGCAGCTCTTTTTTTCCGCTCGGCTTCCACCTTGAATTAAAATGTGTTACTAAAAAAATAAGAAATTCAAAAAGGTGTCGAAATGCCTCTCACGCGGTATATTATATCCAGGGGGCGGGGTTAGTAACTATTCAACGATGGATGCACTCTGGTACAAGAGGTATAGGATTGGGGCATCTACCTGCATTTGCATGGCCTCAGTTACACGGGTAGGGAGTTTAATATCCCGAATTTCGTAGCGCAGACACGTCATACCCCAAGATGCACTAGCCTTGTTCATTGATTCCATTATTGCTACGTTTAGATTTTCTCGCTCACGGAACACTTTATCCAGAGACATCTTTCCCAACTCAGACCTACGAAAGAGACAGAATTAAATTTATAAGACACACTTATGAAGGGACATACATCTCAACTTGAAGAAATGTTCTGGAGCAAGCACAAAACTCTCGATATCTATGTGATCTTGCGGTTTATGATGATATCTACGTGCTTTTTTTTAGCTTAGTGGCTATATCAATTTTTTTACCCTGGTTTGAATAGTACGTAGGTAGGTAATGTAAAATTAATTTAATTTTTTTTTTCTTTGTCCCACTCGACTCACACGGTCCGTGACAGAACTGTTGCATCATATTAAATTTGCGGAATAAAGAAATATTACCTCTAACAAAGAAAAGCATCTAGGTACAAACCTCATTGTTGTCATGGCCATCTGAGTAATAGCAAATTCAGGATCTTCAACTCCATAACTCGTTAAGTACGGGTCAATAATTTTCAAATAAAGCACTCCATCAATACTCAGTGTGACATTGTCAGAGGTAATAGCGCTTTGCTTCGGTACATCAATAGCCAACTCCTTTAATACTTGAACATATTTTACTTTATCCAAAAACGGTAACAGAATATTCAGACCAGGCTCTAGTATCCGATGAAATTTTCCCATACGTTCAACGATCCATGCCTGAAAGAAGAAAATGTGTTCACGATACGACAATATGAGACACGATGAACTCAATCCGACTGACTATAGACTGAACTAGACTGGTCAGTCAGCGGTCCAAGTGATATATTTATTCTAGCATACCACGGAGGCATAACTCTATTACAGAAAAGGTGCAAATACCTTTCGTACTCACAGCCCATATAATAATAGCTGTCAGTAGAAACGACGTTAAACAAGACATTTAATAGGTAATATTTTGTTGAAGCCATAATATATACAGTAGAGGTAAGTAAGTGGTTACATCTGCTACCCCCCTGCGTGGTCACCGACTACTCCCATGTGTAGTCGCTGGAATAAGTTCTGGGACTGACTTCCCCTACACAAAGCCAAGGGTGAAATGCGACTTCTAAATGATACTGGTACGTGCACAACCGCAAATGGCCGTGGCTGCTCTAAAGCTAAGTCTAATATGCTAAACGGTCTAAACCCGAAATAAATGACTGCGAATAGGACACTATGTTCAGTTTTCACTGGAGAAAGAATACTATCAAACGATAGAAATGAAGGTGCAGTTAACGGTCTCCAAGTGTCAATAGATCCCATCGGATAGGGACAGGAGTCTCTAAAACTGAGGTCATAATCAGTAATGTGAATTGCAACCTTTGTTATTCACCTCTTGCCCATTACGACACTCGATCAGGTACTGAGATGGCATAGGGTTTTCCCAGCCCCTACCTGGTGGTTTCACACTTGGTCTTATGTACCATTAAAGTCATTCCACCAAACAATTCTGCTTTTGTTTACGTACCTCTTGCTGTGGCACGAACATAATTATCGTGTTGATAGGAGTTGAACTGGCATGCCGCACGATTGCTGGTCCTGACACCAGACTATCCACCTGGAAAAGGTGAACCTTAGGTGAATAGGCTATCAATGGCCACGGCCCATCTACTTTCAAGGGTGGTGGTGCTACACGTGGGCGAACGGGAAACTTCTAAGTTTTTGTGGCTCTTTGCACCTCAGCAAAAACTAAAGCTAGCGGAGCGACTTCGTACCTTCATATAGGCCGACAGGTCATTCCCGGCAGAGATAAAACAGGCAACCTGTTTCTATAAAGGTATCTTACCTTCAACAAGTTGACAGGCAGTCGAGATAGGGAAGAAAAATTTCTTAGGAACATAGCGAACAACTTTAACTTAAGGCAAATTTTAGTATTTATTTTTTTCCCAGTTTTCCTGGGTCTATACAGCATGACCACTGCGAATAGTGCCATTCGGATTATGACCATCCTTTGTTTACATGATTATGCCCACGCGCCATTTTCTTGTTTTTTCCTCCGATTTCTTAACTTTCCAGGCGTTTTTGGGGCCTAGTCGTGGTCAAATTCACAGTGGCTATCTTCCCAAAGGAATAACAAAAAATGGCGTAAAATGTTTGTTTACAAAATAAATTCCTTTCAAGTTGAACTATTTTCACAAAGAATATTCAACAAAAATGAGTCTGATTCGAATCAGTTGCTAAAGTAGGCAAAAATGGTTAAATTTTAACAATAGTAGGGGTCAGATATAGTAGGCACCAAATAGAAACTGGATAAACTAGGTAGGTACCTACCTACCTATTAACATTGTTATCATTTTCTATTTGAACTCGTGCATACTTTCTACATACCTACCAAGTATAGGTACCTACCTACAATTTGACGTACGTACCTACCTACGTAGGACCTAGGTACCTAACTAATCATAGGTAAGTAATACTGCTTAGATAGGTATTTCTTGGAAGGACAAAAAATTCTGCTGGTTTTTATATGCACCACGTTTCAACAGTCAACCAGTCAACCGTGCCTAACCTATTCATTGTATTTATTAAAATAAAAGAGAAGTAGGTAGGTAGGTAGGTAGACAGATACATAAGTTTGTGCCAGCAGCTAGGTCAAGGTTGCCGCTAGGTGCTGGTTTTGAATTATTCTCCCATTCTATTTCGACGCTCCCCGGAAATAGAAGGCCAACCCCGTCAACTTCTGTTCTTGAAACGTCCGAAGCTTAGATATTCTTCCTGCAACAGAATTCAATCATCAAATGAAATAGCAAGTTAGGTAGGTAACCTGTTTTAAGAATTGGTTGACCATCGCGCAGGTAATTCCCATCATAGGTGAAAAAACACACGCTTGCTATAGGTGACCAATATATTAGATAAATTATCCTTCATAGGAGGCTTGTACTATCTTTGCAATGGTCTAGACTACTTTTGGAATAACAATATAATATGTAAGTACCTATTGGTCAATCCTAGCTACCTACATACCTTCAGCGGCTTCTCACTGATTAGCCGATGTCATGACATCACTTAGCTAAGAACTTTAAACAGCTAGAAATATAAAAATCCCCAAAAACATAAAATAAAAATATCAAATAATCTGGATCCGGCCATTTTTGTTTTTAATATCTCATTACATTTCAAGTAGTGTGCTCTCGCACCTACAAATGTAGGTAACTAGATAATTAATATAATGTAAAATATAATAAATAAAATTATCCTGGTATTTTTAATGTTGTTTTCAATAAATTAGGTGGGTACATGTGAATTTTAAAATTTCAATTGATTGAAAAATAATCCTTAGATGATAGATTTTGAAATGAAAATAATTACTACTACCCTGTCATCTTACACTGGGGCTATATTACAAAGGAAGTTAACCAATGGACATTAAATCAAGGAATTCGTCCCAAAATTGGCTATAAAAACGTACATATCCATATTTGATAGTTCATATTAATTCTACATATCAATTTCACTTATATTTAAGTTCTAATTTAGAAATAAAGTTGAATTTCCTACCTTTTAATGTTAAAAACACATCGTAGCCGGAAGTTACTACGTACAAGTAGACAATGATATTTATCTACAGCCACGTCTTTTTTTCCCGCATAAATATTTTCAAATTATTTCAAATCTGAATAAAATTCGATTCTTAAGTTTTTCACGTTTATCCGTGTGATTAGGATGTTGAATAATCAAATTTTGTAACAGTTGAAGGCTCTGGAACCGTATATAGGAGTGATTAAGTAACTAGTAAGTAATCTTCCTAGACTCGCCTATCAACTCAGTGACTAGAGCCATAGCCTGGTAGGAGCCGTAGCATTAGCTTGGACTGCTATGTTAAGACACAGTTCTTGCTCCTTATTATTTAAAAGTATGCAAAAGGTTTGCACTATTATTGGGGCAACTTCAGCATTGACAGCAAAAGGGTTACAACAGCTCCAATGAGTAGGTACCTATCTTCAATTAAGATACTAGACAATTTATTTCTTTGCGCATTGCACTACCTATTTAAACCAGGTACCTAAGTATAGAGGATAAGAAGCCTATTAGATGGGAGGTAGAAGTATACCTACCTACCCTGGTACTCTTTCATAGCTAAGTAGGTAGGTACAGGTAGGTATGGTCCGCTTTAGAAAAAGTGTTAATTAGGTATACCTAGTAGGTACTTTATTACTTCTGTAATTAAGTACATACTTCTAAGTTGAGCACGCTGATATTAGTAGAGTTTTTGTTGGCTTGAATAGGTATAGGTACCTACCCTTATTTGTAGGTAAAACTACGGTACTGAATATGAGACTAGTAGGTATAGGTATATCGTCATTGACTAAAAATAGTGTGCTATTCGCACGCGAATCAAATGACTGATAGTTGGACACTATGTTTAGCCTTCACGAAAGCAATAATACCTAAGACAATATTTCTCATTATATTGTAAGGCAGGTAGCTATTGGGAGTTGAATACGACTGACCTGCCTCTAGTGGCAGAAAATGTAACTAACGATAGAACGGTAACAGCAACGGCCAAACATGGAGAAATCCAATGAAAAAATTAAAAAAAAGCATTTACGAATTTGTTCTGTGCCTCAGTGTTCTCAAAAAAGAGGGGAAGGTGTACATTAACATCATTTTCCTCATGGCAATCAAGTTTTACTGAAGAAGTGGGTGCATATTTTGAAAATAGGCAAAACAGTGGGGAAGGGAATGCAGCCGGCATTTTGAAAGAGAGGATTATATTCTGCCAGGTATGTGTATATTTCAATAAAACTCACGCAGGTAAGTAGGCAGACACTTAGTTGTTCGTGATGATAAGAGTTACTTACAATTTTAAGAGCGCACACCAATATTTAAATGAAACTTCAATCCAAGGCACCTATAGTTATCTAATGGTACTACCCCATAATTTATGGCTTTGCTTGAGAGGACGTAGGAATAACGCTTTGTAAATGAAACGTAAGTTAGTACCTAGGTTTATGTGATTCGATACTTGCGACAAATGTATATACCGCCCTAATAGTTTTTGTTAATTGCATAATCGGTATGATGTCGTACAGACGTTATGGTTGCTTGCTGCTACTGTATTCATTTATTGATTGGTTGAAAGCAAGTACAGGAGGGTCTACCAACTAGGTCATCAACGCGTGATCTCTGTAGGAAGGGACTCAACGGGGAATCGTTGATAAACTACAAAAGAAATTTTGTAAGTGAACCTGCATTGAAAGAAGGATTAACTCCCTCTTTATTGGGGAATAAAGTAAAATTAAATGTTTAATTATGGTCATAATTAATAAGATGCAACACTTACTTGTAGATGTAGAGCATGACTCCAGCTATATGCTTGCAGTGGCCCCCAGAGCCAGCCGTGCAGCTACAGTGGCCTTTAGTACTTTTTTGGTCAGTAATTTTTTTTATGGAAATTTTTATTTCGTGAGGTATATTTTTAATTTGTGTCGATCTCAAGCACAACCCAAAAACCTCCACTTCCACTTTGTTTTTTTTTGTAACCCCACAAAGAACAATGTGGTTGGCTTCGATTATTTTTTCTCCTTCGCAGAAACTGCGGTTGTTTTCTGACGAGAACACTTTTAAAATATCACTCAATTTCAAATTAAACTCCGCCATATTGCAAAATGTCTAAAAAAAAGTCTAAAAATGCACTAAAAATCCAGAAAAATCTATCCTATATATGAACACAATTCACATGGCCACGCTACAATAGTTCTACTAACCGCCATATTGGATTTTGCACGTGTGTAGCAGACGACGCTGTACCGTTAGTTCAACTCCGGATAGATCAGCCCCTGTTCTCAGGCTCCTATTTACCGTTATGCCCGTGTGACCTGGCTTCACCCCAGCCAGGCACGTAATCCAAGCTGGTTGCGCCCATATATAAGATGCGATAGCTACGTACCCACCTTGCCGGCCTCTGATTGGTCAATGGCCACCTTGCATAGATTTTACTTGTTTTTGACATTAAAAATCAACATTCTGAAACCATCTACTACCTGCTCCAGACCTCTCCACTACACAGTGGAATTAATAATCGAAAGCATTGATTCATGGTAAACTATAGGTACCTATAGGTATAAAGGAAAGCAGAAAAAAACGGCTATATTGTTTCTTGCATTTTCATTTTTCTTTCCCTGGTTCGAGCCGTAAAGACGACATGGATATCCCTTGCTGCATCAGTCATTTTTCTTTCTTCAATTCACAAGTCAGTCACCTCCTGAAAGAAAACACACAGCTACTGTTAGAAAGCTTAGGTACTTTCTACTCTAGATATAGAGCTACGCGTCTAGGTAAGTAGGAAGGTAGGTAGGTACCTATATAGTTTTCCTTATTATTATATACCTGCCTCAATCAGCTGCGTTCAAATGGCAGTTTTCATTAATATTTAAGTGCAAATAAATATCCAACATAGTTTCATCAGAAAAGTGTCATTAAAATAGTCAAGAAAGTCTTGATAAAGAAGAAATAGATGAGGTTAAGTACCTACCGAACCGATGATGAGTGTTTGGTTGAGCACAATTTTGCCACGAGATGGTTATTTGCCGGTGAGAGGGGTTTATTTTTCAAATATCCAACAGTAGATGTCTTTTGTCTTCTTCCGAGTAAATCATAATGGATAAAATATCAAAAACCAACATTTAATTATATCCATCATCATTGTTTTGGGAGCCATTTTCTATTTTCTAATAATTTCTCAGGGCCCACTGCCCAGTAAAGGCCCAAATCGAAAGACTCACCAATGTTGCTTCACTGTAAGAAAACTGACCAAAAAAAGAAGGGCCCCAAGTAATGCAGAGCTGCCAACTTAAAATGGTGTTTTTGTTTACAAATGGGCAAAATCACGATGGTCATACTCCAGGTCACCAGTTTTCCTCTCAACATCACATTTGCATTGTTTTTATTTTTATTTCAAGATGGCGGGCTGGCAAGAGGAGCATGAGCTAATGACACGACTTTAAGTAAAAAACTGTCAAATAATCAAATACTATTTCATAAAAAACAAAGTTTATAAATAACTATATATAAATTATAAAATAAACTACTATTTTAACCTCCTATTTCTACATAATCTTTCAAATAACAGAGGATTTGGCAACGTCGATGTAACTGTGATAAAATAAAAATGGCCCCCGGCCGCTAACGCTTGGATTTTTTGGAAATATTTGCAAATATCCTGCAGTTTTCGCTTCTCCAGTTAATTCGAATGTAAAGTTTCGTCTAAAAGCACATTTGAAGGAAAGGAGAGGGATACAATTTACCTGGAATGTGACTTTATAGTTATTTGTTGTTACCCATCATTTGCTTGGTCGGTTTACCAACAGTGGTGGTTCACGCTAGATGAAGGACATTATTAATTTAGGAAATGTTTCACTTATTATGCGCTGTAGCAAGGCTACTCTTTCCGATTAATGTGAAATTTTGGTTTGAATGTGGTTCTGATAAATAGGAGAGACGCTTACGAGATGGCGGCTACAACTTTTAATGAACAGCAGTTTGAGCAAAAGCTCGTGTCCCTGAAAGACACTCAAGAGGCAATCAATGCCCTTTCATCATGGTGCCTGCAGCACAAGGACCATCATAAACAAATTGTTACCTGTTGGCTGCATTGCCTGAAGAGAGGTAAGACTCAGTTGTTCTTGTTACCTAGCAAGTTGGTTCTATGTTTGGAAGAATTGCTAGACACTTTTCATACCATCTTTTGGCGCTGTAGTCTGTTAAGAAGACTAAAAAGTTTCACTCTTTTAGTCCTATCTATATTTCTCCCGCCAACTTTGAAACGTAGTAGGTACAGGGTGGTCCGGCAGGAGATGTCACGGATGAAAAAACACTGAAAGTCAAAATTTAAAGTGTTGGATGTAAACATTTTTTACCTTCTTCTTCTTCTGACACCATCCCGGTACTGCTGATGACATAAGCTCACCGCAGCCATCGTCAACTGCCCAGTATGACCTAGAGTTAAGTCTCAAACTGTTAAGCCCAGCTCTGATATTATATCGTCTGTAAATGTAACGAAAAACTGCTTTTCCTGTTTCAGTCAAAATTGATGTAAGGCTGTCGCTCTTTTATCTTGCAAATGACGTTATTCAATACAGCAAGCGAAAACATTTGGACTTCGTTGAAAGCTGGGGTACAGCACTTCAGAAAGCAACGCCACTGGTTCGTGATGATAAAGTCCGGAATAGAATACATAGAATATTCAAAATCTGGGAGGAGCGAGAAGTGTACGATGAGGCATTCATCTCTGATCTCTGTGGGTTGCTGACGACGACGGTGAAAAATAAGTCAGAGCCGGTGGAACACACAAGCGATCCAGCTGACTTTCAGGTTATTTTCAGCTTCATTTTGTTTATAGTTTCCAACCGCTTTTTCCCCAGAAAACTGCTCAGTTATATTAGTAATTTTGTGGACACAATGTTTTTTGTTGACGTTTTAGTGTCCATCTTGTGAGGAAAACTGTTGGATATTTATTTATTCGGATTTTTAATGGCTTTCTAGCATCAGAAACTAGACCAATTTATGATTGATTGATAAAAATGATAATATTCAGTGGCAGGATGCAATTGAAAATTCTAGGAACACAAACTGCTTTGAATAGTCACTATGAACTGCATACCGTCAATGACATCAATTAGAGCCCTTACCGCTTGGAAGATTGATTTACATAATATTTTGTATTTATTGAATTTCAGCCCAGCGCACTAGTTCGAAAAATTAAAGAGATAAAAGTACTGGAAGAAAATACAGATATAAAATTTAAAAGAATAAAAGATAACAAATTACCACTGACTGATGCTGAAAGTATGCGTTTATCGTTGAAAGGTTAGTACCCATGCATTGTAGACGCGTAGATGTAGTTATTAGTTGACACCTGACATGGCTTTGGGAGATGTCTAAGGAATCGTGAGTACGCAGTACAGATATCTCAGTTGAAGAGATTGAATGCCTATCCCGAGTCAGAGTTAGGTAAGATTTATTTTTCTTTTAGATCGGCGGCATGGTTCCGACGTGGCTGCTGAAGTAGACAGTGGTGTCAAGAAAATGGAGGCTTTTGTGAAGGCTCTTGAGTCAGAGATAAGCTCTAGAGACAAGTTGCTGGATCTCCTTCGCCAGGCGACCCTGTTCTATGAAACGCAGCGTGGAGAGGCAAAAATCGTAGCCAATGTGAGTCCATATCTTTTTTTAAGTCTAGGAGTAATGAAAGAACAGTGGCTATTCAATGAAAAGACTGCGCAGTCTGCGTAATCGATAAAAATTAGATTGTTCGGTATTCACTAAAATTTGTATCAGTCGCAGTCTTTTTCCTACTATTTTTATGAGAGGATAGTGTATGGAAGTAAGCTGCAGTTGTTGCTGATTTTGTTTCTTGTGTAGGCATACCGGAACTTCGGAGGGAGGTTGAAAACACGGCAGAAGGCGTTGGAAGAAGTCATAGCAAGTTTGCTGTCCCCTCTGCCTTCGCCGGATGTTAACGCGCCCTCCCCTTCTCCGGACTCTGATTTGGATTCTCGAGCTGCCCAACAGGCCTCAGCTCCAACACAGGAGACTGCCCTCGCCAATGGCACTGACCTTGGGTTCCCTCTCGTCCCTTCTAGTTTCATAGGGTCCGCGCGGTTCTTGGATATGACGGTGAGGCACAACATCTTTTTATTAGTTAGACCCGCCACAAATCGGCCCCTCATTATTTGCTCTGTATATTAGGAAAACACGTTGGTAAGGTATTTTTCAAACGGCGGCCTTCATAAGACAAGTATATGAGAAAAATATGGTGACTGTGTTTAGTTTTGGAGTGAGGGAGCAAATTTGCATATTTGGTTTACTTAATATGTGACAACTGCATACTGTTGGTCACTAGTTCAACTGTTGAGTTGAAAACGAAAAGATGTATTATATACCAGAAGAAAAGAAGTTGAATAGTTTCCTAGGAAGTTTGCCTTTAAAAAATGTAAACCAATTGGTTTGAATACTCACTCTTATAATAGGATGTCCCACATTTTTCAGAAGGATGTGTTCAGTGGTGAGCCAGCCCCGGTGCCACAGCCCGCGACAGAGGCGCAGCCCATAGAGGTAATTGGGGGGAGGGATGCGGCGGCCAGCTTCGATGTGGCTGAGTTCTTCAAGTCACTCATGCCCGCCAAGGATATGTCCCTCCCTCCACCACCGATGCCTCCAGTCTTCGCCGACTGGAGCTCTGGGGGACCTTGGGATCAGCCCCCTACCGAAACTCCCCAGTCACCTCCCATGTTCGAAAAACAAGCCCCTCACGCTCAGCCTGTGGAGTATGACGACTCGTTACCTGTCGTAAGTTAAGTTGATTAGTCCATAATAGTTAGGCACTCCCTGATACCTAATACTCGTGAGAGTAGAGTCGAAGGAGATTGTTTTCTTGATCCCGCCCGAATGTAGGTCAGAGGAGGTATTCCCATTATCAAAACACCCGGTGAGCAGTAGAACAGTAGTGCAGGCAAATGTCATTGGAAGCTACTGTTTTGCTACCAGGGTTCAGGGTGCTTTGAGCGGAATATCTAGTTAATTTTGAGTTGCCTAACGCCATATGTGGGTACAGCGTGGATAACGAAATAAATGATGACTATTAACATTCTTTTGATTCCAGCCACCAGTCCCAGACGTGGATCACAGAACACTGATGTCTGTACAGCACTCTCAGCACCCTCCACCAGAGCTGCCTCCCGTCAATCTAGGGGCTCCACCCCCTCACATGGGCTCCGATGTGGACCATCGAGGTCTCCCAGGAATGGCTCTGCCCTCTATGGACGTTCCTCCCCCCGTCATTTCAGACAGAGGGGCCCTCATTGCTCCCCCGCCCCCCGTGGGCATGCTCGGCCCTCCACCTCCACCTCCAGTTATTAAAGGTAATTATTCGCTACTTTTGTGTTTGTTTGTGTTTGGATGAACGGAGACTAATGTATGTAGACTTAAAGGGAGCTCACGTGTGTAGTAGTCAATCATTTTGACTTTTTAATTTGAAGCTGACCAATTTCACTGCAATGGGTTTCTATGTTCTGTGATTTTTCTGCACGATTCTAGTGTAAACCTGTAATTGGCCCCGCAATCAGCATTTCATTTTAACGTACATATGCTACGTAGTCTCCTTCTAAATTCTGATTGCAAGTGCGGTGTTATTACCCGTGTAAATTATTTGGTTGTTTTTATAAACAAATTGACCTACCTTGCAGTCCTTTTGGATGTCGATCAGCGGAATCTGATAAGTTTGACTGGGACTTCTGGGAGCCGAACGCCCATGGAAGGTTACCGAAACCGTAAAGACGAAGGAGGTTACCCAACACAGCCACCATCTCAACGAGGTGCTTTCCGGAAAGAAGAAGGTTATCCCCCTATTCGACAGCCTTGGGCCCCGCATCGGCCACCTGACTTACGCGACACCGACCCCCGTATCAAGGACAACGTCGAAAGCATTGACATGGATGTCAGCGAAGAGGACGAGGAAGAATCTCTTGCGAGGGCAGGTCAGCGGTTTTATCTTGGTATATACAAAAGTGTGATTTAGCAAGGGACTCAACTAAAGTGGGAACGCAGCCTAGCAACTAACGCCCACTATTTCATGATAGTCGGTTAATTTTTCAGGTGGGGAACTACCGGAACAGATGTCATTCACTGGTCCCGTCTTCGTTGGTGAACCTTCGTTCAGGGGCTCAGAAACCGGGCGTCGAACTTATGGAGGTCCATCGCATATGAGTGAGCCTCCAGTCCTCGGAAACGAACCACCCCATCTCAAGCCGACTTTGGGCGAAAGGCTCACTGTTTTAGCTTCAGCTGGAGCCAAGCTTGTAGCTCCCATTGAACAGCCTTCTCCTGAAAAAAATGGGTATAGTGATAATGGGAACTTCGGCGATGATATCGGTGAAGGTTTCGACGAGGAATTCGGGGGAAATGAGGGTGGTGACTACGAAGAGGACTATGGTGGTGATGATGGTAATGACTATGGTAATGAGGAAGGGGATGGCTTCGGAGCAGACTATGGAAACGAGAGTAGTGGTGACTTTGGAGCTGATCCCTTCAGAAGTGGTTTTGGTGGTGACAGCGGGGGTGACTTTAGGAGAGACTTCGGCGGTAGTGGTGGCAGAGGCTTCAGAAAGGAATTTGCTCCCCGGCCACGCTGGCACTCGCCTCGCCCCCCGCGGGGCCTCAGACCCATGCGCCCCTGCTTCCCCTACAGGACACCGTCCCCACGACCGCCCCGAGGACTACCCAGGCTTTTCCGCCCACGCGGCCGTTGGTGAGGGGTACGTTTCAATTTTTTACTCAGGAGAAAGCTCCTAAAATTTAGTTTTCTTTGTCGCGGTCAGGCAGACTTGGGGAAGTTACGTCGCACCATTGAATTTGTTTACTTTTGATTGAATGACGTTGGTATAGGTTTGACTAATAACTTGTGAATAAATAACCGGTAAACATTATGCAGTGGAATAGGTTTAAAGATTCGTAAATCTACTCTGTTTGGCTTTGTAAGATCGTCATGTTTTATGTTAAGGATACACATTACTTGATACACGCTAATGTTAGGTACGTCTCCTTTTTCACCCAAGTATACTTTTTCACAACTAAGGAATGGTCAGGGCAATCCCCAAGAAAAATTTGAGCGTCTAGTCAAAATTATTATGCAGGCGTGTCAGAAGATGCAGTGGTATTAACAACAGTTCTTCCTCCGCAAATTCATTATTCGGTCTTGGACTATGACTTTAGTACATGACGCACCTACGTAAGGCCGAAACTGTACATGTCAGATATTTAACTACATTTCCAGGTTTTTGCAGTTTTACTGTGTGAACTTTTGCCATATTTCATTTGTGACAGCCAAAGCTTCTTACTTGAGTTACTGTTTGTTTCGTCAGCTGCACCCGTGTACATTGAATGCTCTCCCCTCTGCTCACTGTTGTCAGGGGAATCTTTTCAACTTTTTATTTCATTATAAACCTAGTTAGACTAAAACAAGTAGGTAAAATACAAGGCATCATTGCATCGTTTTACTAGTTTTGAGAATGTTGTTGAAGTAATAAGTAAACGAGTGCTCCAGTTCCATGGTTCAGTGTACGCTATAGTGTGGGTGCAGAAAAGATAGGAAGTCGAAAAATGCTCGCCGCAGTTTGACATCGTGTGAGCATCCATACTACGGCACACTGGACGAGTCCGAGCCTTAGTAGTCTTAGTATTCGCGCAGTAAGTGCGCACCTTAATATCAGGATGTTTATTATTTTCTTTGTAACTAAGAAATTGATGAACCCACAATGAACCGTTGCATCACTTTCGCAACGGTCATTTTGAAAAAATGTGCTGGCAGAAAACGTAGCAAAGCGACCATTTGAATTCAAGGAGTGTTGTTAAGTGCAGTAGATGCAGCCATTTAAAATAAGGCCTGCCAATTTGAAAGAATAACTTTTCACTGTGAAGTTCTATGAGGTCTCCCAATGACATTAAATCATTTTCACTAGAGACCTTGACCTTCAAGTGCTGTGGCGCATTTGGCTGGTGGGTTGTGACTTCATCTTGGAATCCTAATTTACATTCAAACCATATAACCTCTAGAACGTGCAGACCTCATTTTTCCACTTCTTCAATTCAGAAAAGTTATTGGAATCAAAATTATTCCTATGACGTCATGGTGTAACAGTCTGGCGTTTTGGGAAGAAACTTAAAACCTTGAGAAAATAAAAAAGGTCACATGAACAACTGATTATTTAGATTTAGGAGTCACCCTTGCCAAATATGTTTGAGGTAAAAGCTGATTGCCGTGCAAGGATGTGGACGCTTTGGTTCGTTTTTGTGGGCCACCTACCTATTCATACCATGAATCAAGTGTGTTATCTTAAAATGAAGTACTGAGGGGTTATGCCACTTTAGGGGTATAAAAATTAGGTATTTAACAATCATTGGGAATTCAAAGAAATAAAATTGCAATAATTGAAGAATTTACAATTTTGATGTTACAATATCAGTATTGCAGAAATAAAACTTCATGCACATTTCTTTTGTAGAATGGGAATTTTGCAACCTTGCTGCACATCATCGGATATTGTAGTTGGACAGCTGACTTATTTTGAAAATGTCATTTGTATTTCATCGCTATATAAAAAGTTGTAAGACTCCTTAGTGAGACTGACTATGTGTATCTTATGAGCGAAATAAAATGTAGCACCCATTCCATCCTCCGGGGACAGTTTTATTTATCTCGTAATATTGGTGGAGTTGTTTTGTACCTACTCAAACCGGAAGCAGAATTTTTCAGCCTTTATATTTCACAATCGTATTTAAAAGGCTTTTGAACCAAACTAAGTGCATATGAGTAAAGATAATTTTATTTTTACATGCTAATTTTGCTTGTGTTTATAAGTAATTTCTGTAGACTAGTTTGTACCCCCACAGTGGTGCCCTGTGTTTTCATCTATTTTGACGTTCTTGATCAACTCCTTATGGTAGGAAGCACGGAAGAATTCTTTGCATTCTTTATAGTTACATTTAGATAATAGTTATGTTTAAAATGTACCTACTAAACCGTTGCTTACAGTAGTGGTAAAAAATACATTTTACGCGGAGATTTTATCCTTCGTAACCTGTTTTATGTAAGACATTGCAATGTTTTGATACGTTACGGCCGTATAAGCCTCGCGTACCTTTTTGCTAAGGAGTACAGAAACCACTCTATTGTCGTTCCTCTCTCTACTAATGCAACATTTCTTTATTCTTCAGTTCAGTAAGATGATTTATTGGAATTAAGATGGTTGAATTTTCGTCAGCTCCAAATGGAGAAATACCGTCTTTTTTCAGTTGATTGTTGGTTCCACTTGTGAAAGGAGCGGCAAAGGAGAGGTTTCTCGGCTATGCTCAACATGTAATAACATCCCAATGCACAGCTTCGATCGAATTCTGAAATATTGTTTGACAGGGAGAAAAAGGGACAAAGAAAACTATTCCAAATAACATAACTTTCTCAGCCCATGTATTACATACGGGCGAGAAAGTAAAAAAGAAAATCCCAAAACTCAGTACCTAATAGAACCCTATGAGGAAGGCCTTCAATTCCTACTAGTGCAACGACTCGGCGATCATCGTTAACTAGCGGGTGGTAAAATACATAGCTTATGGGCTTACGGGAAAAAATACAACTGGCCCCATACCCAATGGCTTTTGACTGACAACTTTCCCAAGGAAAACTGCTGGATTTTCTTGACTTTCATTTAAATATGCTCGTTTGAGTGTCATTGTAAAAAATGTGCATGTTTTAGAAGTGAAAATTTCCTACAGTTTCTCAGGAGATTTGTCAGTAGAAATGCAAGCAAACAGTCTCCCTTAATTCAGGAACATATCTGTTGACGAGTTAGGAAAAGCGGGAGGAACCCCTGATCGCCGCCTGGCCGCGTGCTTTTCCCAGAAACCTGTCCGAGGCTGTCCCGCTTTTATCCTCCTGCGTAAATTTAGAGGGCGTCTTTAGTTTTGTGGAGTTTAGGGGGTCGGTAAAATGGAAAAGGGTACGCCACTGGATGGAAAAAGCGAACAGACCTATAGGTTAATAAATCTCCTACTCAAAGAGTCAAAATCGGTTCTGCATGCAGTAAGCAACCCATTAACGACGAAGTTTATTTCATCATACGAGTGATTTTGAAGCCTTATTACAAGGATTAGGCCTCGTTCAGATATGCATCCAGTTCATAGAGTCCTCTCATTTTAGGGTTCGGGTCTGTATATCGATCTTCCAGTTGAAAAAAAGAACTGAAAACTAATAGGCACTAAAATCCTCGAGAAATCGAAAACGATTTCATACTAGTTTGGAAAATGTTATTTCAGTTTCCGATAAAAAAAAAATAATAATAAAAAATAAAACGGGTTTTATTTTTTCCGACTCGCGTTTTATAGGAGGAACCAAGCATTTTTCAGGATAGTACTCGAATTTTTTTTTTTTTTTTTTTTTGCTTTTGAAACAGCTTGAGATGCAAGTAAAATTGGCCCCCTCCAGAGAAATTTCCTGGAGAACCTTATCTACCTCTATTAATTGCCTTATCTTTGTAGGTACAAGCCCTTGTGACAGTAGAGGTAGGTCATAAGTACTTATAGGTACAGTACATTTATAGTAGCTAGGCGATTTGCGTTCTTTTTACGCGGGTGCTCGCTGACGTAGTCTCAGTAGGATGTTTTAGGTGAATTTGTATATTGTTCATTTTATTATGTCAACAAAATGTCTTTTAACACTGTTTACGCTCGAAGGGCAGGCCTACATAGTCACGGCAAGGGGCTCAGCTGCTCCGAGCCCTTCGAAATGCCGGCGGCATTTTGTTGAGAATTAAATAACTTTTTTGTTTCTTCGAAGGATGAGTGAGAGCCAGCCCCTTCCCTGAGCCTATGGATAGCTAGCTCTACAATACAATACTTATATAAACTTAAGTATTAGGATCTATAAATGTCATGGTCTAAATGTTTAAAAAAAAATATTTTTTGCCCTTTTGTAATCCCTGTATTTGACCTTGTACGTATACGTAGGCAGCTAGGGATAGTTATTGCTAATTTTTCTAAATTACAAGACGAATTGTTTTTCGAAATGTGAGGAGGCGGATAGTGAGCTAAAAGAATAATTTAAGTGTCAAATACTTAATAAGAGTATCTAAAACCGCACATCTGACGGGTAAGGTACCTACTTATAATAATCCAAGAATCAGATTCTTATTATTAGAAATTATTTTTGGGTTGTAAAAAAATGACCCCACCTCCTACCTATTTCAGACATGCATTCAGATACCTACTACACGCATCTCATTGTTGTGACAAGTAACTTAATTACGTACAATAAGTAATAGGTGGTTCCGTAGCTGCCTGCCTAGTTGGTAACTTATTGGACCGGGAAATAAAGGTTCATTAAGCATTAGGTATCTACCGATAAGTTCTTACCTGGTATGGGGAGCGAAAAGGTCCGACCATGATGTCGAAAACCACATTCGTCTTGTGCTCAGCCAAGACGTCAGCGCAGTATATTCTGCCATGTTGCTCCTCCCACCTGTCACGGAGACCTCCGTATAAATGATACAGAGACGTATCTCAGCTAATGTATACACAAAGGCATCAAAGGGGTGAATGTTGTTCAAATATTGGCGGGAGTTTGGCGCAAGCGTTTGGAGTTCGCGTTCGCGCTTTTCGCGAGCGGCTCGGGTCGGAGGAGGGAGGCGTTCGAGGCAGTCCGTCCGCCTTCGCCCGGGTCGCTCGTCGCCGTCGCGGGCCGATGGCGAGCTGATCCACCATGGGTGAGCTAAATCCCTCTCCCTTTTCCATTTTCTACTTTTCATATCGTCCTCTTTTATTATTCTATTCTTCGTTTTTTCCCACTATATTGTTTTTCAACTCATTGCCAGCTCTAATCAGTGTGAGGAAGATCAAGCAGGATCTATCATTCCGCTTGTTCTGACATCTCTGATTCAATTTCAGGACGTCATATACACAGATCCTTCAAACCAGAATCGAAATTGAAATTCTGATTTAGACACATCCAAGTACGATGCTCGCCTTTCTGGAATACCTCATGATTCGTACTTGTGAGATTTTTTTCTACTGACTTTGAGACACCAAGTTTGTTCTTACACACTAGCTTCTCATACCTTCGGAGGATAGGTAAGGTACAGTTACAAAGTACCTACCCCTCCAGCGTCTTTCTGAACTGAATAATCAATTCCTAATGCCTAGATCGACAATTTGTTTCTAAGAGCGTTTCTCGCCGAAGTTTCTCTCCTTACGATTAAATTTCTCAGCGAACGAGGGTCGGAGGCAGCCGAGAACGCTCGCTGTGATAATGGATAAGCAATGGCCCCCTATAGTGGCTCGGCTTCGGATCTGTGCAAACCGTAGGAACCGTTGCAGGGGGGGAGTCAAACCTGTAAATAGGCCTACGCCCCAAAAGTATTCCATGTGGATGTGCCTTGCAATGGCAAAAAGTATTCCTTATACTTGAGTCATTATTATCATACAATATCTAATTACTTTTTTTTTTTTTTTAAATCGAAAGTCATGAAATCACTTTTTGTAAACGTTTCTACAAGTGACCCCTCGCTATAGCCTCATACCTGCACTGGCTTATTTTGTAAGCCATCAGATAAATCTGATGGATTTTTTGGGAGACAACATTGTCTTTGAAATTTCATCCTACCGTACACACCTCACTATTGCAGATTTTTTGTTGTTGCGTGTGAACTCCCGATAGCACACAGGAGATTGGCTACAGTGCAGCCTATTACCATATGCGAAATAGGCGGCAAACACATGCAGTGAAGTATGTAATCTTGAACATATCGCATAAAACGTGGCTTGTGCCGCGATTAGAACCTGTGAGTTTGCAGTGTGCCCGTTACTCGGACAAGCCGAGACGTTTTCTTTGATGGTATAAGGGAAACTCAGTTTGTGCGGCCTTCAGTCTTAACTCCTCAGAGACTTGGCAGAAAGACAATGTTTTATCGGTTCACCATGGCTTTAGTCTCCCTTATCCTGACTTCCCTTTCTCATTACCAAGATCAGTTTTCGAGTTGCATGCTCGCCAAATATGATGGGTATGACCAGTATATGACATATCCAAGTCGCGAATCCCGCGGGATTTACCATCGTCTCTCTCGTGACAAAATCGATAGGTGACATGTCTCGCAAATTTTCAATAAACGTCGGTGATTCTTACTAAGTGGATTTGCAGTGATTGAATTTCTCCATCGGAGAACTGTACCTATCATGGTGTTTTCAATGCCCATTACCAGCGTCACATTGATGGGAGAGAACGGGAGTTTTTTTTACCGTTTGCTTTCGGCTTTTATTTGTTTTAAGTTGTACAAATGCAAATGCAAATGTGGTTATCCAGTTAGTCATTTCCCAGTCACAGCATAATATCAGTTTGCCATATTTGATATTTTCCGCGGAAAAAAAAAACCTGCAAAAATCAGTCGAATGAAAGTTATGGTATAGAGTCACTGTAACAAAAATTTCTAGTGACCAGTATAAATTGAAAATTGTGAGAGAGTTCAAATAATTGAAATTCATATTTTTATTGGTTTCGACAGGCTTGAAGGAGCTGCAAAATTGACAAGAATCTGACTGTACCTACAGACATGAAAAGAGCGAGAAAGTCTACTCTTTTCCGTTGTTTTACTTATTTGGTGAGACTGTGGTAATAGAGGGGTGCTTCGATAGGTTGTCCTCATCAGGTGGGTGTGAAGCGGTTAAATTATCGTTGGTAGGTAAAGGTGTAAAAAAAATTTGATTACCTTTGGAATTTTGGAACTTTGATAATATGCTTTTGAATGTAGCCCATAGCCTTGGTAGCTAAGGCTACAGCATTAAAAAAAAAAAAAAAAAAAAAAAAATAGAGAGGCGTGACGGGAGGGTATGGGTCGGCTGTTTGCTTGACCCCTGCGGATTATTGCCGGTTCGAGACTGGTCAGACAGGCTTATCCCCTCTTTCCCCCTTCTCATTTTACTTTCCTCACAAAAGAATTATTCGTAAAGAAGACGGTAAGTAGATACTTATTCTCAGGCCTTGTAAGCCAAACTATAGAGTGACTTTTCCTGGTGAAAAGTTTTTAGGCGTTACGCAGCAAAGCAGTCACTGACATCGTATGTGATCAGGTCACTAGGTAGGTACCTATGTTTCAACTGTTTTCCTTTTGTTTTGAATTTTTTTCGCGGAAAGGTGAAATATGGGCTGCACCCTGAGAGAGGAAGAGCTAGCAGAATAGACTAGCAGGCATTTCCCCTTTTAGGCGCTTAGCTCCGTTTAGGAAAAGCTATTCGAGTGGAGTCTGTTTGCCAAGCAAACGTCGTGAAACGACCGCCCGTCCAATCTCATCTGCTTGAACTAACACCTCTCTGAGGTGGGTTGGAGCGAACCTTATATGTACCTAGGTATTTCTTTTGAACAACAAAATAATTAATGCCGTACAACCTGTAGTGCCTTCTCATATAAAAAATATACAAACTGCGAGTCTAAGTGCCGTCCCGTATAGGTACCTAGTGATAGTAAGTAGTATAAGCTTAAAAATGTCTCAGTAGGCAACAGGGGAAACTGCGTAATGACATGTATTATTTGTATTGAACTCAGGCGTTGAAAAACGTGGTCATACTGTGGAGTGCTCCGAACCCAAAATTACCCCTCCCACCTCATTATTATACCCTATCCCGATCCCCTCCCCATCTTTTGCTGTCGACTTTCTGCACTATTGTTTGTTTGACCTATTTTTCCACTGAAAAAGGTGTGGGAGGTCACCAGTTGTAATCCCACTTTTAACAACTTTATTTCAGTGTCAATCCTTGTTCTGATAGTGATGCACGATGCAAGAACAAGAACAAGAAACGGCATTTCTTGTTCTTGTTCTCGCAAAGCGACTCTTGCTCTTGCATGTACTTGCAGCAAAAATCCTATATTGCTCTTGTTCTTGTTCTTGCTGCGAGACTCTTGCAATTTCTTGCATACACATGGAATTTTCTGATGTTTAAATGTAGTTTTTTGTCTTCCGAGCGGCCATTTCAAGTGCAATCTATCGTCGCATAGTCTGCAGATTTTTTCGTACAAAATATGGACTCCAATCCATGAATGAAGCTTTGGAAAAAAACTGTCTGGGTTTATGCAAGACTCTTGCGAGAACTCTTGCAAGAGTTCTTGTTCTTGCAAGTCACTTCTTGTTCTTGTTCTTGCAGCCAAAATCGACTCTTGTTCTTGTTCTTGTTCTTGCATGCAAGAAATGCAAGAACAAAAGCAAGACAAGAAATTTTCGTGCATCACTACTTGTTCAAAAGCTGCACATCGCGTTTCATCATCTTTCACGCTCTAAAATTTCACATTTCTGAATAAGCACTTAGTTACCTATAGCACATGTTAAATTCTTTGATGTTTCATCTATTCACCCCAGTTTCCTCTAAAGGCTTTACTCGTACCTGATTGTCGTTTGAGATAAATTCCGCAGCACCGGGACCGCAGCACTCTACCCAGTAGATAGCTACCTAAATATTACCTGCTTGTTACGGAGTGACTATTTCGAATTTCAATGCTCTCAGTACCACCACCACATCATTTGGCCCTCTTGGGGGGGGGGGGGGGGCACTTGACCCCCCCAAGAGGGCTGTTGCTCCCCCCAAGAAGGCTGTTGCCCCCCCAAGAACGAATTAAAAAATTACATTTTCAGTGAAAAACGTAAAAAAAAAAAATAATAATTAGGATGATTTACCTACCTACCCATGACCAAGAGTTACATCCAGTAGAGACCATGGATGGTATTTTGAAGGGAAACTCTGCCGACTATTGTGTACGGCGGTCGATTGCATGTAGAATGGCCGTTAGGTGTAGTCAAAAAATTACGTTAAATCGGGGACAATTCCTTGCGAACAGTGCTGGATTAACCATTACCTATGCTAAATAAGCTACAGTTTGGGGCCTATATACGCTCTGAAGGGGTCTACAAAAATTTCCAACGTAATAAATAATTAGTAAATTTAAAGTTCTTCCTGCAAAATATGGAGATTTTACAGAGATTAGTGAAATTTTCGGCTCGCTCGCTTCGCTCGCTCGCAAACTAATTGTTTTGTTGTGTGTTCCCACGGTTGGTTAAACGTTAATCTCCAGTTAAAGTCAATTTTAACCGACTAATAATTGGAATTTAACTGGGGTTTAACGTTAACCGAGTATGGTGGGACGCACCCTAAGTATATATATAGTGACTACTTGCCCCCCCAAGAAAAACTGAAATGACGCCCCTGTGTGGGCTGTAGTTGCAGCAAGTTAAATGATTAAGGCTTTAATGGTTTATTTGATATAGGATAAAACTCAAACACTTCCAAGGATACATTTTGAAGGGGGTATTAAGTAGGTACATATTATGTAGTCAAATTATACAATCGTTATTGCGAAAAAGAAAAGACTTCGCATTTTTGAGCGGTCGGGGCACGCTATAGCGGGCTACAGTTTTCAGTCATTAACTCTGAAAATTGGTACCTAATATCTCGAGATTATAATAATATGCAGGCTTCATGCAGGGACAGGTTCAACCGATTTCTGGTTTCTGAAAACTTAGGTGCAGTTGTTGTTGACCACAATTCGAAAGTTTCAACGTCATTCACGTTTAACGGCGGTTTGACATGAAATTAATTAGGGACAATGAGAATAAACGACATGAAACAATGTTATCAGAACTATTACGATCCGTTTCTAAGAATTTCAAAATTAGGACCGTACTGTGGATTGCTGCTTCAAATTTCAACGGTCATTTGTAAAAGTGAAATGAATAATTGATTGCCAACTGATTTATAATACTGAAAATGCGATACATCGATGGGTAGGTAGATACGTATTCTACAACATTTCGTCCATTGATGCCATAAATATTTCTTTGCAACTCTAAAACTTTTCGGTTATCATTCTGAGAAAAAAATGTAGGAAAATTGTAGGAGGCAGGGGATCATCCAAACTTTGCCATCTCAACTGATGAAAACCCGTCACATGCAGAACCTTTCTAACTAGCAGAGTGTGAATATGGAGTTATAGGGGAATTAAACAAGCTGTTAGTGCTGACTGCTGCTCGGCTGCTGACTCTCAGCGGCTCCCCCACATTTTGAGGCCGCCTGAGGGGCTGCGACTCTATTCTCTGTACACAAAACACGTCCAATGGTCTTGAAAATCTGTAGAATCAGCTGCTAAAAATAAATAACATACCTATACCAACTGGGTTTTCGTGCTCACTAATTCTGTGTAAAAAATCCCGAAGTGGGAATCAGAAGCCGAATATGAGTGGGCCGAAGCCAATACATCCATGTCGGAAGCGGAAAATTTTTCCGTCCCGCTGGGATTCGAACCCGGACCTCTCAGGACACAAAGCGGACCCCTTGACCACTCGGCCACTGAGAGGCACACCTTCCGCTTTTAACAACATAAGTGAATAATAAGAATGACGCTTGTTTCCAGAGGCACGGGGGCCTCTCAAGCGCCGCATCTCCAAGTCAGCATCGGATCTGAGCGTCGGCAGCCAAGTCACTGACGGGGGGGCTGGGACCCCCGGTCCCCCCACCCCGTCCCCCAGTCACAGCCATGGGGCCCCCAAACCCCATTCCTTCCTTTCAGCCCTCAAGGTGCGTGTTAAAATCCTCATGTAAAATGGAAATCGGAAGGCTGAGACTTCCCTGAGGCTCATTGGAATACAAAATCTTTTCTCTCGTATAAGGTGTGTAACTGCGAGACTCAAAAATAATGAAAAGTCTCTAACAAAAGATGAACGGCGAACTCGCACTTTTGAAAAAATATTTCCTTTGTTATTTCAGCGAAATGGGTTTTCTCCTCTATTCCCTTTCAGAAACGACGCTAAGATCGATCACTTCCTTAATGTGGGCATTTGTGTCGCAGTTGCGGTGGTCGAGAAGTCGGAGCAAGGAGCGCAAACAGAAGAAAAAAAAGAGTGAAGATGAAGGAAGAGATAGCCGAAGTACTGATTATGCTGCTGATAACTCCTCCGAGCACAGCAGTTCTGCTACCCACAGCCCACAGCACCGGCAGCTTGCCCCAGGTACCCCCTTGATTAGCAACAAGTGGTAAATATCACCCCAGGCAAGACTAATTCCAGACGTAGTTCCGTACTAAGTCCTATCTCCATGAAATCGCGTAGGTTGATAAGTATAGGTATACTCGTAAGGTATACCAACATTTGTACGTTTTTCTAAGAAGGGCGGCTCCTACCCATGAGGTAGATATTTTTTGTACGGCAGGAAAGAAGGAGATCTATAACTACACCCGTGCATGAGGGCAATTAATTAAAGTTAACAGAGAGTTCATTGACTGTTACTATACAGAAACAGAATTGAGTTCATTTACTATCAGTCCTCACTAGTCGCCAGTAGGTCTTGTGTTATTGAATGGATATGTGAAATGTCATTGAGCATGAACCGACTGAAATGCTTTTACGGATAATGAATTATTAAAGCTGAATTGGCGGGCGAGGTATCGTCACCAATTACCATAGGTGTGATGGGTGATGGTAAGTAAATAAATATATCCAGTGATATAGCGTGGGTGCCGGGTGGTCTCCCCAAGGGATGTCAGCAATCAGCCGTCTCATTACATCGACCCAGTAACGTCACTCTTTGTCCACCATAGGTGGAGAAAGGAGCCTGTTGCGACTCAGTAAAAACAAAACAAACAAAAATCCAAAATCAGCAAAGGAATACTTACCTACCACCAGTAGACTTTCCTTGTTGGATGTGAATTTATTTGTAACGATAAGAAGTAACTTAAGTATGATTAACTAGAAGTCCGTAAGGTCAACCCTGCACTAACCCTTCATTTAAGTTAAGATCGTTGAACCCACCCTTAGATTCATTATCCTGTATCTCTAATTAAACTGATTTGCAGAAACGGTGGGTAGTCGTCCAAGCAGCGCGGACTCTGTGCGGCCACATTGCTCCACGCAACCCCCGCCCACCTCCCCACCCAGTCTTCCATTGTTGGTAAGTGCTTACTGTTTACAACTTCCTAAATTTATGATTATTTTTATCGGTAGTTTTCGTTTATCAGTTTCTGTTCTCTGGCATCAACATGTGTGAAACTCCATGAAGGCTGTCGTCAGCTAGATTCACAAAACCATGTCGCTATCTCGTATCTGACGAGATTCTGTGTATGATATTCTACCTATAATGGATTCAAGAGTTAGATGTAGAAACGCGGTAAACGGGACGTCCTTAAAAAGATAGCCCGTTAGGAAAACGTCTCTCGAGATAGGACAAAGGAATGGGACGTTATCCCACTCCAACTGCGTAAACTCCCCTCCCTCTCTCACCTCGAAACTTTGCCTTCCTTTTCCCTTCTATATTATTATTGTAAAAACGGTCTTTCCAACCTCTGTGAAACAGTGAGGGAGCAGATGACCAGGGCAAGGAGAAATTCAGATTTTGTGAGTTGTTACTGATTAGTGGTTAAAACCGCTTTGCAGTAGTGGGCTTAAAATACATGCAGGTCGAGATGTAAATTTGCCCCCCTCCGCCCCCCTCTCCATGTTTACCTCTATGCTGGATAACCCAAAAGCCAACCCTCCATCAGGCCCCTTTTATCACCTGTGTTCGTGTAGGCGTCCTCTATAGAGTACTTACAGGATATCTGCTTATCATTGGGGTCATTTAGCTATCACTCCTTTCTTTCTAATAGTTTCAACAGTTACTTCTGAAAACTACCATTAGCTGCACGGCTTGTACTCGAGGCATAAAGCACCCATGAAAATGGTGGAATGTTTGCAGACATATTGTGTACGACCTAAGTGGTATGTAGGGACATGATGGAACACGTCAAGTGAACTCACGCGATTGACAGCCCACATAACCCGCATTTGCTGTAGTTCAGTTCACCCAGCTCAAAACCTTTTAAAGGTAAGAAGTCGTATATTTTTGGATGGTTGGCCCGTTCCTCAGCCTCTTTGTTAGAAAATTACCATTGGTCAGTACCTACAGTTTAGCGAACACACTGTTACGTTATCCAGTATACTTATTATACCCTATACCCTAGATCAGTGGTTCTCAAACTTTTTGGCTGGCGGAACCAAAATTAGTCGGGAATTCTTTCGTGGAACCTTAAACATTGGATCGTCGATTTCACAGGTTTTTAGGAAACAACAACAATACATTTTTCTATTTCAATTTTTCTAAACTAATAAACTAAACTAAAATTGTATTCCCTGAAGCTCGGAGAAGGCTTCGCGGAACCCCGGCAAGGCATCGCGGAACCAAATGGTTCCGCGGAACACAGTTTGAGAACCACTGCCCTAGATAAACGGAAATTTTAAAAGGCAGGGGTAAGGCGTAGGCAGGTTTATATCCAGCCATCCAGTGTAGGAAAAAGGTGACAGCTATTCATTCATGATACTGACAATGGATAATTTGGTCTCTAGATGGTGGATGAGGACATACGAAAAAGAGAAGCAGCCTTGCGGCAACATTCCTTCTTCCAGCTCCGTGTACATTTGAAGCGAGGGGTTGAGCTGGTGGCAAGAGATAAGGGTGGTACGTAGAAATTCACTGAGCAATCTTTCAAAATTTCGTCATCAGACTAAGGGTGCGTCCCACCATACTCGGTTAACGTTAAACTCCAGTTAAATTTCAATTATTGCACTGTAAAAACCGAATTTAACTGGAGTTTAACCGTAAGACGGCCAAAACCAAGAAACTCTCTCAACCTATACCTTTTAAAGCATGTAAAGGTAGGTAAATTAGGTGAGGATTTACCTTTTGTAGTGCCTCCGTATCTTTAGTAAAATCGGTCTACCTTTGTACTAACCTAAACAGCACTTATACACTTTTTTCGCAGGAACCAGTGATCCGTACGTAAAGCTGAAAGTAGGCGGGCGACTCTTGTACAAATCTAAAACCATCTACAGGGACCTGAATCCGGTATGGGATGAGGTCTTTACAGTGCCCATTGAAGACCCCTTCGTGCCTGTTCACCTTAAGGTATGGAACTACATTAGATCGAGGGGTAACGTGTACTAGTAAGTAGACTTTAAAACTGTAAAATACGTATAAAGTTCCCCGTCCATTTACGAGCATATAGCAGTCACTATCAGTAGAAACTACTACTAAACTAACTCAGGTCCTGCTTATCTAATGGAAAATTGTATTCTGCATAGGTATTCGACTACGACTGGGGACTTCAAGATGACTTCATGGGTTCTGTCTACATCGATTTGACGAAACTAGACCTTGGAAAGTAAGTTGTTTTACTTTATTTCTGACGTGCCTGCTGGAAAATAAAATTTTTGTTTCGGCAGTGCCTAGTAAAAATAACCTACGAAGCGACTTACACAGACAGTTAGACAGTTTTGAAATTTGAAAGTACTCGTAATTTCTTTTAGGCTGCGTCCCACCATACTCGGTTAGCGTTAAACTCCAATTAAATTCCAATTTTTGCATGTAAAAACCGAATATAACTGAAGTTTAACCGTTAACCGAGTATGGTGGGACGCACCCTTACTCTGCTAATTGTATTGCAGGCAGAGTGAGATGAGGCTGGAACTGAGAGACCCGAACAAAACTGAATACCTGGGTGAGATTCTTCTGACTGCCACACTGCTGCCTCGCACACAGGAAGACAAAGACCAGGTACCTTCCATTTTTTAACATTTCAAATAGAGAACCTACAGTTGTGATACACCAACACAAAAGTGCAATACTTTTTATCAAACTGCAATATCTGTCCCTAGTTTTAATTTTGAAGGAAGAAGTCGAAGAAATTTACCTCAATATACCTCAATAATATACCTACTATTTCCGTTTAGCTGTGATGGAATCGAATTTTGCCAGTAGTATCCAATATCCAACATGTCAAAATAAGGCTAGATTTCTCTAATAAATAAGCTGACAATCATAAAGACATAAGGGACACCGAAACTACTCATGTTTGGTACCAATGTGACACTGTTTTGATTTAGTTTACCATATGCATATCCGTCGTTTGACTGAATGGTTTTGCATCTGAATGGATTTTGTCTGCTTACCAATGTACCTACCCACTATATGCAAAGTCCCCGTTTTCTCTTAGACGGACGTAGGTACGTCTGCTCGCAAACCCCCCATAGTTCCCCATGTTTGTTGATTGTTTTTGTCCTATTCCTTTTTGGCCAGTTACGAGAGAGAGCGAGGCCAAAGGTGAGTTTCAATGGTTTTAATTTATCCTCCTGTAGAGAATGCTTAAAGTAGTAACCCTAGAGTAGGAGTAGTACTAGAAACTGCACGGTGTGCCTGCACACTCATATATGTTCATAAATATTAACATTATTATAGTTATTTTGGCCTTACAAATTACAGTCCCCTCTGCAGTAATCTGTCAGTAGTCATATATGGAAGTACAAATTCCGATTATGCAATATTTCTACGCAAATTCACGTAACTATTTAATTGTGATTCCGGAGTCACGTATACGGAGGTCTGTTTACAAACCATAAAGGGCCGGACAATAGTCGAGCTTAACTTTCCCGCATTTAAAAGATACCCTATTAAGCATAATGCGGATAGTTCTATAGTATTTAGACACTTTGTAACTTCCCAAATTTGTCGCTAACGGGGTATTTTACACAATAAGAAGGTAGTTCCTGAGAAAATGAACAAAATCATACGAGCAGTGGCTAGCGAGATAGTAAAAATAAGTACTAGTAAAATATTTAGTTTTATGGAAACTTTCCATACTATTTTATTCCATTTTGCATGAGGAGGTCTAAGGCGTTGGAAAGGTTGCGTTGCATTGCAGTAAAGGCTATAGAAGCTCAGGAAGATAAGGCAATCACCTCAGCACCTAAGTAAGAGTGATATACTCTACCTGGCCGAGCTGAGTTTTGGGACTGGTTTAAGGAAAGAGGGAGGGGGAGGGGGAAAGTAAACAATAAAGGTCAAGTTTGTGATCCTGTAGTGTAGACGGATGAATAGGTCAAGTCAAATCATACGATAGGTAGTGCCCAACATGTTTTTCCAGCAGTTGTCATATAGTGCAGGATTATGTTCTTGTAACGTCTGATTGTATACTAGTGAACGAGTGTTAGGTTATTTTCAAGGTGTGTATGTGAGTCACTGAGTAAAGTGCCTTGAAGTATTTGACTGGAGCGTTTGTTCGCGTTCGATCTCAGTGGCGCGCCGGCGCCTCAGGCTTGTTGCGCGATAGTCTGAGTTGCCTCAGTTTAAATGTTAGTGGTCGGTGAGTCAGTGTCTGTTATCAGTTCCCCTCCCTGGGCCTTTCCCCGAACGCTTCGTTACCTACAGTACCTACACTTCCCACCCGCGCTGCTTCCATTCCCCAGCGAGTCTCAGTGGTCTCAAGTGTCTCCGACCCAGTTTATGCCCGTACTCTGTGCCTTTCCCTATAGCCCTTCATTACTGACTTTGAGATGAAAAATATCATTTCTCCATCGCTTTATGTTGTTTTTAAAGTGGGTGTGCGTTGAAAAGCTATGTGTTGCTTCAACGGTTCCAGTTGGCTTGTCGGCCGGAATCCATCTCTGTCATAGTGCATTCAAAACGACTTCATGTCGCTTACGGCTCTGTCGGTTTCCTACTGATGCTAATGGGAACTGATTTGCTCTCACAATGCAGGGTGATTCGGGAACCTTGAAGAAAGTGAAGCGAAAATTGACGACCCTTAGTGGAAAGTCAAGAGACGAGGAATATGAATTTCCTGAAGATAGTGACAAGGAGACTCCGAAAAGACGTATCAAGCAAAAGCTTGTTAAGCTCCGGGAAAAGTTAGGGGAGGAGTTGCACGAGGAGAGTGAAAGTGCGCGGGAGCGACTTAAGGCGCGAATCGCTAAATTAAATGAGAAACTGATGCGAGACGATGATGACAATCTGTTTGATGACGATGAGACTCAGGAGCAGCGGAGCCTGCGCATCAAGCACCGCATCGCACGACTGGGAGAAAAGCTGCGCCGCGCACCCAGCGAGGTGGAAGACGGGAAGGAGGGCAAGAGATTAGAGGGCAGCTCGGGTGCTGAGTCCCAAACCAGCGAAGAGCGATTCGATGGAGAGGGGACAACAGAGGGAACCATGCTGGAGAAGTTGGGGCAACGTCTTAAGGAACGCAGTGATCAGGTCCAAAGGGTAGTACTTATTGTAAGATAATTTGGAGGTGTCGAATTTTACGAAAATGGGGTGACAGTTTTCTGGTTATCACGTGTTGAGCCTGTTCGTCGACACAGACTTACATCGAGGCGTTAAATGCGCTAATTGTGTAACAACCTGCGGGCCTCAACAACCAATTTACTACGAACAGATACCTCCTACCTATTGTATAGGTATATACGATCTCGAACGATTTTCCGTGAACTTTACCACTTGAATTTATAATTACAATGGGTACGAAACGAGTCTAAAAACTTTCACTTGACGACAAGTTTCTGGGCTAACTGTCTTTATGCATGCTACACATCAGACATCAGGTTCATCTTTCAGCTGCATGGTGCTCTTTCTTTATGATGGTGTGTCATCTTCGACAAAGATTTTTGTGCCCAGTCCTCCCATTTAAGTTCAAGCAGTTGCCTCGATTAACAAGGAAGTTTACAGTGGGAAATGAGCTTTCTATTGTTTCGCCTTTGAAATACGTGAACATACTACTAGTGGAGATGGGCACTGATAGTCAAAATGGCTCACTGCAGTAGAACTGTTGCTTAGTCTGAGCGACATCTAAACAGCGGGTCACGTGATATTTCCTCCCAACATACAACAACCTAATGCTTCACTCATGCCTTTGCATCTTAATTTCAGTATTTCCAAAGAAGCGCCCGTATGGGAGACGTAAACCGAAGACTTAAGAGCCAGATCTGGAGCTCAGTAGTGACCATTGTTCTGGTGGAGGGAAAGAATCTCCAGCCGATGGATATTGACGGCTTCAGTGATCCCTACATCAAATTTAGGTGTGTAGAAACTATTTCAGTGGGTATTTTTATAAATATTATTCAAAGATGCAATTATATCCTTAGGACTTAGAAACCTCAGACTAATCTTTTCACCGTTATGCATTGTTTTTTTTAGGTTAGGAAACGAGAAGTATAAGAGCAGGATAGTGAACAAGAGCCTGAACCCTCGTTGGCTGGAACAGTTTGACCTTCATCTCTACGATGATCAAAACCAGGAACTTGAACTCACTGTGTGGGACAAGGATCGATCCCGAGATGACTTTATGGGCAAGTAAGTCATTTAGAGTTATCTAAACTTACGTAAGATAAGGTAAACCTCTAGATCTATCCGTTAACTTTTTTACTGACTGTGGTGCAAGGACCTTTAGTGTAGAAAAACAATAAAGAAATGTTTCGGAAGTCCTAACATGGTAACCCCTAAATTAGGTAGACAGTATTGTATTTCTATTTTGTATTCGTATTTCTATTTTCGTAGTAAGAAGCAGTTGAAAGTGAAAGGACCATCCTCTTTTTTATTATTGTTAAAGTAAGACCCGTTTTCAACTACATCCTGGGTGTTGCAGATGTAGTATCGACTTGTCAGCGTTAGAAAGAGAGCGGACACACGGCATCTGGAGGGACTTGGAGGAAGGGGCGGGCTCTGTATTCCTTCTGCTTACTATAAGCGGCACTACAGCGTCTGAAACTATCTCTGATCTAACTACACACGAAGAAAATTCTAAAGAACGCACAAACATACTCAACAGATACGTAAGCGAAACCATAGATAATTAAGCTAATCTGATACTCAGTCATCTAGATTTCGAATCAAGAAAGCTAACTGGACTTTCACATGTTTTCACTGAATACGGTAAATGAGAGAGAGAGAGAAAATGAGGAACCTCATACCTCATCGAGTTTAACTCGCCCTATTCAGCCACAGTAACGCAAGATTCTTTCATTCAGGAAGGGGCAAACTGGAACTTCACAAATTTAAAATCGTCGTGATTCCATCGTATACCCTCAAACTAAAGTCAGTATTATTTACAGTTATGAACACTTGTTTTTCCGCGATAGGCACTTCGGAATACCCTGCACAACCTGCGGGACGTAGGCCACTTGACGGTAAAGGTTTACCGCGCAACTGGCCTCGCGGCGGCAGACCTGGGCGGAAAATCGGACCCCTTCTGCGTACTAGAGCTCGTCAACGCCCGATTACAAACACAGACTGAGTACAAGACGCTTTCCCCGTCGTGGCAGAAAATATTTACCTTGTAAGTTCCGAATCTCATAACTTTCAAGACTTGACAATGAATTGGAACAAATTTTGACTTGCTAGAAGAGAAGTGAAACAACAGAGCAAAGAATGAAATAGATGCTGCATACATAGCTAAAGCTAAAATAGCATAGCTAAAAATGAGCTTTCTTAACAAAAATTACATCTGAGTGTAGTGAACGTAACAAATTGACTCAGCTTTCTGACATACTTACTCGTATGTGTAAAGAAGCAATGACCTATCGCTCCCTTCACACCTTCACCGGAAGTCGGAGAAAGTGGGTCACTGGAGGGCACGCACATTTCCGTTAACCGCAGCTGCTGCGTTCCGGAATGTAATCGATAAGCTAGTTTTTGCGTGACTCAGAGGTTCTTGGCGCGAAGCGGAAACGGAAAGTTACCACAGCACCCATTCATTTATTCTCGATCACTCATAAATTTAATTCACTTCCAAAAACCTGCATCAATTGACTCCCGCTGTTGTTGGAAGCTAATCAAAAGAAAATTAGACATTATCTTCCAGTATCTCAGGATGAAAGTATGGGGGTATGGGGATCCAAACTTTGCTCCATTTATCATTTCCCATGAACGTAAAAACCTCTTCAAATATAATAGATTAAAATGGGACGAAACAGATTATGGCAAAGGAAAAAATAGTAATTGGTAGTGACAAAATTGTTTTAGCTGTAAACAGCTAACAGTAATGATGACATATTGAACTCATTTTTCAGTAATGTGAAGGACATAAATTCTGTGCTGGAGGTGACCGTATATGACGAAGACCGAGATCATAAAGTAGAATTCCTCGGGAAAGTGGCCGTACCCCTGTTGAGGATACGAAATGGAGAGAAGAAGTGGTACTGCCTCAAGGATAAGAAGCTGAGAGCCCGAGCCAAGGGCAACTGCCCTATGGTTCTACTGGAAATGCACGTAGTGTGGAACCCCGTGAGTATTGGCAAAGAATTTCAAGAGACCCGAGCATGTATGCCGGAACACAAGAGACACGTTTAACTTAAAGAGCGAGCACATGTTTCGAGTTGACAAAACCTACCACAGGAGATTGATTATTTATGAATTTTTACTTAATTTGCAGGTGCGAGCGTGGGTAAGAACAATCAATCCTAAAGAAGAGAAACTGATGCAAGCTGAAATCAAATTCAAACGGCAAGTCTTTGTAAGGAATGTTCTACGGCTCAAAGCCATCATCATGACTGTCATCGAGTGGGGGAAACTTATACAGTGAGTATAGAAAATTTTTGAGAGAATCGGTGCCTCCCACTTATCTTGGGGCCCCCTGACTCGAAACGAAAGTGCGGTTTCTGCAATGATTTCGGGGCGTCCATCAACCCGTTCGTTGGCGGGCTTAGCCCCTCTACCGATTTCGATACGTTTTTTGTGGTATAGGTGTTACTAAAACTCTTTGACCAAAATTTCTTCAAATCCGGTAGCTATTTGAGTATTTTAAGTCCTAAACCATTGTTTCTTTGATGCTGTCGAGTACTTGCATAGGTACTTTGAAATGAAAACGTTAGTATAAACTAGGTATCTACTGTAAGTACAATACGAACTATTTATAAAAATAATTTTTTGTGTGTGTGTTAACAGGGACTGGTTTGAATGGGAGAGGCCTGCTCAGAGTGCTGTAGCACTGGTGCTTTTCATCACACTCTGTCACTATTTTGAGCCCTACATGATCCTTGCTTTCTTCCTAGCCATCTTCCTAAAATACTACGTGGTATGTGCTTTCTTGTTTACCTGACAAAAACGTTTAAGGTTTCAGTTCCACGTAAACGCAGCAAGGCAAGCTATTTAAGTATGTTTGTTCTGCAGGTGCTTTCAATTACTGGCGGCTGGGCCAATGCGGAAGAAGAGGAGGAGCCGCTAGACGATGATGACGATGATGACGACAAAGACAAGGTTAGGAAAGCAAATTTTAGAAATCAACGCACTTGGTAATAGTTCCCCCAGTGCATTAGCCCAAAGGAGGAAGTTGTTAAGCTAGCCAAAGCGGCCACAGCCAAAGTACAACAGAATAGAACAGTACAAAATGTAAAAAAACTAACTGCAAAATATTTGTCGGAGGTACCTACCGGGGTTTGAACCTCAGTACTGATAGTTCTTTCCTCAACTCTCTACCCCGGAACGAAGCTTGGAAAGCCAGCAGCTATTAACCTTATGAATCGGACAGCTATACTAGCGATATGCGTCCCTTACCTAGCTACTTAAACGTATTCGTGCTATTATAGGAAGAGAAAAAGTCCCTGAAGGAGCGACTTCAAGCTATACAGGAAGTGACGCAGACTGTGCAGAATGCAATCGGTTACATTGCCTCTTTGGGGGAGCAAATCAAGAAGTAAGTTTTCTTTTAATGGAAAATCGTTTATAAAATGATTAACGAATTCTTTGAATGATAGGGAAGGCGTATTAGTAAATAGGTAACGGTAACTATAAAAAAATTAAGTACCTATTCAAATTCCATTTTACTTACATTAAATCTCGAAAACTACTGTATTTTTATCTAGCACTAGACCTTTCGCAAATTTGCCCTTGAAATTACCACTCTATGTAGGACCATAAGTAAAGTGTATCCTAAACAAGGTGACAAATAATTCATTTACCATGACAACCATGCTTTCCTTATCACTATTAGTAATAGTTTGAACGTAATCATTGTATACATGTACAACGTATTTTAGTAGCCTCCGAACAGCGGCTGAGATATGGCTCTTGCAAAGTTCTGTTTGGTAACATTGTCTTTCAGCACATTTAATTTCACGGTCCCGTTCCTGAGCTGGCTCGCCATGGTTATGGTGTTCCTCGTCATGGTGGTTCTGTATTTCGTGCCCATGCGGTACCTCATCATGCTATTTGGTGTCAACAAGTTTGCGCGGAAACTGCTGCGGCCACACACCATCCCCAACAACGAGCTGCTCGACTTGCTGTCCCGTGTTCCTGACGATGAGAGCCTGGTGAGTTCCAGCTACACTGGGCTGTATAAACGCGTAAACAAAGTTTCCCGTTTGCACTACGGATGCTGTCACTCTTTATTAGGCCAATTCAGCCAAATCCTTTTCGGCTTCGGTGGAATAAATAACTATATGATATAAAATATAATGCCAAACTGTTAAAACTTCCGCTTTGGAATGGGCAATCTAAGCCTTCATGAATGCCATCTGTCAGGAGTTTGTGGACTTTCTCAAAACAGTCTGTTTCGTTTTCTTTTTGCAGATTGAGTACCGGGAGCTTAGGCCGTACTCTTCTAATGATTCTGAGAGGCGGCGAGAGCGGCGGCGGCACAAAACGGGAACATAGCGCCAGCCACTGTGCGGTGTACAGCGACCCTTCCATGTGATATGTGGGCCTGACTTCAGTGTTGGGCCCCGGGGTTTCTAGGCCTAACCTCGGAGGATATCGAAACCACTCAGTTGTAGCAAGTGAAAATGGGGCCTGTGAAGCAAGGATTGTTAAGGATTCAGGGTACCAAGTTGAAGATTTCCGTCAGTAGGCAACCTGATGAAATAGCTGTTTCAGCAGTTTACGGCATGGAAGTAGAGCACACCAAGCAGTTTTGTGACCATTTTTCCCGGCCAAAGTATTTTTTTCCTGTCCACAACGCCTACCGTAGCTGTGGGCTAGAGGGTAAAGTGGGGTCTTCACGACATCGAATGATGTAGAAATTTCACTACTTTACTTCTCCTTCCCTACTTTGCAGAGATTTGTTGGATTAGTGGGTCACTGCCAAAAATTTCCCCAGCAACTACCATGACACACTTGATACTGTACCAAGGTACTCTGTATTCATTTTTTTCACAAACAGTAACGGCCTTAAATTTCAGGTTGCTCCAAAACTGTTTAGGGCGTACTTCTTTCGAATATGAAGCACTTCAGTCAAACGCTACAGTGTCTTACCGACGCACAACTTATAAGTTTTTTCAGTAACAGCCTCATTTTTTTAGTATTCCAAGGGCGTACGTGTCCCGGCAATATATGAGACTGCTCTTGCCAAATTTCAACGTTATTACTAAACTACTTCATTCGTTTCAATCCCCATGTTTTCCATTTTTGACACTTTTTTAGGAAGTAACACATCAAACATAGGCATCCATTTTTCTAATAACCGAGTTAACCAAGCGAATGTTGCTAAAGCTTGAATCCAAAAACGGTTCATACTGACCCTGGTTGCCGGTTCTAACTTTAGAACTTTCTATGCCGTTTCACAACGAAAAGTCGTGGTGGTTTCTGAACAATTATTCAAAATAAAATTAATAAAACAGTGAAGTATAAGCGTATAGGGTCAGCATAAATTCGACTGACCTTGGTTTTTTTATAGATATAAAATGAAGCAACAGTAGCTTCCCAAAATGCAAGCGTGGACTTCAGTCGTTGTGGTGTTAGAGGGGGAATAATGTAAAGTTGAGATTTACCTCAAAATGTCCCGCACGGTAGCATTAGATTCTCGCCATACATGGACAGTAAAAAAAACATTGCCAAATTCCTCTATAAGATAGTAATCACGCTATTCCTTCGACTTCCTCACAGGGTTAAGAAGGAGATACTGATACAGAGAGACTCTTACGTCGTTTTTCTCACTAGCATTACCAAAGAAGTTAAAAGCATGCTCTGTGACATTTGTTTATTGTAAAGGCTAAAAACACAATCCTTTTTGTTGACGCTTCTTATTTTAACTTTGATTTTCATCAACTAATGGTATTGCATCTTCAGTCTTTCAGAGGCTTGAAAATAATTTACGGGAAAAATTAAAGAACTGAGGCTCCCCATTTGAGGGTGAAGATGTTAATTAGAAACATACAATACTTATCTCAGTTATTGTAGAACCTTTTAAGAACCGCTGAATGGTCTGACAGTGAGAGGAACGGCAAAAAGAGCGGCTTCCCTATCTAGGGCGCTTTCCAGCCTTAATGATCCCCAAATAAATAAATAAATAATTGTCCCTACTGTCCCAATTTTTCTCGACCCATGTCTTCCCACTTCCATTCCGATCTTTTTAAATTATGTCAATGTTGCGAAGTCGTCATGTATTTTAAAACTTGTTTTTGTAATTTCATATTTCTGCATTGTTGATATGTTAGTGTTGTGCTTGGAATGGTAACCAGACAAAAAATTTGAACCCTGGGCTCCCCCTACCACTTCTTCACAGCCAAGATGAGACATGTTACTGCGCCCACAGCCAAGGAGGGACATGTTTTTACTCCGGAGGGCAGTAACAGGTCTCACCCTGGCTTTGGGAAAGTAGTAGGGTTCCTATTATGTCCTATTATGGATTATATGGATTATGTCCTATTATGGATCTTTTTATCACGCGTGATCACGCAGTTATCACGAAAACATAGGGAAAATAGCATTGCAAATGTTTATCACGCGGTTATCACGCGTGATAAAAAGTTCCGTAATAGAGCTGCAGAATTTTTGGTCTGGTTAGTATTCCGAGCACAATATTTTTGTCGCTGTCTAACGGACTGAGTTATGATAAATGCTGATGTTGAGCTTTTTGCATAGTTTTGTGATGATGGGTGTTATTAAATTATTACTGATTCTAGATGTATCGTGTAAAATGTAAAAGTATTGGTGACATTGTGCACTTTAAACTCGATGTTGTTTTAAATGTCTAAGGTTCTTGACCCAGGTCAGAGCACAAAGTACTGCGGTTACAGATGATGACCCAGATGACGTTTTTATGATTTTACTTATGAAGGCATTCACCGGAGTTTGAGTTCCTTAACGTCCACGAAAACGCAACACCAATGAGTGTGAAATTAATGAATGTTTATTAGAAGGGCAGTTAGGAATGTATCCTATGGTGCTTTATTTGCGTTGGAGTCAAACATGGAGATAATGGTGGTTTTCTATATTTTTCTACTATTATATTGCTTGACAACATCTATTACTGATTAACGGTTTCGAAGGATCCATTTAAAGTACTTAAACCACATATCAAAATATAAAATATTTTATTTTACCTCATCAATGGATGATTGTACTCGTCATAACGAGACTGAGATCAGCGGTGAAAACACAGAACACAAATTCTACCGCTATTTTCCCTGACAAAGCAAGTTTGAATTTCTCTTAGTTAAAATTATTTTTCCAACCATCGTTATGTAACAATGCCCAATCCAGTAACAATACTTTGTGCTGCCTTGAAAATTTCTACAAAAATGTTTGAAAAAGAAACGGATCTCTTGTTAGTGATAAAGTTCAACTGTCTCCCGTTTTATTTATTGTTTTTCCTATTTAATTTAGTTTGTGTGAGCTACTTTTTTACTCCAACAGATTCTTGATCGGCCAGTATAATTTATGAAAGAGTCACCCAACGAACTTTGTGATAAATACTTAGGTACGAATTCAAAGATGTAAGAAATCTCCTTCGAGTGAACCATGAAATGAAAGTAAACTGACCCATAAGGAATCTGGTTGAACCCAGCCAAATAATAATTATTGTAATTAAAATAAATGATCAGTAATACACTATTACTTAACATTTCGGGTAATAATAATTTACTACTACATGCACTGTGAAAAGAGGGGTTTAGAAAAAAAAAGACAGTTTGAGAAAAGAGCGTTTTCCAATAAATTAGTGTGGTAAGGTACCTTAGGAAGTAACTCATTAGTCAGCGAGCAACTAAAAATACGGTTACAGAAAGAAGTGTTACAGGTCCCAAAGTGATGTGAAAAAACAACCCCAAGAGCTGTGTTTTTTCCTCTACCTTCTGGGGGTAATTGGAATGGCTTGCCGTCATTTCGTTTTTCGTCCTTTCTAAGTAGGGTTTTGAAAAAACTTCCTATCCAACCTTGCACTCGCGTCCTAAGAAGATACAGTCATTACTATTGTACGTAGGCTATCCTTAATGATTATAAAAATCGAGTCGAATGATAGGACTTTGCCCAGGGCTGCACGAAGACACTACATATTTATAGCTACATTATGCCTTGGCTTATATGTGGAGGCCCGTTGACATGGGATTAAGAACAGGGCCCTAATGTAAGGTTAACCGGCAGGGTGCTAAAACTGGACTCGGAGATGTAACTCATTAGACCAGCATAATGGCACGAGCGCCAAACATTGCCGCGGCTGTCATTAACACTAACCTCTCCCAGGTAAATATCGACGTTGGGCCGCCCATTCTGGAACTCCAGCGATTGAAAACTCATCACCACACTCAGCAATTGCGGTGTCGGGTCGGTGATGCTTCCAGCCTCTGCCACCGAGAGCGCAGACAACGTCGCACCACCGTCAATAGCGTCAGTTAATCTGTAAAGTTTAGTTTTCATTACTGTAAAACGAGATGTCATTACAAAAAATATCAGTACCTACTGTTATTAGTAACAGTAGGTACTTATATGATGTGAAATTTGTAATTCAGTAATTTTTACTTCTGAAAATCACCTCCTGAAGCTAGGTACCAGCTAAACACAGCCGTGATACAGCTATGGCGAAGATCACAAGTATATTCGGAACCAACTGGCTCGTCTAAACGTTACCATATTCAACTTATGAGTTATTGTATCCAGCACCTTCTTCATAAGTGCAATCACTGGACAACATTTATTTTAACTGATAATACTTACTTACAATATTAATTACTTACTCATCAGTGAAGCGGAAGTTGGTGGTGCGATTTCCAAAGAGGTGATGTGAGATCTGCATATGCATATAGCCACGGGTGGGCTGCGTCCGCTCAGCTATGTGCACCCGAGCTTGCATCTGCCCACCTGCAAACCCCCAAAAGAATGAAATTCCATACCATTTTTCTAACATCTTCCTAGAACTCCCGGGGCTGCAATTTTGAAGGGAGTATAATTTTTACGTTTCGCATCAACTCCCACATTTTACTTTCGTCCATGAATAAAAAACAATACAAGTACATAAAAAAATAAAACTAAGCAATACTGGGAGGAGCTGACTACCTCTATCGAACGGGACACTTAGAAAAGTCGTCGCAGCCACCGAGAATTCCTGTAGCCAGTCTCCGAGGCCTGGATGTCTGGAAGAGGCATAGGCGTACCGCAGAAAGGAGGCGAACCACGCGTGCTCAGGTACAGGACACCCCGCGCGCCGTCTCGATGGACGCCCATACCCATTACATTGCAGCGCTCATCTCCAGGTAGGCAGCGCTCTAACGGTCGCTCGACGAAACATTTCCCTTCTCCGAACTGTGCTCCTCCTCCCGTGCATGGGTATCCGACGAACTGGCAACCTAGTCAATCAATCATAGCGATATTTTTTAAGATAAAAACAACAGAAGTGTCCAAATAAATGCTGCCGCACGCTACAATTAGCTCCACATCACTATTTCATCGAAGCATAAAAAGTCTCACCTGGTCGAAAATTCGAACTCACCATTGTTTTGTTGAAGGTTAATTATGCTCTCGAGGAAGAGCTGCCAAGCTCGAACGTGGCTACAAGCTACACTAGAGTTTATGGTTCCTTCTGTAAAAAAAAGAACCCCCACCAGACTCAATACACAAGTCATAGTTGAGTGAATGAATGGTTTTTTATGAGATCTTAACAAAACACGAATGGATGCTTTGCTTATATATCGATCACGAAGGCTTCCAAGGAAAAGTAAAAAGCCGTGCTCAGTTAACGTTCTTATCATAAGGTATTTGTACATACCTAAAGTGCTGACCACCACAGATCCGCGGCCATCACTACAACCTGGCTGCTCTCTTCCACCATTAGGGAAAAAGTCTACATGTCCAATAGGCCTAAAATCCAAAAATGAATGCTGTTAAAAGAGGCAAATAACCAATAATAAGTATTACTGGATAAAAATTTGTGCAAGTACCTTAGGAGGCCAAATCCATCAGTAAAAACTGGAGATCCGTCTGTGTGAATGATATCAACGAAGTCAGCGTCACTCGCGTCCAGTTTGGTGGAGGACTCCCTTACAAATTGATGTTTGAAGAAAGGACTAGCTGGGTCTAGACCTACAGGAGAAAGACAATTTTAGCATTATTCGCCTCTTTATAACATCAAAACAGGGACATTCACAAAAAAAAAAACACACAACACGCACACATTGGATTTACCCATAGGATTTACTTCTTATCTTACTACTTTGCTTGACTCTGTCTGGTAACGCCAACTTCACTTACTTTACGCCTTATCCACACCGCAAAAACTGATCACTGGAGACTCATATTTCCAAAAAAAAAATACTATTTTAAGATATCTAACAAAATAGTGATCGAAATGTGGATATAAACAAAACACGTATCATTCATCTTCATATAAGATAACAAAAATGTTTGAGCATAGTGCGGGCCGTACTCTGTACCTGTGATGCGACCCAACGTGTAGCCCCTGGCTTTGACCATGTTGCCTGCGCAGCCTGCAATGTGAGCGCCGAGGCTGAATCCAATTAAGTGGATGTTCTCAGGTTTAGCGCCACGCGTGAGCATGTCCAGCAACGTGACAGCAGTCTGGCGGCCGATCAGCTCTGTATTGGCCGCAGCAGTGGGGTAACTATCAGCCGCACCCTTCGTCCAGTCCACAACCAGCACATTCACGTCCTCCTAAATATAATTGATAACAACATATAAACAAAAATACAAGAAACGGTGCGAATCTTTACGGCGTGTCTAGTGAACTAAGATGATAAAATTTGTGAGACAAGGACTCAAGTGTCTTTGGAGACACTGAGCAAAGTTGAAGGAAGGAGTTTCCCTCATGTTTGCAGGAGAGTCCTTGATACTGGGCGCCCACGGAGGTCTGTGGTTTACACCCAGTTGATAGAAATAACAAATAACAAGGTAGGTACCTATACTTGTACATACCAACTTAAGGAATGCCTGGACTCCTGATAGAGCACCTTTGTCCCGTCCGCTACCCTTGAAACCGTGAATGAGCACCTTCAGTGGCTTAGTGGGGTCGAAGGACGATTCCTCAAGTGAATTTCCATTATCGTCGTAACGGATCAGTTGTGACACGTTACGCAGCTCTCTGAAAAAAAAGGTGTGTCTGTCAAGAAAATACACACAGAAAGCAGACGGTGTCCATGCGTTACCATGCAGTTGAGAAACAAGAAAATTTTGCTTAATCTTAAGAAAAGGATCACAGACAGGAAAGAGTTTATCATGTTGGTTTTCCCCAGTATTCCATTCTTTCTTGAAAAAAGGAAGTTCCAGTTCTAAAGGCAGTTAATTGATTCTATCTCGAATTATAACGTTGCTCACCACTTACAACAGTTGGTCCATGGGCAAAGGCAGGACGCTGTTAGTGGTCTGTCTTGTGTACAGCCAGAACTTGGTATCTACCGTATCTGGGCTCTGCGGCGACTTCTTTAAAGGTGATCGCTTTCGTGGCACATCGAAGCACCCGACCATATCTGAGGAAAGAGGAAAGTGTTAGAATGCAAACTGAGAAAAAGGAGAAGTTTCATTTCAGTTCTGCAGGCTAATCCGATGGAAAACTGGCTGGAGTGCAATGATAAGTATATTTATCATGCTTAAAAATTATTTAATAAAATTAATCTTTTCTAAAGAGGAAACCCGGAGGACTCTACCTACTATGAAAGGTACTTACTAATTACGAGAAGACTAGGGGCAAATACCGCGACCACTTCGTAAGACACACCGATTGACATGCACACCTCTTATAGGGGTACTTATCTGGTTAATATAGCCTAGGGCATACGGGTGTAGAAAGCCTGGTAAGTAATCCAGTGCCCTACTGTGTTGAGATGTTGCGTCAATATTTAGTTATTTCACGCAGTTGAATGACAGTTTGAAAAGGATTTCACGGTAGGCTCCGGCAAATTACGAGACTTGATCGTCTATTTGCGCTCCTTGTATTTGGATTGTCGCGTCTTCATTGAGCAATCGTAGCATTGCAGTTAACAAGGTCGGTCTACAATGAGTTGGCGCTATCAGTATAAGTAACACAGGTCGGTGTTGGTACAACCGATTCCATCGACGTGAATCCAATCCAATATCCAATATGAAATGATGAAACACAGTACAGACGCACGCACAAAAAGATTATAGGAAACTTACCATAACAAATTTCTTTTTTGGAGAGTTGCCTGCCAGGAAGGCGTCCCATAATGCGCTGCCGGATTCTCGAAGCCACGGCCAAACGTCCATCATCTGAAATTTCAGTTACAAAATTAAAACATAAAAAAGCACTGCCTTCAAGGCTCAAGGTATTTCAGTCGGGGGCATTCGAGTATCACAATATACCTACATTTCATAACAAAAAATTATCAGTTTAATCTGAAAGATGCCACTCAAAACTATGAAGCTAAATAAGTAGGTACCTACTCAAAACCGTGTCATTTATATTTTTAGCTTCAAGTTCTCATACACAGATTTGAAGATATTTCTTTATATTCTCGTAAAACTAAGGATAAAAGATAAAACAACTAACAACTGAAAAGACAGTAGATAGTACCTACTTCCACTCCACCTTCAGCTTCCTCAATTGTACGCATTTACCTATGGGAGGGAGGTACCTACTTACCGACTTATTTCAGTTGTTTATAATTTCCTTTAAATTATATTCACACTCGGGATCACAGCTAAAGAAAAGACCAAAGAAGACCGGCAGGCCTTGATAGGTTACCTTACTAGGATACTTAGGTACTGCATGTCTCGTCACAATTTCGCTTTGCTGTACCTACATATATAGGTAATTTCATCAGCATCTAATCCTAAGTTCAAGAGATTGGAGATTAAATAGAGGCAAGTCGCCAAGGTAAAAATCTACTGTATTTATTTTGAACAGAGGTATTGCAGAACGGGTCCTTCTCTAGCCTTTGTTTCGATCGTTTGCTGGCATTGATGGGCCAGACTCTCCCGTCTCCCTGACAAGTCTTGTCACGTGTGTGCGGGTCGAGGTTGGTTACTCAACTTCTACCGGCCACTGCCCAATGGACTGCCCTTGCCGGAGGCATACACAATACAAGTAGCACCTACAGCACAGGGCCGTATACAAACCTGCCACAAACCGAGGGTAATCTTCCCTTAAGGAGGCAGGTTTTCGGAAAAAATTTCTACAACAGAGTAATGACATCAGCCGTACAGACCTTCCCTTGTATTGTATTGAATTAAAATAGAAGGTTTTGAAACTTATTCCAAATTACTAACCCGAGTTCCCTCAACTTGCCTCCATCACAAGTTGCCAAATATCATGTCACAAAATATCAATTCTTACTTTACCATTCGTTTCGCCCTAAATGCGTCCCTGCCTCGGAGGCAGCATCCTGATCCATTGTGCCTAGGGGAGGGGGGGGGGATGTACGCAAGATGGGTCATACCTACTCAGTGAGTTAGAAGTTTTTGGTCGCCACCCCCGCAACAACAAGGGGTGTGATGGAAAAACTTTTCAAACTAAAACTACAACCCCCCCCCCCTCTCCCTCCTTCCCCTTTCGTCCGATTTCCCCAATAACGAGTCTCATCTAAACTTCAGACTCACATTTGATCTATCAGTCAGAAATCATTTTTTTTTCTTTGCAAAAATACTGACTGTTTAATGTTTTCAATTAGGTGGACTTATTGTATGTGTACGAGTAAGGAGGGACATGTTTTTACTCTGGAGGGTCCTAATAGGTCTCGCCCTGGCTTTGGGGAAGCGGGTTTGAATTTTTGGCCTGGTTAGCTTATTGGTGTAAATATAGGGTACTTATATACTTTTCAACTGGTGGTGTTTTTGGGACTCATGAACAATAAAACGTTTTTGCGAAGAAATTTCTGGGAAGTCATTGTAAACACTACAACTGTGAACTCACCAGGGACATCTACGGAATGGTCATTGAGGGCAGGGGTTAATAAATGGAGAAAAAGAACAGACGAAAAGACACTGCGCGGAACCATCATTACTGCTTGTCAAGACACAACAACAAATGCGACTGGAGGACTTCAACTGGGCAACCCACCGCGCAGCTCCTCACTACCTAGTAGGTAACTAACTACAGCCTTCGTCGAGTTATGTCAGTAGGCCACTTAGGAGGTATGTACCTACCTGTCACAGACAGGCGAATGAAAACGGTCACAAGTCAATGAACGGAAGATTTTCCAGCTGTTATAAAGTCAGTGGAGAGTGTAGTCCAATGAGGAAAACATCAAAGGGAGCTGAATACAATGGTGGAAACGTAGAAAGTGTGACTGAAATGTTTAGAAACGTGAAGCAGGGGGTATATTTCCTATATTCTATAGGGTGGGTAATCAAGCATTCAAATAAGCCCCATAGCCCACCTCAAACTGTCAAAAAGTCAGAAGAAAATAATTACAGAAATGATGACGAGAGATAAGAGACTACGAAGGTCCTAGGAATCGACTGGCAAAAGTGAATGTCTTCTTATACAAGAGCAGGGGCGAAGGCGCACACACCGAACCTTAAGATACTTCACAAAATTTTACGAAAAGACCCATTCCTGTTTTAGAATCCTGTCAGAGGATAAATAGGCTTGTTACGGAGGGATTGTCTCCTTCCAAGACTCTAATAGGCATGGGACAGGGAATGAGTGAAGACCTCTATCCATTACATAAGGTAGGTAGCAGGGAGTGCACTTTCACTTTGTTCCGCTTACGAAACAGGTCTTCCGACCTGAATACCCTCATGGAGACCAGGCCTGTGTCATAAACTCATGCTTACACATACGGCTCAAAATATTCATAACAAAAAGTTGAAAGTTGTGACCTTTATCTAGGTACGAAGCACTAAATAAACTGACATTATAGGACATTATTCCTGCTTGCATACCGCCAAAGCAGTCATTCAACAAGATAGCCAAACTCCCACATGGGGAGCTGAGGGAGGAGTCAACTGATTACTGCAATATGGTAAAGGCCACTAGAAATATGGGTAAAGGTCTTACGAACTATGGAAAATAACACCATATAGTTGATTTATTAATATACATGATTATTATTAACAAGCTTCGGACCTCTACGATTTTATTAAGATTTTTATTTTAGGACACCAATTCTTCGCAGAGCTTTAGCTACCCTTAGATATTGGATGAAGCTTGAAAGTGGAACGTCAGTTATGTTTCTAGCCGAACTCTACTGTTCTGAGAGGAAAATCCATTGGTTCAAATTCGGTTGTAAGATAATTAAGATAGGGACAGCAACACGTCTCTTCTTGAATCATTTGCAGTTCTGTAGCTTAAGTATATGATTAATCCTGTTCGAGTAAGGGTGCGTCCCACCATGTCCAGAGAAAGTCGATGATTTTCTGCTGTTAACCGTGTATGGTGGGACGCAGTAACGCAGAAAAGCACTTACCGTCACATATTCTTTAACTGCCTTCTGTTTTTCGGAGTCTCTCAAACTTTTTCACATGCACTGGCTCGCACGAGCTCCTTTACCGACGTACCTTTAGAGCGCCTTAGAGCTGGACAGCAATTACCTACATACAATAATGCACTCTGAGGATAGCCAAAAAATTTACTCACGAGTTGCACAATTTTAGCGTCTGGGCCGTCTGCTTCCTCCTTATTTTTGATATTTTTCCCTTATCCTTGTATAATGTGCTCCTGGTTTGCCCCTTGGTGTCATTCCCTCGACCCTTCCCCTCGGAAACTTGTTCTGCTTTCCCGTTGTCGTTGTAACTATTGATATCACAAGCACTAATTTAACCTCCTCCGTATCTTAGGTTTTATATTCTAATTTCACCATTTTCCTCGCTGTTTACATTCACTTATGTTTACATTTTGAAATTTTTGAAAACAAGTGTACTTTAAAATCAGGTTTTTGCTATTATTTTTACAGAAAGTTGTAAATATTAAGTTGCAATAGACATTTTAATGTAATCATTTTGACCAACATAACCAACCTAAAGATGTAAACACCAGCTAAACGCAAACGCTAAACTCGATATTTAAATGGCGGACTGTAGCTCGGCCGCGTATATCTAGAATTCAATAAGTAGAAGTACATAAAAACTCTTTTCATTCGGGAGTTTTTGATTCATTATCCATTTAACATTTTTAGATGATTGCTTTAGCTACTAAGTTTAATGTCATCCACTATTCTTTCGGAACTTGTGGTAACAACGGCGAGGCAGGTGTCTGAACGCCTTTCATCTTCGGAAGATGGATGATGAAGAACTGAAGGTACTTATGATTTGCCTTCTTAAAAGTAGTTTGCTCTTGGTCAGTATTAGTTCTGCCAAGTTACTTAACAAACCAGTGGCAGGTATACCTACTTCGTACTACCTACCTATCTGACGCAGCGAGAGTCTAGTCTAGCGTTAATTGTAATGAGATAAGACGTCAAGCGGAACACTGAACCAGCAACCATTCAGATGAATGCCTATTTATATTGTTAATTGTTTACATACTAATGATACTCCCTACTGTACCCAAACTGACGTTCCTGATTCTTGTTACAGCAAATGATTCTTTCTTTTCGCGTGTCAGAACTTCACCTGCTGCTTGCTTTTGCTGGAAGAAATAAAGTAGGAAGAAAATCTGAGCTTCAAGCTAGATCCATTGAACTGCTCCCATTTAAGTCAAAATCCATTCCACGTAAAATACGAGAATTACACGCCGCTTTGCAGTGAGTCCTCATCTTTTCTTAGGTATTAGTATTACGTAGCTTTTATGTAGGCTCATAAATTATTACCTACCTCTTGCACGCATCCATATCCCGTTCCCGCTACCTAATTCTTGGTTACTTGGGCTTTACCCAACCTCATTCAGATAGGAAACTTCATTTCACATTTGTTTTCTTTGGGAGCGAATTCCAAGTAGCCTCAGTTCCCAACTCACGCGATAAACAAAGAAGAAAACCAATTTGGGTTTGTGATATTAAGTTCTGCGGTAAAGATAAGTAGGACAAACTACTCGTACCGTTCAAATCAAGTGTTTCGTCTTGATTGTTTTTCAGACTGCAGCTGCAAAATTCGTTACTTCCCCCAGTTGTTGCTGAACCTATAGCTGAAAAACCCCCTGCTATGCAGCCCCACGGTAACAGAGCTTATGCGGGGTATCCCCCTCCCCAGCAGCAAGTTAATGTGCGTAAGAGTCAATATTGAAAAATATTTCGAAAATAGGCTTTTAATCTGTTTACCTAAACTGTTCACTTCCAGTTGAACTGTTGGGAGGTTAGCTAGTTAGCGAAATAACGGTCTCTTTCGATAATCTTTGGGTGCGTCCCACCATTCCCAGTTAAAATTAAACTGGAGATTTACCATGTTAAATTTAACTTAAGTTAAATTTAACATGGTAAATCTCCAGTTTAATTTTTAAAGGTCGTAATTGAGGAAAAATTGTAAACTAATGGCTAGAAAGGGAAGGTTAAACAATTTTAATTATATTTTATGTAACTCAGATTGCGACTGATTAAGGGTGCGTCCCACCATTCCCAGTTAAAATTAAACTGGAGATTTACCATGTTAAATTTAACTTAAGTTAAATTTAACATGGTAAATCTCTAGTTTAATTTTAACTGGGAATGGTGGGACGCACCCTTAATCAGTCGCAATCTGAGTTACATAAAATATAATTAAAATTGTTTAACCTTCCCTTTCTAGCCATTAGTTTACAATTTTTCCTCAATTACGACCTTTAAAACCAACATTATATTTTAGTGGAAATATTTCCAAGCAAGAAATATGGATGAGTTTGGTGATTTGAATTAGGCTGGATGTCAACACTTATAGTATAGTGCCTCCTAACGAACAGATTCATCTTATGAGTTGCAGTGCAGTTGTTCTCGTTTAATTTTAATTAACATCTTGTGTTTAGAGAGGAGCAATGTATCCCAATTTATACCAACAACAACAGCAGCAGCAGCAACAACACCACCCTCACCAGTATCAGCCACAGGCGAAACCGGTGGTGCTGCCGTCTACCCAATATCCTGTGCACCCCGACGTTAAGTTCAAACGCTTGCCCTTCTATGACCACGTGGGAGAGCTTGTCAAGCCTTCTAGTCTAGGTATCTACATGTCATGCTTTCTCATCATTCTCGACGCCTTGGGGAAGGAAGATTACACTTAGGGTGCGTCCCACCATGCCCAGTTAAAATTAAACTGGAGATTTTGTCCCATGTTAAATTTAACTTTTAAGTTAAATTTAACATGGTAAATCTACAGTTAAATTTTAACTGGGCATGGTGGGACGCACCCTAAGACATTTATAATAATTAGTACCTATAATATTAGTTATTTTTAGTCCAGAGTATTATATAGATCAATGCTTCAAAATGAACGCAAAGACGAAAAGCATTCTGAGTGTTTATGCAATCGTTACACTAAAGTTTGATTTACGCAGTTGGCTTTAACTCGATTTGTTTTAACTTCAGTGCCGCAAGGGAACCAGCGTCAGCAAGAGGGAACGTTCCTGTTTCACTTAACTCCCGCACAGGCTGATGCGATCGGCTGCTCGAGAGACATGCGCCCCGGAACACGCATCGAATACTTGACGCAAGTCCAGCTGAGGTTCTGTCTTCTCGAAACTACCAGTGAACAGGAGGATTGCTTCCCTCCGGGTGTATTGGTCAAGGTCAACTCAAAAATCTGCCCCCTGCCCGTGAGTGTTGTCTCTTTCGTTCCGTATCTCAGACCAGTTTTTTTTTTTTAGGTAGATTTAGAAGAAAATCTACCTATTGTATTCGTACCAGTAGTCTCACCTTTGAAAAATTTCTTCACGGTTCTTCGTTTCATGACTCCTGGATCCCAAAACCACCATCTGCTCAAAAGTCTATATATATATTTCACTTTCTTTTGAACACGCTAGGAGCTGTATTTTTGCAAAAAAAAAAAAAATGGTTTTGACTTTTGACTAATAATTAATGAAATATAAGGGACTGAAATCTCGGATGATTTCGTTAAAGAGGGGTTTCGAACGAAGGGGCGAAATGGGGGGACTTTTTTGAAAACTCGTTTTTTGGCAATAACTCCAATTTCGACCCCGATAGGTGATCTTGTTTGATTACTTTTACAGAATCCTATCCCACCAAACAAGCCTGGCGTGGAGCCCAAGAGGCCACCACGTCCGGTAAACATAACTCCTCTGGTAAAGATCAGCCCCGTAGTCGCAAACTCAATCCAGGTGATGTGGACCACGGACTATACGCGTGGCTACGTTGTAGCAGTCCACCTCGTCAGCAAGAGGACTTCCGAAGACTTACTCAACAGACTCAAAGCCAAGGGCGTCCGTGCGGCCGACTACACCCGTGGCATGAGTGCGTTTCTCTTATTTTATTCCATGTCTGTTTTTCCTAGTGTTGTTGGGCAGTACCACTGACTTTATATGGTACACAGCGGGTACAGTGGTGTCTCTATCTCTATATCATCTGTGACAAAATGTTAGCTGTCATGATGCTGTCATTGATGGCACTTACCATGTGTGAACTGTGTTGTCACTTAAGTCTTGCATTCAAGTTAGTACTGTGAGTCTGTCTGGGAAAATATACATATTGTATATTTTGTTTTACTATGCAAGAGAAAAAAACACACGTAAAATACTTCAAAGATAATTTCCGTCGAGCTGACTGAGATGTGTTATGAGAATTACCTTGATTACCCGAAAATACTATATCTGAGCTATGCACTGAATGAAATTCTTCTTGTTGCAGTAAAAGACAAACTAAAGGAAGATGGTGAGATAGCGACAACGTCCCTTCGTGTCTCGATCGCCTGTCCCTTGGGGAAGATGCGGATGACGACACCATGTCGCGCGTCCACATGCAACCACTTCCAGTGCTTCGATGCCTCTCTCTTCCTCCAGATGAACGAAAAGAAGCCCCAGTGGATGTGTCCCGTTTGTAATAAGCCTGCTGTCTACGATAAACTTGTCATAGATGGGTACGTTTCGTAACTTATGAGCGTCCTAGTGTCAAGTACCTGAATATGTGCCTCTCAGTGGCCGAGTGGTCAAGGGGTCCGCTTTGTGTCCTGAAAGATCCGGGTTCGAATCTTGGGGTAGCGGGAAAATTTTCCGCTTACGACATGGATACGGCTTCGGGCCACTCCTAAACTGGCTGCTGCCCACTCCTATTCGGCTTCGGCCTTTCCTTCTTCGGCTTCGGCGAAAAAATGTAACAATCATCGGCGTATATGTTCACTGAATATCAGGTGTTAAAGAAAAAAAAAAGCATCTGAATGTTGGAAAGAGTATCTGTTAATCCGCTCGAAACTTTCCCTATTCATGTGTTTTCGGATAATAGCCCAAAAGAATACTAAAAATGAGGCAAACCAGCAAAATGAAAAATTGTGGGAAAAACATTGTTAATCTTACTTGCCTCCCGGAATTTTGATATTTCGGGTTTCTAGAACGTCAGATGTCTGTTCCAGTAATAATTGTTTTTTCATAGAGAGCTGCAACTATATAAAAAAAATAAGCTAACTACAATCATTGATTATTTTATTTTATTATTTTTTCAGATATTTTCAAGATGTTCTTGAGTCCACAGTGCTTCCTAACGACTGTGCAGAGATACAGCTCTATGTGGACGGGAACTGGGAACCTTTGGTTATGAACAAAAAGGAGCAATCCTGCGTGGTTGATAAGGTTGAAATTCCTGCTGTGAGTAACTTGGTTTATATTTATAAATAAATCCGTTCCGTATTACCAAGAATAATTTATTTATAAGGATATTTCATACGCATGTCTATATATATGACTCTGACGTCAGCTGTTCGACCGCCTTCTTAGCTTTTGACGCCTGATTTGTTTTTAAATTATTGTTGCTATAGCAACAACGGCATCAACCAATACGGCGGTCGAATCGGTCGAACAGCTGACGTCATGCGCCAACCGGACCTATTCCAAACCCCAAATGAAATATCCTTATAAATAAATGAATCTTGCGTACTACATAGATATACCTACTTAGTATACTCCACGCGCATCTTGGATGATAGTGCCTCTCAGTGGCCGAGTGGTCAAGGGGTCCGCTTTGTGTCCTGAGAGGTCTGGGTTCGAATCCCGGCGGAACGGAAAAATTTTCCGCTTCCGACATGGATGTATTGGCTTCGGCCCACTACTAAACTGGCTTCGGCCCACTCATATTCGGCTTCGGCCACTTCATCTTCGGCTTCGGCCAAAAACATCTAGGTAATAAACCAACTCATCGGCGCATATGTTCTCTGAACGTCGCGCATTAAAAAAAAAAAAAAAAAAAAAAAAAAAAAAAAAAAAAAAAAAAATCTTGGATGTTAGTAAAATCAGACTTATCGAAGGGTTGATAGGCTTCAGATATGTGAATTGTCGTTGTTAAATTTTTTTTAGATCATTGTGACCCTACTTCTCAAGTCTACTTCTGGTTCTGAACAAAAAATTATTTTGGAAACCCTGTGTTTTTTTTTAAACAATGTGTGAAGTTACTGTCATCCAAGATGCGCGTGGAGTATAGAATACTACTGCTGCTTCCGAATAATCCATATTTTACCTTTGGTCCGTGGATATTAAGGCTGCCGACACAATTTTGTTTATTGGCCGGTTTTAATATCCATTTTTGAAGGAAACTTTTGGGTTTGTTTTTGTTCTGAAAGTATAATATATTTTTACCGTCAGAAACTAGTTTAATGTGTTGTAATTTTGTGATCGAGTGATCTTTCTCAGTATGATATTCATCAAAAATTAAGTACCGTTTTAAATTAAACGATTTGTTCAGGTTGTGGTGAAGGCGGAGACGGTAACGGTAGCCCCCGTGAAGAAAGTGGAAGAGTTGGAGAAGGCGTTGGACCCGCCTTGTGTGACTCTCTCTGATGATGATGACGACATGCCTCTTGTACCTCGCAAGCGTCCGATTTCGGAGTCGGGTATCGACCATCCGAATCCCTACCAAGGTAGTCACATGACTGTTTCTAGGCACATAGTAAGTAAGGTGAAAATGATATGGTTGGATTTACAGTGGAGAGCAGCTGTAGAATCGGAAATCTGCAAGGGCTAACATGAGTGGTAAGTGTTTAAATTTGACAATGTTGCGCTGCCTGTGACTAACAGTATAGTTGACGTGAAATAAAAGAAGTCACGTCATGTTTTTCTTAATGGGGGATAATGCACCGAAACCTAAAGGTTAAACGTCCCCAAGTCACGTCGTACGTCGTACTGTAATTGTTTACAAATTCACCTGTGTAAATGAATGCATTAATGAGAATGCAAATCGTTCTATCTTGCATTCTGGAAAGGAAAAAAACGTCAAGGGGTTCAAGGCATTCCTACAGTACCCTACACACCCGAGAAACTAAATATTTTATGACTTTTTAATGTCAGAAACTTCTTTAACAAATAGTGATGTTATAAGACAGGTCGGCAAGACACACACACAAAATGTAAAAAATTAGTGAAACAATTAATATTTATTACTATAGCTTCTGACGTTAACTAGGCATAGGCATACTTAGAACAAATAAATATCCAAATTCGATAATATCTTCCCCCATACATTGCAGAAGCGGTAAAATCGCAGCCTCAGGTGCCCCTGCAGCCAACTCCGCAGCAACAAGCCCCAAGTATCATAACACTTGACGAAGACTCTCCTCAGGGATCTCCTTCGGCTCCCACAGCCCCCTATAACAATGCTCGACCATTCTCGAATACCTTCCTAGACCTGGCCACCCGTGATGTCGACCTTAACTCTGGATATCGCTACTAATTACTTCAGAGCTCGATATTGTCGATATTTAATGTGCACAGTTTCTGAGAAGTATTCTGGGACATTGCAACCTTGAAAAACATATATGTTTTTACTTTCTCGCCCGTATGTTTATTAGGTAGGTACCTACTCCTAACGTAGGAGTACATTATTTGTTGTACCATTTGGGTTCAAGAGTAACTGTCAGTGCTGTTTGTTTATACTTGTTAAGGACGTCCTTTCGAGGAAATGTTTCGAGGAATCGTTTTTTTTTTGTTCTGCAATATGTTCACCCATGAAAGTGATGAATAATTTTTAATTTTTTCCGTTGGCTGGGATGACTCCAGATTTCGCGAATACCTACTTAGGCTGCGTCCCACCATACTCGGTTAACAAATGAAACCTCCGTTAAATTTAGTTTTTACATGAACTAGTTGCAATTTAGTGGGGGTTTAAATGTTTTTCCAGAGTATGGAGGGATCCAGCCTTAAGTTTTAGTCTTTCCCTAGCGAAGTATCTACAAAGATTCGCCAATTTCTTAGTGATTGTTTCGATTGTTACTGTTTTTTCATTGCTTAAATGGCAACTCATTTTTTTTAAGGGAAGAAAGGTGAAATATTGGAAAACCACAGGGAAACTGGGAAACCTGCGTTGGTACTTTGCTAAGATGTACATTGCTGAGGGCCTGAGGCTAGTTCTGGGGAAAATTAGCAGTCTCTCCTAGCAAGGGAAAAAATTAAAAATGATGTGCATGTTGCAAGGTTAATTTTATCAGCGACAGAAATGCATTATCAGCTGAAGCCAGACCTTAACTAACAATCGAAACTGTTTCCGTGGAAAGATGCCAGCAATGAGCATTCTGCTGCCACTTGGTGGTTTAGCGACCACAGAATCGTGTTTGTTCATGGTTTTTTTTCTACCTAACATTTTTTTGAGGACACTTCAATATTTAAATGTTCTAAAATTATTTTAACATCAGAAATTAACTAGGTTCAGCTGTTTTGTGATTTTACGATCACGTAATAATTATGGGCAAATATTTTGTTCACAAAAATCATTCAATCGTAATAATCACAACACTGTAGTTAATTTTGGAACTATTAGATAGGTACCTACCTATATTTCAGAAATTTAAATATCCAACAGTGTCCTCATAAAATGGTCGGAAAACCCTTCAACGAGTAGCAAATGTAGGTACACTATTTCGTCTTAAACCTGGAACTATTTTTATAAGACATTGTTTGCGGTCTCGGGGTCGCTTAAGTAATTACTTACCGAACGAGACAATGGTTTAAAACCCTCCAAGGGTTGAACGAGATTTTGCTTATGATGTGACTGGTAAGGGGATGCACCGTTACTTAGTGTCCGAGACCGTCAAGGAGGAATTGCTTCTCTCTTGGTACTTTGGAAAAACTCGGCAGCTAAGAACTATCCCTGTCCTTGTAGTTTTTGGAAGATGTGCATACCTATAGGTCTTAGGTAAAGGTATCACTCATTCTTTTTTGTCTCAAACTCGCTCCCTATTGGATTGAATTATTTATCAAAATAAATAAATTCATACTGGCGAATATTCTTCGTTCATGTTTCCCAAGTTTCTTATAGGTAGGTATACAAACATAAGAGTAGGTTGGAGGGGGGGGGGGGGGGGGTAGGTTTCCCTTGGAAAGTTATACCTACCTACCCCCTTGCAAGCTATTGACCGAGTGATGATAATGTGTCATCTTGATCATGAAATTTTCTTCACGATCAGATTGAGACGAGCCTAGTTATCAATAATATCTACCAACATGTTTTAATATATTGATACAAGTATTTTAGACATGGCTTACGATTGTTGCCTACCTACTCTGTTTAGAGCTTTTGAGCGCTTAAAAGTAACTATTTAGCTAGCTGGGAGCAGACAAAATGAACTTAAGAAGGTTTCTTTCATTTTTGAAATCGAAGAGATGGCGCGAAATGTGTTGGTACGACTGATCTCAAAATATTTCTTTCCAGCTTTATCTTCTACATTTATTAGTCATTATTTTATTCTGCTTTTGTATGTTACAAAAAATTTAACTAATTAATTTAATAACTCCTATTAGACACTATTATAAAAAATAAAGTAAATTTAAAAGGTTATGTTTTATTTTCAGTTTTGCTTTTGGTTTACGTAGTCTGGTTACATTTTGCCACTTGCACTGAAATTCGCTCGAAATCTAACCGTCAAAGCTTGGTTGATTCTGTATTATTTGTGAGTGTTTTATTTGATTTTAACGTAACTTAATGCCAGCCTTGTGTAGTTTTTCTTTTTTGCGTTGAAGAGGCTGGGTCTCGCGATGAAGTTAATCCAGGCCGGAACCCACATCGACATAAAACGGACAGACGGTGAGTAGGTTCACAACTGCCATTTTGCTCTTTCCAAGAGCCGACCCACATAAAATGCGTGGGCAATATTCAGTGCAATATATTCCATTTTGTGCTAGTCCCGGCATAGGGCAGATTAGCCTTGTGTCAAGCTAACCCGGATTTGGATAGGTTATGCGATTGTTGCTTGGTTACGGACGTTTTGATGTGTTGTCAGGTGGCACCCTGTCAACCTATTCATTATTTAAAGCTGTTCTGTAAAAGCCAAGCATTTTTTAGCCTGCACGTCTCATGTTGTTGGTCAAGTAATAATTGTCTGGAGACCATGTACCTACATTAACCTGCATAAAAATAGATACATCTTTGGAGGTTAGGTTCCGACGTTAAGAGACTATCAGTATACCTGGTCGGTTGGGCTTCTACAGACGTCAAAAATATACTCCTTGGCGTAGGCTTTTTCTAAACTTAAGTTTTATGGTGCTGCAGCCTAATGTCTGGCAAAGATATGACGCCTATGATGATTAGATAACTCAAGGAACACTCCGCTCTCCCCCTACTGGCTACCAAATTAGGCTGTAGATGCACTCTCGGACCAAACGGTTGCATGACCAATGATTATCCCAACACAACGTATGGTGCGCTGGGAGGTGCCGATTTCGATTTCCCTTGTACACAGTCGTTTTGATAACTTTTGAGCATACCAGGGGTGGCAGGTTGGAAGCGGACTGCGGGAGGACCATGCCAAAACTAGAGTGTGCTGTTTGCGGGGTAGGGTCGGTCAGAGCTAAGACTTAACGTCGCAATGAAATGAGACAACCTCTGCGGAATCTGAGGTAAATTTGTCTTGATTAGTTGGTGCATACGGTGTCGAGGGAGTGACTGTGCCTGGCTTCAGGTAGTTAGATATTCCCATGTCCGGAAGTAGCACTTAATGGTACGGTTGGGCTGGTCCGCCCGGGCGCCCGTGAATCTATGCACCATTTGGCGCCAGTATTTTCTCAACCAGTCGGCTTTAAGACTGTAGGAAGCTAAGTGATGCCCTAAGATGTAGGTTGCAACAAAGGCACAAGGCCGGGAAGGGCTGAAACATTGCCCGAGAAGGGAAAGATAGGCGGGAAGTGATGGAGGAGCGCGGGAATCGGGAAATTGGTGTCAAGTGCGATAGTGAGTCACCGAGAGCAAAGACCTCCTTATATGGAGAACGGGTAGACCGTGGACCGACTTCAAGCCGGCAACGACCTAGACCGATACCGCGATACGGGGAGTCGCTAGACCTGACCACTCACTAAATTGGTTACCTTCTTCTCACTCTACAGGTCTATTCAAAATAATTCTTAATTAATTGGGTTGGTAGTGTTGTGAAGGTTGTTATGACCTAGGTCAGTAACATCTTAAGTCAGTGGTTGTAAGTCGATAATGTCGATTTTCCGGCATATATCTTTCAATGAAAGTTGTTCCAAGATACCTACCATTAGAGCAACATGTGTTACCGAAGTACTTATTGTTTTACGTACTTACTTCAATGACAAAAATTTACCTAGATGATGCGAGTGTTTATAATTCAGTCTCAGATCCCTTAGCGAGAATTCCCGTAATGTTTTGTGACGATTCTCTAGGTCTGGGATTCTTGTTTACAGCTGCACTGTGTCCTTGAGTCCTTGGCCATGAAAGTCTGTGTGTGTAATGAATGAGTGACAGTAGACCTTATTAGCGGTAGCGGTCGTCATCAAGACCCGTTGATTGAGCCGCCAACACTGAATACGCGGAGGTCTGGCGAATCCCTCACCCCATTAAATCATGCAATTGCCCATTAGCATGTGACGCCAGCAACAATAGTTGCTCCACCCACACTCACATATTATCTAGGATCGACGGTCGACATCCTAGGTTGTTATTAGGTATTGTCTCACAGCTCCGTGGTGGATACTCTGTGTGCCGTTGTGAAGATTCAGATCACGCGCTGAGATAGCCTACTTTGTTCCGGTGCTGTTTCCTACCCATCACGTTTCAAAAATGAATTAAAGTACCGTCTTAGTATTGGCCTCTAAAGCCATTTTGTACATTGTACATTTTGTATCCTGACATCCCCAGATCCATTGAATTCCTGATCCGTTTATGTATATTATCATTAATTGGACTAAGAGTAGGATGAAAAAGTATTTGGTGTGATATTGTGGCTGGGGAGGGGGCAGGACAACGTGCAGGAGACCATGACCGGCCGTGGGACTCAGCTCCTTTGCTTCTCAAGTTACACATTAAAACATTGCGTACTGCCACTCCCATACAATTTCTTTTTGATGCAGATATTTACCAGCAACGATAGCCGTATTAGCAGTAGCTATTGGGGAGTGATTCCGTCTCATTTGCAAGGGTTGCATACGAGGGGTTAACCACTCGTTGGGAATAATTAGAAATCTTAATGAAATATCAGGGAATCTTGGAATTTTTTGCAGTGGTTTGCCCTTCGGGGCTCATCTTTCTATGAATATCGTTGGGAATCTTTAGAAATGTTTATGGAATCTCAAGGAATCTCTGGAGTGGTGACCCCCTCGGTTGTATACTTGCATAGGTCATATTATGATGTCTGTTCTGGTTTGCAGTGGTTGAGAGAGTCACTGTTCTGTCGCACTTACAAACGATTTTTCTCTACTCACTTCCCTTTGAAGGCTTGAATGACCACGACCTCAGAATCTCAGCCCGAGTTCCTTTCTAATTTCCAAATTTGGCCTTCGTTCATGGATGGAATCTGCCATCGGTATTTTCTACTAAAAACCCTAGTTAAGCAAGTTTTCCAGTTGAAGTAGACAAATGTGTCGTCCCTTGTTGCTACTTACCAGCCCTGCATTATGCAGTAGACAAATGCGAATGCAAAAAGCCAGTGAGTCTTGGATAGACAATTCGCCCAGGAGTGGCTTTTCCAGTTTTTGTCAGCCTTGACCTGTCAGGGGCCCTCAACCTATCAGCTGCGGCGCAAATGACAAGTGACTCAGATCCAGTTTCAGAACTTGATGTAGTTGCAGCCTGCGTGAGCGACAAAATCGAGACATGATGCAGGATGCATGTGGCTTACCTGATAATTTCCAGTAATTTCTAATTAGGTATATTTAAAACTTTATCCCTCTTAAGGCCCTTTTCAAATTGGGGCAAAGGTACTGTCGGTCGTCCCACCAGCAATACTAGTGGCAAGGTTTCGATTTATTGATTTTCCTACAGCGTTGTCTCAGGATTAACTTGCCACAATAACAGTTATGAACTCCTCATGTGTGCTTCCATTTGGTACTCTTGTAGTCTCGATTAAACAGTGTTTTCCTTCAATCGGACGTTTGTTGAACAAATCTGAGTTTGTACATGAACTGAGTTTTGTCTTAGGTCGCGTTCACTCAGCGGTCGTCTCGGGTGTGGACTGGTCCCAACGCAGTGTCACCGTAGAATGGTTTGAGCAGGGCGAGACCAAGGGCAAGGAGCTGCCCGTAGACCAGATCCTTATACTCAACCCGGACCTCAGCCCGGACCCAGGCTATCAGAATGCCAACAACACCATCAACAATACCACTACCACCAACAACAAGGCACGCATGGTAAGTTTATTTTAATTACCTATATTACTCTTGGTGTAACGGTTGGCTATGGCATGATAATTTAATTTTCCCGATAAAAATTGGGAATGCTGTAAGGGAACCATTTTTGAGTTCTCACCCAGTAAGCACGCCCTCTGGAAGGGATTTTTATGAGAGTCGAACTGTTACGACCATCGCCGCAGTGCAGAAAATGTTTTGGCTTCGTATTGAATGATGCCAGACGTGACCAAGCCGATTCATCTCCCTAGGCTGTCATTGTTGTTGGGAGCAGTCCAGATAGATATCTTCTATTGATATCTTTGCTAGATTGTCTTTAGTCTGTACTTGCCTTCCTATACAGAAAGCTAGCAATAGTTACTTTAGTTGTGATGTATCTACTTAAAGCTATCCCAGCCATACCACTGCCTACTTTTTCGACTTTCTGCCTGTCGTTAAAAAAACTAATATATAGCTGATGGCTTGGGCCGTTAAATGGAATGGAAGTCTCTGCTATCGGTTGACTGGTGAAAGCACCCTAGCCATTAGTCTGCCTGTGGATGTCATGGGTCGTTCTGTATTGGTAAGGTCTCTTTCGCGTCCCATATATAGCCTTTCCCACCCCGGCTTGCGTGTTCGCAACCCCTGAAGCGCCTACCGTCCCTATAGTTAAGAAATACGCCCCCCCCCCTCTTCCCATTCCCCCTTTGCATACTCAATACGCGAAAAAAAGTGTCCTTTTTATTATATTATATATATTGGAAGAATTGACAGAATGTGAGGACTAAGTACCTAATAATCTTGAGTAGGGACGATATAATTTTATTCTCAAAAATCTTTGTCACATCTGGTCGTAATGCAACTGGATAAGTATCAAGATTAATATTGTGATTCATTATTCCAATCATCCGCGGGGATGAAAAATTGTAGCCTGTGTAACTCACTCAGCGTTTAGAACTTGAAACTTCAGAGGTGTAATATCTTAAGCACGCGACCTTTTCTGTGCCTCAGCTTGCCCTTCGCTCATCCCCTCCTTCCTTCCTTTCCTCCTATCCCCTAGCGTAGCGTGCGGGTCGCGTAGCGTCTGTCAATAGTATCCCTATTAACCCCATTGTTCTTGAATTGATTCCGCTCGTCCTTGGTGACCAAGAGATACTAGATAATGACATGAACTCATTTGAAATTTTCAATTTAAATGCTACTACCTAAATACCTGATAATATATTTTTCAGCGTTTTTAGTAGGGTGAGCCAAAATAAGCGAATGTAATAAACAAAGCTGATTACAGAATAGAAAACTTAACATGCCTGTTGTCTCATCTGCCGTTTTAGATTGAAAAAGTACTAAAAAAAAAGTTTGCGAAATTTCTGTTTATGATAGGAAAAGCTACTATTTTTCCTGTTATGCCCTGCAATGCTGCTATTTGCACTGTACTGACTTTTGTGCAGCTGCTGAATCCCTTGGAGCGACCCTTACCTATCATCACTACCTACTTCCTTTACTACTCCTTTGTCTAATTGAAGCTGTTTTCCCAGGAAGATTTGGCAACTTCTCGACTTCCCCTGCGGCTCCCTTCCCTGCCTGGATCAACCTATGATATGATGCTCAAAACTGTTGACACCTTGCCGCGGTTTAATCGCACTATTCTCATTTCTCCCTTGGTAACTCCTTTCCTTTCCTATTCCTCATTTCATTTTGACGTAGTGTCACGACAGACCTAAAAATAGACGTAAAGAAATATTTTGTTACAAAGACATGGGGACCGTACATGGGCCCTTAGGCTGCCCCTCGCACTGTACTGTGGCCATTTATATGAACATACCTATACTCCATTTGGGCATTTTCTGTCTATTGGTCTTTTTAGACAAATTTTAGCTGTTATATTGTATGTGGCAATATAAAATCTCCGAATTACCGTAAAATGGTATGTTTAATTATATAAGCCTCTAACATTACTCAGTTTTGCACCCGTACAGTAGGAAGTACACTCAGTAAGTACTTGCAAGTAACTCACTTGATCTTGCCATGAATCGGGTTCTCTGTGCTGAGCATGTTTGCATTAAAACCGCTGGGCTGTACGGCTGTACTTCGTCCCCTAAAATAAAAGACCTTAATTCAGCGAAGTGAAATGAAGCCTGCCTTTGATTGGTTCTTAAGATGATTAGTTATACTTTGTTTTGCCCTGTTAATTAATTGTGGTTGTTTTAGGCGGCAACACGAGCCACCCTGGCGGCACCGGCTCCCATGAATCCTCCTGCTGTTCCAGGTACCTACTGTCACTATTTATTTACTTCTTTTACCATTAGTTAATGAATATCTTTTTTCCACATTAGAGGCGACATTAGGTGAATGGTGATTGTTGTTATCACATATTATGACAACCTAGTTTTGTTTTGTGGACCATAACCACTCCAGTCAAGGCGAGAAGCGAGAAGTTTCAGTTGTTTGAGAATGTCATGGTAACATTATGGTTAAAAATACGTAATCAAAACTTGCGTTTTAAGGTGCAGGTGTGGCTGTGTCGAGAATACCTTATGGAAATTCCTGGGAATTGCTTGTGTATCTATGGGTGCAGGCCGACATACTATCATTTTTTACCCTGCGAGTGGTAGTCCGAAAACTAACTTTATACTGACTTCACTAAATTATGATCGACTATAAAAACGATATCAGCCACGATCTACGTTGTCGTGACTCATGTCACGTTGCTACCAACCAGCCAAGCACTTCCTCATTTGTGGGCAAGAATCGCCACATTTTCCCGTCAGTTTCCGCATTTGCCCATTGCGTTAATGAGTGAGTTTTCTAGGAGTAGGTCACCCTTGCCATTTGCCTACGGTGTTTCCGGGTTGGCCAAAATCGATAGGCCTAGTGGAAAGGCACGCACTTCCCTCCCGATACGACAAATTACTCTCCCCCTTTCCAAAACACTTATTTTTGTCCATCCAGAACCACCTACCGTTAAGTCGGAAGTGCTAGAGACCAAACTTTTCTATTTTGCACTTTTATCATATATGGACAGTACCTATAAAAATATGTGGATAATGTTTGGGCAGTTGATGACAAAATGTATTGCAGCGGAAAACCTTTTTGCTTTGTGAAGATAGTTCTGTCTCGGCCTTCCAGCCTTCCCCTCCCCTTTTCCACGAATGGCCTCTTAGGCGCCATTGCTGAACAGATCACTGTCTGTGATCAATGTTCTGAGTTCTCCGTATTGTTAACTCAGATCAGACGTCAGACATATAAAAGCATGGACGCTGTGAGCTTTATTGATCCACATAGATCGTAGTTCAAGCCTTTTATATTTAGTACAAAGGGGTCTTCTCATTTGCAAACTACCCACTTTTCACACATTGACCTCTTTTCTTCTGCTTCTTGACAGTTCCTTTCTCCTCCTTTTTATCAACTAACAATGGTCTATTTGCGTTTTCCTGATATCGATTTTATGGCACCGGGAACGGAAGGCTCCTTCCATTCTTAAGGCTGTGAAAAGTTGATGATACAATGACCTGTAGGTGGTGTGTTTAGGCAGATATGCCGGTGGGTTATGTTTCTCCAAATTTATTTCCTTTTTTACACCATAGTTATGCGATTATTGTTTTACCCTTCGTTTTTCTGCGTTGAACTGACCTTATCCACTCTCCCTATATATTGCAGGTAATATAGGTGGGAAAAGTTTGAAACGCTGCAATGTCTTGTAAAATTCACTATTGGCATGAGAAGGTACATACCATAATAAATGACGGCCAGTATCCACGAAAGACACGCATAGAAAATTGATCAGCTAATCAAGGGAGACCTCAAAGCATGCATGCAGGCTGTGCTGCGTTGTTTGGGGTTTTGGGGGGGGGTGGTTGTGGTGGGTGTGAGGTACTGGCTTGTGCCAGTCAGGGGTTAGTGCGAGTCGAGACGTTGCGCGAGCGGGTCATGTGCTTATCTATGCTGCTGTACCGGCGAGTCGGCAGCAGCAACGCCCGTACAATCCAAGTTGAGGAGTGGTCTGCCGACCAGATAGAAAATACCTTCGAGGCTACTGCTCAGCCCAAGGTCGATGTTAGAGGTACTTAGGCCAATGCCTTTTTGAAGGAATAGTACTTAGTGATTTCCCAAAAACGTGAGTAAGCCGTAAGCCCTGCACTTGAGGATTCCTTTCAACTAATAAACGTCCCAACGATGATAGCAACCACCCTGAACCGTCAGAGTGTTTGAGTGCTTCATGGCCTGGGCTTTGCTCGGAGGAGTGTTCATATCTTGTCTGTTCTCCTTTCGCTAATGCTATAACTATATTTTGCCCGTTTTCGTGACTCTGTAAAAATTACTTGTTTTATTTTAGTTGGGTCAATACGGCAGTTGAGGAATCACCGGCCGAACAATCTGCCTGAAGTGACTGGAGATAAGCTTGACCGTGAGGATGTGCCGCCCACTCCCACTTCGCTGCAGCGGAACACATTCGTCCCTTCACAAGGTATACTCAAAGACTGGGACTATGGGGATGGGAAGTACTTCCGACAAAGAGATTTTCATACTTATTATTAAGTCGCAAGGATACTTATGTTTAATTTTTGTGTGCCATTTCTATGTTCCCGTTAAAGTACATAAATCATTGCTATATCGTAAATTTCCGTCCCGTCAGTGGGTCTTCAATCTTCGGCCTGTAGCTTAAACTCCGTTTCCTACTCTGTCCGATTCAATTGGGGGAACGTTATGTCATTTACCTTTATCAGCTGCATTTGATCTTCTTGATATTACAGTGTTCGAATTTAACCTCAGACTGGCTGTCCCCTCCACTAGTAACTGTTTTTGTCTTTCCTACGCTTGTAGTGAGGGCAAATGTGATTCCGGCCGCAGTAGCAGTGCAGCAGCAGTCACGAGTAGCGCCATCGCCATTACCTACCCGCATCGCCGTCCCTACTGCCGCCCCACAGGCCTCGGTCGCATCTCAGCAGCAGGTGCGGGCCGCCGCCCTGGCCGCCCAGGCCTCGGTCGCGTCACAACAGCAGGTGCGAGCCGCCGCGCTGGCCGCTCAGGCCTCCATCGCGTCCCAGCAGCAGGCGCGCGCCGCAGCTGTGGCTAATGCTCCCCAGGATAACACCAACAACACGGGTGGGAGAAGAAGTAATGTCGTCAAAGAAGTAAGTATTTTTCTTTTGAGAGATTCAGGCATTTCATGTGCCATTTGTGCTATTATTAGTCATAACATAAGCACTGGAAAGGCAGCATATAGAGACAACTCCCATTGTACAGGTGAATTTTTCCCCCTTTTCATTCGTTGATGTTTTCTTTGGAAGCGAAATGTTTCAAACAAGTTCTTATCCAGATTTGACGTGTGGAACTTGTGACTACAAATCAGTTGTGTGTGGAAAAGCCCTGAGGTTGTCCCCTGTTTGTCAATAACGATTAGCCCATATTGTGGACTGTCTAACCTTGGACTGTTGCACGATACGTCATGTTGCCTCATTGTCTTCGCAAGGGTTGTCGCTTGTCCCTTGTCCGCTCGATACCTTCAGATTTAGTTACAGTTACTGAGACAAGAGCCGAAAAATTGATGTGTTACCAGTTTTTATACAAAGCCTAGTTTTTGTAGCTCATAGAAGTCTTACCTTTTCATTCATTCTAGTGCCGCTAAGCTGACCAGAAAATTGTTGGAAGAAATTTGACGTATTGATTTTGTTTACAGGTAGAGAAACTGAAGAAGAACAGAGAGGAGCGGCGGCTTCGGCATGCGGAGATCAAAGAGGAAAAGGAGGCTATGATGAACATGGACCCTGGTAACCCCAACTGGGAGTTCCTTGGGATGATCCGAGAATACCAGAGCAACGTTGAGTTCCGCCCCCTCAGAGAGAATGACCTCACTGAGGACCATCAGATCACAGTTTGTGTCCGTAAACGACCACTCAACAAGAAAGGTAATCTCTCAAACAATCTATGATTTCTTAATCAGCCAATATAGCAAACCTGTCAGCTGACCGCAAATCGGGACGTGGGTGAGAAGCTGGATCCGTTCATACATCGTTTTCCATATTATATATGTCTAGTAAGTGTGATACCCATGTGTAACTCATGGAACGTCTCCTGTCACCTGAGGTCCTGGCGAGTCACAAAATTCAGTGAGGAAATAACAAAAGAAAAAGGGTACAAGGAGTTCCCCGTCCGATCGGAGCACTGAGGCACTTTCGACGCTGACCTTTCTTTTCTACATATTCCAGAACTGAACAGAAAAGAAGTAGACGTGATCACCGTTCCTAGCAAGGACCAGATGGTGGTCCACGAACCCAAGTCAAAGGTGGATTTGACTAAATACCTCGAGAATCAACTGTTCCGGTTCGACTACGCTTTTGACGAGTCTTGTAATAATGACATCGTATACAGGTTAGTCCGTTAAACTCCTACCAATTCCAAGTTTGCATGTGCATTTTCTCCTAGTTATAGTGTGATATACTTAGCCTCTCGTTATCACGACGATTCATTCGGTTTCAGGTTTACAGCCAAACCCCTCGTTCATACCATCTTCGACGGAGGAATGGCGACGTGCTTTGCCTATGGACAGACCGGGAGCGGGAAAACGCACACGATGGGTGGAGACTTCCATGGGAAGACGCAGGACTGTAAGAAGGGCATTTACGCTCTGGTGGCGAAAGACGTCTTTAAATTCCTTGAATCTCCCAAATACAGACCCCTCAAGCTGATGGTCGGTGCCAGTTTCTTTGAAATTTACAGTGGGAAGGTGAGTTGGCATCCAGTATTAATCTGCTATTACTTACAGAAGCTGGTATCTGTTACGAGTCAGTTGCACACTCCTCCATTTTGTTGTGTGAAACAAGGCGACTTCAGGTAGGATTTGAGTTGTCCACAAGACAGGGTAGGATTTTTTACTTGCGACATGTTGCGACATTGACGTAAAAGTTTTATTCAACACGGGACGTTCACCAATGTGTTCCATTCTGCAGGTGTTTGACCTGCTGGCGGACAAGGCGAAGCTGCGGGTGCTTGAGGACGGGAAGCAGGTGGTGCAGATCGTAGGTCTTACGGAGCGCGTCGTTGACTCAGTGGACGAAGTTTTGCGACTTATCACGCATGGCAACACGGCGCGCACCAGTGGCCAGACCTCCGCCAATTCCAACTCGTCTCGCTCTCACGCCGTCTTCCAAATCATTCTGAGGTCTGCTGGAAATGCGCGCATCCACGGCAAGTTTTCCCTCATCGATCTGGCTGGTAACGAGCGTGGGGCCGACACGTCTTCTGCTAATAGGCAGACCCGTAAGTGTTCATTGAGTTCAGAAATTCAAAATCGGCTTGGTTGTGACTTGACACCAATGTGCGATTAGCACAGAGTAAGTGGTAAAAGTAAAACAACAGTACGACACCATGACAAAGGAAAATGAAAAAGATTAGTTTACTGGCTCTTGCCATCAAAATGACAACCTGCGGTACGTTTTATAATCCTAACTGTCCTGATGATACTAATGGTGACTGGTGACATGTCCATAAAGATCTTGACACAATTTCTTTTCAGGTCCTAGTGACCCCAATGACATATGCATGTTGTTTGTTGTTGAAAAAAGGAAATGAAGCGTTGCATTGTATTGTGCATACGGTTTGTTTATAGGAATGGAAGGAGCTGAGATCAACAAGTCCCTGCTGGCACTGAAGGAATGCATTCGCGCCCTTGGCAGGAAAGGTGCCCATCTCCCGTTCCGTGCGAGTAAGCTCACCCAAGTCCTCAGGGACTCCTTCATTGGCGAGAAGTCCCGCACGTGCATGGTAACTAGCTGATACAATACTACTGTTACTCACTCTCACTCATTTCCCCTGTAACGACAATACCAACAAGAAGTTGCTGTTGCTGTTGCGAGTGACTACTGAAAATAGTTTCATGAAATTTTTTAAGATAGCTTCCCTTGGACAGGATAGTTTTGGTTACTTCTGAATCATCATTTTTTTTAAATCTGCGTGGCTTTACAGCCATGGAAGGCCAGGACCTAGTGCAATGCAAAAAAAATCTTTAGCTTGTTGAATCCAAGCAAAAATGAAGTTACACCCTAATTAAAAATTCCCATTCAAAATATCTAACTACATTAACTGTTTCAGATCGCCATGATCAGTCCGGGAATGAGCTCTTGTGAGCACTCACTCAACACGCTACGGTACGCTGACCGGGTCAAAGAGCTGGCGGCCTCGGATCCTACCGAGAAGATTTCCCCTGCTGAAGACAATGACTATCCTGCCTCGAATGATCAGCTCAATGATAGCGATCTGGCGCAACTGCGCTCACTAAACGTGAGTTGTCAAAAATATTTGCAGTTTTTTTTGCAAACGTACTTAGTGAATCTTAAGAAATGTTAAGAAATTGTTTGTTGTTCAGGAGGGTGACATGTCGGCAGACCTATTTAATTTCCACGAGGTGGTGTCGCGGCTGCAGGAGAAGGAAGAGGAGGTGCTGGACTACTGCAAAGATGTGATAGACCTCCACGCCCGGAACTTGGAGTTGTTGTACAACAGGACGCGTGAAGTGGACTATGACCAGGAAGGTGGGTCCATCAGGGAAGCGGTCAACTCTCTGCTCCTTATTCTGTCACTCCCAATACTTTACATAGCTGGCTTTCTGTGGTTGACAGGCGCACAAACCAGTTGACTGGACATTTTACTTCCATATTTAAAAAATTTAGTGAAATACTGGTGCTACCGCGCCATTTAATGTTATCATATTTTGTAGTGTATTCTTCTAATAGTTTGGTTCATGCAGTACATGACCTTTCTTCCGTCTACTTGGTTATAAAAGTCCTACTTACGCCCTGCCGAAGTTCTTTCTTTTGTTCTTGGTATCTTTCTATACATTACGAGACATATTATGTAAAGGTGGGTTTCATTATTCACATTCTCTCTGTTTTTGATGCGGTGCAGCCTGCACGAAAAGTACTCGTTCTTGAGGAACCCTTGATATATATATAATTATAAATTATATTTAATAACAAAAAATGCATAGAGGCCAAGAAATATAGAAAAAAAAATGTGCCTGAGGTGGCGATAAGAAAAATTCCTCTTAATAATGTATCATGAAGGTAACGCGGAGAAGATGGGTTCTATATTTTAAAAATCCGGCATGAATGTATAACTACAGGACACCTTCTACGGCAGTCTAACCGGGTGTGGGATTCTTTTTGTTGTTTGTTTTGAGTCACTCCTAATACTCCACACAAGGAGGGCAAAAAATTGTACGGTTGAGTGATGGCTTTCTGACTTGCTGGTCCGCCTGTTTCAGCGTTTTCGGTGGAATTGGAGGCCCTTGTCGACACGCTGGTGGAGAAACTGGCGCGCCTGCGCGAGGCGAATCAAGGCTTCCGCGCTCAACTCGTCAACGAGGAGCAGCTTAGTCAGAAAGTCAAGCCGCGCGGGCGCTTCAACTAACCAAAACGCTACCTAACCTACTGCCGAGCTTGAGCAGACCGTACTACACCTTTAACCGTGGGATACGATAGGTTTTTGAATTTAACACAATAGAGTGAGTGATAACTCGTTTGAGGGTAACAACACAAATCGGTTTAGACTGGGAAGTTGTTGGATTAGTTTTCTTTGACAATGTTTTATGTAAGAGACTAGTTGAGTACGTTGGAATTTAATACACTCACTCTCGAGTGTTAAGGCGGAATGGACATTTGCTATTTGTGTACTTTTTTTTCGACAATTTGTTTGAGCACACTGTTAGATATTTAAATGTTCTGAAGTATAACATGTCTTTTTAACGTCCGAAATTAACTGGCTATGATGTAATTGTACGATCGAGTGATTTTTGTCAATAAAAATGTTTTCCAAAAATACTTGATTCCCAGTTAATTTCGGAATTAAAAAAAAGACATAATATTTCAAAGCATGTAAATATCCAACAGTTCCTCAGAAAAATGGTCGAAAATAAACATAAACAATCACGATTGTGTGATCGCCCTTAAATCCCGCTATAGTATGCTAGTTTCTGACGTTAAAAGTATAAAGTGAGAAAATATCCAACAGATTTCCAGGAAAGATAGCCTAAAAGGTTTGTGCTGGACTTGGCTTCGATTTAACAATCAAGTAATACCTACCCGAGAGTTAAGTTCCAGGGGAGTGAGAAGCAAAATTAAATCTAAAAATTTGGATATCATAAAGCTGAAATAAAAACAGACATAACTTAAGAATTTCTGGTTTATTTCTGGAAAATCGGCTTTTTAGCATTGAAACAGTACCCTATATTTTGATTCAATAACAGAATTTTATTAACGATTTTCTTATACCAATGTGTCCGTCTACATTCGTAGTTAGCCTCAGACTGTATTTCTTTTAAGTAATATTATCCTTAATTTTGGAAAGTTCTCTTTTGTCATACTAATTGTGTTGAGTTCAAACGTTCAAATTCACCACCGGCCAGGTTTTGTCAGGATATAACACCACTAACAAATTAGTCGGATTTGATTATCGTCTACAGACATAAAACCACAATTTTAGCTACAAAGATAAATGAGATTGGTATATTTGTGCAAAAATTATTTTAAATCTTTCTGCTTCACTTCAAAATTAGTGGTTATATTGAGTGTACACTGTATCCCGTTGGGCCAACAGCCATGGCTTTTCGCTGGCGTGTCTCCTGCGTGCTTTTCACCCGTTAGTTATTTGAACCAAAAATAGTTATGTTTGATAAAACGTGGCATTCCAGTTAGAAGAAAATGACTTTTTTTTTTTTAAATACACCATCGGATTGGAGAGCTAACGCTTCTTGCCGAAAGGCTGCCCTTTTATTGGAGTGGTTTGAAAAGCTTATTTTACTTAGACTCTGTGAGTCGCATAACGAGACGTGAGACAGCATTTTAGGTCGGTAAGGGCCGCTGGATGCTTTCAGAGCTGCGTGATGACTCCAGATAATTAGGGTGCCACCGGCTGACCTGTTGGCGTACAGTGGTTTATTATGTGAAATTTTAAAAGTGTGACCATGGGATATTTAGGGTGGATTTCACAAGTTCAGTTTATGGTGAAGATAAATATAAAAATGTGTATCATATTACGCGCGTGTTTAGCTTATGTCGAGACTCAAACCGCCTTATTGGGAGGTTTAAGTTTAGGATGATTGGGTCTGACTATAAGCTGAATATGTGTCAGTTCTGTAATCCACCCTCACAGACGCCTTGTACAGGGATATGGCCTACTGGCTGACTGACAGATTAGCTGTTTTGTTTGATTCTGGCTAGCGTGGAGGCGTTAAACCTTAAACCTGTCTGGATCCTGCGTGAATCTTATACTTTTTCCAATTTTCTCTTCATTCCCACCCTTAATCTCATTTCTATAACGTTTAACTTTTATTTTTTATTCTATGAATGGTTAGTAACCCACTAACTGGCGAGGCATGCAATCCTGTGCTGGAGCTGCCTTTTGGGAATTGTTCGAAACTAAACTTATACATGCTCTGTGTTTACACCAGTCTATACGTTAAAAAGAATCTCACGTTATTCATCGTCGAAATGGTATTGAGCTTGCTATTGCACTGTACCCGCATTGAAGCCCCTATGATAATAATCCCATTTATGAATAAATACGGAATGATCAGATGAAATTGACAAAAAAAGATTGAACAAGAGATGAGTCTCTCGTGTACCTACCCGTAAATGCAAGCTTTATAATTTGACTCGTTTTATTGGCAAAAATGTAGAAAGAAGACTGAGCCTTATTTATGTTGTATTTTAGTTAAGTTGCTGTTGTCTTTTATAATTTAATTTAAGTGTGACGTGTCATTTGATGCCGATCATGTCGGGTGAATAGTCAACTGAATGAAAGGCAGAAGTAGCGTTTTCTTCAGGTCAGCACTCGTGCTGACGTGCTGACCTGTACTGCTATTTAATAGCGCTTTCGATTGAACCTGCATTCGGTGCAGTTGTACCTGCTCGGTGGAAAGCTATGCACTGTATCACTTTACTGCTGTCTGTGGCGCTAATGGTGGATTCGCCACTTCTTAAAGTATACTATAGTGCGATTGCACTTGTCATTGGGTAAATATACGATACGGTAAATCTGTTGGATAGGAGACGCTATAGTGTACTTTAGGGAAGAGGTGAAATCCATCACAATCCTAGTAGCTATTACTCAGTCTAGAGTTGTCACTGTCACAGTAACAACTCATTCATCAATGCCGAAAATTTTTCCACAGTAAAATCCATTTACTGGTCAATGATCATTATAGTTCTTTTAATTACCATCTCTTTTTTGGCGGGGAACAAACGAACATTGGCAGTGACAGAGGTAAATACAGACAAACCGGTGCAGTTGCATCTTTTCGGACTGTCGAGCATGTTCCACTGAATTCTTCCAGAGCAGTTTAATAAAACCGTCGCAGTAAAGAGAAAGCGCTATAAACCTCCAGTGAGTGGTGAGTTCTCATAACATAAAAGTCACAGGAGGCTTGAAAAGGGATCCTCGCTGGGGTGCTATCTCATTTATGCACCACACAGGTGTCTGTCTACCTCTATCCACAATTTGCGACTTCTGTCCGAATACAGTACGATGCACCCACATAAGAGCCACAGTAAAGGCTTGTGTATCCGCTAGAAAATGTCTGATACAAGTAAATCTACTCGACTTGATACACGTTCGTTTATCATTCTCCGAGTTTTACGGAAAAAAATAAAATGCTGCTTCTATTTGATCATAAGAGTGCTTTAGTTTCTATTTTTCTTATTCGCATTCCGCAAAAGAGGAGTCGCGGCAGCAGAAGCAACCATAAATAGCTTGCTCAGCATCATTTCTTGTACCTAGGTACTGTACGTACTTCTTGCTTTGTGTTGATCTTTGTACTATGTATCAGATGCTATGTTCCAATTACAACATTAAATTTAAATTGATTAAATTAAATTTTGTCTTACACCCGTAGCAATAGTCTGCTTAGACTTTAGATACACCTTTTGGGGCTAACCCGTTATATGAACTTCCCTGGACTGAAAAGTCTGAGCTGAGTCCCTAGGAATTGTGAGAAACTGGAACGGCTTTTGTCCTGGAGTTCTTTATTTATTCAGTTGATTCAATAATTGTCGATTATGCTCCGGCAGCAGTTTTCCTGAACTCCTGCGAATTCGGCGCAGTTGGTTGAGGTTGGCTGTCTTCCGTAACAGGAGTGGGTTCTTCTGGTAGAACAATAGTGCGGTGTCCGTCGTCCAAAGCGGGGATGTGCGCCGCGAACTCGTGGGTGGCCCACAGAAACAAATCCAATGTCTTTTCTGTGCATTCCGCGATGAAACGAATAAATGGACGAACGTCACCCCTGTTGCCGAGATCTAGGGCGTCGTAATATCTGAAGAAAGATAGTGACTTTCAGTGATATGGATGTATGCTCACTACTTTGAAAGGCAACCTAGGAAGTGATATGTAGGATACGAATCTTAACTCGATAAATGAAATCCTAAAGCCAAAAACGAAACATCTATGATTTCACTTACCTATGCCTGTCTTGTTTGAAAATAATAACGGGAGGAAAGCCAGCCTGCATGAGGATAGCGTTCATAAGGAGGCGGGATGTCCGCCCATTTCCATCCTCAAAGGGGTGGATGTGGACGAGCTTGTAGTGAGCGACAGCGGCGTACTGGAGGGCGTGCATACTGGCAGCCTCCTCAGAGTTGAGCCAGCGCTCGAGTTCGAGCATGCGGGGTGGGATGTCGTTGGGCGATGGGGGCATGTGCCCACCAACGTACACCTGAGTTCGGCGAAATTCTCCACTTCCCAAGGGATCGACGTACCCCATCACTCGCCGATGAATCTCAAGTATATCCTTTATTAGTATCGGGCCAAACCTATAAAAACAGGTTCATGATGTTATAATTAGGTGAATTTCTGCAAAACCCGGTGTCAACACGTTTACATCTCAATGAATTCCAGAACAATTTCCCTGGAAGTGTACCAAAGTAAGTGAATTAGTGTCTATTGTAAAGAGGTAAGTACCTAGGTATATCCTGTGTATATCCATAATCTTCAGCAAACCTATACCACCTATACCTACCCTGTGGTAAGGTAAATAAAAATTCACACCTATTCACCAGAGTGTCGTTGATATATTTCATAGCAGCATCAAGTCCGAGAATTTCATTATGCTCGAAGATGGACTTTCCAGCAACTGCCATCTGAGTTTCCACTATGGACCGAGTCTCAGATAATGACATAGTATTTCCTTCAATTCCCACAGTATGGTATATATGCTGAAAAAAGTTAACTTTTGAAGGGAATGCGGAATGTAGGTGCACCATTTGAGGAAACCAATATCAGCGTTACAAACGGTAGAAAACTTCAATGGTGCGAGAAAGCGAGTGTTTTCTGTTGTTCACATCAGGGTTCACTGCCTATAATTAATGGAGGTGAAACAGGAATTATCAAGTTAACTAGGTAGATGCCCATGTACCTGAAAATATGCCTCCTTTTTGGCCCGAATCAGTGCACGGTTCGTATCAGGAATAGCCGCGAGAATATCCCTTTTGGCGTCAATCCTTTTAAACAAGTCTTCATCCATTTCTTCGACAACCGACGCGGTTCTCAAACGGTTTGTTAAAGCCTTTGAATGAGTTGGACAGTAAGTTAAAGCCTGGAAATACAACTGGTCAGCAGCCATCACATCCTTTTGAGTATCTTCCAGGAATTCACCGTACTGATTAAGAATATCGGGATGTTTAGGAGCTAATGACATGGCGTGCTGAAATAGTCGTAGAGCTTTTTCATTCTTTCCTTCCCGTTTCATGTCTATGGCAGCGTGTAAGGAACTTAGAGCTTCATTTTCCAATGCTGGAAACAAAAATAGGTTAGAAGTCAGAACCCCACGAAGGTAGTCTTCGTAGTGCGCGAAGCACTCCCTTCATTTTTTTTATGTACCTAACTGTTGGATATTTTATATGATCTGAAATATAATACGTCTTCTTACAGTCAGAAATTAGTTGGCTAACCGATACCTACCTGTTTATTAAAACTTACCCTGATCATCTACAGCGGGTTTAGCCCGAACACTAGGCCGTATTACATTTGCCTTGCTTAAACTCAAGCTCATACTGTCCTCATCTGCAGGCTGCAGTCCATGCTTATTCATCAACACGAACGGCTTATTTTTTTCTTTTAAATAACTGATTACTTTATATTTGATCAGCTCAGAAATGAACATAAAAACTATGGAGACTAGAGAACCACATAGAAACACAAGAAACCAATGGCAATGATTCATAGCTTGAAATGAACTTCGTAAGAAACTAAAGGATTTTTTAACAAAGCCATCGAATAAAATTTCAACACGTCATTTTTTTGTAATAATCCATGTCTCTCACAAATTTTGTTGACGTTTTTGACAGCCGACATTTTTGTTGTTGATGAGGTGTGCAGACGAAAAAAAATTGTGTTGTGACTTTTTATTTTATAAAGATTTTAGATTTTACTGTATTTTGAAGTAGACTCTAGGAAAAACGTGGGAACTGGGAAAATGGCGGAGAAATAATGACAAAAATGAAGACATGTAAATATTGTGACTTACCCGTTAGTGATCTGTATCTGGAGTGTTGCAATTGCGATGAGATTGTTCACCTAACGTGTACCAAGAGAAAAGGAACCCCTGGAGGTCTCGAAGGAGATGTGTTCTTTATCTACACCTGCCAGGGATGCAATTCCGGCGATCGCGAATTATTTGAAAGAGCCAAAATGACTTGGTGCGTACATTGTAATGAAGCATGATAGTATCAAAAAGCGGACGATCATTGATTATTGTTCTCCCAGCTGGATATGTGTCTCTGGCTGAGGGAACAGCGTTATTGACATTTTTAAATGGCACTATATTTTCCCGGCGAAACTATAGGTGTACTTATTGGATCTTGATCAGGTGATTAGTTTGAAGGAGGGTACGTAGGTGTAGGTACAGTGGAAGAACCCTAAAGGTGAACAAAATAGATTTGGGCTTACAGTTTGGTTATTCCCCTAACTCCTCCCCAACCAACGGAACATCTAATCTATAAAAATATTGTTTTTGCAGGGTTGATATTGCGACACTAGTCCTTTACAATCTGACTCGGAAGTATTCTCGGTCTAGCAAAGGAAACGGTTATTTTCACCGAGACAGGCAGATTAAGAAGTTCCTGAACGACAACTGGTCTTGCATATTTCCTCATATGAAGTAGGTATCTACGAACTTATACCCTAAAAACAAAGTCTTTTGACTTTGGATGTTCAAAATACAATACCAGCATGCATTACCTATGCGTCTTAACTAATGGAGCCCTTGCGGAAAACACGACTCGCACGACTGAGGTTCTGGGTTCGAATCAGGGCCGGCCACTCCATAATGCGGGTAATGCGCGGCGCATTGGGGCCCGGGGCCCCGAAGGGGCCCGCGGGCCCCCAGATTTTTTCCAAAGTATTGCCCGGGAGTGGTCCGCATTGGGGTCCGCGAACACTGTGGGCGGCCCTGGTTCGAATCCCTCTAGCAGTCTAGCAGGTATTAAATTAATGATTCGCTTTGAGTTGGAACAAAATAATTACTCAAACTCAAAAATGTAAGATAGCTATTTGGCCACAGTTTTTAATGATCTCCAGGAAGGGTCCTAATTCAGTCCATAATGTTTCAGATCAAAAAGGAAAACCTGGCGGCAGATGTTATTCGAAACGTTAAGGAAGTACCCACAATATTTTAAGTCCAACTGCCTTACTGCTACTGGCAATGCTACCAAAACCCCTATGTGGTTCACACTGGCCAGGCCGGATATGCTTCCAAACCAGCCACTACTTGACCGTGAGAATTTTTTATTCGTAGTTAGATCCAGGCTTTCAGTTGCAGTACAGCGAATATTTTTATTTCATTGCTTAGATAAAAATTGCTTAGGTAAAAATCTCTCCTTGTAAGATAATATGATTCAACTTATTAGCGAATTAGCGCCACTTGGAAGGTTTCTCTAACGAGAGTGCAGTGAGTACCTATGTGCCTTTTTTCGGTTAGTAAATATCACAGGAGCGTTCATTATAATATTTTTGACTTATTACTTTGACTGATTTTCAGGACAGCGTAAAAAAGTCGAGAGCAAGCGTGGGAGAGATGAACTGGCATCTGAGACGGAGACTTCTACTGGATACGACAGCAGTAGTCAAGATGGAGAGGCGACCACCTCAGTGGAGGGGTCCAGTATTGCAGAGAGCAAACTTAACATTATGTCTCTCAACTCAGACAACAATATGTACTCGAGGTACGTTGGTATTTATATTATAAAGAGTAACATAGCGCAAGTGGCAAGAGGGACCTCAAGTGTTTCGGTATTTTTCAAGTTCAATTTTATCAGTTTTATGTCCCACATGGCATGGTAAATTTTGCTACATTTAAACAATTAACTCCCCCGGAAAGATTCAATGTAGCTTAGGCTTGACAGCATTTGTATCATCTTGGATGAACAATGTCTATTTCTTCCAAAAATTTTCAGGTCCTATGTTAAACCGAGTGCGCGACTCTCAGAGTTCCTGTTCGCGGGGGAGGAAGATTCATATTCTCCAGGGGATGAGGAGGTCGACATCGAGGCGGTAGACATGGAAATGGCTGTGGACTTCAAAGTGGACGAAGGGATACTGGCGGGGGTTCCTACTGGCAACCTTGAGGTACAATATCCTGGAGCCCTATTATGGATCTTTTAAACACGCGTGATCACGCAGTTATCACGAAAACATAGGGAAAATAGTATTGCAAATGTTTATCACGCGGTTATCACGCGTGATAAAAAGTTCCGTAATAGAGCTGCGAGTCAATTACAAGACGGTGGATTTCTCTCAATTATGGAATGCGGAATGTTCTGCGGTGTAACCCTGCTAGTATTTTGTTTATTTATTTATTTAAATTTGACGTTCCAGTGTGAGTCAGAAGACACGATGTCGGTGAAGGAAGATTCTGTCAGCGGCGAAGGAGAAGATAACACTGTGGTGGAGATGTCTCCATCTCCTTCACCTAGTCGCCGACTCCTCAAGACAAACCCCAACTCAACCCTCCTGCCGTGGATCACAGCCCCTCCTACTCCCGGTTCGAAGTACGTTAAAAATATTTTTGCCTGTGCAATAATCAAGTTTATAACTTTGGACATGAGACTTCTTGCTCACTGCTACTACAGCTACGAATTTCCCTTGGATTGGATTCGTGCTCATACGAGTACAATAGGAGCGATTAAAGGTTTCTTGTATTTTAAAACGATAAAAAAATCAACAGTTTCAAAAAACAGCCATTCTGATGCCGCTTTTTCTAAACCTTAACAGATGTAAAGCCATGAATCTTGGAGAAGAAGCTTACGAGCTTTCAAAGTTGAGTAAGAGAGTCCAGAGTGCGGAGTTGCTCTCCGTGGCGGAGTTACGGCTGCACCGGAAACTTGTGGTGAGGCGGCTGCGGCGGGAGCGAGGGTTGCCGTTGCTCGACGTGGATGCTTACTCACGCGGGGGTGGTCCACAGGCTCCGCTTACCCCAGCCCAAAGGCCAAGTCGCGTTCTAGACCGATTCAGGCGCCGAACTGTTGCTTCAGACATTGCCGGTGTGGATGAAACGTTTTGGACGCGGCTTATGGGTCATACTGAGCAGTATACCTGTTTTACCAGCCCTCTGACTAAACGGTAGGTCCTGTACACTGGTAAAGTTATGAGGAACTGGTAACAGCTGGTAGCAAAATTTTCCATCCCACACTAGGTGCGATGTTCAGCGGTATAAAAGCCACCGCTAGCACGATCACAGAAAGGTATATTGTGAATTATTTTCATCCCATACGCGCTTCGACTGATTACCCTTTGATTTTGGCGGTAGTTTGAAGTTTTTCTTGCTTTGCCTTGCTAGACACCCAGAATTTTATGAGCGTTAATTCTGCAGTTTATTAATAAGACGCCATAGAGTGAGGCTTAATTCTTAAGTTTAAGGTGCCTCCATAAAGAGGTACAATGATGTAGGCTTAGGGCCCTTACCTATTAGTAAAACGGGCATCATCAACAGTGGGTTACGGGTGTAACATGTGTAAGGAAGTCCTTACGGGCATGTTATGTTACGTCAGATTAGAAGTTGGAAGGTTTTAAAAAGCTTTCTATGTGCAATTCTAGAGTACTGAAGGCTTACATCCGGCGTGACTACGAGTCGCAGCCCCTTTGGCTACGCTTGTGTGCGGAGATCAGGGCACGAGGCGGAGGCATCAAAGAGCCGCTCAGCCCCATCACCTACAGCTACGTGAGGCCTCATCACATCCCGGCCGTCAACAGCCTCGCTGAGCAGTACTTCTGGCCCGGGATCAATTGTGCGTACCTATGTCTCTGGAATTTCTTCAAAATTCGAATTAAGGGAAATTAAATTAAGGCTACGAAAAGCTAGGCCCTGTACAACTCCATTTCAAAAGAATTACTAAAAGCCATTTTTTAATCTATTATTATTTTTGTGTGTAAATTGCTTAGTACGGGATAGCATTCTCAACCAAGTGCAGTTTATACAGCGATATACTTCTAAATTTGTGATGTTTTACTGAAAATCGTTTCGTATTTTCGTCTTGCCTTTATAAAGAGAGACAAGATCATGAAACGTGAAAAAAAAACATCCACGAAGGTGATGTGGTAGGCAGTTGTTTAAGTGACTATCCTATTTTCTACAGTGTCCGAGTGCTTGCAGTACCCCGACTTCAGCTGCGTGGTCCTATACAAAAAGCTGGTGGTCGGATTCGCGTTCCTTGTACCAGACGTAGAGTTTAATGTGGCATATCTTTCCTTCATCTTCACGAGACCAGAATGGCGTCGCGCTGGCATAGCAACCTTCATGCTATACCACCTGATCCAGGTACGATGGCTTTGTGAACTTCATTGGTGCTGTAGGTTGTAGGTTAGCTAGAAATTCTTGTCTGAAAGTCTTGGTGAAGTTGTGACTAACACCACACGAGTTAATGGCGTTAATAATTAGTCGAGAGAAAGGCGCTTTGACTGTCCTATGCCTTATTGAACAGCAGGCAACAATTAGAGCTGTTCACCCCAAGTACTCAGACGCTGTGTTCGTTCAAGCCCGACAACAAACGTGACAATCTCATAACAAAGCAAATGAACCCTAGTGTCAAGAATAATGTGAGAAAACAAGTTTTCAACATCTCATTAAGTTTTTATTTTCAGACCTGTATGGGCAAGGATATAACTTTGCACGTATCGGCAACGAACCCTGCACTTCTCCTCTACCAAAAATTTGGATTCAAAGTGGAAGAATTTATCCAAGACTTCTATGACAAATATTTGCCTGTGGAGTCCAGTGAATGCCGCCACGCCCTCTTCCTTCGACTGTCCAGGCTTAACCTTCCAGCTTAACCTTCTCATAATATGAGTTCAGTGAAGCACTCTGATTTCTTTCAAAAGAAAAATACACAACATGGTAATAAATTACTGCATTTCTATATTACAATATTAAGCACTCTAATTTCTCGTAAATAAAAATACTTACACAACGTAGTAATAAATTAATACTCAGAATTTCTATCTTACAGAGGCAGTCGATCGTTCAGTTGTTATGTCTGGGTGAAAAGGTACGTCAGTAGCTCCGGCTGCATGAAGTTGCATTGATATTTATTGGCCAAGTCTTGAACTTTCAGTCTTCTCCTTACGTGAGGGGGATGGTAGCTGAAATAAATTTTTTAAAATTAAGAGTTAACTGTCTGTACAGGCCGCCATGACGCTTTTCTCTCCCACAGAAACAGGTGTGTTGGTTCTAAAAATTTCCTTGAAAATTTTCAGAAAAAATATAATCAAAGTGTTCTGAAATATAAGACGTCTTCCTAACAGCAGAAACGGATTGATTAATTTATAATTTAAATATCGGAGAAGAAGAGAAGTGGGTTACCTGTCATTATCGAGCCGGCGGCGCTTACAGATGTTGAGGGCGGTCTGTCGGACCAAAGGTCCTAGCGCCCTTTTAGGGACCACCATACCGTCCACTAATGGGATGGGAAGGGGAGCCTTGGGTCCCACTAGACGGGCGCGTAATAACCCGCTACTCAGTGCGTGCAGATAGATGACAAACGTGTCCTCGGCCCGGGGGCTCCCTAGCTCCAGACCCGTATTGCAGTACCCAAGGAGGTCCGCTGCAATCATTTAAGAATCAAGTTATTTTTTATGATGGAACGACAGTAAGAAATTCCTATGATTCATCTAAGCTTTCATGTGGCGTCTACAACTAGCACTACCGTTTGCACGTCTCCAAGCAGCCAAGATCGCCGAGTGGTTTTTAGACAGCTGTCTTCAGAGGTTCGACCGGGCTCACCATCGGGGTTTTTTTGATCGGTATCCACCACTAAAGTTTTCTTTCAGCTCAGTTTTAAAGTCTAAAACGTCGCAGTGCACGTATGATGGCTGGGGAGCAGGTGGTTGGTTGTGCTTGATTAGTCCCGTTTAATACTGACCCACAGGGAAGGTGAGCGAGTCCTCGTAACTCTCAAGCCAGACTAGCAGGACTTTGGTGGGCGGGTCAGCAAGAGGCTGAGCTCTGAGGGCCCCCGCCTTCCTGCCGGGCCTCGTGGGCTCGAGCCCGGCCTTCTCCAGGTCCAGAGACATGGCCCGAGCCTTAAGGAGGGCCTCCCGATGCGAAGAGCCAACAGACACGCTCCGCTCGTACCAAACTGCTGAAGCAACCAACATTGGGTTAATCTTTAGTATGAGGTTCAAAATAGCGATGTTCATTAGGCAGATGGCATCACCAGCCCAGGTCGGACCGACATAGATATTTTGTCTTCTGTGCGTCACTTAGTCAACGGATTTTGCAATAGATTATTTATTTTAAATTATTTTAGGGGCAATATTATATTGTCTAAATTACGGGAAAACAAAATGCTCTTAGGCTAGGTGCTAACCTGGTCCAGATAGATGGGAAGGGTCGACCGATCCTTCAGCTTCGGAGGCCTTTGCAGACTTGGCGGTTGGGACGACGAAAGCAACTTCTGCCGCTACATCGGCCCAGTAAATGACATATTTCTCTCCACTGTAAAGCCCTGGGGAGCTTTCTGACATGCGCTCACTACCTGCTTCAGTAACCCAAAACATACACTAGGCTTTAATTCCATTTTTCACACAGCTGTCACACACGGAAGAAATTTCAAAGCGAAGAGAAAACGTATAAGATAACAATATATTAAACATTCTTTGGCGAATGTGGTCATCGAGCAAGATGGGAACTGAATTAAAGTTCCGCTGAACGTGATCTATTACCTGTATCAGGGAAGGGCTGCAGCTTGTGACTTGTCGATGTGTGGCCAGTCCATCCCGGGTGCTGGTTCACGTTGACTGGCCACCCCAGAGACAGCAACATTTCCGAGAAATAAGGCTCCGTCTGACCTTCCGTCACCTTAGAACAATTCAAACTCCATTAAAATCATCCGCGCACTCTCGCGACAAATGACTGAAGGCTGAGTACAATAAACTAGATGCAGCTTAAACTACTGTAGCGTATGCGTCCTCAGTCCTCACCACCGGGGCGGTGAGATCAGTCTAAAATTTCAGTATAATAAATAAATCAAAAATTAATTACTAAAATATATTCTTCGCTTTATTCCGACGCCGTTTATATTAGCTGAGGTACTCACCACATTATTAAGTATCTCTGAAGCAGATTTCTGTCCTGAACGGACATAAAACACGTGAACAGTATCACAAGTACGGGGGCTGAGCAAGTCCAAAGCCTCCAGCTCACTGCAGAAGCCCGGCATGCTGGTGTCCAACACTGTCAGTGGGCTCTCCGCATTTCCCTAAACAATTTTGAAACGAAAAAATCATCTCGCTGGACCGCTCGTGGTTGTCCTCATTAACGCTCCCACTGGACAACCGGCCACCACTATGGCCAGATTTCGAATCACCAATATTTGTACAAATTTTACCGCTATACTTACTTTCGGGAGCTAGTCGTAAATGTCACGTTGTAACGCAGCACTCGCAAATAGCTTGGTGGTGCCTTTAAGTAACACGAATTCCACGGGCCAATTAGAAAATTTTTACTGCTACTTACTTTATTTGAATCGATAGCCAGCAGACCGAAGTGGGAGAGGAACAGTCGAGCTGTCTGGAATTCGTGGCATGGCGGTGGTGGGACGCACTCGCGGCTAGGGTCGGGGAACGACAGGGAGCTTTCTCGCGCCAAGCCCACTCGCCGCATCGCCTCCTCGAGCTCTGCTTGCTGCTCAATCAGCGCGCGCATCCTCTGGTGCTGGGCCAGCGTCTTCTCGTCTGCTACCAAAGAGTCCATGCTCGGTATCGACCTAAAATCAAATCCATGTAGTTACTAACTCGAACAACAATTTTTTTTTACTACTTCTTGAAACTCACCTGATCCTCCTCCTCTGATCCCCTAGAAAAAGTAAAATAACAAGGAAGCACCCAATATCTTTATTCTGAGATAATATGATACAATATTTTAACATAACTCATAACAAATATTATATTTTTTAGGGTCAATAACTAAGAGCATTATTATTTTTTCCAAAAAATAGTATAGTACATACATGTTACACAGTAAAGAGTAGAGTTAATGCACAAAACATTGACCACTGGGATTAAGCCCCAATCATGCGACCAAACGACGGCCCCATCTTGAAACGAAAGATTTAAGAAAGATATATAATCAAATTGTTTCAAATAATCAAATTACCTGTCGGCCCTGCAGGGAGGGATGAGATCAACAGAGTCGGGGAAATGCTGCGTCGCGGGTTCAGGTGGTGTGGCGACGTCCGTCAGAGGGACCGGCCGTCCTGGGTTGGTGCAGTGCTGATGCTTTGTGCCGGATTTGTGCCGTGGTAGGTGTCGCAGCTGCATTGTCCATACCTGTCTCCCAAACGGTCCTCGGACAATCACCGTCACTGTCGGCTGAGGGTCTGCGCAACACACCATTTCATTTTTACCTCTACCAAAAACCTATTTAATCGGCCCTCAAGTCCAAACCACTCAGCGCCATCCTTGGACTGGTGCGAGGTAGAGTGTATTTTCATTGAAAAAGTATCAAAATACTGAAATCTAAATTGTGATCAAGACTGGTAAAAAAAAGCATCAGCAACATTATTGTGGAAAATCTTTCCATGGTGACATCCCACTCCATTCCTGGGACAGACGTAGTACGTAAGAGTGGTCTATAGGAAAATAAATTATAATTATAACTGGAACGGTTGATGATGCGATGAGTGTGAAAAACTACCATATTACCCTGATCGTTGCCTAAGGGTTCCTCCAACAACGCCAGCAGGATGCTGTTGTCCACGACGAAGTATTTGAAGCGTTGACAGGCAGTGACGCGATCCATATCACCTCCAGGCCACGAATTGCAGTGCTTCAGTAGCGACATCTCGTCTAAAAGAGAGGAGAGCGACTCAGCTCCGCACGGGCTCGGGAAACAGCCCGCCTAAGAACAGATAAACAACCTTGTCAAACTGCACTCACAAATTTCAGAATAAAATAACGAAACTGCAGTAGTAAACGTTTTAATCCACTTTGGAGTAGGATGGCACGTAAGTTCACTTTGGCACGAATACTTTTTTTTTTCATTTCAAAAACTTGCAGCTTCAGCAGTGCTTTTATAAATATGAAAGTCTGAAAAGTTTACAGCTACGCTTATTGTTTTTTTTTCAGATAATTCTTGCCTGTTCTAAAATGATATAAAGAAGACTCTCCGCAGCATCTCGAACTCTCATCGACGCAGGTTTCAGTTCTTTTTCATCCTTCAGCTTAATTGGTTCACCCGGCTTACCCTGAAATTTTGAAAAATGAGAAAACCAAGTGAACGCTAATACAATGAGGTTTAATTTTTTTTTTTTTTTTTTAATGCCTTCCCGACACGTTACTGTTTGTTGATGTTTTATAATGTCAATTTTCTGAGGAAACTGTTGTTATTCAGTGAGTTCAATGACCTTCAGAGACATTTAACTGAGTGTTGCCGAATTCACCTTCAAAATATTTTATTATGCATAGTATCCTATTTTGACCAGCGGCTGCACTTTACTTATGAGTAGGATTCCTCCCTCGCAAAAATAACGAATCAAAACACAAACAAAAATAGCTCAGCAATTTCAGAAGCTAAGCACTCCACCTTCGCTGAGAACCCTACACGCACCTGTGATATAGAACCCGAAATGCCTAGCTCGACGACTTGGAGGACCGTGGTAAGAGACTTGCGGTCATCAAGCACCTGAGGGTGCTGGACCAGCCACGTGGCGCAGCAGTGGAAGGCGGCCACAATGCTGCTGTGAAGGTCTTTGCTATGAGCTTGCGGGGGCTTCCGGCACTGCCCCACGATGTAGTCGCACAACCAATTCACCGCCCGCTTTGACTCTATTGTATCTGCAGGAATTTAACAATTCGTTTAAAAATAAAAGTAAAAATAATAAAATGTCACCTGATTGTTAAATCTCTACATACTATTAAAAGATTAAGACTGCGTCCCACCATCGATTTCCTTTCGGGTTTTACGTTGTAAATTCCTCAGTTAATCGACGATTTTCTCTTAACCAAGTATAGTGGGGGCAGCCTAAGTATTTTCAGAACAAGGACATCTTACTTATATCAAACAGTTTCCTTCTTGGTAAGACGCCAAAAAAACTTACGTACATGCGTTTTTACCCTTAACGGATTTTTACAAAAACAAATAAATGGTTCCGTAAGTGAGCGGGACGGGGGGCCCGGTCAGGTAAAGGGGCAAATTGAATAAACTAACTCCCCAGCTCACATGCATACCTGATTCCTTGATCTGAACTCTGGCTAGACCAGAGAGTAACTCCAAGGCGGCCAGTGAGACGTTAAGGTCGGATAGCCACGAAGATATTAGGCGATGACACACCAGCCACGTGGTCTTCGCGTACAACGCATGAGCACTATCTGAAATTCCCGACCATAGCCCGTTAATGAATTAACACAAACAAAAGGCAGAGAAAGAACTAATGGCAAGATGTAAAGACCTGACCTCCCACCATCACAAAATTAAATTTAAAAAATATTTATAAACAAATAAAATAAACAAACTATGTACTTACCTACTTATATAAAAACTATCATTGAAAAAGATAAAGTCGTTAGAAACATTAAAAACAAAAGCAAAACAATTATACGTTCACCCATACCGCAGAGAAGAAAAGGACAATACAAAATGAGTCCTCGTTCAAAGGTAATAGGAACATCCTACAACCTACAACCGCTATATTTACAGAAATATTATAGACAACAAAAACAGCGTATTGAGATGGCAGCCGGTCCAACTGCCCGAAACATCTACATTAACGGGCGTATCGGGCGTAGACAGCCTTAGTTGGTAAAACCGGAGTCAGTTGAGACACAACTCATATGTAGACATACCATAACCTGAGTCAGTGAAGTCAGCTGAGTCTCCTCCGAGACTACGGCGATCCGACGTCGGGACACTCCGCGCAGACATGGTATCTGAACCTACGGCGACACGTCCCAACAAAACACAAGGTCAAACACAAAAGATAAAGCGAAGCAAAACAGAACTAAATGTTATGCCAGGCGATACGAATTAAAAACTGAAATATGCAACCCATAAAAACGCCCCACAGACAGCACAATCCTCTAAGTATGAAAAGAAGTGATACATGAACACAAAGAACAGCCTATGCATACCTACATCAAGCTAGGGACTCGTCCCCAAAATTCCCAGTTAAATCAATTCCGCCTGGTCTGAACACACCAATATGGTACAACCATGTGGTATAACCTGGGCATGTGATGTAGCGAAAAAAACAAGACTCGGAAGATTTTACCACGATAAAAATAGTGAAAATAGGCGTGAGATTTCACACTTCCCCTGCAATTGGCCCCGTTAAAAAATTAGTAAGTGGCAGTCGGTAAGAATTCTTTTATTAGGTGGAAAATTGAATAATACCTACTTGCATTGCGCACGCTCAGAGGGGCAAATGGCTCTTTCCCAATGGTTTATTTAAATTTTTTCCTTTACGAAACGATTTCATATTCGATTTCGGATCATATAATATCAATATCATTTAAAAGTAGGCACGTAAGTGGTATAAAAGCGTTTAAGAATATGGAAGACTACTCTACAACAGAAGAAGGTGTCAAAATAGAAAACATAAAAACCTGAGGAGAATACGTTGGAAGAGCAATCAGGCTGCGTGACTAACTCGCCCTCCTCGCACGCTGCGGAGTCTTGTACCGCGAGCAGGAGACCTCCCAGAAGCATCTGAGCGTTCACTGAGTCAGTTTCTGCTTGCAACGCGTCAACCAGCAGATTCATCAACCGCGATTTCAAACTGCCCACCGTCAGAGGAGGTCGGTCTTCTGCATGAGACGGCCACAGCTCTTTTATTGCTAAGTTCTGTAACAAACTTACCGTTGTCTAGTAACCGCTTCAAGCAGATGCAACGACTACTGTAGTGCATTCATTTTCAAAAATGCCCAGTTTAATTCAGTAACTGATCACACATGAAAAAGTCGCAAATATTGAAAAAATGAAGGCTTAAAGAAGTTCAAAAAAGTTCTACGTTACTTCTGGCAAGAAGTTTCTAGGTACGTATTTTGCAAGTCGGAAAACAAAAATGAAGCGGGTTGAAGAAGAGACCTGAAAATGGAGTGGTAGAGCCGTGATGGACAGCAGGACTTGTATGCACGCCTGACGCAGATCTGTACGACTGACTCCAGGAGCGCGTGCCCGCTCTGGGAACACGGACTCCAGTGCTGAGGTAAAGGCTGGCAACAAAGTCAGCACCCCGTCTAGGTCAATACGAAACAGGTCTGTTGAGTTGAGCAAGATGGCCGCCATTACGTCTGTGCACTCACGATTCTGAACATTAAAAGATTGTAGCATTATTTAAGGGTCTATTCGATGCCTGGGTCATCAAAGCACAAATACTTTGTGGAGTATGTAAGGTACTCTAAGAAGTTTGTCATTTTTATATTAAACTTGACAAAAAAACACTAGGTATCAATCCGTTTCGATTGGTCTTTTGGTAAAAGATATTAATTTTCATGTCACTAATTCTCTCCCAGTCAGGTTCTATAACCTACCTCGGGCACTTGAAGACCCTGCTGCAAAGACACATAAAATCGTGCCAGATACACAGGAAGCACCTCCTCCCCCGTCTTTTTGGCGGAGAACACACGGCACAACGCCCCCAATGCCTCCGCCCTCCCTGCCTCGTACCGGTCCAAAGCCATCACGTCAGGGATCTCAGATTCTTCCGACAGGGAACTCGGTTGTGATGACGCCACACTTCGTCTTGGATCCAGCAGAACTTCTCTGCTCACTTTACTGCCTGAAATTCATGAAATTAATTCGTCAAGAAAAGAGTTGAAATTAAAAATTTGCTAGGTAACTTCTAGCTGGCCTGTTGGATTCCAGAATAAGGCCCTCAAAGGGAAGGGAGATATTTTCTGGCAATTAATTTTCCATTTTTAGACAATCTACACGTACATGTCTTGGTTACCATAATAAAGTTTATGGCGAAAATATAAAAACACAAGGCACAAGGCACTAGATTTTTTTTTGAAACGCCGCTTTTCTTTGAGCCAGGTTAAATCTGAAGCAGATGCGACAGCTATTCACATTAAACACTGAAATATTTAGAATACTTTAGAACATCGTCATCCACTAATCACAGACCTCACATAAGAATCTAGCATAGGTCTAATAATTTACTTAGCCCAGGTGTGGTCAATGACGTCTCACAGCCAATGTTGGCCGCCTCGAAGAGCCAGGCGCCGAACAGATGGAGAATGCTGTTAGACTTAGGCCGAGAAGGGGCCAATGGACTCCGTGGCTCACTACCCACTGACGTGGCTGCTGTAAGGTAGAGTTATCATCAGTCGTGTATATCAGTATCATGTTTCAAATTCACACATGGAGAGTCTTACAAGATTACACAATCAGAAACTTTAATCACTTACAACTGACACTGGAAGTGGAAGGTGGTCCCGAATTGGGCACCGACGTGGGATGAATTGTTGGAAGTCGACTGCTGGTGAGTCCAATCAGCGCCCCCTTTTGAAGACCTGCAAATCGACGCGATCGGGCAAAACTAGGATTAGCACCAGCACTAGTGCTTTCAATAATGAAATCTGTTAACCTACCCAGGGTCCGGATATCAACAGGAATTTGTCACTCAATGTTACGCTATGTTAGATTTTTATTCAGAATTCAGCTCCTTTTAAATCTTTAAATTTAAATTCACCGAAGTGGTAAATTATTGTAAAACAATTAACAGAGTTAGGGTGCATCCCACCATGCCCAGTTAAACTTTAACTGGAGAATTACCATGTTAAATTTAACTAAAAAGTCAAATTTAACATGGTAAACATAGGACAAAATCTCCAGTTTAATTTTAACTGGGCATGGTGGGGTACCCTAAGTAGGAACGGGGAATTTTAGTGCAGAAACTGGAATTAACTAAACTAGTAAATTACTAAGGGTGCGTCCCACCATGCCCAGTTAAAATTTAACTGGAGATTTACCATGTTAAATTTAACTCAACAGTTAAATTTAACATGGTAAACATAGGACAAAATCTCCAGTTTCATTTTAACTGGGCATGGTGGGACGCACCCTAAATTATTTAACGACTTTAGACAGGCGAAGATTCCAACAAGGCAGAGGCTTTAACAGGATGTCACAGCCACTGTAATAGCTGTGCCAAACAAAAACAAATGAAAATGAAAAGGCGGGAGATGGGTGAAACCAGCACCGGAAAAATATGGTCCCAAGAAAAATATAGCTGAAGTTAAATATTGCATTATAAGATACTTTCACAGAGCTGACTGCATAATATTTTTCATGAGATCTTAGCATTTAAGAGGTGCGTATGCGAGAAAGAAAAGCGGTGTTGTACCCTTGGAGACCGCGGCGGGCGCCACACTAAAGCTCTTGGCGAGGCGGCGCTGCGGTGGTGGCGTCGGCGTCGACGGCACAGGCGGCTCCTTTTCCTTCCGCTCGCCCGTCACATCCATAAATAGGTGGGGCGACGCGATGCCTGTGAACAGCTCAAGTGCATTATGGGCCACCATTCTTGAAGAGCTCTATTTTATGCTCAACCAGAAAGAATGGGCAAGCGAGTCCTGCAAGTGGATGCCAAAGTTAGTTATTTAGAAAATGCAAAATTTAATTTATATACAACCTCCAAAGACCATATCGAGGAGGATTGCTCAGAAAAAAGCTTTGGAACTTGAATTATTTAAATAAAAACCACAGCACCAAAACTTGATTAGCACGGCAACCCATGCAAGGGGAGATTTTTTTTGGGTAAAAAGACCTACCTAAAAAGGCGTCGACTTGTCCAGCGATACCACGAATGGCCTTGAGGAAGACCTGAGGAAGGATGGTAAGACATGGGTGCTGGCAGGGGTCCACAACCGCCTCGCTTGCTATGGCATACTGGAGGAACTTGGGTGTCTGGCTGATGACGGCTGGCCGTGACAAGTCCACAGGGTTACCGATACAGTGAAGGAACCTGTACCAGCACTGAGCCACACAATCATGTGTCATATCTCCAGGCAGCAGTTGGCTGTCTTCTTCACCTAAACATATCAAGTACGTATTACTCTGGTGAATTAATTAATCATGTCCTATCGCCCTTTTTGGATAAATTTACAGGACAGTTGAAGATGTAACTATTCTCGGATGTACTCTGATATCTATACATTTCACAACACTGTTGTGACAACAGGACTACTTGATCTAAGGGCCTAGACAGTCACTTACTTATTTTGAGTTGTGGAAAATCAGGCCCATAGGTGAATTCGAGGAGCCGCGCGGTAAGGGCCAGATGGACGCGGTTCCATTGCTCGACTAAGGCGATGCGATGACGCCAGTTCATGCACATCTCACGCAGCGTGCGCCAGAGCGGGGGCGCCGGGAAGCAACGAACACACGCCAAAAGCCAGACCTCGACGAGCACGCTCAGCACCCGTTCGCACAACAAGTCCCCCACGTCGTCTGGAAACCCAGTAATCAGCTGAATGATCCTCAAACCCATATTACACAGTATATTATATGTTGATACTACACAGGGTATGAGTCAGGGTCAGGGTCAGGGTCACAAATCAAAGAACTAAGTGCACTCACCTACGCCTGTCGACACAAGCCGTTTGTTAACTTTCTTATGCCCATTTTTTTGAGGAACTGAAGGATGTCGGATGTTTTGAAATACCTATAATTTTAAAAACTAAGTTGTGATTTTACAACTGACAATTTTTTTGGTTGCGTCGATCACAAAATCACAACACAGTTAAATAGTTTCTGACGTTATTAGTTAGTCTTATTCAAGAACATAAAAATATCTAACAGTTTCCACCAAAAATGTGCAGAAAAAAGTCAAGAAACAGGACAGTGTGGAGAGTATAACGAAAATGGAGGTCTGTCCGAGTTCCATCGCACTCGTGAAATGTAGTAAATATAAAAGGCCATTAGCTACCTTTTACGACAGGAGGAGCAAGCAAAGTGTCATTGATAGCAATGAGGAAAAGCAGCAGCGACTCCCACGTATCCCTCGTCAAAATAGTGGAAACCTGGGCCACCTCCTGGAGTGTGCGCAACACGCGATGGCACAGAACAGCTTGTCTGCTCATGGCATCAGGAGCTGCAGAATATAAAAACTATTTATTGATAAGACTATACGAACGTGAGAAAATCCTTACGGATTAATTCTCATCTATTATCATTATTACAGAAGAAAACTGTCGGTGGTTCAACTTATACTTACTGAGATCACTGTTCACGAAGGCGCAGACTTGAAAATAAAACATCATATTTGGGTGAACAAATTACATCGCACAGAAGTACCTTGGCGTAAGCAACATCTAGCGGAATTTAGCCGAATTGTCCAGCGGAACGGTGCTTTTTACAACTAAGTTCGAGTCCCAGCACAGGTCATTCTTTCACAGTTTCGGTCAAACTTACGGCACTGGCCCATTTCTCTGGAGCATTTACCCAATTGTTTCACCCCACATAATCCCTTTCTTACGCATGTGTCCTTCATATATGAGAAATTAAAAACAGAATAAAAGAATATTACCTTCGCCTTTCCTTGGAACAAACAGGTTGTGAAGATGGCCAATAATCTTGCGGGCGTACAGGTTCGGGTCATCACACACGGGTTTTGGAACACTCACTTTTGGTGGAGGATTCAGTGCTGATAACCATTCGCAATAAATGCTTACACAGTCGCGAACTGTGTCATGTTCTACGATAGGCAGACTCAGCCCGTAGCAAATCACCTAAATAAGAAAAAGCAAAAATTGTTAGAGGAACGTCCAAAAGAAGATGCAGACCACTGTACTGACATTTCCTCCATGTGTGTTGACACTTATTAGAAAAGCTACCCAGACGCACTGGATGTTACTGATTAAAGACTAAAAGCGCAAGTGGCAGAAGAACAGTGCTGTTACTTTCATTTTAAAAAAAAACAATATATACGGCCGTCCCTATATAACTCGTGTGTTTCTCAGTTACAGAATTTCACCCACCTCCATCGTCCATTGCACTTCTTTATCCGTAGTCAAAGGGCTGGGCTCTGAAGCCTGTTTGATTCCCAGATTTGATGCTAACTGCTTGACCACTGCCACGACAACTTCCCTAGCGGGCTGATTGGGAAATGTATCCAAAACGCAGAGTCTATCATCTCCAAAGCTTTGTATAAGCGGACTAAGAGAAGCCCACTCCGAATACATTCCGAGCCTGCCCGAGTCCTAAAATAAAACAAACCAGTTAGGCCTCAAGTGATACGCCATTGTCTGCCGGGATAAGTAAACAATCTTTGACTTTAGATGCAGTAGACGGGACACACGTGCTGGGTTTCGATTACTTTAACTTCTGAACCTAATAAAAGCCTGTTAGCACAGAGGAATTATCCAACAGAGGGGCGGGTAGAGCCCATCTCTGTATCCAGCCAGAGACGGCCGGAGAGAGCCCACTTAGACGTCATGCAATAAGGGCCTAAACGCTACCAGCTGGAGTCACGTGGGCACCCTGCAGCTTTGGCAAGGGGAGCTTTCAGTTCGAGCGAGTCCACTGTCTCCAGCGTAGACTGCCACTCAGCCCTCAGCCAGCCCTCGCTCCTTCTCTTGTTGCCTCCCATTCCATGCACTAATATTCGCGTTCGCATTATAAAACTGATCAGTTCCCTTAGGCGGATAGGTACGTCCCACCATACTTGGTTAGCAGTAAATTGTTGATTTTCTTAGTAGGAAATTGACGAGTTTTTCTTAACCGATCATTGTGCGGGACGCAGCCTTAGGGTGCGCCCCACACATAGACGTGCCAAGGGGGAAGCCCTCCCCCCCTTCAGAAACCGTTTAGCCACCCCCAGGATTTTTCTGACATACACAAAACGTCACATAAAGCCATGCCAACCCCACAGGTGAGGAGAAGCTGGGGGGCTTAGCTCCCCCCAGGTTTTTGGTCCTGCTACGCCCATGGTCCCACCATGCCGAGCACCATGCCCAGTTAAGAGAAAACTGGAGATTTTCTCCCATGTTTACCATATATAATTTCCGAGAAAATCGGCGTTTTTCTCTTAACCGAGTATGGTGGGATGCATGCACCCTTAATAATAATAGCTGAGGGTTGGGGGGACAAGCCCAGAAACTAAACCCCTTTCAAGAGTTTCAAGAACTATCCATTGAGCTCAGCTGGCAGCACTACCAAATACCAGCTCCCCAGTCATCGAGTAAACGATGGGGACCTACAGTTTTAGGAGGGTTCCGAACCACCACAGCCTCGATATTCATTTCCCTTGACATGCTGAACATATCAGAGGTGAATGCCGAGCAAAAAAACTTTTTGGTAGGATCGGGATCGAACCGGTGTGACCCGGCTTTCACTGCTCCTCAAAAGTCGACCATTTCGTCCACTTGGCTATCGAGGCCTTCGGGATGCACCCTTATTAGCTTGCTAAAACTCTGTCCCTTGGGGACTTGGGTAAATTAGTGACCTTCACTGTGTTGGGGGGAGGTCTCGAAACCAATATGGGGGCAAGCACATATGCGAACTATTTCTTACTATTTTTACTTCTATGAAATTCTAAAGGATTGTAAAAGCTATTTTCTAAAAAAGTCATTTACCTACTTGTCTTTCCTTAGATATTGGGGGTTGAAAATTTTAATTACCGGTAGCTGTGCCTTTGTCAGGCTTACGTCATCTCTGATGAAATAATGGGTCCAACAATGGTCGCACTTGACTTTTTCGGTATTTTTAGCCAGCGGTATCGAAAATTTTGATTTTTTTTTTACGTAAATTATTTTTTTTTGTCCAAAATTTTAACTTTTTCTAAAAAATATTTTGCCATACACTGGACAATAATTTTAGGCACCTGCATACCGAATTTCAAACATATCCGTCAAACAGTGAAGTGTCGTTCGACGCGCAAAGTACATGTTTCCTATTTTATGTCTCACGGTCTTAATTTTCAATCAAATCAAAATCTATTGAAAAGGTCCTTGAAACATCTATCTGAGACCACTTTCACCAATTTTCAAGAAAATCCATCGATTAGTGTTGTGGGAAACCTGACCTAACCAATCAAAAAAGTGATTTCCATTTTCGGAAAATTTTCCTACGATAATGCCAATATTGACCATAATTATTAAGTTGATTTAATTTCTTTCGGTAAAACTTAAAGTACTTAAAAAACTTAAAGTACACTTAAACTTAAAGTACACCTCCCTACCAATTTTTATTGAAATCGATCGAACAGTGTCACCGGAGTGACGACCCACACGTTTTGGCCCAAATTGGGCCAAGTTATTGGCCCACCTCCAAATGGTTATTAACAACTTTTAAGCATCTATTCAAAAACACTTCTACAAATTTTCAAGGTTCTAATAACTTGATATAATAAATGTTTTTTATAGTTTAGAGGAATTTCTAAATTTGTAATTTAACTGGACAACCAGGCGTTTTATACTTTAGTTCCACCTATTTTTGGTGGGACAAGGTCAACAAAACGTAAAAAAAAAAAAAAAAAAATATACATAGCCCTTCCTTATAACTGTCAAAAAACACGATTTCTTGCCTTGTTATTTTGATCATAGCAGGCGCAATTTTTGAGTTATCAAAATTTATCAAAAAACAAGTCCAGATATTTACATTAGGTACCTAATACCGAATTTGAGCAAAATCGAATGAACACTGTGACGTCCAGTCGCGCGACAGAGTGACGGACGGACGTACGTAGGTACGTACGTCGCGGCCGGACATTTTTAAAAAAACACTTTTTTGGATTCGGGGGACCTCCAGGATCATGGGAAACCCAAAATCTCAAAATCGAAATTTTGCACGAAGACACAACTTTCTCAGCCCATGTATTACATACGGGCGAGAAAGTAAAAAGTTCTGTTGCAGTAATGTAGTGTTACTACAGGCACTTGCTACATTCCATTAAAAACCAATAACAAGACAATTTTGCCCAATCAGCTGCTACGTCAACAAATAACTTTTAACCCTAAATATGTATAAACCTAAAATCTGGCCACTTTACATTCTAATAACTTTATGTTCAGTCATTAGAATACTCAAAATTCAATATCATCTCCAGAGATATTGTGTTCCCTCAGTGACAGACAGACAGCAGAATATGCGGCGATTACGTTATTATATTATTTCACCTCCATACCAACCGAAAATCCGGCCACTATAGAGTGTAATAACAATAACTAATAACTTTTTATTTAGAAGTCAGCCAACAGACTACACAAGTAATGATTTTCTAAGTTCCTGATGTATACTTTCTCGCCCTTATGTAATACATGGGCTGAGAAAGTTATGTCATCGTGCAAAATTTCGATTTTGAGATTTTGGGTTTCCCATGATCCTGGAGGTCCCCCGAGTCATATTTAACTAATTCTCGTAATAAATAAGTACTAATTCATAGTAGGTACGTATTTCCTGCGCTGTTAGGTAGGTAACATATTCATATCACGAAAATCTAGGTGATATTTCCCTTGCACCTTGATAGGAGCAAGCTGCAAGCACATAGCTCAGAAGTGGGGACGGAGCGCACTATTGTTAAGCTCCTAATGCTGAAACATAGGTAAACACCACTTCGTCGTTATCACAGTCGTTAACTTTCGAAATAATAATAGGTATAAATCTCGATTGGATTTGGTATAAACCTGCCTAAAATCACGGTCCAGTCAAATTGTCAGCTAGCCAAGTGCGCCGTATGTAGTGATACTCGAAAATTTCTTGTCTTGCTTTTGTTCTTGCATTTCTTGCATGCAAAAAAGAACAAGAGTTGATTTTCGCTGCAAGAACAAGAACTGAAACTGACTTGCAAGAACAAGATTTCTTGCAAGAGTTCTCGCAAGAGTCTTGCATACACCCAGGCAGTTTTTTTCCAAAGCTTTATTCACAAGTGACCATGGATAGCAGTCCATATTTTATTGTACGAAAAACTTTCCAGACTAGCTACTTATGCGACGATCGATTGCACTTGAAATGGCCGTTCGGTAGGCAACAAACCATATTATAACCGCGGAAAATTTCATGTGTTTGCAAGAAATTGCAAGAGTCTCGCAGCAAGAACAAGAACAACAGCAAGAAATGATTTCGACTTTAAGAACAAGAACAAGAAAAGCCGTGCATCGTGCATCACTAGTCATATGCGTGAAATCCGGAAGTTGTGATTTTTTGCAGAGTTGTTTAGGATGTTACTGTGACGCATACAATAATCCAAGTTTTCGACCTCGAGCTCCGAACGCAACCTTTTAGAAAATCGAAAAAACTTCGAAAATTTCGACATTTCTCTAGTTTTTGGTGATTTACTCGTTACTCGTATACCCTGAAAAACCGTAGTTTTTTGGCAACAACATATTAGCATTTTTTTATAGGCAACAGAATTTGCTACAATATATAAACAAAATGGTTTGTTTTTAAATTTTTTAAATGCTATGGCTTGTCGAAGATTCGAAGAAACGCCACAAATCTTGTATACGAGATGATTAAGGAGTAAATGTTTTAATTCTAAGAATGGATAGGGGTGTCCATTTATATGATATCTCGCCAATCAATGTGTCCGGAAGTGAACGGCTACCGAGAGATAAAGGTGCGGAAGCAGGTAAATCTTCAGGTGGTACCTCATTCAGTTTCTGCATGTTACGAATTGATTTTTTTTGGAAAACAGTGATGGCTTTAGGAAGGACCCATCCAAGAATCACAGGGAAGTGTCAACTTGATCATACTCCGAGCACTAGTTCCCGCATCACGGTAACATCCTAAACAACTCTGCGAAAAATCACAACTACCGGATTTCACGCATACGGTAATGTCTAATTTGATTGGACTATACCTATACAGTTTCGGGAAAGTTCAAACAAACTTTGCCTAAGTGAAGTTATTGACAAAATAGGGATGAAAAAAACTCCTCTCACGCCCGTCAGGTGAATCCTTCCAATGCAAAAACAATGGTCCAATGACTGACTGACTGACGTACGTACGATGGACATTATTTTAAAACCACTTTTTTGGACTCTGTAAAGTTTCTGGGTGGGTTTGAAACCACCCTAAAATTAGTTCGGAATAGGTAAGTAGTAGATAACACGGCCTACCTAAAGAGGGTGCCCCTGCTAGCTCATCAGGGGGTGTAATACGTGCCTTTTTCTGGATCGTCGGCCTTACTGACGGCTCTCTGCTCAGCTGTCTCAGGACTACTTTGACCATAGTAGGTAGGTAATTACTAATTATTAGACAATACGCAAATTTCTAGATGAATAACTAAATTATGATGATTATAATGAGGGCGCTAAGCCGTTTCGGTATAATTGGGAAAACGGCTAAATCCACTTGAAGAGTTTGTAGATAGCTTCAGTAAGGAACATTAGGAGAAGAGGTACAGTAGATCGGTACGTAGAATAGGTTGAGTTGTTAGCAGCAGTAGGTATATGTAGGTATCAGAACGAACTCACCAACGGCCTGTTTGTCTGCGCTGATGGAAATATGCCGGCATTTACGTTTCACCCCCCCAGGTGGGGGTAGTTTCGGTGTCCTTCACCCCATGCTGGGGCCTTCCTCTACTCGCTCGCCATATCAGTCGTTATTGGTCGTTTGTACACCTGCTCCGGCAACCTCCTATTAATAATAATAAGATATGATTGTATTTATATTTTTTACATAATGTTATTTGTTATTTGTTAATACTCGTTATAGTTAAAAGAATGAGAATAGTATACCTTTTCGGAGGTGTTGTGCAGACCACGACCAATACAAGACTGATAAGGCGAGCAGCGCCGTGCACAGACAAACAGCCCGTTGTGAACTGTACAACTATATTCATGTTTATCTCTACCTAAAGTTCCGTATTTATTTTATTATATTGTTTATTCATTGTTATTCTTAGAGCATAACTGCTCTAAGTTTCCTACAAATGATTAATAATCATTACAAGTTGGACCCGCCAAAAGAAAAACTAAGAGAAAAAAAAATATTAATATATGTATAAGTAGAAGCTGTGTAAATTTCCTCCTTGGTAAAATATAGATAAGGATCAAAGAGACACTCGTGAAAAAGGGGCAGCCGTAGAGAAATAAACTATCCAGGATCTGGAGGGATTAGCGCTTTTAGATGACTCGTGTGCCATCGTCCTTTATTCGCTCCTGTGAGGTCAGTTAACTCCAACTGAGTTGAGGACATAATCTTGCTGACCTTAAAAGGTCCTATGTACTTCGGTTCCAGTTTTCCTGTTGTTCTTGCTCCAGCGTTGGACAGAGGGAAGTTTTGTCTCCATACTAACGAACCAACGACGTAGTCTGGAGCAGGTCGTCTGCGTAAATTATACGCTTTGGCTTGCTGCTGACGAGCATTCTTAGCAGCTTTTTGGACTTGCTGGAAAATTTTTTGAAGACTTCCACGAACTTGACCGTTATACATCAACGGGTCAAAAGGGATGCTGGTCCCTTGCTGAACGTCCGCTTTTAACTCAAAAGGCGATCTCAGGTCTCTTCCATAGACTAGCTGCGCGGGAGTAAAAGTTGTTGTTTCATTTCTAGCAGTATTTATGGCAAAGACAGCGTATGGCAAGTCTTCACTCCATCTACGGTGATCCTGACCAGCGTAACAAGAGAAGATTGTCTTGAGTGTCTTAATATACCGCTCACAAGGGTTTGCTGACGGGAAATGCCGTGGGATGAGGTGAGACTTGGCGTTTATAGATTCAACATAGTCCTGGAATACTCTTCCCGCAAACTGTGATCCATTGTCGGATATTATTATCTCTGGGCATCCGTGGATTAAGCAGAGATCACGCTTGAAGACGTCAACTATGTTGTCGCCTGTCGCTGTCCTCAAAGGGCGTGCAATGACAAACTTCGTGGCTAGGTCCACGATGACAATGACGAACCTGTGCTGCTCTCTGGACATGGGTAGCGGTCCGATCAGGTCCGTGCAGACCATACTGAAAGGCTTGAGAACTGGATCTCTTATAGACATGAAGCCCGCTGGAGCCATCGTAGACTTCTTGTACTGTTGACACGTCGAACAAGACCGAACATACTTCTGAATTTGTATTCGCATTCCAGGCCAATAGAAACGATCAGCTAGACGGTGAAAGGTTTTGTTGATCCCAAGATGACCCGAGGTAGCGTCGTCATGAAATTTCTTCAAAAGCATTGCACGAAATTCTTTCGGAACAAGATGACGGTATTCGACTTGACGAGTCTGTGGGTGTTTGACATACTTTAGGATGTGAGGGTCAGCAACCTTGAAGTCTGGATACGCTGCAGGCGTATTCGTGATACGTTGGCGGAGCTGGAGAAACCATGGATCTGTAGTTGTACTGAAGTCTGGCATTCCGTTCAAGTTTATTGCTGACACTTCGCATGGTGCTCGGCTCAAACAGTCTGGAACCAGATTGTGTCTTCCTTTTTTGTGCCGGATTTCAAGATCGAACTCGGAAAGACGGCACACCCATCTTGCAAGCCGATTAGTGGGGTTCTTCAGGTTCGCTAACCATAATAAGCTGGCATGATCAGTGTAGCATGTGGTGGTTCCGTTTCCTGCTATCAGGTGCCTCCAACGTTCAACTGCCCATATTAAGCCTAGACACTCTTTCTGAGTTATGGGATAGTTTACCTCCAACTTTGAGAGCCCTCTCGAGGCGTAGGCTATTATGAAGGGCTGGCCGTCCTTTCGTTGAACCAGAACCGCACCTAATCCTCGACCGCTGGCATCCGTGTGGATTTCGAAGGGAATCTCAGGATCAGGCACAGTTAGAACAGGTGGCTGCACCAAGGATTCCTTTAAAGACTCAAACGCCTCCTCTCGTTCATCGTTCCACGTATAGGTTTCATCCTTACGAAGGAGATCGTAGAGGGAGCCTGCTTTCTCAGTCAGGTTGGCGATAAAAGCTCTAAACCAGCTTACCATGCCTAGGAAACTGCGAAGCTCTGTAAGGTTCTTTGGTCGTGGAAAATTCTCAATGGCCTTCAGCTTAGAAGGTGCTGCCTTGATTTTTCCTGATCCGCAAACGTAGCCTAAGAACTCTACTTCAGGTTTTAGAAAGGTACACTTTTCCCAATTGATGGCCATGCCGGCCTCAAACAACAATTCAAAAATTTCTTTAAGATGGCGAATGTGTTCCTCATACGTCGTAGAAGTCACTAAAAGGTCATCAATATATACAAAACATGATTTGAACAAAACCGAGCGCAAAATTTTCTCAATGGTATTTTGAAAAATGGCGGGACTGTTGCACAATCCAAAAGGCATTCGTTTGAACTGGTAGAAGTGGGAGGGAGGAATGCAGAAGGCAGTATAGTGCGCAGAATCCGGATCCATCTTAATCTGGAAGAATCCCTGTTCCATATCCATTGTTGACACAAACGTTGACTCCTGTAGAACCTTTAGGCATTCGTCAGTTCTTGGGATCGGCGCACTGTTCTTTTTGCAAACAGAGTTGAGGGCCTTATAATTTACTACAAGTCTCTTCTTGCCGTTCTTCTTATCAACTAGAAAACCAGGTGAACACCAGTCGGACTCGGAAGGTTCAATGATGTCATGCTGGAGAAGGCGCTCAATTTCTTCTTCAGCGATCCGCTGATCCGCAAGAGATAACCTAATACTACGTTGCTTCACAGGTGGGACCGATGAGTCGACGTAAATTTTGCATTCTCCAACCTTTGACATGCCTGGACTTTCTTTAAACTGCTCCCTCCATTGTTCTATGAAGATCTTGAACTGCTCCAATTCTTCAGATGACACTAGAGGATGGTTGTAGGATCCTTTGTCAGGTTCGCTCTGTGCAAATTCTACGGGGAGTACTGGATCCTGCACTTCAAACGTCTCTTGAAGACATTCCGTCTCACGTTCTAACTCGTTCTTGTCAGCTCCAAGATGAACCGTTGGTCCGTCTTCGAATTCAATGGGACACGACATCAGAACGCTCAGCAAGACCTCTATGCAGTCAGTCCCTGGTGAACTCTTCGAATGGTGCAGCTGAATAATTTCCCGGCCGTCCTCGGTTGGGATAGATAGGGTGTTGTCAGCAAAGTCCACTCTTGCCTTTAGTCCCTTAAGCGTGTTCGAGCCAATAAGTAGCGAGTAGGGCAGATGTTTCATCAGGTACACATCTCCTGTCCATGATGCCCCATTTCCAATATCGATAGTAACCTTAACGATTCCTGTTATCTCTGCGTTACCACCATCCGCAACTCTTGCTCTCCAATTCAGTGGTCGAAGAACATGTCCTGTGTCCTGTAAGACGTCCCATGCGCTAGAAGGTATGCAGGTGTGGGTAGCACCGGTGTCGACCATTGTTGAAAGCTTAATATCCTTAATGTAAGTAATCATGTGCAACCGGTTATCTACGTGCTTCATTGGGTTAAGGGATGAGACGACAACTTCTGGGATGGTCAGGTCTGGCTTCGTTTCTCCTCCCGCTCCTGACGTTCGGGATGAGTTCTGGAGTTTCCCTGATCGTGTTTTGTCGTGTCACAGCCACACTGTTTTGATGTTACCCCTTCCCGTCCACATCTATGACAGAAGAAACGTCTAGGCCGTGGACACTCGCTGTGTCGATGCCCGGTGTTCTGGCAGTTGTAGCAGGTGATGGCTCCAGCTTCTACGTCTTCGCCTCGTGTAAGGGTTAGTACCTGCATCTTCCGGTTGACTGACTTCTCCGCTCGGTGTTCTAATTCCATGATTGTTTCAGCTCGCAGTGTAAAAGTGTGGAGGGCCTCCCAGGTGGCTATTTCTTCCTCCATTCTTTCTAGGTGGGGGAAGAAAACTGGATGCAGATTGGCCGTCACTACGGAGATCAGCTCGCTATCGCCAATGGGCCTTGGCGACTGTGAGTTCTTGACTCTCACCTTGGCTATGAAGTGAGCAGCCTTTTCGTCGAGCTTCTGCTTCATACCCAAGACTTGACGTCTCAGGTCCGCCGCATAATGTCTAGGTAAATAGGTCCCTTTTAGGGCTATCTTGAGGGCTTCGTAGGTGGTGATTGAGCCGCGTATGCTTTCCAGGTACAGCTCTGCGTCTCCTTGCAGCAGGTCGCAGACGGCGTTCACTTTGTCTTCGTCCTCTAGGTAGAATCCTTCGAGGGTTCTATCCACTCTAGTCAGAAACCACGACAGATCCTCGCTAGTTTTTCCTGAAAACCCTAGCCCCTTCCTAGTGGCTTCCTTGAGAAAATTGTATTTGTTGTTCGGGTGACCTCTTTGGGGTTGTTCTGCTCTGGGTAGGGTCTGTGGTGGGTTGACGTTGGGAGGTACGTAGTACTGATAAGGGTTCGGCTGGAATCCTGACGCTACTGGATAAGGGTGAGGCTGGTATCCCGATGTCGGCGGATAAGGGTAAGTAGGTTGGTTGGAATATGGCGGGAAACCTGCTGTTACTTGATAGGGGTTCATCGAGGCTGGAGTGTACATAGGAAGTCCTGCTCCAAAATATGGGTTCGGAGGTGGAGCCGAAGAGACGTTCAAGGGCCCGTAAGGGTAGGGGTGACGATTAAATCGTTGTGTCTCCACTCCAGGCACCGTGGACGCTGTTTGGACCACTTGTGTTTGAACAACCGTATGTTCTGGAGATATTCCAAGACCAAGACTCAACCTGTCTGCAGGCGAAGAGACATTACCTGCTGGAACGTTGTCGTCCTCACCGTCACTACAATCCTGGATCAATACATCGTGTTTGGGTTTTCCAGGGGTCGAAACTACTGGTGGTTCCGAGAGCGTATGTTGTTTAGCTCCCGAAGAAGTAGGGGCTAACTGTTGAATAGGTGGTGGTAACGCTTCAGGCGGTGGTACAGCTGATAGGTGAACCAGTACTTCAGCTACATTTTCTAGGCCTACTACTCCCACCATATACTCGGGATGTGAACGCAAGATTTGATGTACATTTTGGCGCAGAACATCCGCAGTTACTGATAAGTCCCAAGTACACTCGGGGTAAATTGCTGAAACCCTTTCAGCTAAAACTGTTAGCTGCTCCTTGTTCAAAGAGTTTACTAGTTTAGCTAAAGTGATAGTCATCTTGCTATCAGTGAAGAATAAAAATTTATTAATATTAAGAACTAGGTCAAGGTTAAATTAATTAATTTAACCTATAGGCAAAAGAAAATATTTTTCTTTCAATGGGTCACTCAATCTAACGGCTTACACAGGGTGAAAGCTCAACCAAAAACAATGGAAACGTAAATGTGGCCAAAATAAATTTTAGAAATGCTCTCACAGTTTTAAAGTAGATTTTAAATTTTACATTTTACAAAGAACTTTTAACTAGTTCGAAAGTTTTTAACAAAAGGTAGACAGAAATCTACAGGAAATATTCAAATTTTTCGAAAGGAAAAAGCGAACGGGTGTTGAACCCGCCAAAAAAGTGAAAGTTAATTGAAATGAAAAAGTTTCAAAAAAAGATCGACAGCAGGCCAGTCGTTATTTTCTTTGAGCCAGAAGTAGTCACCCATAATTTTAAACGCAATTTATGAAAATGCGACAAAACAAAATCAAATTTTAGATAACCACCCCAACCACAAAAAAAATAAACGACAAAAACTATGAAAATGTAAGCAAGAAAGTCAACCGCCGCCACTGCGAATTAGCCAAAAACAAAGAAAAGTTCAGCAGAAAACGCAAGGTGTTGAAAGTGACAAGCCGCCACTGGATGTGCCAAACACAACAAAGACTAAAAATATGTTGAGACACTACCAGTAGGACGGCTAAAAGGTAGCCAACGGGCGCAATCACGAGAATAATACCTACAATACTACAATACCAGAAAGAAATTTTCAGATTTTTTTTTTTTTTTTTTTTTTTAAGCTAAAAGTGGCAAACCGCCACTGCACTAGTGCTACAACACAAAGCGAAAGCAATAGCAATAGCCGCAACGATTGGAAAAAAAAAACAATGCCAGCAAGGTGAAAACAACGAGCCGCCACTGGTCAGTGTGTGAGACAAAGCGGTACTAGACGCCACACAGACCAGAGACAGGCGCCGTTCAAAACTACACATGCAGTAGCAAGAAATTTAGGTAAAAGAGATAAGGCGAAATGAAGTTACCTACCGATACAAGCCATACCATGAATGAGAGCAGGAGAGGCAATGGAATGTGTATAGCATTGAACAAAGCAAAGACCAGTGCAACACACATAACCAAACTCACCCCGACACGAAAAAGGAAAGAAAACAAAAGTACAACTACCCAGACAGGCAAAGTAAGCAGAGCATACACCGACCAGAAAGTCCAACAGAAAAACCGACGACAGAAAAATCTGTTATTGGGCGCTATTTGTAACGTTGTGAGCTATTTTGTAATGTTTCTGGGTGGGTTTGAAACCACCATCAAATTAGTTCGGAATAGGTAAGTAGTAGATAACACGGCCTACCTAAAGAGGGTGCCCCTGCTAGCTCATCAGGGGGTGTAATACGTGCCTTTTTCTGGATCGTCGGCCTTACTGACGGCTCTCTGCTCAGCTGTCTCAGGACTACTTTGACCATAGTAGGTAGGTAATTACTAATTATTAGACAATACGCAAATTTCTAGATGAATAACTAAATTATGATGATTATAATGAGGGCGCTAAGCCGTTTCGGTATAATTGGGAAAACGGCTAAATCCACTTGAAGAGTTTGTAGATAGCTTCAGTAAGGAACATTAGGAGAAGAGGTACAGTAGATCGGTACGTAGAATAGGTTGAGTTGTTAGCAGCAGTAGGTATATGTAGGTATCAGAACGAACTCACCAACGGCCTGTTTGTCTGCGCTGATGGAAATATGCCGGCATTTACGTTTCACCCCCCCAGGTGGGGGTAGTTTCGGTGTCCTTCACCCCATGCTGGGGCCTTCCTCTACTCGCTCGCCATATCAGTCGTTATTGGTCGTTTGTACACCTGCTCCGGCAACCTCCTATTAATAATAATAAGATATGATTGTATTTATATTTTTTACATAATGTTATTTGTTATTTGTTAATACTCGTTATAGTTAAAAGAATGAGAATAGTATACCTTTTCGGAGGTGTTGTGCAGACCACGACCAATACAAGACTGATAAGGCGAGCAGCGCCGTGCACAGACAAACAGCCCGTTGTGAACTGTACAACTATATTCATGTTTATCTCTACCTAAAGTTCCGTATTTATTTTATTATATTGTTTATTCATTGTTATTCTTAGAGCATAACTGCTCTAAGTTTCCTACAAATGATTAATAATCATTACAACTCAGGGGACCTGCAGGATTATGGGAAACCTAAAATCTTCAAATCGAAATTGCTCACACAGGTAGGTACGATTCCTATACCTGAGCCGTGAAAAACGAATGGCAATGCTTACAAAATGTTGGCACTGATAATAGTGATAATAAATAACACCTATTTTTAATGCCAGGTTCCCTTCTCCCAAAGGTACGCCAGGTTGCTTCGAAATTCAATGGGGGGGGGGGGGGGGGTCGTCTAAATGATGCCAGCACGATATAGTGGGTGAAAAGGGCGAAACTGGGGGATTTTCCGGACAGTACTGCAGGTGTATTCCCTTTCTCGAACGCCGGAAAACCCACCCAACTAACGCCTTCAAAATTTATTGTAAGAAGAACTGTTCTCCGTATATTGTATCATGGCGTGCCTTATCTTCTTACAATAAATTTTGAAGGTGTTAGTTGGGTGGGTTTGCTGGCGTTCGAGAAAGGGAATACACCTGCAGGACTGGACCATGACGAGGCCTTAATACGTTGTACTGGAGTTATCTATGGTAGTGTCCAAGAGAGTAAAGCAAGTAAGGAGCAAAAACACTATGTGTAAAAAAAACAGCCAAACAACCCTCCAAAAATTAGCCTAACTCAACAGCCCTTAAAAGGGTTTGATATCAAAATTGTTGGCCAAGTTCATTCCCGCGATCACTCAGCCCCCAAAATTAGTGATATCACTTATTACAGGGCCAAGCCCTTGGCGCAAATTGAACCTGAACCTATAACCTGAACCTATAATACTGAAGGTACTTCGGGTTTGCGATTTTTCTGGGTGTCCAGGGGACGATACATACAAGTGTGCTGAGTTTCAGTTCTATCGTTATGCTGGAACATGCCAATAATTTGTATAGGTGAGTCAGTCAGTCAGTCAGTCAGTGACCCTCAAAAACAGCTAAGCTTGGGATGTCACTGCTCAGGACGGTTGGACATAGAAGTTCGAAATTTAATTAAGGAGGTCCCGTGGGACGCTACTACAGGAAAAGAGTACCCACTGTTCGAGCCACGCCCCCTTGCCTCCTGTAGAGAGGCACGAAAAGGAATCATGGGATGTAGCGCACGGAAACTTAGCGCACCGACTGATATCTGCAACCTAGCGCACAGCTACCTGAGCGAGAATTTTAACTTGACAAGTGGTATTCTTCACTCATGGGTCATCATCATGTTCATCACCTACCTATTATGCTGAACACCTCGACACTTCAATTGCCAAACGACAAGTGACGACGAAAATGGACTAAAATTTACTTCTCTCGCATCATAGAATTATTAAAAGGTACTTTGCTAGGGATGACAGGTACCTAGGAAGGTATCTATTTACAATTCAAAGTTTCTTTGTCAAAAATAGATTATTAAGGGTGCGTCCCACCATGCCCAGTTAAAATTAAACTGGAGATTTTGTTCTATGTTTACCATGTTAAATTTAACTTTTTAGTTCAATTTAACATGGTAAATCTCCAGCTAAATTTTAACTGGGCATGGTGGGACGCACCCTAAAATGTTCTGAAAACGGAAAACAAGCCTACTTGAAAATAGCAAGTAGCAAGACTGGCCGAAAATAGATAGGTACATTTACCTCCATACCTCTGGGTCGGAAAGGGTCGCGCTATTCTTATCGGTGCGCTATGTTTCCCGTGCGCTAGATGGATGCTAGGATCTCCAGGATTATGGGAAACCTAAAATGTCGAAATAGAAATTGTGCGCCTTGACACAGGTTCAATACCTAAACCTGACCGGTGAAAAACGAATGGCGATGTTCGCAAAGTGTTGGCACTGATGATTAACAATAGGTATGTATTTTTAATGCCAGGTTCCCTCCTCCCGAAGGTACGCCAGGTTGCTTCGAACGTCGGTGGGGGGTCATCTAAATGATGCCAGCACGATATTGTGGATGAAAAGGGCGAAATTGGGGGTTTTCCGGGGAGTACTGGACTGGATGACGTTGTACTGGAGTTATAGGCATCTATGGTAGTGTCAGTGTCCAAGGGAGTAAAGAAAGTAAGGTACAAGGTATCCCATATACTTAAAACTCGTTTTGATAAAAAGGATTGTCTAATTCATAGTAGGTAGGGCATTTTAGTCCTCCTAACCCACATTGGTTACAACCATACACTTATACCTGTAGGTACATTTTTAACAAAGCTGCGAAGCATTACCATATTTCTTTTACCAAGAATTTGCTACATCGCTTCGGTAGAAAAAATTGATATTTAATTATTTTTATTTTTATGTAGTATGTGACCTGTCGTTTAGTCTTGTACCTATCCTGAGGCCCGTGACCGTCACTACCCTGCCTATTTTCCCTCACAGTAACCCCGGCTGTGCTTATTCTACCAAGCAATAATATAATCGGGCACCGGATGGCAAGGAATTTCCAGACATATTACGCGAGGGGGTTGAAGAAGTACGCTAGCGCTTGGAGCGGCTGTGGGCCAAAGCTCTCTGAGCTCTGACGGGTGTGGGCTTTCGCTTGAAGACAGATTTTGTATTGAGCCGCCAGCCCCCGCTGTTAGTTAAAGTGGGTCTCACATAACTTCTACCATTCCGAATTTTAGAGGAATCCATGACATGCAGGATGTAGGACCCAGTCTCAGGTAACCTCAGGTAACTTACCTTAGTGTTCACTCGGTTGAAAACGTTCAGATTCATAGAGTTATGAAAATTCAACAAGGATGACGAATTCACCGTTTACTCGCATAATTATTTTGAAACTAAACTTTGAGGTACCTACAATCGGACCCCAAATCAACAACCATCAAGCAAAACAAGCAACCATCAATTCATCAATGTAACTATGCAAAAACCAAAGAACTTTTGAGTGAGGCGAAAACAACCATACAAAGATTATCAACAACGTCAACAAATTTCAACAAAGCGGTCAGTGGTGACGTTGAAAATTTTTCAAAAATAAACAATATATTAAACACATCAAACACTTCAAAAACACTTAAAAAGTTTCTTCTGCTACATCCGTACAAATGTAAATAATCAAAATCAATCGGTGTACAACACAACACACGAGGTCCCTTCGGTCCTTTGCGAGGTTCATTCTATTCGTCTTTATCAGAAACAGAAAGAAATGGAACTTTTTGTTGTTAATAGGTAAGTGACAGGTAACTGAAGCCTCTTGGCCTGTTGGATATAAACACGGTGGTCAGAATATTTCGCCTGGCCATCATGTGGTTAAATCCAACCGATTAATGTTTTTAAACTTGAGGGAAAATCTATGAAACCGCTTATCTTTCTGAGACCCCCCAAAAAAGGAAATCGCTAGATTAGTAGAACAATGGAGAGACTTATTAGCCAGAGTGTTTTATATAGGAGTTCCCATCCTAATTTTGGCGCACCTATTACAGATATTGTCCTGGCGATTCCTCCACTGTAAGCCAGCCTAACGAAGAAAAACTAAGAAAAAACCTTTTGAGAAAAATTGAAGAGCGAAAAAGGAAACTTTCTTCGAGCGCTGAGAGGAAAGTTGATGATGTTTCCATATTGAAGAACTCTTCAGAAGAGACTGAACCAATAAATGAGGCAACCCAAGCTAAAGCAAGAAAGAGAAAGAAAAATAAGAAATCAGCAGTCGTCGCGGAAACGCCAGCACAAGAGGAGAGAACTGCATCCACTTTTCTGGTTTTAGGGAAAGACGATCACGCTCGACGTGAAAAAACCAAACGGGTGTTGCCACATTGGTTAAAAAACGCGTCGGTTGTTTCAGTAGATTTAAAAAATTTAACTGCCAGCGTCAACTCCATCTTAAAGTTGGACCATTCTTTGGTTGAAGCTCTGAAAGCGAATGGGATCAGTCATTTCTTTCCAGGTAATGAAGTGTCTTCTATGAAGGTAGCTGTTATAGGTTACTGCAGAGATGATGGTAATGTTCCGAAGGACTAGGTAGATACCGGGCGTCGGACAGTGGGTTGGCATGGTGGAATAGTGCGGTATTGTTGCTAGATAATGGTGGTGAGAGGTTGTGTTTTGGAAGGTCTCGTTTATAAAAGGTAACGGTCCGTACCCCTTAAAAGAAGAAGGACAATTATTTATTTGCATTTATTTAGGTATGCAGTTTCGTTGCGAATTGACTGCAATAATCCAGCAACCCTGATAGGCCATTTATAAATTTATGATGTAGCTTGTTGTCTCTACCGCCCAATCAATAATAGACCTGATATTTCAGTGCAAGCCCAAGTGATCCCGTGGCTGCTGAGCACCATGAGCCGCCCGTCCATGTATTGGCCCAGTGATCTTTGCGTGTCTGCGCCCACTGGTAGTGGAAAGACTTTGGCTTTTGTGCTGCCCATAATCCAAGCTCTTCAGTCCCGCCTCACACCACAAATCCGAGCCATGGTTGTTCTTCCCGTTCAAGACTTGGCAAAACAAGTGTATAAAGTATTTCAGACCTATTCAGCACACACGCAACTGAAAGTTATTTTGCTCTCAAATGCGATCAATATTCAAGATGAACAAAAGCAATTAATCAAAAAAGGTAAGCACTCTCTCTGCTGTTTCGAAAAGAGCGTTGACTTCAGCTTATGTTGGAATGGGAATAAGACAGAAGTTTATGATACACCGTATCATTTCGTGGACCGCAAATTCCAGTATTTTTTGTTATCTGTCTGTCCGAAATCCTCGACCAAAATCTCCATTTTTGTTTCTATTTTTACGCTGATGATTTTTTTCTGTTTAATTTCAAAAGATAAGATGTCTGGCCATCGATCACTTGTTGATATCATTGTGACTACTCCTGGCCGTTTAGTGGACCACCTTAAAGCAACCGAGGGGTTTTCCCTCCACTATCTCCGTTATTTGGTAATTGACGAAGCTGACAGGGTTATGGAAGGTGTCCAGAACGACTGGCTGTACCACGTCAACACCCACATTGGACTCCATACCGGTAAGTACTTCGAGCTGCGATATCAGAATATCCAATAGCGCCATGAGTTCAGCTGATAGTGAGATTACTTCTCAGTATTGTAATATTGCTTATTCTTTTTTTTCTTTCAGGAACATCTAAGTCATTCCAAGTTCCTCCGCTGTGTTTGAAAACATTGACGTCGGAAAAGAGACCACCACAGAAACTTCTGTTCTCTGCTACGTTATCTCAGGACCCAGAAAAACTCCAGCAACTCGGCCTCTTCCAGCCTAAGCTGTTCACATCCGTCGTCAAGTCGAATCCCTCAAGTGATAGTATGTCAGCCTTGAATTTTCCTTTTCGGGGATTGTAATTATTTCACTTTTAGTTCCCTTCCTATGGTCTTCAAGAGCAAATATGGTAGCTACAAAATTTTACAAGACACAAGAAGGGGACTAAAATCCGGGGAAGTAGGATTTTTTACCTGAAGTTCTAAAGTACTACTTATGTATGTCCAGAAGGAGAAATGGAAGAACCAGCTGGCGAGTTTATTGGAAAATTCACGACTCCCGCTGAGCTACGAGAGGCGTTTGTGCAGTGCACGGCTTCGAGTAAACCCCTGGTGTTGGTCCATTTGCTACGAGAGCGCGCCTGGCGACAGGTGTTGTGCTTCACACGTTCGCGCGAAGCGGCCCGGAGACTCGCAGTCCTGCTCAAAGCCTTGGGAGCTGGCTGGTTCAAGGTAGCTGAAATCACTGCCAACTCCACTCCAGCTAGAAGGAACAGCAGGCTTCAAAAGTTCTCTACCGGGAAGCTTGATGTGTAAGTAACTTTTTAATAGTTTACATTTTGTAGCCTGTATTTGGCACTTGTTGGTTTAATGCCTCTTGGCTTCACCGCTTTTTTTTTTTTTTTTCAATAGATTGGTGTGTTCTGATGCTCTCGCCCGTGGCATTGACATCCCTAACGTTCAGTGCGTTGTGTCCTATGACATGCCCAAGTACATAAAGAATCATGTACATCGTGTGGGAAGGACAGGTCGAGCTGGCAATGATGGGACTGCTGTCACGCTGCTTCTGCCCAAGGAGGTATGCTCGTTTAGTTGCTTTATATGATAACATTGATAACTGACCCCCTTATTCCTTGGTGAGACGTGAGGTGGACAATGACATGCATTCTACGTTGGGTTACCTTAGCTAAATGTTGGTTTTAGGACTCGTTCCTTTTAGACCCACATCACGTCTTCAAAAACGTTAAAAAATTATTCGTGGGGGTTCTACGACCGTACTAATGATAAATAAATATAGGCGAGAGGCCGAGAGGAGGCGAACGCGTAATCTGGAAAATCAGGGCCAAGAAGATTCCCTGAGTAGATATGGGAGAATAAAACCAATGCATTTCAAACGAGCTCCCGCCTTCAAATGCTGAAGATACGTAAGCTATTCTGTTTTTTTTTATATTTCAGCTGAAGCATTTCAGAGAAATGATGCTGACTGGTAGGAAGTCGACGGTTGAAGAAATTGTCATAAGCGAGGAGGATTTGGAGAGTTATGGACCTCAGTACCAAAAGGCATTGGAAGCTGTCAAAAAGAAATTGGAAATTGCAAGTGCTCTTCATAGGGCTAAATCCAGGCTTTGGAAAAATTTGAAGAAACCCAAGGGAAGAAAAATAACCAAGATCTTGGCTAGCAAAATTATAAAGGAGTGAAGGACTAGTGCTGCTTTCTGACTCTGCCTTTGTTTTTCTACAGCTGATTTGGTAACTAATAATTTGACAAGCAAAAGCAAGTATATTGTTGTACCTGATTATTCGGCACCAATGGATATATTCTGACTAAAGCTCTTGGCACAGTTGTGTTCGTTGTCGTCTGGAGGCTTGACGTCGACGTTGACGTCAGCAATATCCCAAGGGTTTTATGAAGGCCAGGCTAGAAATAAGCATAGGATAGAGGCGCTGGTGCTCTCTAGAATACAGCTTAAACATGTAGCTGAGGCCACCACGGGCCACAGCTTAAGGAAGTGTTTACACAGGATGGGTATAGTCAAATTACCAACCTGTAGGGGTAGGGGATGAGGGAAATGGGAGGAAACTTGCGGTCACGTTCTCACTGACCTAAGAATCAAATTATAACATAAACCGTCACTTGAGCCGGCTGACATCATATAGTAGCCGCTACTAAATAATATTCACGCCTTCCTGCAGTTCGCCAGGCTCCTACAGTAAGGTAGGAAAAGCGGGGTGGCGCAATGGGCTTCTGTCTTCGTGATCAGGGGTTCCTCTGGGCTCCCCCACCTGCCGTTAAAGAATGAAAGAATAAAGACTTCGGTACCTACTACCAGTACTACCTACTTGGTTTTTAGTTACATAGGTATGTGTGCAAAGTAGCAATAATACTGCAAATTTCTATAAATTATAATTTCGAAAAAGCGCGCTAATTTTAGTTGTAACGTTAGTCACGGCAGCGTTGTCGGCGTCTGCGCAGAGCAGGTGCGCGTGGATGTGCATGAATTGGCCGCCATCTTGAGTTGGGTCCGTTGACCGTGGCGACATGGCGTGAGGTACAATTTGAGGCTGTCCGAAGCCAAAGTTATGGTTTTGGTGTCTCCATGTGCAGTGAAAAGTGGTTAAGTGAGTGTAAATAGTAGGAGGAGTAACGTAATGGCTGGGGGAGCTCAGGAATTACGTCTACACAGCCCGGCAGGAGCCGAGCCCGCTGTGTATTCATGGCCCCTGACTAGCTCCTCGGTAATAAATCCATATTCTGTGTTGATTATTGGAGTTCTAAGATTTAGATCCGAAACTAAAATTAAAATTTCAATTTATGCTTTTTAAACAAACCGGAGTGGGTACATTTAGGATGGTTTCATCCCTGATGTTGCAGGAGGTAGCGGGGTGTCTCACATGCAAATCCAAGACGTAGATCTGCGATTTAAACTATTTTGAAAGCCTTTGGGTTTATCTTAAACAACCAATGTTGCTAAATGATTCAACCCCCCCCCCCCTTTTTTTTATTGCAATGTTGGTAAATATGGAAACAGATCCTTGATTTTGATACTTCGTATCTCACCTAAAAACCAATCTCACCAATCTTCAGTATCGCTAGCATGATAATGGATGGATGTGATGCATGTGACGGTAAAGGCAGACGTTGCCAAACTGCACGGGTGATCAAATCAACTCGACAGTCGGCAACTTCACACCAGCCAGAAAGACCAGTTAGGATACAATTACTGTTCCTTTCTGTTTGTCGTTTTACTATCAATTTAGCACCGGTCTCTCGATGTCGTCACATCGTACTGACCACGTACCTATAGGTTCTAATAATTTGTCTTGATGCCATTGACCTACCCCATGTGAAAACCTTTACACACCTTGCTACCTAAGTATGTATCTCATTGCCACTGTATATAAACGAGTATCTTGGTTTTTCTTGTTGCAGGATAAGGATAAACATGATGGAGCGTTGGAAATAGTGGAAACCATCCGGTATGTATTTAGCTGCTGTAATGCCTTTAGTTCGTAAATGAGTGTCATATGATTTGCTAAGGTGACCTTGGCTAGCTACATCTGTGTCACTTCAAAACGATATTCCTACTGATACTGATCACAACCTGCTTCCTCGGTAAGCAGACGTATTATTCTGTAAATTCTATCTAAGAAAAAAAATGTTCCGGACAGGTTCACCTCGAGCTTGACTTCTTGACATGTAGCTTATGGGGGTACAGTGACGTCGCTAGGGTTCTTAACACTTCCTTTTATTCGTATTTCGCTATAGGTGTCAGTTGAGAAAAAAATATAAGTAGGTAGGAAAAAATAAAATAGAAAATATTTTTTAAGAAATCTACATATTTAGCCTTAGGAGGGTGGTAAGTAGAGTGGGAAGAAGTCATTTTTACGGAGTTTTCAGAACTCGTTTGCAGACAGTAGGTCCCTCCTCCATCAGCTGTCATGAATAAATATTAGGTACTTCATTCTATACAAATAAAAGGGAAAATTTATTAATTTGATAGTAGTTATTTTTATTCATTTCATAAACTGTTTTTAACAGCATACCACAGCACACATTATCATAATTTAATTAATTTTGTTTTAAAAGACTGTCTTCAAGTAAGTTTTCTACCCATCCCCTATACCCCAGGCATTGGGGAAGGGTACGAGTATTTTAGTTTCTAAGCAAATGTTTCTGTGTAACGGGGATGCAGTGTGCAGCAGTGTTGTGTTTGGCAGCAAGGGGGCGTGGAGCTGTGACCTGGAGTAACCCGGGTCGATGGCTGCACGCAGTCGCCCTGTATCGCGTCCCCTATCCCGGGTCACAGTCAAGATCACTGATGTTTACTCTCCTTCCTTAGGCCTGCAGCCCACTAGGCCATAGCGATCGTAGTGAATTGTTCTATTGTGAAGAGATAGGAGAAACATATGACTCCACTGAGATGGTGGAGGATTGTGATTGTAGGCCTCCTACACCGTCCGATTGACATTTGGCATGCAGAGGTAAAACTCGGCCGCCCGCACGGTCCCTGTGAGGCCCTCTCTCAAGGCTCACGCTGTTTTTCGGCTTACAGCCAACTGCCAGGCTAAGAATAAGCCAAGATGACGCTAAATGCCGGCAACAACATCACACGTCCAGTTTCAAACACGTGCTTTGTCTGCTTTATGCGTCGTATTTCCTCTATACCAACTGCTGAGGTAATATCTGGGAGTTTCATGTGGAGATCTGAACCAAGTTCCATAGTAACGAATGCACCTACAACTATATATGCGGCTGTACGGTGTAGTTCGGCACTGAGAGTTGTTTACATCGATAGGATGGGTTGTGTTACCGCTATTGTTACGGCACGAACAAAGGATGATGGTCGGTGGGTATATTGGAACAAAACGCTCGACCGTGTGCTGCGTGCATTCATAGCCCTGACAATGGCCGCACATCTCCCTGTAGTCGCGTTTGGGCTATACAGTATGCACCAGGTTCGGTGCTGTGACCTTATGACGGGCGAGGCCATCTCCGCACTAGGCGGTTAGCACGGAGAAAGTACCTTCACTATGTGATGTGACCTTGTGTGGTGGTTCCGGTGGTAAAGAGCTTGTAAAGAGTATTCGAAACTATTATTATTTGTATGCAGTACATACATAAACAAGTGCGAAGAAAGTGCAAATTAGAGGTCCATCTTCCTGCTCGTTTCATTGCAAATCCTTGATTCTCCCTGACTGCCCGTAGTGTAGCACCTGCGGTAGTGTCTAATTAATCACACATGGAGTGTGCTGGGGAGTGCCGACCACATGTATTGGCAAAGTGGTCTAGCATTTTGAGCATCAGAGGAGTGGGAGTTAATTAGGTAACAACTCCTCAGCTTTGAAAAGAGTTCAGTCGTTTGCTCTTAAAAAAGATGACAGCATCTGGCTACCTACATAGATTTGAGGCTTCTATCCTTCTCCATCCATGCTCCCATGACATTTCGTACCGAGTGTACAATATGCACTTCGCAGGAACCTTTTTCTGTTGAAGTCTGACTGTCTTGCTTTGCTGAATTTCATTGCAGAGCCCTCCTATATTGTTAAAGGGAAAGGTAGCTTACTCGATCACCCTGAACTGCCCATTCTATAGTCGTTCAAAATAAAAGATGCGACAGAAATTAATGCCATTTTAACATTTCAAAGAATAATTTAACTGAACTAAAAGTTGTTCCGTGAAATACTTGTACCCACTCAGGACAGTGAACAATAGTGACTGAAGTTTCATTGGTGTCTTTAGCCTCGAACCGCAGGTCGTGGAGTGCAACCGTTGCAGAAGTTGCATAACCGCTGACCAAAGTCTTCCTTGTTGCACGGGCCTTGACACGGGGTGCATGGAATGCTATGGGTTGCATAACTCGTATGCACTGAGTGGTGTCCCGTGGCATTGCATTCAGCTGTTTTCGCTAAGCGGGCATCTAACCTTCTGAAAATTGACCTATTCTATGACAGTTCTTTTCTCTATTCACTTCACTACCTCATTTGATTTTACTTCTTTTACTTACATGTAGATGGCGCGAAAATAACCGTTAATAAAGTATAAGGTTGCTGTTGCTACTCCATTCTCCTCAGACTCAGTCTGTGTAAAACATTACTCCGCATTGAGAGCAGTAAATTGGAACACTAGACAGTATCTACATAAAAACGGGGCATTACTGCAATTGCATGAAGGAAATATGTCGTCGCCTCCTAGTGATATAGTGAGGAAAAATGTCTTAGGAAGTTTAGTCGTTCTAGAGATGACGTTAGAGAAGAGATTTTTTTGCCTCAGTTACCTACTTGGTGACCAAACCGAACGTCACACTGAGATGTCCTGCCAGTGCGAATGCTTCAGTAAAGCCATTTCACTCGCATTTTGGTGACTTGAGTGCCAGGGAAGCTGCCGCCTCTGCTTGAGACGCAGTAGCTGGAAGTAGCAAAGCATGGCAGACTATAGGACTGTAGCCTGTGCGCTGTGCTAGAGATGAGAGCGTCGACCTCTCCGTGTCAGCTGAGCGGGAATTCGCGAGTGCGGCGGGGTCAACGCCCCCTCCCTACGGGGCCTTGACCCCTAAAGCGAGACCACTGCAATACCATTTTGCGAACTCTTACGTCTGTGCCAATATCACAACACCGGTTTGTAGTTCCCAGCTTCGATCATGTTTCGGAGTCATTAGTTGACAGACGCAGACCCTCAATGAGCGTTCGATAAATTAATTCAGAATTGCACTTTTCTAACCTTTTATTGTACGATTTCTACGTTTCCTTTTTTAGGTGGATGCGAGGGGGTAACCACTCCAGTGATTCCCAACGATATTCTTAGAAAGATGAAGCCCGAAGGGGTAACCTCTCCAAAAAATTCCAAGATTCCCTGAGATTTCATAAAGATTTCCAATGATTCCCAACGAAATTCTCAACGAGTGGTTAACCCCTCGGGTGGATGAATTATTGAACGTTCCTGTAACGCTATTATAAAATAAGCTTGTGGTTTATGGAACTACATATAACAAGTTCTTGCATTTTGCCCTTCGGTAGGAAGAAAATTCCGTTCATACTCCGACTTATGAACATTTACGACTGACTCTGAGACGAATCATCTGATCAAAGAGTGTGTTAGCTGGTGTTGGTTAGTTGTTGGCTGCTATGTTGACCGTTGATGTTGGTGTGAGCACTTTAACCCAAGTCCCGACGCAGCGTGACGTGAGACGTGAGGTGTTAAACACGGCCAGTGCCACTGTACTAATCAGATTAGCTGATTGTTTGCAGAAATTTGCACCAAGCACGGCTTGTTAATCAAATTTCGAAACGAAAGCGAAAGAATCCGGTTTCGGTAGTGGCCAGTACAATCCAGCGTGAAAATTTGAGTAGTTTGGATTTCGGAATAAGGGTAATATTCATCTGGCGGGGTGTTTGAGGTATCGGTGAGCATGTGTGGATAGTGCGTGTGCAAGGTCATCTTGTCGTTGTGTGGCAATGTGGGAACGCAAGGTCAATACAAGCTTCGCAAACTCAGTCCCGACATTCAACAAATAATTATGATTATTTTTTTTTTTCAACAAAGATGCTCTCTGGTTAGTTTTCCCGCTTGTTATTCCTTAACTATTGTAATCGTAAAATGGCCGTACTTCTTCAATATCAGGTTTGGGGAGAATGCATTTTGCTCATAATGAGATTTCACCACTAATAAACAGGTTAGCGCTGGACGTCAGAACCACCCTAATAGTGTAAAGGTTTGATAATGGCCCATGAACAGTGTGCAACCTCTTGGATGAAGGAGCCGGGAAATTGGGTCAAGAGCTGTATGCTAGAGTCCCGGCACCGTACATATAACAGCACAGCGATCTGGCAACGTGGCCATATGCCGCGCATACTCCCAGCTCACCATTCCCAATCCCCACAAACACAATGCAAAGTGCAAACTTCATCACAACTACAAATTACCGCTGTCCCATTCTTATATTCTCGGCGGAACTCATTTCTGCAGTTTTAGCTCTCTAACCTACTATCCTGAGGAAAAGTTGCCCCCCCCCCCTGCACTTTCAGTTTCTGTCCAACGTTACGAAATGATTTCAGTGAGGTGCCTATTTTTGCAGTCATTCTTTCATTCCAAGAAAAGTACCTCATATTCAAACTAAGTGCCTAATTCTTTAAAATCTACTCTCCTCGGGGAAATTGGGTTTGGTCACCGAAGGTGGAAATTGGACAGAGGAGAGCTATTTGAGATTGGATAATTTCAATTTTAATTCTTAGGAGACTAGATCGGTGTCCAATTTAGGGAAATATGCTACTATGCAACCCCCCCTTCATCCACAGTCCTCCGATTATTGCTATTGTTATAATATCATAGGCCGCAAACTGGCCGATGTGTGTTTTAACTTCTTAACCGCAGCTATCTGAATTTTGGTTTCGAATTGAATTGTTTTTTTTTTATGTTACTAGGTGGGTGAGCGAAGACATTCCGGAACTGAAACTGCCTGTAGAAAATAATATCCTCGATAACTACGATACGCAGAGGTAAGATGATATATTTTTTTCTTCAATGGCTGATACTGTCTGTGCACACCTTAATATCATTGGTGTGATTGTGGATATATGGGTGTACGAGAGAAAAGTAAACCCTAGAAACATACTCTGATTTTTTCTCAATTTCTGCTTCTCCTTCACTATAATATGAACTTTGCATTCACTTTGTAATCACATCAATAAAAGACGCGGGTGCCAGCTTGGTACCCGTTTACTACCAGGAAACTGCTATAAAAAGTGGACTCTTTCCACTGCTTTCAGTTTTTTTTTTTTGGCACCGTTCAGTTACTTTATGTAGGTATTTACTCTAAGCATCTCCAGTATATCGATAATGAACAAAACAAATATGATTATTAATATTACTTTCTCAGCTCATATTTTACATAGAGCGAGAATGTAAAAATGATGAAATGATTTAGTTGGTACTGAAGTGGTTTAGTAACCCTGGTTAATGTTTTCAGTTTCGAGAGCATGCGGCTTCTATGTGACAAGTTCAACAAAGCAATCGATGGCATCGTCCAGTTGGTGAGTAATCTGCCAATTAACCCCGCCATCCGAATATTATGCACCAGGGGGGTTATTCTCGTTTTCTTAACGCCCATATAACACCCTGTCAACCAACTTGCAGTAGTACAGTACGTATCTGCTCGCACCACTTGGTATTAAATGGGTGCTGATTAGGCGTTGTGAGAGCTGGAGGACCCTCTCTGCAGTCCGTGATTACCTATGTGTAAAGGAGGTGCAGGACAGTAAAAATTAATGTTGAGAATTCTTTTGCGGAGACGCAGAAAGGAATAGGGTGCATTGTGGAAGCTAAGTAAGCTAACCCGTTAATCTGAGAATTCTGTCCTTTGCCTCCTTTTGCATTTTAACGGACTTGAATTCTCCCCTTTAAAATAAAATTTAAAATTAACGATGTGTGCCGTTGATTGTTGCGCATTGTGTTATGGTGTAGGCTTGTAGGCATCTGTATTTTCTTCAGTACTCTGTATAGTATCTGCTCTGTATAAAGAACTACAAAATGATGCGGGATATGCAGGATCCATACGGGAAACTTATTGTGAGCAAAACTTAAAAACTTCCGATGTCAAAACATTATGATTTATTATCTGATCTTGTGAGGTAGTCCTCCAGTTTGGGTAACATTTGCCGGCAGGTGTTTTGAATGTTTGGCGGAGTGAATGAGAGGTTACTCAATGCCCAGTGCCATGGAAAGCGGCCTGGTCGGGCCCGTGTTGTGGAACGGGGTCATCGACCCTGCACTTTCACTGCAAGTCTTTGCCTCCGCTTGTCCGCTGCTTCTACCATCATTACTTCCCTGTTTGCGAATCCGTACACATGTTCCTTTCAAAATAACCTCAAGTGACACGCTGTAGAGTCTAAAGAGTAAATAGAGTTTCATTTGTAATATCGTTGCTTAATTGTTTTTGCTTTATTCGCAAGGATATACAAAGTCAGAAAGTAGAATAAAAAATTATGTTTCATACAAATAAATAATAACGTGACCAGTACAAATTGTGAGGTGAGGTGCGTATCATAAATCGGTAAAAAAAAAAAAAAAAAAAAAAAAAAAAAAAAAAAAAAAAAAAAAAAATCTAGCCAACTGTGGGCCTGTGTGGGGGAGCTAAACTTTGTCAAGGGCGTAAAAAGTCTGTATTGGAAATTCCACCACCTATGCAGTTGCCATTATTCTACCCTTGCTAACGTGTAGCTGAAGTAAGACGGCTATCAATATTTACGTAGTCTTCTTGTGGCTGTGACGAATGGCTTTGGGATATTCCAACTCACGCAGTGGTGTAGGACATATCTCGATGAATGGCGCAGTTGCTCGGTTCCTTGAATATTTTCCGAGTTCATTGATCACAGATCGAGGCTTGAGCAAGAGCGAGACTGTCCTAATGTGAATTGTTAGTGATCATCACCGAGTAGCTGAATCACCACTCGATGACTTAACGGAATCACTCGGCATATTCCGTAATAGCCTGTCCAGCTATTAGTATGCCATCAAAAACAGCACACAGCAGCCGTGCCCATTCAGTAGTGCGATGGCCACCTGGACATTGCGCTTTTAAATTTAATTAAAAAAAAAAAAAAAAAAATAGCCATCACAGTATCTATCAGTTTGCGGGTTTTCAGAAATTAAGACTGTTATTCACCTCATGACTTTTTCTGTGCTTCGCTGATCGCAGTGAGCTTCTGTTATTTTCTACATGCATCGTCGCACAAAATTTTACATGTGCCATTAAAATGACTTCACAGGTGATCTGTCATTTTTATCATATTTTGAAAATTTCAATCAAAAAAATTCCCTTTTCCGCTGGTGCTCTTATTTCCGTCAGGAAAAGGGTGCTGCGTTAGTTGCAAATGAATGTATTGATTATCCATTTAGTTGTCACATGATTCCCCAGTGTTGTGAGCAGAGGAAGGGAGTTCCCCTTTCAGCCTTTGAGATGACATCGTTTCACTCGTTTCGAACGTTTTTTTCCAGAAGGGGTTAGCTGACTTTATAAATTGAAATCGCTCTTGCTACCCCTTCTTTTGCCCCCATGCTCACCCCATTGTGAATGGCGAAAATAAATTCCATTTTTCTCGACCGATGATATTTACCTTTTTAAGTGAATAGCTGACAGTTCGTTTTCTTCCAAGGGGTTGAGGTACTTAATTTTTGGGTGTTCGTCAAGTTTGGCAGTTAGGTTGTAGGTACTGTTACGGTGAGCTGGTGTGAATACCTCAGTGTTTCTTTGTGGTACTCTTAATCAGTAAAAGGTGGAACGGTATGAGCATGTCATAGGGTGGACGCAGGTAGGTAAATAGTAAAGCAGCTGTGCCAAGTGCGTTCGACTCAAACGGCAGATGTGCCGGCAGATTGAGTGAGGCCCACCAGGAAGCAGTACTCCGCATTGCAGCTGCCGTATTATTCAAAAACCAACGTCCAACAGGTCTCCAAGTGCATGGCTCGAAGAAGCCGTTGAGAGCCAACTGGTAAAGTAGGGCGCTTAGTTTCTTTCATCACTACTTGCTGCAGGATGTGCTAAAATCTACGATACTACTGGTAGCTCGACTCGTAGTCATTCCTTGGGTTCCTCCCTAATCAGTTTTTCGTTCATTCCATTCAGCACGATTTGGCCCAAATCAGCGGACAGTTTCCAGTTATTAACAGGACGAAGAAATCCCAATCATATCCATAGACCAACTGGACATGGACATGATAATCTGGACATTTTCCACTGGATGAATGGGGATGGTTTTTCTTTGTTGTGACTTTCCCCGCCTTCTTCAAGGATTTGGATTTAGAATGGGGGAGGGGGGGGGGGGGGGGGCGTGGAACGCTGTACGCTGTGGGTGTCTACTATACTGACTGATAGCCAGAAAGTTGGGTAGGAGATTTATGAACGTAATGACTTATGTTATGACTCTGCTTGCACTGAAGCCCCAATCTGGGATTTAGCTCATATTTTTTTTAAACAACAGGTAATTAGCATGTGACGTGGTATTTAATCTGACTTTGGAGACGGCTGCGTTTTCAGAAAAAGGTGCAATGCCAAAAGCGTATGTTTCTTCACAATGACAACAAAAATAGACGTTTTGGGGGGTTGCCAGCTGATTGATTGATAAAAATTTCACCTCAGTTTATCAGGTGGCCTTCGTCAGCTGTGACATTACAATTTTATATCTCTGCTGTAGTTATTTTATCATTGGTGATATTACCTTTGTTGTATGCCGTTGTTAGCGACACCTATACAGTGTTATGGGAAATGCTGTATTTATTAATGGCGTCTCCTTTTGACGTTTCATTTGCACAGATTTGTTTTTTCACTTTTATAATTCCACGAGTATAAATAGGTGGGAGTAGGGGTGAAGCGGCAAACGTGTTGTCGCGGTGAGGGTAAGCAGTTGAAGCGTGGTAGTATTGATTGTCCGCCCGTTGCCATGGCGACGCCATTTCTGTTACGACCCATCCGCTTTAACCAGCCTCACTTCATCTCCTCCTCTTCGAAATTGGAATTTACTTCCCTGCGCTCTCACAGGGTTGCAAACCAGCGGCTTGGTTCAAATCATGACTTTTGCATTTAATTTTTATTTATTTATGTCGTCAAATTTTGTATTGTCGAACTTTCGTGCTGTCATGTCATCTTGAGTTAGTCAGGCATGTCGATATGCTTATTCGAAGTTATAGTCCAAGTCAGGCTAGGAGCGTACCGATTACTCATAATTTCTTGCAAATCTAGGGCTGATCAAAACTTTTTCTTGATCAGGGAAATATCTGCTCAGGGTCGGATTGGCATTTTTAGCGTATGGTAGGATATGGAACCCAAATCCGGATCGGCATCAACTGAAAATCTTCAAGAAATTATGAATAATCGGTACGCTCCCAGCCTGACTTGGACTGTAGCTGTTAGCTAAACGCGGCATAACAGGGGTAGCCGTGTGGGTAGCACATCTCCGAGACTATTACAAAAACGGGACAGGGATGTAAGGGGGGGGGGGGGGTCACGGTGTATTGATTGCGGCCTTGCCTCCTGGCGAAGCGGAGAGCATGAGGAGCAATGCTCCGCTGTCCGTCATTGCCCCGGCACGTGCTCTCTCCTTCTACGTTTCACAGTATTGAGACCGCACGTTTCTTGGTGGCATCTTGAGGAAAGGAAAGAGTTATATTCTAGTTCCTTCGGTAACCCACTGCAAATTCCAATGACACTAGTAAGCCATGAACAACAAACCCCACTCGAGTGCTATTACGATAACGGTACTGTTCGCGGTAAGTGGTATTATAGGATGGCTATCCTGCCATGGTGCACCTTCCTGTGTCATGTCCTCAGCCTTCCGTCGTGCCTGACGCTTGTAACGTCTTCTCTCGGATTGCAGGTGCCTCGAAACCACTTTCACTGCTCGATGCCTCGTTGATTCTCTCCTGGTCTAGGCACGACAAAAATCGATAAAAATTGTTTGTGACAGGAAACTATGAGTTTACAGCTGACGTTGTCAGCACTCACTCTTGGCCCTCGACATAAGATGATATGAGAGGTGCAATAAGAGGTTAGTTGGAGATATGTCGCACCTGGCTGCTGAGATGATCTTTGTAACAGGTATATACCTACCACAACAACTAAAGTAGTTTACGGAATTTTTCTACAGTGGAAAACTGCAGTAAAAATTGTTCGTCCTCCTAAAGGGAACGTAAGGGACCCTTAAATTATTATCTCATAACTCGTTAGTTGTGGCCTCTGTTGCACGGAAGCCGAAGAAACTTTGGAATAATGCACGGAAGCCGAGAAACTTTGGAACCAAGGAAATGGGAATATTTAAAGATTTAATTGCGTGAACCTAAATTATTTACGTTCGTTTGTTAGAGAAGTTGTTGAATGTTTGCCAGAATTTGGCGGTTCGGTGGTGGGGCGCAGATGTGTTAGCAGCCGTCTAATTATAGCCACCTTCCCATTACATTATTAGATTTATTATACCAACAGATTCTCTTTTTGTGTGCAGTTTACGGACGGGATTATACTTTTCATACTTTCTTAAGTGCGCTTATTCATACGAATGCATTTTTATCTTCGGAAACTGTTCATCTTGTTCATGTTTCAAGTTATATCGTTCACTCAGTCCTCTTGCTACCCCCCTTGTCTTCCTATGCGAGGAGTTAGAACATGATGTAACAACTGTAATTGGTGGTATTTCTTTTACTTTCTTAAAATCCCCCTATAGAAATGTTGCAATGCTAGCCCATGCGGCCCATGCCTGTACAGAAAATTTAAACAAATTGTCCAACCGTCCTACCGTGTTGACAAAAATGTTGTCTCTCATTAGATTTTTTTCTAAAAAGCTGCGAACAGCCAAAAAAGTCTCCGAGGATATCTCAATTTTACGTTTGGTAACGTGTACTTCGGGTTTCCACCCATACACCTTAAATTTGTAGTATGGACTGAAGAAAAATACAGACAATTTTCTCATCTTTTAATTTTTGCGACAATTTGCAGTAATTCCTGCCACTCATCCCCGGGACAGCTGTGTTAAAAGCAAAGAGGATGTAGATATCTGATAACACGAGTCTGTACCGTCTGGTCTGACAGGAGCAAAGATGCTGTGCAGTATGCAGTGAGAAGTGCGGCAACACCGCGCCCGACCTGGCAGAGCTATTGGCACCGTGAGAACCCACCGTCCTACCATCCCACCTCCTCAAATCCGAATCCCAAACCTAAAGCTCTCCCATACAGGGTTTGCACCTTTGAAATCTTCGTCCTGAACCTAAAGAAATCAGGTCTCTGAGAGGCATTATTTTCGTGCATTTATTGTAAAACCTTCCTCTGATACTCTGTGGCGTTTCGTTCTGCCTATTTAAAACCTTGTGATCAATACGCGATCAGCGATGAAAAATGTTTCGACATTCTTCCTCTAGGAATTATCCCTGAACTAAAAGTTCTATGCCACGTTTATTATTGTCAAATTTCTTTGGGCAATCAGTCTCTCACTTAACTTGTAACCTTCTCCGTCCCCCTAGATGCGTTTTCTAAAACAGACATCCGCCGTCCCTGTTTTGAAGTTCAGAATTAGAGACCTTGAACTAGAAAAGTAAAGCAAAGGGACCCTAAAAGGAATCAATCAATAGCAAGCTGGCAGGGTTGAAATAACTGGAGGTAGTTTCTCATTACAAGGTCATACCTAATTTCTTAGCTCAGGAAAGGGACACTAGGTGACCTTCGCTTATTCCGAGGCTGGCAGTCTGCCCAAACCATGACCTGCACTAACTCGCCACTATAATTCCTTTCACCCTACACTCAACAATGTTTTGTTGTGCGTTGTGCGATTAAGTTACTCGTTAGGTAGTTCAGGTGTGAGCACTTCCTAGGATCGTAGGTTCTTACAAAACTAGTAACTACCACATTTCCGTTGTGAGGTTCCGAACATATAAGTGAGAGTTTCCATGGTTCCTGCACAATGGAAAACGATAGGGGGTGGACCGCAGTCCGCACATTTTCTCTTTGATTCTTCTCTTGTGGAGTTCCTGGAAGATGGTGGTGATGTCGGGCAGTATAGCGAACTCCTGATCTCTTGTTTTCTTTACTGAAGTGTACTTCCACACTCTCTAATCAATAATCAACTGGCAAGCGTTATTTGTATGTATGTATAATGAATGTTATTGCAATTCAAGATTAAATTTTTGCTGTTGCAAGTTTCCAATTGTACTCGTATAATGGTCCAGTAAGTTGACAACTTGTTTGGGGGCAGCAGCCCGGGGGTATGGCCACGGTGCCATTCGGTGTGGCCAGGATTCCCGGTGCCAGTCGAACAATGGTCCAGGTAAGTGAGGTAAGTCCTGTATAAGCTAAATAGCTATGAGTTCCTTGCTTGCGTGGATTTTGCCATTTACTTACTATCGGTCGACTGTCGTAACAGTATTTAAAAAATTGCTAAAATCTGTTTGTTTGAAAATGTATTTTAAATTTATTAAGGGTCACCACACTGTTTGTTTATTTTTTCGACAATTTTTTGAGGAAACCGTTGGGTATTTAAATGTTTTGCAATATGATGTGTCTTTCTAACGTCAGAAATTAACTGGCTGTTGTGATTTTACGATCAAGTTATTTTTGTCAATAAAAAATTTGTGTAAAGTTTACTCGATTGTAAAATAGCAACATAGCCGGTTAATTTCTCATGTTAAAAGGGCATATTATATTTCAGAACATTTAAATGTTAAACATTTTCCGCAAAAAAGTGGCGGGAAAAAACAGCAAGTGTAAAACTGAAAAAAACGTTGCAAAGAATACCTCAGTTGACCGTTAATTATGTGGTTTCATCTACTGAGCTTGTTTCTCAAAGCATGGCTGACCTTTCGGAGAAAGCATTTCATCCTTGACCTTTGCTGTCATAGTGAGTTGCTTTTGTTTCGGGGTAGCAGGTCAACTCGTTACCGGGGATTTTGTGAAATTCTGTCACCTGTTCTTGTTGCTTCGGTTTTTCACTATTTTTAAGGTGTTTTCGATCATAAGTGGTTGAAAATAAAATAAATGTAGGATGGACGCGTTTCCGGATTTGAAAAAGATACAGGCGAAAATTACGTTTAACGTAAAAACATTGTCCCAGTATTTTGAGTCTAGTCTGTCCTCTGTCTGGAGTTATGCGGAGACCCAGGAGGCGGGTTCGGGCCGTGGGCCGTTGACCCGTAGTCCTAACCTTGAATTTTGGAAGCATCGACCCGCGATGCTCGGTAAGAAGTCAGGTCTCAGGCGCGGATGCTATACCTTGCGTTAGACTTCTTGTTTCCAGCCGGGCCTACCACGCGTGTGGAGCTTGTAGGTACTTCATTGAGTGGGCGATGCCCATTCGTACTTGAGATATTATGTAGTTATGTTTACCCCTTTTTTTTGCTTACTACCCTCCTCGTTGTTTAGAGGATAAGGCACAGAAAACGAGGTTATATTCCGTACCTACTCATAAACCACGAACACCATGAATGGATCACCGTACTGCAAAATGTCATATCACCAGTATAAGTACAAATACATGTGGGTGATGATTAGCTTATTCCGTGTTGTGTTCTGAACCAGTGTCACTCAGTACCTGCTGCATTATAAAATTTATTTATTTTTCGTCCTATAACCACACTTTACTTTTATGGTTAAACTTACTTAATACATTTTGGGATAAAAATGTGACAGCCCGAGTAGACTGTTGGTGAGCTGTCTCACGGAAGTCTGTTAACGATTGGAAGCTCGCCTCGCGGGTGGAGAGTGGGGGGGGGGGGGGGGGGGCTGACGTCATCCCTATGATGTACGAGAAGTGGGATATCTGGGTTATCCCCCTTCCCTTGTGCTGACATACAAGCCCTCCTGCATCGACCTGCTGACCCCCCAGTCCCTCCTTATTATTTATACCTTCAAGTATTTTTTGCTAATTTTTACATGACTATTAGGGTGGGTTTCACAAGTTCCCATAGGCTACTATAGTGCCTAGTGCCCTTAAAAGTTCACTACAGTGAATTATACTCCCGAAACGAAAAGTTGCTGCTTTCGCTTTCCTGACGATAGCGCCCTTGTCGTAACGTTAGCTTATAGACTTTCCACGGCAGGATTACGTTTTCGGGAAGATGAATTTACCAACGTTATCTGTACGACAAGGAACTGTTGAAAGCCACTCTTGTTGTTTTTTTAAAGGTATACCTATATAGCCTTTATGATTATTAGCTGAGGGTTGCCACTGTGCCTGGTGCTGACTGTGCAGCTCAGCACTGTTGTGTCTAGTTTTCTCTTTCACTGCTTCTCTAGAAAATGACCTAGCCATAACTAACCGACCATATAACTAGTCTCACTCTAACTACCCTCCCGACAATCCTACTCATACTATTTTGAATAGTGTACCTTCTCACAAATATGATATGATTGGTATTGATACATGTATTGTCAAGTATGTGACTATAAATTTAGCTTCCCTCACTAGCTCTGCAAGTTTCAGGGTTTCACTATCCAATATTGACCCTATAAAAATTAGTGCATGTTGTTTCGATGAAGATGGTTTAAGTTTAGTCTAATGCGACTGACTGATTAATTGTGCCCACAGAATAAGGGGACGTCAGTACCAAAAGCATGGCTCAATAAGTACCCGTCCCGGGGATTGCTGCGCCACATCCTTCAGCAGGTCTATAATCACGTAGTCACCGAGCCTGACCGACTGAACCAGTATGAGCCCTTCTCTCCTGAGGTAAGCAACGTGTTCAAATGAGGAAACCTTTCTCTGTTGGATTCAAATTACGTCTAAATATACTACAATTTGAAAGTCGGAGTCAACTACAGCTTGTGGTAATTGGATATTGACCTGAGAAGACGACATGATAAGAGGCTGGAAAGATAGATAAAACTAGAGGAGAGATGTTCTCATGTCAGATAAGACAAGAGATTGGAGGTCAATAAATTAGGCGCTAAAGAAGGAAGCCATTTCTCTTGTTTCGTCAGTGAGACTGATCGGCATTTTTCTAAGGTTCGATTTTTATCTGAAGAATTGAGGGGCACCAAAACCTTTTGTATTTCTAAACACTGTATCTATATGACGTCACAGTCCTTTGGCGGTACATGTAAAAACGGTGCTGTTCCTTTTCCCTCCCGCTTTCCAGAGCAAGTCAAAATAATGTCACCTTTATTTTGTCAAGGTATATGGAGAGACCTCGTACGATTTGGTGTGTCAGATGATTGACCAGATCGAGATAACGAAGGACGACGTGTTCATTGACCTGGGCTCGGGGGTGGGTCAGGTCGTACTGCAAATGGCCGCTGCTACTGCCTGCAAGGTCTGCCTCGGTGTCGAGAAGGCTGACGTACCCAGCAGATACGCCGAGGTATACCTAAAGCCTTTTCCGTTTTTAGCGTACCGCACTAGCCCGAATCAGACTGAACTGAAGCCATCGAACCTGTGCATCTCACTTAGTGCTATTAGTTTTCATACGCCCGGCCACCGCATGGACTGAGGATGTGACAAGACTACCTAAATGCAGGTCACCTTAATGCTTAGTGCAAAAAGGTCACTGTGGTTAGACATAATGAAGAAGGAAATGAAGTGAGCAAATTGATGAAACTGTCGTCATAGAGAAAACCCCCCTCCCCTCTCTTGTCCTTTTTGGGTCAGTGAGTTTGTTTTACTTTGCCATGCAACAGGCCTAAGAGTAAAAGTAAAGTAAGAGTAAAGGTCGAGGTCTTTTCGAAGTATATGAAAAATAAAGGGTTCGACAATGGTCGCACTTGACTTTCTCGCAATTTTTATCGAAATTTTGATTTTTTTTTACGTAAATAATTGTCAGAATTTTAACTTTTTCTAAAAAGTATTTTGCCTCACACTGGACGATACTTTTAGGCACCTGCATACCGAATTTCAAACATATCCGTCAAACAGTGAAGTGTCGTTCGACGCGCAAAGTATACGTTTTCTATTTTGCATGTCACCGTCTTAATTTTTAAGTAAATGAAAATCTATTGAAAATGCCCTTGAAAAATCTATCTGAGACCACTTTCACCAATTTTCAAGAAAATCCATCGATTAGTGTTGTTGCAAATGTGACCTAACCAATCAAAAACGTGATTTCCATTTTTGGAAAATTTTTCCTACGATAATGCCAATATTGGCCCGAATTTTTGGCCCATCTCAAAAAGAATAAAAATGATCCTGGAGCATCTATCTGGGAACACGACTGTAAAATTTGAAGGTTCTAACTTTATTACCGTACCGTGAAATGCGTCTTGAGTAGACAAAAACGAGATTCTAGCTTTTTTTCCTATTTTTGACTTTATTTTGCCTATATTGGCCGCAATTTTGAATTTATTGAATATTTCTTCGACAAACCTTTAAGTAATGTTATTAAGCACAAATTTGTGGATTTTTGTGAAATTCCGGCTAATACTGTTCATGGGGCCAAGATTTTCACGTATGGGCCAATTTTGGCCCAAATTTTTGGCCCATCTCCAAAACAATAAAAATGATCCTGGAGCATCTATCTGGGAACACGACTGCAAAATTTGAAGGTTCTAACTTTATTACCGTACCGTGAAATGCATCTTGAGTAGACAAAAACACGATTTTGAATTTTTTTTGACACTTTTTTGACAATAGTGGGCGCAATTTTTGAGTAATCAAAATTAAATTAAAAATGTATCTCGGAACTGATTTTAGACATCTATATTCCAAATTTGAGCCAAATCGGTTGACTGGTGTGACCTGTAGCCGCGCTACAGACAAACGGACGTACGTACGTACGTACGGACGTACGTACGTACGTCGGACGGACATGACCTAAAAACCATTTTTTTGGTATCTAGGACCTCTGAAACGCCTTTTGCAATGAAAATCTCAAAATAGAAATTTCGCACGATAACATAACTTTCTCAGCCCATGTATTACATACGGGCGGGAAAGTAAAAAACTGCTGGTTTTTTTTACAGGACATGAGCAAAAATTTCCGTAAATGGATGAACTGGTACGGGAAGAAGCACGGAGAGTATCATCTACTAAAGGGAGACTTTCTGAAGACAGAGCACCGCGAGAAGATCGTGTCGGCCACCATCGTGTTCGTCAACAACTTCGCTTTTGGCCCGAATGTGGACCACTCGCTTAAGGAAAAATTCGCTGACCTGAAGGACGGCGCGCGCATCGTATCTTCGAAATCCTTCTGTCCCCTCAACTTCCGCATCACTGACAGAAACCTTACAGGTCTGTTATGCTGGCTTTAGGGGATGCAAGTTATTAAAATTCGGAGTATCGGAAACGTGGTCTTACTTGTGGACGCCAGCCTTGTTATCTCTGACTGAATCAGAATTACATTATAGTCTCAGCCCTCTAAGTACTCGTTCTTGACATAAAATTCCATTTAAGACCACGCTTACGCTCGAGCAACTGAATAACTATCATTATTCATTGCACTCCTTGCAAAGTAAAAGATAGGGGCATTCTCAGAGACGTCTAACTTTTGGATTCGCCCTACCCCTGTGGTGGAAATAAAAGAATATGAGCTACTTGTATTTAATTTTCGGTTGACTCCTTTTAGAACGACCTTATATCCACCACATACCACATCATAGACTTATGGGTAGAAATGGCGAACTGTGGGTCACCAAAAAGTTCCAGAGAAAGTCCGCTTCTATGTTAGAACGGTGATAATTAGTTTGTATTTGTGTGTGCAGACATTGGTACGATAATGCACGTGTCGGAGATGACGCCTCTGAGGGGGGGATCCGTCTCGTGGACAGGGAAGCCCGTTAGCTATTATTTGCACGTCATAGACCGGACCAAGCTGGAAAGATACTTCCAGCGGACCAAAAACCCTAGATCTAAGGTTAGTAGCTCTGCTTCCATATATTATGCTAAACGTAACATCATAAACTAGTTCAATATGTTGTGATTTCAAAGTCGAGTGATATTAATTATTTTGTGATAATTTAATGTACCTACATTTGAAAAAAAGTAAGCAGGAGATAAGTCCAACCCGAGATATTTAATTTAAGTGTTCCCTAACAACTGAGAGCACCTTCAGCCAGTTAGGACACCATAAATATCTAAATAACTCTGACGTATTGAATGTTAAGATATAATGTATGCAGTTGCTGCTAGTTTGATACCCATGCCCTGTGTCGGTAACTTATCGCTGTGTGCCTTGTATTGCAGGGGTGCACGCAGGCTCTGCAGGACTCTATTCCGTCCAACATGCTGCCTCGCCGCGCGCGCCGCGACGTTCCTAAGCACATGACCATGAGCACGAGCTCAGAGTCGCGCGACTCGGACGACGACGCATGCCCGCTCGCCACAGTCTCGCTCAACGCCCGTAACAAGGCGACCTCTCAGATCCTTCACAACCGCTACGCCAGCGGCAGCGAGGAGGAGAACAATAACGCTATCAATGGTAATATGTTGTACTTGCTGGGCACCATACAGAGTTGTAGTATAACGTGGTTAAATTTCTGTTTGGGTATCGCGGAATTCGAATTTGCCGCGCTATAATCTTGTTTGGTGGGAACCAGCCTGAGATTAGCTATACTCGGAGCTTCAAGCAACCAGCGCAACAGCGTGGTCAAACCCCTAACATCTGATTAATTATATAATTATCTTTAGGGAAAGTAGAGAGGCCAGGGAAAAAGAAAGTGTTGCGGCGGAAAGTAAAGCCGGTGGCGTCTGCCACAGTGGATGTAATGCGGCCGCCGGCACCTACGAGACGTCCGCGGGCCCGCCAGCGCAAAGGTCGACCTAAGCGGCAGCTAAAGATCATCGGTCTTGACCTGCTGCACAGTCAAACGCTTCTCAGCACTTCGCCTCAAGGTAGGCTACGACTTACAGTTGCACTCACCTGCTGAAGGTGTTCGTTTTGGGGTGGTTTCCTGCTAATATGAGCATACACTAAAGAAAGTTCCGTTTCCAGAGGTTTTGGCAAAGCTGCCATGACAAGTGATTCTTCAGTACCTATACCTTGTAAATTCCAGATTAAGGGAAAATCAGCTTAAAAACGAAAAAGTTGAAAACACACCTTCTAGAACTCTATACCCCTACAATCTCTATAAACTATAATGTATGAAGGAAAATGTAAGTTAGTAACTTGACACTTGACTGACTGGAATTTGGGTTCTTTGGACATGCAGTTGTTGCAATTTGATCTTTTTGGGAGCCTTATTTTTTTATGTTTCTCAGGCCCCCGCTACTTTATTTCTCCTGTGGTTTAGGATATATAACACGAGGAAAGGGAGAAAAGTTCTTGAACATTTACCATCTTTTTTAGCTATTGGTAAGAAGCCACCGCCTGCGCCGGGCACTGTGGATCAGCAGCTGACTTCGGTCAGTCTTTTGCCGACAGTTGGTCTTTCAGAGCTTCACAATGAGCTTGATATCCCCTCCGCGCCTGACACGCCTTACGCCCTTCAGCTAATGCTTGACCTCTTGCGTGCCCAATACCTGCAGATGGTTGACACTATGAAGGACCCAAAGTATCGTGATAAGCTCATCAAGGATATTGAGCAGGAAAAGGTAAGTAGTACCTTTTATATATATATTTTCGTTCTATGGTTAACGTCATCGTAGAAGGTTTCCTCCGATGAAATTGAGAGTATTTTTTGGAATAGTCTCTTCAGGTTATGAAATTAACAAATGCTTCTGAACTACCTGACGGTTTTAAGATTTTGATTGTGCTATGCGGGGTTTTAGGAGCGAAACTCGACGCTAATTAGCCGTGCTGCGCAGTTGGAGAAGCAGATCGCGGTGTTGGTCTCAGACTCAGTGGCGCTGCTCAAGATTCGTATGTCCGAGCTCGGCATCTCCGCAGAGTACGCCAATGATGTCATCAAGCAGGCGAGGGACATTGTTTGGCGACATCATGAAATGCAGGTACGTTCCTGATGGCGGCAATGGAATTTTGGGAAATCTTTATTCCATCATTAAATCACTACCTTGTACATCCGGCCGCAATATTGAGACCTACTAACGAAGTTGGGCCGAAGTTCAGTAGAATCGCGCTTAAGGCTGAATATACATTCGCTATTTTTTACGTTTGAACTTCAAACTTTGTGAGAAAACTATTGGATATTTAAATATTCTCAAATAAAATATGTCTTTTTAACGTCATTACTCATGAGGCTATGTTGTGCCTTGTTTCTCCTCTAATCCGGTCCATACAGCTGGCTTATGGCTCTCATGAGTTCTGAGATGAGAGATGATAAAAGTGACTGGTGGTGCGCAGGCTAAAACGCGGCAGCTGCAGCAGCAGGTTGCTACCCTGGAGCAGGACCAGGCGCGTCTCGTGTCGCAGCGGCAGCAGGAGATAGTTGACCTGTACCGCAGGCAGGGTCTTATCAACGGTCACGTGGACGTGTCCGGACTTTCTCGCAAGCACATCCTTGATGAAATCTCGGCTACCTTGTCCGAGCGTAAGAGGCTCCAGGCCCTGGTACGTTTATAACTATAAGTCAAATAACTAAATTTCTTCTGATATCTTTTAGGTTATTTTTTTTTTTTTTGACAAAGTTATTAAGAAGTTAATTTGGGTGCTGGATATTTGTTGTAGGTTTCGCAACTGAAGTGTGAAATGCCAGCTGTGGAGGAAAAGCGGACGTCTTTATCCACGACGAAGCCTACTACCACTGCCCCACACCCCGTTGCGGCACCTCAGTTCCTGAACCACGTGACCCAGCCCAACCATAGCAACCACAGTCATAACCTCACCCAAGCAAATCACACTGTGTCCAGCCATATTCACACCTCGACACATCACGGACCGCCACCGACCAAAACAACTCGGAAAGCGCGAGAACACAGGACGCGGTCGCAGGAGTGGCCAGAAGTTCCTGATATCGGCAAGATTGAGGAAAATAACCCAGAAATTCTTGCCCAAAAAATTCTTGAAACGGGTCGTCAGATTGAGGCAGGGAAACTGCAGATTATACCTCAAAAGATGGTTAATGGAGGGACGGCGGGTCATCTCGTGGAGCCCAAGCCTGAGAAACGGCCACAACCTCAGCCAAGCAAATGGAGACGCGAGAAACCCATGCCACACTATGCACCGCGCCCTCCTGTCGAGCCGCCGAGGATAAACAACTTCGAAGACAGGATGCAGTCCATCATCACAAGTGTCCTCAATGAAGACTCAGATAAACGGAAACCTAATGGCCATGTCTACTACCCCCACTCCACCAACACTCCCAACACATCTCCTCACCCCCTTCCCAACGGCTACCGCAAGTACCCGCAGCCGCGTCAGCCTGACTACACTCAGGTAACTTACTTCGTACATTTCACATGAAGATTACAATAGTTTTCTTTGAAATGGTTATAAGGATTCTTGTAATTACTAGGTCAAGATTTCCCAGGTAATCAAATGCGAACAAAAGTAGCGACTCGAAACTTTTTTCCGTCATCCTCACATTTCAGTAATAACGTTGGCTGGACTTTAGTCATGCCTCCTGGTGTTTTAAGACTTTGTATTGGTGATCAATTTCGTTCCAACTGGTTTTATATTGGTATAGGTGTCGCCGGCAAAACTGGCATTGCGGCGCCATCTCTCGCAAGAAAAGTTAACCGCCACGCACCATGGTCTGCCATCTGATGATCGTTGTGGCCTTAACCTCGTGGGTGTGGGTGAGCTTATTAGCTCTGAAATAGAGAGGACTCTCAATGAGAAGACAAGGGAGCCGCCCCGAGACGTATACTCTCCCATCTCTCGGCCAGGAAGCGCTGAGACTCTCGAGGGTCTAGCATACCCACCTCAAGGCCTGCAGACTTTGGTCCACGCGGCGTTTAGTGGCGGACAGCCGCGGAGAAGTGTCGTACAACCGCGTCGGTACACCCCCGTGAACCTCCCGCGCGCGGAAATGAAGCCCTACCACGAATCCTTCTTTGCTGACGTCAAGCCACCGGTATTTGCTCCGGTAGAGGGTCTGGCTGCATCCCTTTCAGCGCGTGCTTTCCACGGTACCGAGGTATGCCACTACTAAATATCAGCATTACAGTTCATTAAATTAATGGGCAGTAACGTAGTTTTGGTGGCTTCGTCATGGCTTATTCCCTTAGGAATGACCTTTTTTTTTTCTCATGAGATTAAGTAGGTGACATAACTACAATAATATACGTTTCACGACGAGGTTAAGAAATACGATGCAGTTTTTGTCAGCAGGGATTATTGGAAGGATAAGAAAGTTATTTTTTTTCGCTGTTTCTGCCTACTGTGAGGTCATTGGTTCGGTCCCAAACGTTACATCCTCCATAAGAACCTATCCAGTGACGTCACTACCAACATTTTCAAACAGTATTTTCTACTCCCTAAAATACCTACTTAAAAGCGTTACTAGAAAAAATTGGAGTGGTACCTGTTAGCATGAAACAGGTGTATGTTTATTCCGAGCTCTGATTTCACACCAAAAAATATTTGCAACATTTAGTTGATGTCCTATTCCAGCTTGGAACTACTTTGTTTCTTGCGATTGAGTGTGGCGCTGATGTCCTGGTTCTACGGGCTAGCATTATGTGTAGGCGATGCTCATACTAGCTTTGCCGAAATTTAGAATTTAGTTCTTCATAATTTAATTAACTCATGCAGGTAAAGGAAGAAGTGCTGGACTACCCTCCGGAACGGCCTAATGGATCGGTGATACAGGCACCAGGTCTTGCGTCAATCACCCTGGTCAAGACGGAAGCGCCGAGTCGGAAACGACCCAACCTGAACGGAGACGTGTGTGCTATGTTAAGTGACGCGTCACAGCCGCTACCCCACGCTACCATCCCCTCTCCTGACGACCGCCGCCCTCCGGATGAAGGTAATAATAATGGCACCACCACCCCTACCTCACTGCCTCACCATGTCCAATCCTCAGGTATTGTCGGGGCCAGACTTCTTGAGTTCTTGTGTAGTTCTCTCAACTAACCTACCTTTTACGGTGTAGGCTATACTATAATAATAATAATAATTTTGAAGGTTTTGTCAGCTCGTAAAACGCTTTTTAAAATGAAAATGATGTTGTGAAACTTGGCTGTCGAAAGCACTGGGAATGGTAAACCTAGCTTGATGAAAATTATAGCACCGTCCTTTCAGAGCCATAAGAGCTGTAGTCTTACTTGTTCTCGTGGCAATGACACTTTTTTGGCTGTTTTTGCCTCTGGCACCGATCGTCCGGCAGGGTTAGAAATGGGGTTTGATCTTTTTTCATTCATTGTGAACCTGTTTCCTCTGATTGGTCCTTGCATGATTTGCTGCTTTTTGCTTTTGGTGCTTGAAATAGCGAATCCTTCCCTGACTTTTTTCCACTTTTCCTTAGCTTACTTCGTTAGAATGTCTTAGGTTTTTTTTCTGTTGTAATAGTTATTGCACTATATTTTTTTCTGATATTTTGTGTTTTCAGTAGTTTAATGTCTGGTTTATCTTTCAAAGAAAACATGACGTGCTCCTTGATAACAATTATAATGTAAAATAAGAATGTATATCAAGAAGCACCGCCTTGGAATTGTGTCTGGTATGTCTACCTATAGTAACTCTAGTGCTTTGCATCCCTATAGGCACATTCCGCACGCACTGGCTCTGCCGCTGACGCTCTCTAAGTTCCCAACCCCTCTAGTCATGCCTACCCCGATCTAGCTGTGTCTAGCCCAGTCTATGTGTCTGGAGGTAAGTCAGCATGCTAACCCCCCTTATTCATTCACAGTCGTTACATTGTTTCTCTGGTTGAACTGAATTAAGGGACCTCCTACCAGTGTGTTTTTTCACTGGTGATCCTCAGTCATCTGGGAGAAAACCATCGAAATTTTGGTTTGAGGTTAACAATAGGGAAAATTCACTCGGCCAATGTCAAAATGCCAGCTCAGTTCTGACCTCTTGAATATTATCGATTCCCTTATGACTTCAAGTGGATAGGCAGTTTGAATTGTTCCTACCTAAACTCATTGTATTTGCCTGGCAGCTCTGGAGGAGGAAGATAAGTGTGACCAGTGGCAGGACAGGATTAGCAGTGGGTTCGATCGGATTGTGGCGTTCGCCAGCACAGAGCTGGACAAGCGGCGCCGCAGCACTGAGGACGGGACCAGTGCTAATACCAGCCCAGACTCTGGTATCGGCCATGGGGACCCACCCACAGCTCTCCCGTCCTCCCTACTCGGCAAGCACCCTCCAGACCCCAAAATGCCGCGCCTATTTAAGACACCTCCTGCTAAGGCCTCGCCAGGCCGTGACTCTCCGCCCATCCTGGAGGCACCCCTCATCATCGACATGGCTGGGCTACCACGCACGCCTTCGCCCTCATCACCCCCAGCCCTGCCACTCGACGGTCCATATAGCCCCATCTCCACGGCTGCGGACGATTTGGGTGGCCCCGCGTCTCCACCCTCACTGCCTCCGTCTGTGCCACTGCGCTATCAGAGACCTGAAACCAAGACTCATCACTTTAAAAAGAAGTTCGTTCATCGTGAGGCGTGGGAAGGCTTCGAGGACCATCTACAGCCAGGCAAATTTAGACCCAAGGGAAAGGACTGGATCGAGTTCTCCTCCCGGCCACGAATCAGTCTGTTGCCCAGTCAGCAGCACTGAGCCTACTCTGTCTTCCCAACAAGCCAAACGAGTCACGCCTCCGAGGGGAGAACAGAGCAAGTTTGACAAACCTATGATTGAAATTAGAGTAAACATATTTGTACTAACCTGCAAATTGTGTTTTTAGGAAAGCCACCTGAGCACTTTGAACAAAGTTTCAGTAAACCTTAATCATGCTATAGGCACTCGAATTGTTTTATCTGAGACTATGTTGATAGTGATACGTGCTGAAGTGTCCTTGCTCTAAAATCACAATCAATTGTCAGGCCAAATTTGAAATCCGCCAGACTCCTCGTAGACCAGTATGGGAGCTGAACACCCTTAGCTGGTTTGTAAAGAAGAGTGAGAGTGAGAAGTGTGACTGGTCAATCGATCTCTGGCTCGACACTGCCGCCCCACACTGACTTGTGTTCATTTAATTTAGTTAGAAGATGGAACATTTTTAACTACTTGATTCGATGTGATGAGCTGAAGGTACCATTGTTGCGTTTTTACGATATGTATCGTGTTTAGTGAAGAAAGCGTTTGTTACTGTGAATTAATAATAGCGCTTGTGAATAATAATTAAGTTAGAAATGGTGAATTGAAACGTACTGCCGATTTGCAATTCGGAATACCTCCGTCTGTTCAATGTTGTTCATGCCATTTCGGTTTTTATCCCCATACGAAGTCAAAAGTGTGATCTTTTATGAGCTTAAGAAGGAAACGAAGTAAACCATAAGGATCCATTACCAAGAAGGTTGGGATTACGATTATGTAAGGTAAACATCAAGTTGGGCTGCCAAAATGAATGATTTCATAATGTCATTAAATGTATGTGAGGAAGGAGGAATCCCTGGCTGCCAAGTTCATCTGAGATCGTACGGGCATTGCTTTGGTGACTCTTGCTTACTCTTTGCTGCTTTTGTATTAGGATTCTCTATGATACTGCTTGGTGTAATAGATTCAGTCCAGTTTACTTTCAGGTACGTTGTGACAATGATTTTATTGTTATCTACGAAAAAGTAACCACGTAACTTTCATGTTTCGTTTGTTTCGGACGAAGGTACTTTTGAAATGCTTTTTAGAGTCATTTTAAACTTGACTGTAATTATTGAGAATTGTTAATACTTTGCATGGTTTCAAAAGTTTCTCATTCTTGTTGTCACTACTTTATTTTATTGTGTCTTTAATTTATTTTAAAGAGGAATGATTGTTGTTCACAACACGTGACTCCTCCTCCATACCTTCCCTATCGGGAGAGATTTTTAGGTAGATTTCAGACTACCTATTCCTGTCGTAATGATAGTCTTACTTTCAAAACATTTCTTCACAGTTTTTCGTTTCATGGTTTGGTTTTTTCACAATTACTCCTGTAAGGGCGACCACACAATCGTGTTTACGTGCTTTAATTAAATTATTTTTCTTTACTGAATTTTCGAACCTGCAATTATCTGAAAAAGTTTTTTGTAAAATCACTTTCATTTTCTGTTAGAGGTTGAAATTTCAAAACGCAATATCTCCGTTGATAATGGAGGGAATGGATTGGGATCAACTGAAATTCTTAACCGTCATTCTAAATGATTTTAGACTGCACTCATTGGATGGAAGTAAACTTGGAAATCTACATACGCCTTTCGGCGTGTTGACATGAAGACGGTTAGGGATGTTAGTGATAATGTAACACTTTATGTTAAAGATAATCGTGCCGAAAATGAAGTACACTGTACATACCTATAGTACGCTGGACCGACCTACCGAGTTTGACTATACAGCTCACCCGCTTTTTTATTGTTCTTGATCCAAGATTGTTTCCTCTTTTATAGTTCACACTCGGTAGTGAGGTTTTAACGAACGCAATATGATGTCCCTCTGTGTTTTGTATATAATTCGCTTAGTTGGTAAGATAGACCGGTTTGAAGTAGAGAAGGATTCGCTGTCGTTGATCTAGTGTGTCGTAAACGTCGGTAATGCTCGTTAGGCCGTTTGGCTCGGGATGAGACTCGACGCTCTCATCTGAGGCTATTATTTTTAAAATTTCACGAATTGAAAACCCGTACAAATTTAAATTTATAGAAGAAAAAAAAATGCGATGCAAAAGTATTTCCTTTTTTACAAGCGTTTTCATCTTGTTAACTTAAAGGTAAATTATAAAAACATTACTTGACTTGCCAGTATTTCAGTTATCATCCTGTTATCGATTTTCTCGATGGTCATAGGTAGTTGACAACGGTTGATTTGGTTTCGGATACTTGGATACCTAATACCTAGGTACCTAACGAAAGACCGAAGATCAGTGTCATTCCGTTTTCTTGACATGAATACACAAATTTTTGGAAGCTCTGCTCAGATTGAGCACTTAATTAGGGTTGTTATCTGTCATAATCTAGTTATAGGTTAACTCTAGGACCGTTACATAATATGTAGGTAGGTACCGGCATAGCCGTATCCACGGGGGGGGTTTAGGGGGTTAAACCCCCCCCATGAGCGGAAAATTAACATGGTAATACCAACGTGAAGAAAAAAAAAATAGGCTAAAACCCCCCCCCCTTGACACTAAAACCCCCCCCATGACCGCTTTCTGGATACGGGCCTGGGTACCGGGGTAGGAATAGCTGTGTGTAGATACCTATACTTCTTATAGGTGCAAACTTAGAACGATAATGCTTACCTTCTTCGCTGTCTTTATCGTTCCTACTTTCCCATTGATGGTAACAATACCACCTGCAGAGTAGTTACTACCTTTATCTTTATAGGCGGATGTGACCTAAGTGCACATGCCTAAGTAGGTAAGTACCTACCTAAAACTACGGGACTGTATAATTTTTTAGCGTCCTTACCTAAAACTAGGTAGGTACTTTAAAACTGCCAGTTCGTATTTAGGTAACATAAATTGCACAATGGGTAGGCCTTGAGGTTGCTTAGATGATTCCCTACCTACGAAGGCAAGCAGATTAGGTACTTCCTAAAGTAGGTACCTACCTAGGTAAGTACCTAATAGAGTTTATATACCTAGATATAAAAAATAAAAAATGATCGTTGTTCGATAACTGATAATTTTGAATTTAAGCGCCTTTTTTTGTCGTGGCAACAATAACTATGACGCAATGTTGATAGGTTTTGTTTACGCTTCTGCTTTATTTGCTCCGAGTTCGAGTACCACTGCCCCAAACCCCGTTGCGGCACCTCAGTTCCTCAACGACGTGACCCAGCCCAACCATAGCAACAACAGTCATAACCTCACCCAAGCAAATCACACTGTGTCCAGCCATATTCACACCTCGACACATCACGGACCGCCACCGACCAAAACAACTCGGAAAGCGCGAGAACACAGGACGCGGTCGCAGGAGTGGCCAGAAGTTCCTGATATCGGCAAGATTGAGGAAAATAACCCAGAAATTCTTGCCCAAAAATTCTTGTAACGGGTCGTCAGATTGAGGCAGGGAAACTGCAGATTATACCTCAAAAGATGGTTAATGAAGGGACGGCGGGTCATCTCGTGGGGCCCCGTGCGACTTCTATGCCGGGTCAGCCTGACTACACTCAGGTAACGTACTTCGTACATTTCACATGAAGATTACAATAGTTTTCTTTGAAATGGTTATAAGGATTCTTGTAATTACTGGGTCAAGATTTCCCAGGTAATCAAATACGAACAAAAGTAGCGACTCGAAACGTTTTTCCGTCATCCTCACATTTCAGTAATAACGTTGGCTGGATTTTAGTCATGCCTCCTGGTATTTTAAGACTTCGTATTGGTGATCAATTTCGTTCCAACTGGTTTTATTTTGGTATAGTGGTCGCCGGCAAAACTGGCATTGCGGCGCTATCTCTTCCGAGAAAAGTTAACCGCCACGCACCATGGTCTGCCATCTGATGATCGTAGTGGCCTTAACCTCGTGGGTGTGGTTGAGCTTATTGGCTCTGAAATAGAGAGGACTCTCAATGAGATGACGAGGGAGCCGCCCCGCCCCGCCCCCATCTCTCGGCCAGGAAGCGCCAAGACTCTCGAGGGTCTAGCATACTTGGATACCTAGGTACCTAACGAAAGACCGAAGATCAGTGTTATTCCGTTTTCTTGTCATGAATACACAAATTTTTGGAAGCTCTGCTCAGATTGAGCACTTAATTAGGGTTGTTATCTGTCATAATCTGGTTATAGGTTAACTCTAGGACCGTTACCTATGTAGGTAGGTACCGGGGTAGGAATAGCTGTGTGTAGATACCTATACTTATAGGTGCAAACTTATTAAAACGATAATGCTTACCTTCTTCGCTGTCTTTTTCGTACCTACTTTCCCATTGATGGTAACAATACCACCTGCCGAGTAGTTACTACCTTTATCTTTATAGGCGGATGTTACCTAAGTGCACATGCCTAAGTAGGTAAGTACCTACCTAAAACTACGGGACTGTATAATTTTTTAGCGTCCTTACCTAAAACTAGGTAGGTACTTTAAAACTGCCAGTTCGTATTTAGGTAACCTAAATTGCACAATGGGTAGGCCTTGAGGTTGCCTAGATGATTCCCTACCTACGAAGGCAAGCAGATTAGGTACTTCCTAAAGTAGGTACCTACCTAGGTAAGTACCTAATAGAGTTTATATAGATATAAAAAATAAATGATCGTTGTTTGATAACTGATAATTTTGAATTTAAGCGCCTTTTTTTGTCGTGGCAACAATAACTATGACGCAACGTTGATTGGCGATTGAGATTAACTGTAAACGTGTGACGTCACAAACCAATATGGCGGCCTGATTGGGAGAAGCTGTTACGGCCGTATAGTGAGGACATCAGTTTTCAGTTTTTAAAATGCTCGGTGTGGTGAATTTATCTGTTATTTTAGACTTTACTAAAAGTGATTTAAATAGCCGATACTATAAAGAAGGAGAGGAAGTGTGGCGAAGCAACATTGTTGCAATCGGGCGGTCACAAAATTCAACTGACGAGTTTATTTTTTTAAATGCGCTCATCCTTCAAACCTGTGGTTTGAATAAAAGCCCTCACATTATCTCGGGGCATTTAAAGCTCCTTCGTGGGGAATGGGCAGTGATGAGAGCAGACTGCAATAGGCCTGAGAGCCGTACAGACTTTTGCACCCGTAAACGCAGCAATACTGATTCGATTTCGGCATCTACAAAACAAACATAACAGCACAAGTTATCTAAACGGTAATGGTTGTTAAATGTAGCACATATGATGGTGAATTATCATTTAAATACATGGGTAAAGCTGGTACCTACCTACTTCCTCCAAAACACCATTGTTGGGTTGTGGACTTTTGTTCAGCCATTTTGAACACTACATTAACACCAACAAATTTGATGAGGCCTAGGGCCTAGGGTCTATACTTACAGTCAGTACCAGCAAGATTTTCTAACTTTTACTACTTAGCTTCCAGACACATTGTAATTATTCAACTTCTCATGGATATTTTGTAGGTTTCTCCATATAAACAACAAACCACCAACCAAGGGTTTATTCTCAATTCACCCCGTAACTAAATGGTTCACGTGAAATGTTTTGCTGGAAAAATAAACAATAAACTATGCTGAATCACTTACCTTTAAAATTAGTTGTCAACAAACACTGTACTCGTCCAATTTTTAAATTGCAATACACATAATTAACATTCCACGTGGTATTCAACCATGCAGATCTCCCAAAGTCAGTAGTTCATAGTTTGCCCACCAGACCTCGCACGGTTAATCTCAATCGCCAATAGGTTCTGTTTACGGTTCTGCTTTATTTGCTCCGAGTTCGAGTGGCTATTGCTTTAGATTTGACGAAAAAAAAGCAAATATCAGACAATATTATTTATCATGACGTCGGTGCGCTATGCTTTTCGGGAAACATTTAAACCAGTGTGCAAAGAAACCTTGCAATGGTATCCCGGCCATATGGATAGAAGCTTCAACAAAATGCAAGCAAAAATAAAACAAGTTGACTGTGTTCTAGAAGTGCACGATGCCAGAATACCGTTCTCTGGACGAAATCCCAACTTTGTTAACCGTTTAATTGGACAAAAGCCTCATATACTAGTACTAAATAAGAAAGATTTGGTTGACAGTAAAATGTTATCTACGATACGTAAAAAACTACAAGGCGAAGTTGAGCATATTATTTTTACTAACTCGAAGCTGCAGATGTGCCGAGGACTCAATCAGTTGGTGCCGAAAGCCGTAGAGGTCATCGGAAAAGCGGACAGATATAACAGAATGGAAGAAACGAATCTTAGACTGATGGTAATAGGTGTACCAAATGTGGGAAAGTCTTCTTTAATCAACGGACTAAGGAATAAGATTCTTCACCGAGGTAAAGCAACAGCAGTAGGTGCAGTGGCAGGTGTCACTCGCGCCATACAAAACGAAATTAAAGTCAATTCTTACCCACCCGTTTATTTGGTGGACACTCCGGGAATTTTACCCCCAAAAGTAGGAGACATTATCACGGGAATGAAGCTTGCTTTGTGTTCCTGTCTCAACGATGATGTTGTGGGCGTTGAACAGATGGCTGACTTTCTTCTTTATTGGTGCAACAAGTACCGACTCTTCAGTTACGTTGAATTTTTCGGGTTGAGTGAACCATGTGACGATATTTTAAATGTTTTGACTTCGATCGCTACAAGAGAAAGTAAGTTTAGAAGAACCAAAAATTTAGAAACAAATAACAGCGTTCTTCTTCCTGACACTCAAGCGGCTGCGTCATTGATGATCCGTGCCTTTCGCCAAGGGAAGCTTGGAACTTTCTGCCTCGACATTCCTGAACCTTTGTAACATCACATAGAAGCGTATTTGTGTGCACTATTATATTACTGTCGTCATTTTTCTGTAGCACTGAGTTCTTTATTTATTTTTCCTAACTGCCTATAGGTAGGTACTTTGAGGCGATCATGTGCGACCACTGTTGCTTATTTTATTGTGGGTGCGAGTCTTCAGTACCCGCGTGCCAAACCCTTATTAAATTAGTACGATAGGAGCTTTCATAATTTAAACAAGAAACTGAATTTGAGAGATCTATTTTTCTATAAGTCATACCTACCTACCTGTATTTGCACCGCAATTTTTATCGTTCGCCGCGATAATATTTAACAGTCAGTATTATCCAGTGCCTGTGCCATCCTCACTGAAGATGTATTTATAACTCGTACCTATAAGTAGATAACGTAGAAGTTAGTAATATCTACCTAATCTATTGCTAAATGACTGGCCCCAGGTAGCTACTGGCCCTGCACTAGAGTAAGCATAACATAAGTAGTATCCTTGAGCACTGAGTAAGCTAAGACACCAGGGGCAGCTAATTTCTATCATCTATGATAAGTTTTTTTTTCCAGCGTGGACGTACCTATCTCGTCTCTAAGGCATTCACTTACAATCTCTCAGAATAAGTTAAAGGAAGAAAAGTTGAGATTCAAGTAGGTATTGTGTGTAATGCAAAAGATAATGTAAAATCCAACAGTCTTGCTCTCAGTTAACAGCGGGTCCCGTAATCAAAAAATGAAGCAGCGAGGCTTTGCAGAAGTAGCATAAAATGAGTAAATGAGAAGTATGCCAGTGTGCCTGTGCCGGAATCGAGTAGCGACGATGCGTAACTGCCGTGCCAACACCCACCATAAAAACGCCCATCTCAATCAACATGATACAATAACATTCAGTTACTGAAGCTCCACCTAAAACACCGCGCTGGAGCATCTCCCAAATTAATTTTTTATAATAAAAAGTAATTGATACAAACAAGAAACAGAACGTAATGAATGTTACAAGAAGAGGGCTAACGAAAATGATTATGGTTAGATCAATATTCCTCCTCGTCGTTGGGTGGTACTTCCCCTTCTACCTCGCTCGGGGGAGCGAATCCATCCTGCAACAACACCGTCATGCTAAAAGTTATACAAGCTGCAGGAAACCAAAACGCAAAGGTTAAGTCTTTTCTGTAGCACTGAGAGTTCTAAGATCTTATGTTCGGGGCCTACTGAACTATCGTGGTTTATCACGTGAGTCGACCTGAGTGAACCTATTTTTACTGTGTTTCATGTAGGCAACTAGGTACTAAGATTTCCCAACATTTGATAGGGTAATCAGTAATAAATAATATTCTCACCTCAGTCGCATAAAGAACTTCGAGCAATTTTTCTACGAGGTTTTTCTCATCATCTTTGCTCATGACCTCTGTCTCAACCTCCTGGCAGAGGACTTCGATATCCCGAAGTTTTCCGAAGTAGAAATCTCTCTCTTTTTCCAGCCCCTCCACTGATATTTTCAGCTCTTGGATCTGATGAAAAAAAAATTGTTAACAATTTCTTATTGCTTGGTGTACCACCTGATACAAAGGCTCCACACATTGACTCTTTGAGCCAAATTTAGAAATATGTCAGGTGTCCTTACGGAACGTTCGATAGTCACATGTAATGAAGTACTGATCACTAGGGGTCGGAATCGACATACGAGACAAAGCATAAAAACATGGGACCCTTCAAGCTGCGAAGGCGGCATTAAGAGGGAAGATGACAAAGAAAAATTTGGAAATATTTTGTTTTGCGTTTGTTTTATTTTCTGGGAAACCAAAGCTATTGAAAACAACAAATGAGATAGTTAATTTAGAACACAATAACAACGCTTTACACTTCTATGAAATAAAGACCTGACCTGTGCGAGTAACTCTTCTGATCTGGGGTCTGAGCGAGTGGGTGCAGAGGGCTGAGTAATTCTCTGCGGCGCTGGACGACTCGGCGGTTGTGCTTTCACCATCGGCACTGTAATGTCAATCCCACATGTTCAGTTTCAAGGGTTTAGGCGCTTCTCTCCACCTCCACCTCATATTACTGAAATAAGTCACCCACGAGAGAAAGCCTCGGGTACTTGCTATCACTTACCAGGATAATAGATATACAATACAATGGTGTAGCGAATACCCATGAAACAGCAAAACAGCATACAATTGTTAACTACAATACCATGCAGAAATACAATCATGCATAAGTCTACAAGGTAAACAGTCCCCAAGATGCAGTGAATCCAGTTCATTAATAATCAACGTGACATAGCCAGATACCCCTAATTGGTTCAAAAGGGGGATAGCCCGATGTTAAAACAATTATTGATTCCCAAACATAAAAATTTTGCCTTCCCAGTTCGCAGTCATAAGACGAACAACTACTAAGAAAGTGACAGAAACCTCGTTTGGGAACCAACTGGGTTAGAAATATTGAGCATAAAGAAGAGAGAACGCACTGGCTCTAGCGACGGGCTTGGCAGCAGCGGGAGAGATCTTTTTGGCGGGAACCCCCCCGCGGGTGGCACCGCCTGCTCCGCCCATGGCCTCACCGTTCCGAGCGGCCAATGCATCGTAGTCCTGCACCACCATGTTCGCGTCAAAAAACTTTTTGAACCACTGCACAAACTCGAAATTGTCTTGGAATTTCCCCTTGACTAGCTTATCAATGGGGACAATCTGCAAAGGAATCAGAACAAACCAAATGGAAAAAAAATATGGAAATGAAAGCAAAAATTTGGGGGTGTGCTGGGTTAATTATCCGCGACAAGACGAAACTACTACTCTGAAACAATAAAGTTGAAGTTCGAACATAATGTGACTCATCACAGCCAGGGCGTCTCTTGCTCATAGGAAAGTCAAACAGGAACGAACGGTGCAAAGCCGGGTGTCATGCTACTGAACATTGGTGCCACTAACAACCATGGCTCCGCTTGTGCCGACTTCAAACTACTGGTACTGGTATACATAGCTAAACATTTCGTAAAGCTGAACTTATAGCGCCACAAGTGGCGAGGATTGTGACCTTTATTTCGTCAATAACAATCTAGCTTATAAGCTCTGAAAAGGTTACAGCAAAGCCAAAAAAGGAACACACCTATGCATTATGTAAAAGCTGTTCCTTCAAATATATAACTTAATACCTAAACCAGCAACTAAACCAAGTAGTTTTAAAATTCGACAAGCGGCCCAAGAAAGAGGCCCCGAACCAGGGTTAAGTGCAGATTATGTTCGACTGAGGTGTGTAATCACCGGGCTGGCGCATTTGCCGCTGCGGAGGCGGCGGCCTGGCTGCTCGAGGTGGCGTTGCGCTCTGTCCATCGGAGGCACCGCTTCCCAGCATAATACCCCCACGAGCGTCGAAACCATCATACTCTCGCCCGTCATAATTGGCGTCAAAGAACTTTTTAAACCACTGTAAAAACTCAAAATTGTCCTGGAACCGGCCCTTTATCAGCTTGTCGACAGGTATCACCTGAAAACATACTTCTGAGGCTTAGAAGTAACTAGGCCTTAAATTAAGACATGTCCTCCATACTTTTGGCGAAATGAACACTACTGTGTCCCTATTTGTTAATGGGAAAAGTGACGGTCGGAAGGAAATTTCCTGTAGAGGTAAAGAAAAGAAAAGGTCTTTAGTGTCGTTTTAAAAGCACAGTGTTGCTGCGGTTTGCCATAAATTCGTACGAATGACTAGTCTGTTTAACTGGAATCTACTAGCAGCGCCAAGGTGCATTACCCTGAATCAGTGCCCTGCGCGAGTTTCACATACCAGGGGGCGATTGATTGGCAGGAGGTGGCCAATCCTTTCCTCATTATTTTTTCACGCATCCCTGCTCCTAACAACACCCAAGTTTACCGTGCGTATCATGTAAAATTAATTCGGCGTTTAGCGGGTTCCACGTTATACCGAACACTGTACATTCACACAATTCTAGTAATTTTCTAACCTTGTCCACGGCCATTTTCTTGAACGATGCTTGCAGGATTTTAAAATTCTGGATGTACTCATGTTCAAGATTAGTTTTGAATTTGACTTTTTTCAATACAACTGATCCCGGAAACAACATATCCATAAATTGGCAGTAAGCAGCTCCAGTGCACAGTTCTTCAATTTTGGTAAAATGAGATTGTAGGCAATCGTTGACCCAGGAAAGCATGTCATGTCGGCTGAGGTTTTCCGACGTCACACTCGTTGAATAAACGTTGACGGCCATAGTTCTGAAAAGAAAACAAGGTAGTAAGCAGGACCTTGCTTCCAAATTGTAGAAAGAAAGACATTAATTCAATTTATTCCTAAGGAATACTATGACTCAGGGGGTCATTTCACAGTTGACCCAGTAATCCAACTATTAACACAATACTGGGGAACTATGAAGGTACATGTAACCCTTCTCTCACTCGAAAGTGGCGGCTTCATGTACCAGACCAACTTTAGGATTTTTATCGTTATAAGTTACAGCAACTAAGTAGGTACCTATTAGACGCAGGGTCACTCCCCTAAAATTCCTATTCTGAATGGAGGCGGTTGACACATTACAATGACTTCAGGCTGTTAGAAAAAAAACTTACGTTTTAAAGTCTTTCCAGCTTTATAAATTGAGGCAAACAACTAATCGGATGAAATAAATCGTTTTTTGAAAGCAAAGTAACCGCTATCCCTCAATTTCTTTTCAACGCAGCAAATATGGCGCACAGCAGAGGTGCCAACATAACAAGCGCAAATGCCGCTTCGGTGTCCATTCATAACGTTTCCTTTGAAATTCTTGTTAGTTATGAATGTTTTGAATGTTTTGTTGGCAGCCTGGAGTGACTCTGAAGAAACAACAACGAAATTCGTTTTTATTTAAAAAGATTTAAAGAGACTAATAATTAGTAATGGAGTGTTTACTGGGGATTGCTTGCAAAGATTTCATCATGCTTGCAGCGGATACCTCGAAGCTGCAGAGTATATTAGTGATGAAAGACGGTGAGTTGGAAATGTCCCGTTGACGCCTTCCTTTCATACTTACACAAAGCGGTATTTTGATCTTTCACGTTACTTAGTGGAGAAAAGACCCATGTAGGAGTTGGGCAGGTGGGAGAGCTCGTAGATCACCCTTGAAGGCAACGTAAAATTGTGTAGAAGGGTATTCAGACCCGGGACACCCGGTTATGTGTCCAGTGTCCACATCTTTGCACCATGCTATGTTTGGAGTGCCGGGCGTAGTGCGTTTGATTCACATGAGATGTGCTTTTTATTTCAGATGAGGATAAAATCTGTGAATTATCCAGCAAGATCCTCATGGCTACAAGTGGAGAATCAGGAGACAGGTCTATGTTTTCCGAGTTCATCGCTAAAAACGTTCAACTGTATAAAATGCGCAATGGCTACGAGCTGTCTCCTAGTGCTGCAGCAACTTTTACAAGGCGGAAAATGGCAGATTATCTGCGTAGCCGTGTAATTCTTTATCTTTATAATACTTAAAGCCATCAAAACGATTTTCAGTTAAATATTCGGTAGTAAAAACCAACATGACGAGGTAGTGGTACCTATCTAAGCCTCTGACAGCACTCGAGGTTAAACCATTGATTGGTTACTTGTCAGAGTGAATGCTGGTAGGTCCAACCACTACTTGATCAGGTAGTTAGGTACATTAGTTAGTCGAAGCCGTGGCCAACACAACGCTGCTCGGGAATCTATTGCTTTGCGGTTTCTTAGGGTTATATTCGCGGCGAAAGTAAGTGAACATGCACTCGCTATCTGTTTACGTTTTTTCTGCATCATATATGAGGAAGCTTTTGGATATTTATATGTTCTGAAATGTAATATGACTTTTTTAATGTCTGAAAGTAACTGGCTATATCCAAAATTAACCAATCGTAAAATCACAACATAGCCAGTTAATTTGTGACATATTTCAGAACAAATAAATATCCAATAGTTTCCTCATAGTGTGCAGAAAAAACGTAAATAAATAGCAACTGTATATTCAGTCCTAGCACTAAATTCAAGTCCAGTATCATCACTGATATTTTATGATATGGATAAGTCCTTAGTTAAAAATTGTTACTAAATTTTTTGAGATAGGGGGAGCACTGTTTACTCTGAGGCGTGGCAATTAGAACTTGGCTGGGAATACCACAGGACCTGCTCCCTGCTCATGAAAACCCAAATCTGTCTATCCATGATTTTGTATTCTTATTCTTACAATATCTTTTAGTGATATTTTTTAATAGGAACTATTTACCCATATTTATGTCAGTGCCCCTTATAGAGTTTCTAAAGAAGGTCCTGATTTATTTCGTTTCAGACTCCATACAAAGTTGACCTTTTATTGGGTGGGTACGATGACAAAGTCAGCTCGTTTGAACTATACCACATGGACTACCTGGGCGCCTTAGTCAAGTTGCCGTATACATCTCATGGCTACGGAGGCATGTTCGCATTGAGCATCATGGATCGTTACCACAGGGATGGTGAGTTTCTCTGTTTATATTTTATAACGTCGTTTTATAAGGCAGAAGACAGGAAGTCGAAAGCAGGTGTAGTTGCACGGCCGTACTGAAATTTTACTTTTCTTTGTTTTTTTTTAGTCTATTTAATTTCCTTCTAGTCAGGATTGTGGAGGAAAAAAGCGACAAATAGCCATGCAGTTCACATTTTTTCCTTCCTGTCTCCCATTTTTGTGAACTGATTATTTTTCTTTTTACTCATTTAAGACCTGACTGTTGAAGAAGGCGTGGAGCTGCTGACCCGATGTGTCGTCGAAATTCAGAAGCGCCTCGTCCTCAACTTGTCTGCATTCAAAGTGAAGCTCGTTACAAAGGACGGTATTCGAGATCTTGAGAACATAACCGCGAAAAATATTGCTCTGCGTGGACTGTAAATTTCCTTATTATCATTACATTCACACTTCTTGAAATTTATTCCAAGTTATCCGTGTTACCTAATTGCTCCTCAGAAATTTGTTTGAAAGGAGGTAAGTACACGTATAAGCCATAGCAGCCTAGTTTATAATAATTACAATTTGCCGTAACAAACTGAACATCTCCCATAATAGTTATTTTTATCCAATAAAATTCATGACAACAAGGTGTAGGATGACATGGGCAAATATGAAGTCAGCGAAGCCGCGCTCTGGACTTATTCCATTGAAGTCTTGTTTGTTGTCCGGGTTTACTTGGAGCCGCAAGCAAACTGGAACAGACAAGAGATATGGAAATGTAGGTGAGATAGATTAATGACTATATGACACAGGACACAGGTGGACAAAGTTTATTAATTTTCCACTTCTAACGTGAATAACTACAATTCAAGTACCTTTCTAGCATTAGTAATAGCCTGGTCCCAGAAATAATCGCCCAAGTACCAAGTAATGAACCTTCTGATGTAGACCGGTAGGTACTACTACTATCGTAGTTACTTGCCGAGAGTAAGCTGTCTACCATCAACAGAACACCATAGGTATACAGAATATGTGGAAAATGGGACTGATCCCCCACTAAAATTAGTGTGTTCTCTAAATGTATCGAAAGTTCAGAAAATATAATAAAAATGTTATTTATCTGAAGTGTAATCAGTATAACCATAACCTACCTGCCAACACACCGCAACTGACGCATGATATGAAGCCACTGAGGAATGAGTTGAAGGGGAAAGTGCCTACAAGACAGCAATACACGAACTGAATTGCGCCCGTCAGTACAATGTACAGCAAATAAGCGTCAATTATTTTCAACTTTTTGGGAGTTTTCTTGGTATACTCATTGTAAAATTTGCTCACTATCCCTACAAGATGCGCCATTTTGTTTGCGTTATGTGTTTATCAGGAGTGCCAACTACTTTTTATGAAAATAATCTATGAAAATATAATCAATATTATTAACAAATCAATTATTTTTATTATAAATTATAGAATAAAAAGTAAAATAATATACCTAATGATATTTCTTGTACGTAATAAAATCAAACTGGTCTGATTTTTATCTCTGTTTTTTTGTTGGTCAACCTTGTTTCTCTTCGTTTGGTTTGTTGACGCGCCGCCCATCTTGTGTAGTAGTGTTGGCTCTGGCAGTTCGCGATAAGATTTCGTTATCAGTGAGTGGATTGAGAACGTTTTGTTCCGTCAAAAAAGCTAAGAGCAGATGAAATAGTTTTACCTCATCTCGTTTTTAAATTGGAAGTGTTCACATTTCAGTTATTTTCTTGTAACTAGTGTTCAATGAACAACCATCTGCAATGCCGTTGGTTTTGCTAGAAAAGGTTCCCCTCCCTAGCCTTCGTACCTACACAAGTGTCAGTGTGGGTTTGTTGTCCCTGTCAGTGTACTATGCCCTTCAAGTTTCAACCAGTCCTAATTGGAGGTTAAACGCCACAGAAAACGGTGACATAGAATCTGCGGATTTGCCCCCGTACGAATCTGACTACCAAGTACTCCCGTCTCTAGACCAACCAAACAGGACTATATCATGGATGGAAACACTGCAAGATACGGCATACACGATGGTGCAAGAACCATTCTGCATTTGGGTATCTATAAATTTATTATTTTTAATCATACAAGTACTACATTGGTAAAAGCAATGGCAGTGATTGTTTTCGGAAAGTACAGGGAAGCCCAGGCCATTGCAGTTTTATTGTCTCTTTTAATATGAAGATGGATTTCAATGGTAGGACCTGTTCTCATTGGGAGTGACGTAGGTAAGCCTGCACGTTGTCCAGCACTATCCGCGCGTTTGGCCTCAAGTGGTAAATATGTAGGCAACGAATCTGCGTCACCTGTAACCTGCCTTCAATCGGGACTTGGTTTTTTCGCCATTCTTTAATTAGGTACAGTTGGCTATAGATAATCCGTTCACTCTTCGTTCCTAAACAAGACTTGCTCTCCTTAACTCTCTATTGCTCCTCTCTCTTGAAGCCTGTTGCAGCATAGAGTTAGTCAGAGTTAGTTGGTTCTAGAACTTGTTAACCTCACTATTAGAAGTTTGACCGGGCCAGGACCTCCGAGCGTGCGTCAACATGGTCCGAGACGTCCTTAATTGTTATTTCGTTGCAGCTTCGTATAAGTTGCTGGCGGGAATCTTCATATTCTGTAACATGTTGGTATTCACACGCTGAATGACACATATTCAAATTTAGTGTCGTTGCTGGGCATAACTCTTGTTTGAAATTTACTTTTACTGTTTTGCATGCAAAAGTTTCTCCAAGACAGTGTGCAACCCTGTTGCCTTTCCTTGAACCAGTGGTGATATTTGGGGTGGAGGGGGGGGGGGGCATTCCTTTCCTCTGAAGGATCCCCCCCTCAATGAACGCCTCACACCATAGTATGTAGGCGCTTGTAGGTCGGGAACGTACAGACCGATGATTTTTCCCAGAAACTACCATGAGGATCATAAAGAAACCGCATAATCTAGTTTTTGCACGTTTTCTTGGAGTACTTAGGTACTTAAAGCGCCGAGATAAAGATCTGTTCATACTGCGGCCTGTTACAATGTTCAGACGATGCAAGTTGGCGAGATATCTATGATCCTCTGTTAGTCTCACGTATCCATCGTTTCCGGCGTTCCTTACGGAAGTTCCCGAGCCCCACAGCCTTGTTCATGTTTCCGGTGGTAGACCTTCAGAACAGTGGCAAGCAACTCTCAGAGCTCACTGTGAACCCTAGTGACCAAGAAAAGAGTTGGTGGGTACACTAGCAGGTTTTTTTTTTGTTACTGCGCTTGCCGAGTGGTGATTGCCAAGGTCTGGCCGCCGCCGCGTCGCGTGGTACTGTCCCTCCACGTTCGGTTGCTCCACTAAGCTTGGGCCAGGTCTTTATATAAGTAGCCTTGAAGGTATTTCATCTTGTATCAAACTATCCATGGTGACTTTCAGTGTTTTTGATCCGGATATGTTGTTGTCTACAAAAGGTCGTTAATTATTGCGGCTCTATTTTGGGATCTTGGAGCTGGAGACCTGATTGATGAATTGAGCCTCTGAGAAAAAATAATACGTACCTGTCTATTTCTTCTACTAGTATTTTCTTAGTATTATCTTATACACGTGTGCAACCTCTGATCGCAGTGGGCGTGGGTCCGCTCACTGACTAAGTGTCGTCGCCGGTGTCCTCGAAGGTGATGTTGACGTACCCACAGGCAGATTATGACAGATTACCTTCTAGTACACGACGTATTAGGTACAGAAAGCAGAGTACTTTCATGGTGTCCTCGGAAGTTGGGTGATTCCACGTCCCTTACGTCATTTTTGTACATTTGACACACTGCTCGACAACGTTCTTAGTCGGTGTATTGTCGAAGTCAGTGACTGAATCAGTGTTAGCACAAGTCGTGCAGTTGGGTCAAGGGCAGTTGTATAGTGTAGGTATTGTTCAGTGTTGATAGGTTGTTAATGTGTCGTACTCGTATATATTATGTCGTAACAGGCATGGAGGTGCCAGGACTGAGAAGTAACATCGATACCTTCCTCTCTGAACACCCACTGACCTACCCACCTCACCTCCTGGCATCGATGATTTTGTGACCTAAATGCTTGTGGCATCTGACCTAGTGCCAACCTAATATTCATACTTACCTATCTAAATAGACAGTAAACCTGCTTGCACGATCTGTTGTCAACTGATATTGGAAGTATGTGAAAAAGTGACTCCCGCTCTACGTACTTGTCATATTTGGTTTGACAGGTAAACTGTCATTTGACTCTTCTTGAGTACCTCTGTCGTCTTTTCGCCTAATGGTTGCCAATGGTAGGGATGGCTGGTAGGTTCATAGGTATTAGGCCAATTGTGTGACGACGTCACCTGGTTGTACCCTTTCAGAAATCATACCTGCACGTGAACGTTTTGTCTTTTCTCCTCTTTCGATGTTTTTGGCTCTGTTATGAAGAACAGATAACAGAACACCTTGGTATTATTGCCTGGGGTCGGCATACGCCGCATCCTGTCCTGTTGGCTTATGCTAATGTGATTGCTCAACTGTAAACAACAACAGCTACACACTCATACTTATCTGGATCATTCGATTCGTATTTGTTCATACCTGCATGTCGTTTTTTCTGGAGCTTTAAAACCAAGTTGGTGAGCTGATGAGTGAGCAGCAACACTTTCCGTATCAGTACACATCGTAGTGCTCACATTCGGTTGGGACCCGACACGTATGCTGCCCTATGCCCTCTCGTCTAAACTTAAATTGATTGACTCATGGCTAAATCAGCCACCCGAGATAAAGAACGTCAAGGTGAGGGTACTCGTCATGAGTCACGGATCGAAAACAACGTCCAGGCCTATTGATTATTGTTAAGTGCATTGTAAATGATTCGAGAAACCCCATTCAGACGCTGTGGCACTCGGGTGCTCTGCCTTTTACGTCATGGCAGTGATGTGTGGCGTTACCACTCACTTGGCTGTTACCAAATGATGATAACGCCTCATCTCACCAACCAGTAGAAATCATTATTGAGGAGCTTTAGTTTTGAGAGTGACGTATATTCAAGACAACGTAGTCTTCTACTTATTGTTTACCCAACTGCGAACACTAACTATTTTATTACTCATCAGTTCATCAATTTTTTGAAGTGCAGCTGCTCCAGAAATCCAAGCCCTATTTGTACACGTACTCCTACAACTTGGGATGACCTACCATCACAAAGTAGGTAAGTAAGTGCCATCTTGGCAGGCACGCACATAGAGCACACGCATCTCTGCTGGAGTCAGCTCTTCGTAAATATTTCCCTTTATTTTCCTTGTTCGATGCCAGATTGCTTGCCGGCCAGTCTGGCAGCCTCCGCGATAGCAACTTACCTTGATCCTGGAAAACAGGCTGGTTGCTGCCTGAGCGGGTGCAGTTTATGTAATGTTACGTCCAGACTATAGAAACTCGACTGTTCAGTATTATCATTATACAACTGATACATGTTTAGTGAAGGTGCAGCTACTGCTTCCCACGATGCTCAGACAGTAATAGGGGAAAAAATGTGGCGAGTCGAGTAGCGCATGAGGAGGCGTATTGTTATATTTCTATTAGTTGATGCACCGACACAAAATCAGTGTGGCGTGTATTGAGCCCCAAGGGGCACAGAGGTAATTTTTATCGGGGTCGTTGGAGGATGGTCAGTTGGTGGTTTTAGCAACAGCATCACGTTATCGCTGTGTCAGAGTCAGGAAGCTCTGGCGAGGTGTGTGGGAGGGAGGGAAGTCTTGGCGAGCTTGTCGAAAACAAGTCGTTTAGTCAGCCATCAGCGACCACGACACTGCGCCCGTTTGGCGGTCACCTCGCTATTTGTGCCGGCTGCTTCGCCGAATGGCATTCTCTGTCAGGCGCGAAGTCAGGCGCAAGGTTTTAATGTACAATACAATAACTAATAACTGTCGATTAGTACCTCTATAATAATCAGTAAACTACAGTAGAAATAAAGATAGTAATTTAAAATGTGGAGTTGAACAGGCTTTCCTTCTTGCTTTGCCCATAAGAGGGGTAGGGGAGCGTGCCTTCTGAGATCGTAAGGGGGGAGGTAAAGTTTTTTGCTAGCCTAGCGCAATTATTATTTAATCATCCCCGTGAGACCGGGACTGTTTCTATAGATAACTCTAGAATAACTTTATAACGTTGGAGGTCAGTCGCCTGAGGGCTGGGTTGCTTTACTTGAGTCTGCATGCTGTGTCTTTAACAGCAGTGACGGTGTGGCATTGACCATGTGAGGCAGGTGAGAGTGACTCATTGTTTGTCAAGGCGTGGACCTATTTTTACCATTTTTATGTAGATTTCGAAGAAAAATCTACCTATTGTAGTCGTACCAGTAGTCTCACTTTTGAAAAATTTCTTCGCAGTTCTTCTTTTTATGACCCCTGGATCCCAAAACCACCGTCAGTTAAAAAGTTTATATATATATATATATATATCTATCTATATATATATCATTTTCACTTCCTTGTGAACACGCTAGCAGCCGTATTTTTGAAAAATAATTGGTTTTGACTATTTAATAAAATATAAGGGACTAAAATCTCGGTCGAGTTCGTTAATGGGGGAAATCGGACCAAGGGGGGGGGGGGGGGGGGGAATGGGGGGACTTTTTCTAAATCTGGCTTTTTGGCCATAACTCCCTTAATATTGCAACTAATGAAACGTAGTTTTCTCTGAGGGTCGTCTAACAGTACTACCTACGACTTTTCTTTGTAACGTTTTTTGATCCCACCCTTAATGGTTGAATAAGGGTGGAAAAAGAGGGTTTTGCGCACAAAAAAATTCATAACTTGTGCCCTAGGGGTGTTATCGAGTTCTTTTGTTTTGTAATGCATTTGCCTCAATATTACCTACAACTTTTGTCTGAAAAAGTTTTTCGTTCGACGCACCGTTTAGGCAGGGGGTGGGGGGTTGAATTTTCAAAACGTCATAACTCACTTATTTGGTGAGATATTGAGTTTATTCTTTTTTCTATGAGTTTCTATTAATAATATCTACAACTTTTGTCTGAAAAAGTTTTTTGTAAAATCACTTTCATTTTCTTGTTAAGGGGGGGGGGGGGGGGGGGTGAAATTTCAAAACTCAATTCCTCCGTTGTTATTGTAGAGAATGCATTTGGGTCAACCGAAAATCTTCTTAACCGTCTTTGTAAATGATTTTAGACTGCTTTTAGAGGATGGAAGTAATCTTCGAAATCTACCTACGCCTTCCGGGGCTGCCGAAAGGGATTTTTTTTTTTACTTTCATGTTGTGTAGTAGGAAGGATGGGGAAGGTACTATTACTATGATTATGCAGAAAGTCGAGTTTTTCGCGAAAGATATTTCAAATGTCCCTGACCTTAAAATGTTCAGATTTGGTGCATTCTTTCGAGTGGCGCCACCATCCTATAATTTATAGGGGGGGGGGGGGGGGGGCGTGACTTGATAGGAAACATTTTCCAGGGCAAATAGACCTGAAAGTTTGCCATTTATTTTCGAATGTTACTGAATAAATCACATCACGCAGAGCATGCAAGTGGATTGCAACAGTGTGTAGCTGCTATTCACAGGGGTTGACTGTTAATGCAGTACAAGATAAAGGTGTATCTTGGGACCCGGAGTGTGTAGACCGTATAGGACGGGTTACGGGGTGAGGGCGAGGAGAAAGCCATCCAGACTGAAGAAATGCTGAGTAATAGCTCCGTAGCGCCATGAATGTCCTTGCCGGTCGCCATGCTGGAGAGAGTTACAGGATTCAAGAGTTCCTCAGCTCACCAACCAAGGATTCGTCTTCTTTCTGTAGGTTATGTGACTAGGCTAGTCTCAGGAATAATAAGTCACTGATGATAGTGATGATTTTATTTTTACTCCGGTCAGTTTCATTTTACAGGTGATTCTAGCTAAGAGTGTAGCGTTCAAATGACAGAATCGTGCTATAATGAAAATGATGTTATAGAACCTAATAGCGTGAAATAAGTGTTCACGACTCCAGGCTCGACTGAGGCACAATCAAGGTCACTGGGTATTCAGGTAAAGTACAGGTACAGCCCAAATAAAAGACGTCTGTCCGGTTCTGTATAATGACACTGTGCTTGGTTTATGCCGAATAAAGTAATGCCCGTGTATCGTGATAATGATATCTGCCCGTTTGATTATTTTTAGACTAATTGTGATTTTGGGATAGTACGTCGCTGAACAGTTTCTTCATTTGATTCTTCATTTTGTTGGATTACTTTGTTGTTTAGATCCTTTTTAGAGATTAGTAGAGTTGAGAGTTGTTTCAATCACCATTTCTTAAACTTATGAAGCTACGTCGTGTTAGAAATTTTCCTTAAGTAAGTGACAAAGGTTTTAATTCTGATGGTGAGTCCTTGGCCAACATCAGGGTCAATCGATTCGCTGCGACGTCCTGCTATGCAGCTCTTATACAATGTATTATCTATGGGGAACGCCCAAACGTCCCCCCCCCCCCCCCCCCCCATAGCTTTTTCATCTTTTAGCGGATGATGTATGCCTACAGTTCAAGACACTTTAGATGAGCACAATCTGTACATTGGCAGGTGGTACTGCGCTGCCTCTACGAGCTATTTTTGGCTGCTGAAATGGATGCAGCCACCCAGTCTTTTTGTTTTCTGAGCCAGGGTGATTGCAGGTAGATAGAAAGAAATACCCCTAGAAGAGGAGGATTTTTCTTCTTTTTTTCATGTCAGGGCGGTTGACGTGTTCTTTTTGGTTTATTTTAAACTTTAGTTCCCTTTTGCTGATGTTGATGTTTGTTGCTGTGTGCACTGTTCTTGCAACAGACCTTTCTCCTTTTGGCCGCAACCTTGGTCAGTACAGAAATAGTCAGAAAAACATTACGAAACATGCTAACCAGAGTTGAATAACATCAACAACCGAACAACACCAAAAACCTTGCTCTCCTGCTGGCCTCATTTCGATATCTGGCCCTCTCACTCATGCTGATTCGAAAAACTATGTAACTGTCTGTTAATGGACGGATCAAAACTAACTTTCAACATCCCGCGATATACACGATCAATCATGAGTGAGTTGTATTGAGGTAAACGCTTATTCCATACTCAACGTACCGCCGCCGTAATACCTGCTTTCAAAATTCTTATCTCCCTAGTCATCTCTCACCCTTAGGGACGATAATTTTGGTGACGCGGTCCACTCTGCTCTTTCAGTTTCAGTTAAATGCCCGCTTATTTGGCCCACGTCCTGTGTGACTGAGCCATTTTGTACTGGGGATTTGTGTTTACTTCAAGTTAAAGTTACCGAGGAGAAAAGACAATGCGGAGTCTTCTTTGCAACAATGAACGGGAAATGCGGTGGCACTAAATGGCACTGTGTCTAACATGGTCATGGCTTTTATATAATAGTCGCTCGAGTGCCGCATTGCACGCATGCCGATACACTCACTACTCTATACCCACACTGTGAATCTTTCTGGACTGTACACGGGAAGGTCGTGGCCATGACCAAGACCTCTCATTGCGCAACACCTCAGTTCGGTCCGAGACACTGAGAGTTTAGCGATCCTCTTGAGCAGCTTGAGCTCAGATAGACAGCCGAATGAACGCTAAGCAAACATTGAGGAGTCTTACTGAAATACGTTTCTGAAAATTAATTTTTAAGAGTTAGAAGAACCCTCATCCTCCTCCTCAGCAGTCAGCTCTTATTGCTTCCGCTGTCAGTCAAGTATGCTTATTATATAGGCACAGTAGGCACACATTTTTACATTACATTACCAAACGTTTGTACATTTGTAGGATTAGAGGTCGCGCTGAATTCTGGAGGTTGAATGTGAATTTTGGTCTCCCGATGATATCAGGCGCCCCCAACGCTCCAGTAGTCAGCTTGATTTCACGTCATAGGAAGTCTTAAAAAAAAAAAAAAACTTGAGAACTTACTTCACTAACTATGGCTGCTTCATTTGAGTGAGACTTCGAAATAATGAACAATATTTTTTGTATGTTCTAGACTCTGGTGAACATGGCGTATTGCTGCCTGATTCTGCTGGGTACGGGAATCCAGCGGTTGGTGTTCGGGGACCTTCGTGTGTCAGAGCAGCAGCACGTCAAAGACAAGTTCTGGAACTACATCTTCTATAAATTCATATTCGTGTTCGGGATCATCAATGTCCAGTTTCTGGATGAGGTGGTGTTGTGGTGCGCGTGGTTCAGCGTGTTGGGATTCCTCCATCTCCTGGCTCAGCTTGGCAAAGATCGATTTGAATACGTAAGTCAAGTTGTCAACGACTATAGTCATACTTGAATATTTCGTAGTTAAAAAATTTATCACTTCTTTTGTTTAAGAATTTGTCATACTCAGGACTCGAGCCACCTATCGTGCTCTAGTGAGTTCTCTCTCATCCTCCTATGGCTTGAATTAAGTGTACGGGTAGTTACTTAGGAAGTGAAAATCTACTATTGTTTTGGACAAAGGACAATTTTAATTTCAGTTGTCGTTCTCACCAACAACCCCAGGATGGAGCCACGCTCGTCTGCTAACCCTCTTGGGAGCCATCTTCGTTCTCTCCGGGATTATGTTCCTCATCTGCGTAGGCGTTGGCTTCTTTTTGGGCTTTAACGTCTTCGCATTCATGGCTGCTGAGGTATTCTTGAACTGCGTTACTTATGTTATGACTTACGAATCTATGGTGTTTGACTTAGTCTGAATTTCACCACCTCACGATAGTGCCTTTTAACGTTCGAATAGCCATCGATTCGAAAAAGCAGACATCCTCTCGTTAGGCTTTGTTGTGTCAATAGAATTCGCCTGCTTTGTTTACCTCAAATTTATTTCAACAATTTCAATCTAAAAGTGGAAATAAACGTGAAAAAACCCCTATTTTTTCGGAGAAAGAAGTTAAAATGTTGATTAGACTACATTAGACTACACCAAATGAGTCGCAGGTATGAAAGTTATCGTTTTCGCTAACGCACGGAAAATCCACTCGAAAGCTAACGAAACGGTAACGGTGCGTGGTGAAAGCCGTTAGCATTTTTTACCGATACGATAGCGCTATCGTGTACACGATAGTCTTCACGTTAAAGTGGTGAAATCCAGCCTTAAGTGACGACGTATCGATTAGTGATATATGTATGGTGGATATAATGATGATTGATGATAATAAGTACATACCTACAAGTCGCGCCACCAACCGCATTATTTGAGACAATTTTTGCCCTTAACCGTGTCTAGTGGATCCAATGGTTGCGTGGCAAACATAGGCGAACAATAAACTCGGAAAAGAGGGCAAAATTATTTTCATCCGTATGTATAAAACATGAAAATTACGCTCAATAACTCACCGTCAGTGAAAAGCTTTCGCAATAGAACAGGAAACGAGGGTCGAACATCGAGCTTTGGACTCCGGGGCTTGGAAAATATTTAATTTTTTTTCGAGCGTATGTACAACGCTGCATAATGAGTGGAGACCTAGCTATTTTGCTAATAATAGTTGTATTAGAAGGTAGCATCTGTGGGAGTGAGCCGTTGCCATTGTTTAGTTCATACCTCACCTCACGTGAGGTGGCCTCATGTGGCCCACTAAGTGAACTCAGTGAATTATCCACTTGTGCAGCGCACTGATGTGAATGGGTTCTCATTTTTGTGGCTGTAAATAAATTATTTAATTGTTCTACAATTAAAGAAGTAAAATAAAAATTAACAATTGATCTCTCGCTTTACTGTTTTTGTTTTTTGTTTCAGTGCATCCAGCTAAACATGAAGACGCTGCACGTGATTCTGCGGTATGCTCTGCACCTTTATGATCTGCGGCAGGGGGAGGAGCCTGTGGCAGGTGGGCTAGTGTGGGAGAAGCGAGGACCCGTCGCCTACTACACCGAACTCGTGTTCGAGCTGTCCGTACTGGTCCTCGACTTCGCTCATCACGTCCACATGCTGCTGTGGAGCAATATCTTCCTGTCCATGGCGTCTCTGGTCATCTGCATGCAGCTCAGGTTCCTGTTCCATGAGATTCAGCGCCGCGTCCGCAAGCATCGCAACTATTTATGGGTTCTCCACCATATGGAACAAAAGTGAGCCATGCTTTTGGGTTGCAATTATTTCCTTCTAGTTCCGAAAGCCATGGGCCTCAAGAAAATATCATGGGGCACGTCGAGAATAGCTGATCTAGATAATACCTGTAGACTAAGAATGATGGAATTAGTTAACAGGGATGATTGTGCATGATTAGTTACAGTTAAAGTGAAGGTGTGATCAAAGTTAAGCGAGTTAAAGTTATGGACGATCAATCTAAAGCCGGAGTTTTTCCTACTTGAAGAAATTTTAAAATCTGACAAATAGGGCTGTATGTTTATTACTTACGTACCTGAAGGCACGGAAAGAAGCTTGTGACCCTGACCCCTCAGAGAGAACTTACCAGAAATATCCTATTTTCCCAAATTATCTACAATTTACGGAATGTCAAGAATATTTTTATTTTTAATCCCTTTATAATTACATTTTTTATACGCAACCTAATTTTCAGTTATCCAATGGCAACCGCAGAGGAACTAGTGAGCCATACAGACAACTGTGCCATCTGCTGGGAAAAAATGGAAAGTGCGCGGAAGCTTCCTTGTAGTCATCTGTTCCACAAGTAAGGCTGGGCGTTATGTATCCGGAATGCCCGTCAATATATGGGATGTTTGCATGGCCATTGGAGGATCTTAGGCTGCTCTAAAAGCTAAACATAGTGTGCCTTGCTTGACTTACGAAGGCCGCCATTAGATTTTATTTAATCAATTACTGAATAATGTAATTGTCAAGTTGAAACTTGATTATACTCAAATCTGAAACTTTTTTATCTGGCACGTTTACAGTTCAGAATTGGTGGTTTCCCAAATTCCTCATTGTCTTTGGAAAAATCCCCCTTTATCCCTAATTAGTGGGTGCTAACACTGCTAACTTGCGATATTTTGTTTGTGAAGCACGTGCCTGTTGTCATGGTTGGAGCAAGACACTTCGTGCCCTAAGTGCCGCTCGGTGCTGAGTATTCAGAATCCCGCGACGCTGGACGCCACTGCCCGCATGGAGAATCACCTTGATGTGGGAGCAGATGCCGCTCCTCCGGCCCGACGACCTGCCAATCACTTTTTCCACTTTGATGGTTAGTCTCTCAATTTGAATACTATTTAATTTTCCATGATTTTTGTGAACTGAGCAACCAGCTTATAGAAACATCAGGGCTGCAGTCTGCAGTCTCCTGAGAGTTAGGCTAGGTTAATTTTTTACATTCGTTAAAACAGGAGGTAACAAGCAGTTGGCCCCTAGCATGGTTTTTGACTAACTGAAACAGCTAACAGAAAGATTGACCGAACCGACCCAGAATTTTGGTGGTACATACCTAGTTCTCCTCCGTTTGATAAATGATGGGGTGTCTAGGATCGCGCTATGTGTCGTGGCTGCCTAGCTTCTCAGTGGAGGTCACCCACACGCCTGCTCAGCAGCTGCCGCCCATGCAGACGTCGCAGCTGGACGCGATGGCGCGGCAAGTGCAGGCTCTATTCCCGCATCTGCCGCTCAGCACCGTTATGGAAGATCTCCGTCTCACGCGCTCCATTGAGCTCACTGTGGATAACATTCTCGACGGGCGGGTGGTTGTCCCACCCCTCTACCACCATGACAGCCCTGTCAGCCCCGCGTCCCCGCCCCGCTTCATGGAAGACTGGGATGTCTCACCTTCTGAAGGGTAGCTAACGTTAATTATTTATTACAAGTTGTTCTAATGTTGTTCTAATTCCCGCTTGAGTCTGGGTCAGCTAGTGAGGAAGCGTTAAATACTGATTGCTGGCACTTACGAGGCAAATTAGTCCCAATAGTGTCGCCGAATAGGTGGTTTTGAAATATACAGGTTCTGTTTTTTCTCTGCACTATCGCATCCCCGTGTTAAGACATTATGTCGGATTAAATTCTTGTCTTGACACATTGTTCGCGAGTGGTTTTTACGGGTATATGTTTTTCCCACATTTTTTTCAAACAAACTAATCACTATGTACTGTTCTCTCAGCTTTATTCCTGGAATATTGTTTGGTACCAAAGTGGCATTTACCCAGGGTATTTTATAACAGCTTCCTGGCTTCTGGTGCACCGGTCAGTTGCCGAAACAAGTGTAAGACGGTGCCACCCTATATTTATTTCTACAAGTCGTTATTGTGTACATATGGTTCCAGAGATGAGACTCCGACAAAAGAGGTGGAGTTTTCGCAGTCGGCGGCAGAGCGGGAGCGGATCCTACACAAGCGAAAGGAGCAGCTGGTTCTTGCAGCCAGAAGAAGATACCTGGATCGCCACAAGGTACAAGGCTCACTTGATTTACTCGAAGGTTGAAATTCTGTGTTGATTCTCCCCTAAATTGGCCTGGACGTCCGCCTCTGCTTATCAATCGATTTAATTCTTTTAGACCATGTGGTGGGAAAAATTGTTTTAGTTGTATAGTCCTGCTCACTCATGAAAGAGAGTAACGACACCCATTGTTCTAAAAAAAAACAAAGGGTTTCCAAAAAAAATTCTTGTTCAGAGCAAGAAATAGACTTAAGAAGGGGGGGGGGGGGGGGGGGGGGGGTCGCAACGACGACAACAACGATTCACATTTTCTGTTGTTTATCCACCACTGCAGGTGTATTCCCTTTCTCGAACGCCAGTAAACCCACCCAACTAACACCTTCAAAATTTATTGTAAGAAGATAAGGCACGCCATGATGCAATATACTGAGAACAGTTCTTCTTACAATAAATTTTGAAGGTGTTAGTTGGGTGGGTTTGCTGGCGTTCGAGAAAGGGAATACACCTCCAGGATATGACTGACGTTACTCTCATTCAAGAGTGAGCTGTACTATATAAGTACTCCTGTATGGCTCCTTCTTTATTGGTTTGTTCTATAAATAGAGTTTTATTCCACAAGTAATACATAAAGCTGACTTGTATAGTCACTGGTCTTGGGCCAGAGCAACTGGCTGTTCATTTTATCAGATTATGACACTTCAGCGGGTTTTTCAAAATTGGTACTTAATTATTTAAAATAATAAATAACCGGTATTGAGTGCGTGCCATTTTGTTGGATTTTAAATGTGTTGATAGGATCTGCATGGTATCAGAGGCGGACCTTCAAAGCGATATTTTTTATTTTTTCTTAGAAGGAAGTGAAACAAGTTGTATAGTGGCACTGGTGATGAACGATTGTGTGCAGTAGCTCTGTCATTTGTTCTTTACGGAAATCTTCAAGTTGCTTCTTATAGCTTATCACGGAAGTTTTATTCTTTGTTTTGACTAGCCTATAGTCATACATGGAATTAATTACTCGGATATTTTCTTCTCACTGACTAGGTAGGTAATTTCATTTTCGACTTTTGTAAATTTGTTTTAGCCGGGAACTCAATTCTGTTGGAGCGAAAACATCCTTGTGATGATGAGTAATTCCATTTTAACTAATAGTGCGCATGCTGTAACCAAGGGAAAAATTATTCGCCGCTTGCAATGTTAATCTTATGAGCGGTGAAATTGCATCATCAGCTAAAGCTAACCCTTAAGGGTGCGTCTCACCATGCCCAGTTAAGAGAAAACTGGAGATTTTCTCCCATGTTTACCATGCTAAATTTCCGAGAAAATCTCCAGTTTTATCTTAACTGGGCATGGTGGGATATTAAATAGTTTACGTAGTTATAGTTGGTGCAAGAAGCTATTGAGCTTGTCAGGTTAGGCTTCTTTCCGTAGCTTATATAATTTCCGAAGTCTACAAGTAGTGCTGCAGTCGGCAGTAATGTGTACACCATTCACTTACCATTGCCAGTGCGAGAACGTTTATTGCATGCTGTCTTCTTTTTTTTTCTTTTAGAATGAACTTGTGATAAAACTTAGCGTGGGGAAGTGTGTCTGCAAAGGCCCCAATGAATTTAAGGTGTTGTGTTATTGACACAAACAAATGACGGAAATTGCCAAGTGTATATATCTGTTCTGGAAATCCCTTTAAACTTTCTATGGTTTTTATTTTTGAAACGCCTTGAAGGTACGTGGATGAAAGAAATATTACAGAATCATCAACTAAATTACCTTGAAGGCAATCATTTTATTCATTCTAAACATATGTGGATTAGGGACTATTCTTAGGGATTTCCGAAGTACCTAGGTACCTAATATGTCAAAGAAAATTTAATGAGAGGAAAATGAGAGATACAAACTGAAGTATCTTGATGTAAATTTGTATCTTCTCACTGAGACTTTCAGATTTTTTTGAAACATGTGAGCACACTTTGTTAAAGTCTTCAGTTTCGTCAGATTGATAGGAACGATGGGGTGACGTCATTGGGATAGGACACGTTCCTGTAACTCAGTGTTTGGAAGAAAAAAAAATGGATTGGATAATTATTGATAGATTACACCTCAGCCGCGTGATTAGTAACCTTCGAATTTTAAATGGCAGTTAATAATGATAATGACGTCACATCCAAAAACAAACTCTCCAGACTCCAGGGCTTTTCTACAATCTGTTTTTAAATCAATTTTAAGAAAATCATGCAATATTTTCCACAGTGTAAAAGTGAAAAAATGAAATTGCCGTGTATGTCGTCCAAATTTTTCAGTTGATCAAAAAGCAAATTTACCAGCACTTTTTGGTGGAAAAGGGACGTATTGTAAATGAAGTTGCCAAGCTGTCCCGCAAACCCCAAGAAAATTCCTGTTCTCCTCTCTGAAAAACGCCGGTAAAACGATATACTTAACGTTTTCCAGGCGTTATGAGAACGGGAATCTCCCTGCAAGCTCCCCATTAGTGGTGGTAGCAAATATTTTGGGGAAATAACGACGAATTATAGTTGCTAAATTAAGTAACTGACGGAACTTAGTAAGAAATTATTATTATTGATCCACATATTAAAGCTGTACTCCCTTATCTGTGTTATTAGGTTTAGTCAGTTTATTACTAGGCTTTGTAAATCCGGATCTTTTGTAATGTAGGTATTTTGCTATGTCTGCGACGTACGCAGGCATGCCACGTATTGAGATTAACGGAACAATTGTCCTGCTTACTACTGTTAGTATATAATTATTGTTATTGTGGGGGTTTCAGTTCCCCAGGCTAGAAATTCATAATTGAAAAGACGGAACTTTTTGATCCGAGGTTATTAAACTATTGTACCTATTGGAGGGTAGCTAGGTACATACCTACTGTTGGTTAGTGACAGATTACAAGATGCATATGTATCTAAGGGTGTGCCTCGGCCGGAGCTGGAAGCAGTAGGCTTAAGCCTATTACACATTACAGCCACATTTACAGGGAATAGTCTGAACCCTTGTTATTTCGGAAGAATTACCGAGTGCATTCACTCTATACCTAGTCCAAGTCAGGCTGGGAGCGTACCGATTATTTATAAATTTCTTGAAGATTTTCAGTTGACGCCGATTTGGGTTCCATACGCTAAAAATGCCAATCCGACCCTGAGCAGATATTTCCCTGATCAAGAAAAAGTTTTGATCAGCCCTAGGTTTTCAAGAAATGATGAGTAATCGGTACTCTCCTAGCCTGACTTGGACTATATAGTTAACTGTTACGAGAATAACTGTATATGTCTGTAGGTACCTCCCTGCCTCCCTTTACCAATAAACCAGTTTTGATCATAATATTATCATGAGGTCCAGCTATTGAACGAATTGGTTGTAGGTATTTCAAAAATTCAAGTGGCGGAACTGGCGGACAAGGAACTGATTTATCCCTGTACGCTTTGTGGGTGACCCTTTTTTTCTAGGATGCCAGTGCTTAGTTAAAAATGTAGCGAAGCACATAAGTAAACGTAGGCGGTAATGTGACTCCGGTATGTTGAAGAACCGTGAATGAGAACTAGCAACTTATAAGAGTGAAAATGATATGCCCTGTGAGAATAGGTAGAAAGGTATAGGTACTAAGGTTCCTCTCACTCTTGTTTGTTAAATATATTGTAAAATAGAACAATTTAGAGTGAAAATGATTTTAAGATCGTAGCTTTGCCTGTCCTAAACTCTGTAATCTAATGTGACTCAACTAGAAAAATCAGCCTCGATCTCAGCTGGCAGGTCAGGTGACAACTCTCAATCACCATAAGTATGTACCACTGGAATGACTTGAGTGACAATCAAATTGATACGCCAAGCAGAGAAAAGATCACTGAGGATGATATTTTTGCACTGACATTGGTGGGGTGGGGGAGAAGCTGTTATTTTGAGTAGGTTGGGAGGGCTGCCCATCTCGTAAGAAAACACAGAGAAGCCACAACAGTGAGTAATCATTTCAAGTTAAGGAAAAGCAATCAGAGGGTGGCGGTGGCAGCTTGCAGCAGTCTTGCAGCTCTCCATTTGATGGACAAGGGACATGAGTCACCCGGCCTGACTCGCAATCCCCAAACACAACGAAAATGTGACTCAACAGAACCGTTATAAAAATATTTAAGTAGTACCTATACCTAGGTACTTTTCCACATTATTAGGTGAAGATATAAAGTAATTATACAAGAAGAATGCGTTACGTGAAGACCCTTACGACGGAAAAGACATTTACTATCCGTTTACGTTTTTCCGACCATTTTTTAGGACATCGTTGGATATTTAAATTTTTTGAAATAATATCCATATCAAATTTGGCGTTTGAACTCATCCTTGTCAGCGTGGTCGTGGGATATGGAAAATGCTAATAACTACCTGTATGTTGTGAATAAGCTCCAAGCTCCACTATTTCGTGGTGTTGCTCAAGACTTAATAGGTTATACATAATATGTCAGGTCACAATAACGTCACCCGCCCTACTCTAACAAGTGGTGCAGGGGCGTCATTATTTCAGGTTTTTACAAGGGGGAGGGGGGCTCCCAGAATTTTTTCGATAGTTTTCGACTAACAACATCACAACATGTCACACCACATTTTGTTTTTGTGAGCCCCAATTTTAATTCAGTTGAAACCCCTCTTTTAGTATCGAAGACATTCAAAGTCATCCCTCGTTGGAGAAGGCGCCAGTGATTCATTCTATACCCTCAAAAGGAGAAAGAGAGAGATAGAGAAGCGTGGATAATATCTTGTCCGTTATCTCTAAATATTGAGTTCAGTCCCATCACTCGTGATAAGAAGACTTGATAGCGCAGTGCAGCAGCGGTATCCTCGGGAAATGGACGTCGTTGCGGACCTGGGAGAGGACGATGTGGGGATGACCGCCGCAGGGGCGCTCATGGTCAACCCTGCAGCAGCTATGGGGGCTTCGGTTATCGTGCATGCTCGACCCGGTGAGTTCCGTTTCGGTAGGTATTCTCTCTGCACTATTTTTTGCATGGGAGCCAGGGTAGTCTCAAGAGCAGGCGCCTACCTTGCCCAGACGAGAACATACTTGTACAAACTTACTCGTAATATCTGCTTAGCTGTCACACTCACAGAAAAGACAGTTACGTTCAAGGAGCAAAATTCACTCTCGAAATCGCGGTTACAGCTGCGATATTCCAAATTCGTAGGGTAAAGTAAACAATTAACAATTTTAAATAAGTCATTTTACTTACAAGTTAATTACCAAAAAATTCTATATTGTAGGTACTTAGGTATCTATTGGCCGTGGGCCTATAACTATAAGAGCCATTACCTATTCAGACGTTGCGTGTTAATGTAGTGAAAACCAGCCCAAAGGTCCCTACCTAAAGTTCTGAAAAATAAAACCCATGCAGCCAGTCATGCATCAGACTTCTCTTCGGACGCACCTCTATGTTACATACCCCCAAAACAAGCAACTGACTTCAAGAACTCTGGAATCTACACTTCTACCATCTATACTTATAGGTACATGCATGTTCGCAAAATGAATGGAGTTGTTTGCAGTTTGACGACCACACCTGTAGGAATAACGCAGCCGTAATCCCAGCTCAGGTTAGCTACTCATATGTGAATGTGACTCAAAGCAGCAAATGTATCCCACCCATATGTAAGTCTATTATTATGATCTCTGCCTGAACAAATAATGGACAAACATGCAGCTGATGCGGGATGACTCACACTCCAGCTCCATACTATACATTAGGTACTTATTACTCATATTTTATCAGTTTATCACTATCAGTCACAATATAGCATCAATAACAACTAAAAACTATTTTTGGCGACATTATTTACTTATTTGGTGCCACCGTATGGTGCCTACAGAGTTCATAATATTATGTGACTCCAGAGTACGAGTCCACCTGTATATATGTCCCTCCAAACATAATCTGAAACTTTTATGGTAGGGTTTCTAGCCGATATGTGACACGTGACACGAGTGAAACGATGCATTCCACCAAATTCACAAGAACTAAATCAGTGAAACGGTTTTATTTATGAGATGGGAATATGCTTTGCCGTATACCTGCGTACCTAAGTACACGGATTATTACTCGCTGCACTGTTGAGGTTTAGGTACCTACCTACATCAAGTCAAGGTATACCTATAGGTAAATAAAGAAATTACCATAAGGACTTTGCGCCTTTCCCTACTTTACTGCGACAGTTTTGGATACAAGCAGAGCTCCCGCAATACGAGAATATACCTTTGACTATCAAAGTTTTCACAGGATTTCTCACATAATCTAAAGCTATTGGCATGTAGCACTATCAGTCGTATCTCTCATATTTTTACCTATCTTACATCACGAACACCTTTAACCATCCTCAAACCTCAATCTAGGATTTCGTTACGCTGCCACTAGCCTTAACTTTGCTTAGGTATGACACGCAGTTAATTGCTTGTATAGCTATATAGCTATATACATTGTAGGTACCTACATAACCGGGGTATTCCTGTAGAGGTTCCTAAACTGGGATCCGCGGGAGGGGGGGTTCAAGAAGACTTGCTAATTTCACACTGATATTGCTTGTGAAAGATATTATAGATAGTATAGATGCGTATAAAAGTACTTAGGTAGGTACCTACTTAAAGCAATAATATTGCTTATTATGCATTATAGATCATTAAGGTCCACTCACCAGTGCGATATAGTCATAAAAAATTCCTTTCGGCAGCCCCGAAAGGCGTAGGTAGATTTCGAAGATTACTTCCATCCTCTAAAAGCAGTCTAAAATCATTTAGAAAGGATGGTTAAGAAGATTTTCAGTTGACCCAAATGCATTCTCTACAATAACAACGGAGGAATTGAGTTTTGAAATTTCACCCCCCCCCCCCCTTAACAAGAAAATGAAAGTGATTTTACAAAAAACTTTTTCAGACAAAAGTTGTAGATATTATTAATAGAAACTCATAGCAAAAAGAATAAACTCAATATCTCACCAAATAAGTGAGTTATGACGTTTTGAAAATTCAACCCCCCACCCCCTGCCTAAACAGTGCGTCGGACGAAAAACTTTTTCAGACAAAAGTTGTAGGTAATATTGAGGCAAATGCAATAAAAAACAAAAGAACTCGATAACACCCCTAGGACACAAGTTATGATTTTTTTTGTGCGCAAAACCCTCTTTTTCCACCCTTACTCAACCATTAAGGGTGGGATCAAAAAACGTTACTAAGAAAAGTTGTAGGTAGTACTGTTAGACGACCCTCAGAGAAAACTACGTTTCATTAGTTGCAATATTAAGGGAGTTATGGCCAAAAAGCCAGAATTCGAAAAAGTCCCCCCATTCCCCCCCCCCCATTAACGAACTCGACGGAGATTTTAGACCCTAATATTTTATTAAATAGTCAAAACCAATTATTTTTCAAAAATACGGCTGCTAGTGTGTTCACAAGGAAGTGAAAATGATTTATATATATATATATATATATATATATATATATATATATAAACTTTTGAACTGATGGTCATAAAAAGAAGAACTGTGAAGAAATTTTTCAAAAGTGAGACTACTGGTACGACTACAATAGGTAGATTTTTCTTCGAAATCTACCTAAAATTGATTTTTGTAGGGATATATAACATGCAATTTTTTTCGCTGTAGGGAGGAAGTATTTTTGCTAGATACAAACTAAAGTATCGAAAGTCAAGATTAGAATGATGAGTCATTTTTGTAGAAAAACATAACGGCCTACAGCGGCGAGGGTCACGGCCTCTATCCTCTCTCTAGCCTGATCACACTCTGCTCAGCTCTTAATTAGGTAGATTTCGAAGAAAAATCTACCTATTGTAGTCGTACCAGTAGTCTCACTTTTGAAAAATTTCTTCACAGTTCTTCTTTTTATGACCCCTGGATCCCAAAACCACCATCAGTTCAAAAGTTTATATATATATATATATATATCTATCTATCTATCTATATATATATATATATATATCATTTTCACTTCCTTGTGAACACGCTAGCAGCCGTATTTTTTGAAAAATAATTGGTTTTGACTATTTAATAAAATATAAGGGACTAAAATCTCGGTCGAGTTCGTTAATGGGGGAAATCGGACCAAGGGGGGGGGAAATGGGGGGACTTTTTCTAAATCTGGCTTTTTGGCCATAACTCCCTTAATATTGCAACTAATGAAACGTAGTTTTCTCTGAGGGTCGTCTAACAGTACTGCCTACAACTTTTCTTAGTAACGTTTTTTGATCCCACCCTTAATGGTTGAATAGGGGTGGAAAAAGAGGGTTTTGCGCACAAAAAAATTCATAACTTGTGTCCTAGGGGTGTTATCGAGTTCTTTTGTTTTGTAATGCATTTGCCTCAATATTACCTACAACTTTTGTCTGAAAAAGTTTTTCGTCCGACGCACCGTTTAGGCAGGGGGTGGGGGGTTGAATTTTCAAAACGTCATAACTCACTTATTTGGTGAGATATTGAGTTTATTCTTTTTGCTATGAGTTTCTATTAATAATATCTACAACTTTTGTCTGAAAAAGTTTTTTGTAAAATCACTTTCATTTTCTCGTTAAGGGGGGGGGGGGGGGGGTGAAATTTCAAAACTCAATTCCTCCGTTGTTATTGTAGAGAATGCATTTGGGTCAACTGGAAATCTTCTTAACCGTCTTCCTCAATGATTTTAGACTGCTTTTAGTGGATGGAAGTATAATCTTCGAAATCTACCTACGCCTTTCGGGGCTGCCGAAAGGGATTTTTTTTAAAACTGGTTAATTAAACGAGACAGAGACAGGTAGTTCGATTCTGGGTTCCACCTCGTTCCATCTCAAGTTCCATACATCATTATAACGCGCGAAGTTCCGAGAACATATGCGCCGATGAGTTGGTTTGTTACATTTTTTTGGTCGAAGCAGAATATGAGTGGGCCGAAGCAATGCATCCTTGTCGGAAGCGGAAAATTTTTCTGTTCCGCCGGGATTCGAACCCGGACCTCTCAGGACACAAAGCGGACCCCTTGACCACTCGGCCACTGAGAGGCACACATCTCTTTTCTATAGCCCACTTCAGGTGGAACCTATCCAGCTCCCAGAGGAGCACTTGAAGCGTGACGGCCAGCCCCCAGCAATCCTTTACAGAACCTTTACCCCTCCTGGTCAACTTCCTCCCCAGCAACTTTTGAAATATCCTATATTTCGGACCCATACAACAAATTGATCGCACCAATCATCTTGTCAAAAATCTTCAGGGCCACATCAGTATCGCCGAATTTTCTTAACGTAACATCTGAATAAAGAACCTATATTGTCGAGGAAAGGGGCCGCGAAACAACCGCCACTAGGCGCGCTGCAATCGCTGTCTTTTGCTGTCAAACAGTTGAAACGTGAACAGCTGGTGTTTGTCTTGAGTAGTTGAGTACTCAGTAATACAGGTACCACGCGCAGCGCAGCGTGGCGGCAGACACTCTCTGGTACGAGTATCAGTCAGGTCCGTGTGTGCGAGTCTTGCTCATGGTCGGCGGAGGAGCGGAATTTATGTATCTGTACGAAGAAGACTGCATGGTCTCCATGGGGCTGACACCAGGGCCTCGGGGTGAGTTTATTTTTCAGGGGTTAACCACTCGTTGGGATTCTCGTTGGGAATCATTGGAAATCTTAATGAAATCTCAGGGAATCTTGGAATTTTTTGGAGTGGTTACCCCTTCGGGGGGTTCATCTTTCTATGAATATGGTTGGGAATCTTTGGAAATCTTAATGGAATCTCATTGAATCTCTGGAGTGGTTACCCCCTCGGAGCTATGTTTTCCGCGAGTGGCATGAATATCTATAACAGGACCACTCTTCTTCCCTAAAGACAGTTTCCCCGAGTGGCATGAATATCTATAACACTCTTCTTCGGCTTCAGCGAAGCTTTAACAGAAGCAAAAAAGCCTACCAATAACCGAAGTATAGGTGTTTGAATAATATCCCTCATATATTTTCTTTGGAAAAGGCGCAGGCTTCGAGAAGTACCATATAGTTTTTTTTAAATATTTTGAAATTTACTTTGGCTTCCACTCTCGGAGTTTGTTCATTCTTATGACAGGCCATACAGAAGGGAAAGGGAACGTAACAGAACAGGGTAGGTACAATCAGGATCTAAAGTGACTGATTGTATATGGGACACATAACACATCACACACGTGTTGCACGCGTATGAAAAAGTGAGCTATCGCTGAGAACGTGATCTCTTCAATGGACGTCCTTCCCGGTTTGACGTAGGTACGTTTGACGAATAGATACATAGGAGCCAAACCAGGGTGACAGGTTTAGGTAAGAGTAGGTACACGGTATCTATAGTCCAAGTCAGGCTGGGAGCATACCGATTACTCATAATTTCTTGAAGATTTTCAGCTGACGCCGATCCGGATTTGGGTTCCATATCCTACCATACGCTAAAAATGCCAATCTGACCCTGAGCAGATATTTCCCTGATCAAGAAGAAGTTTTGATCAGTCCTAGATTTGCAAGAAATTATGAGTAATACGCTCCTATAGCCTGACTTGGACTATACCAACCTATAGCGGGCAAAAGAGGCTGATAGGAAGTTCATTAAAGGGAAGTATTGTGGTTTTTATAGGTCATCACTGTCATCAGTCATCACATTTATATCAAATAATTTAAAACCAGTAGTAGGTAAGGTGAACAGGTGCGTCAGGGTCAAGTAATTTTTCAGCAGCCCAGCGTGGCGAAGAGGAAGGACGTAAGCAACTAGAATGGTTTGTGGTGAGGGCAATATACAAATAGTAATACAACTAAGCCGCATTAAGGGCGCGCGTAAGACTCAGACCCAAATGTCCGAATCTGAAATAGTATTTCTGACAATAACTACTGAAGACGTATATATTGAAGACTATAGCTGCATGGTAAGTGACGGCTCGGCTAACGAAGTTAAGGTACGACAGGGGTTTCACACTCACAGCAGGATTTTCTCGCAATTGTAAAAAACTATGACTACCTATACCTACTTAGGAGAAACCAGCGCCACTGAATGGAAGGAAAAAGCTCACACGCAGGCACAGTTTTTGTGTAGGTTAGGTTAACACAGGTTAGGTTATACGATTCTAATGCTGAGCCTTGACTCGCACCAAGGTGGCTTTTTGTCCCTTTCTTCGCAGCCAGTCATTACAGCTCCATGCATGCCTCCATCGGCTCTCACACGTGCCTACATTACACTTGAAAGATATAAAGTAGGCATGTAGTAAGTACATACTCATCTTCCTGCTCGCGTCATATTCTATACATGGTAGAGTGGATAGCGATTTAACAGAAGAAATATTTGGCCATAAGAGGGAAACTGGGGATGATTCATTTGGAGAATATTCTCCTTACCAATCTACCAGTCTATATACTTTTTATTTTTTAGTGAAAATTTTGTGAAGAGATCATACTGAAATAGTCTGGTCTCGGTCACAGGAGGACAAGCAGTGCTTACCAGCTGACCTGACATTTTTTAGTTTCCAAACATGAATCAGAAACAATTTTGGAGGCGGTTGTCCTGTTGTTAACGTGATTGAGTCATTGCATTGTGATACTGCATGAACACGAGCGACACGCATGCGTACAGGCGTACAGGCCGTTGTTATCTCCATCCCGCTGGACTTTGTCCACTTGGTGTTATCAAATTAATTTTACAAATATTGACAGCGTGCGCCACACTGTCAGTGAGTGGGTGTTATGGGGGTGCCAGACTAGCCATGCACACTCCCATCCATCACATATCCACTTTATTTTGGAAACCTTATATGGTATCAAAACATGCAGAAAATTCCGTAAGTGTGAGAAAACGAAGGGATGACTCGCTGTATACGCAAAACATCCTGAAGTTTATTCAGGCTGGAGAAACGATATCCTACCAGGGTTTGATTCTCAAAGGACACTCAGACTATAATAGTTCGATTGGTATTTTATAGTACTGATGATTCCCTGCTTTGAGTTTTGACCTTGTTGATAAGATAAATACGACCCGGATGCCAGGCGTTCAGTTGTTCATTTTCGGACCGATTCTAAGGCAAGAAGCTAAAGAATTTTGAAGATTAGGATTGTGATAGTGAGCCCATTTATCAGTTACATATTACTTCATTTAAGTGGATTTTCGTTAAGATTTTGTTCCTCCAAAAATTTCGATTATTATTTTTGCGTATCTAGTGAAGTTTGTGCTGCCGCGCAAACTACTTATTTTTATTCTTTTTTATAACGGCCCTGATTTTTGGAAAATTTAAACTCTGTCAAAACTGAGTCTGAAGCATCTGTCTGATATCGCTTTCACCCATTTCCAAGATTATCGGTCAGTTAGTGTAGTCTCAAATCCATCTCGACCAATAAAAAACACGATTTTAATTTTTGCCATTTGTTGACTTTATTTTGTTAATATTGGCAGCAATTTTGAATTGGCTAAAAAGTTCTCCAACAAGTGATTTTATTTAACACGAGATTTCCGATTTTTGCAAAATTCCAAGCAAGATAGGGGCAAGGTTTATTCATTTGGGCCAAAATTGACCCATCGTAGAAGTGAGCAAAATTGACCTGGAGCATCTAATTTGGAACATAATTGCGAAACAGTAGCTTCAAAGATTTATGGGAACCTTTTTTTTACCCCTAGCTACAGTGGGAAATTAATTATTTTATTAATGTACTTAGACCCACCTTTTAAGGTAAGTAGGTAGTTCAACGATAAAGATCGAGAAGCAAACGGCAAACGATCCAAGAATGAGAACTTGCCAAGTTTCTTAGTTACCCATGTGAAAAGCCTATTTAGCAGTTTGAGTATTGATTGAATGGGTAGTAAAGCCGTGAAGAATCCATACTGAAATTTAATTACAACTTTTATGATGTGAGAATAGAATAAGGCCTTCAGTGCTCAGTGCCGTATTTATACTCGGCACGTGTACTATAGGAAGGAAAAAGCTAATAAGCGCCACTCACCAACAAATTTTATTTTAGTTAAATCGGGGCAGATGTCTCCAGCGGGTTACGCTCAACGCTACCACGATAATCTGTAATCGCGAAGACGGAGAGGCACCTAAAACGCAATTAGGTATAGTCCTACGCTTTCGGGTTATTCTTATCTTCGCAGGAGATGGATTAACTTTTTTAAACAAGCAAAAACTTTTTGCCTGCGCTCAGTTCAAATAATAACTCTACGTGACCTTTTGCCCTCACTCTCATACAACAAAGCAAAATTTGTCAAACAAAAAATACAACACAGGATTAGGTAATGTGCCGACATGTCAAGTCACCGCAAGCGCAAGAACTCATCAACTACAACTACCTAAGTATACGTACCTATCTTCAGACCTATTCTGCTGAAAGCCCTGTCAGGACTGCCTATGAGGGACATTTGTAGACTGACAACCCAAAATTATAAGCTGCGTGTATGAACACATAAACGTTCAACGTCAACCATTTTTCAGATTCTTCAGATTTTCCTTGCTATCATTCAGTCGTACCCATGTACCTATATACCTACTCTTGAGTGTTGTGGCTGTCCACACATGTCCGGTTTAAACCTGCCACAACAATATAGGTAGGTAGGTAGGTAGGTAGGTACACAGTCCTTCCAGACTCAGGCTATCCAGGCTCTAGTCAACGACTCAGGTGTTGTACAAAACATTTAGCAGCTAATATTAATAAAGTACCAAGCTCGGTTAATTTACCTTAGCAATGTCAAGGTGTACTTTTTGGATGACTAGGCGGTTTTAGAACATCCTCCGAATGGCCGGAGTTTTGCATAAGACCAGTAAAGGCGAAACTTGGGGTTTCCTCAGGGCACGCCCACTTGCGACCTTGCCTTCTGCGCATCTTCTTATTTTTTCCTCCGTGAAAAATGACTGGCTGCACTGCAGGGTGATGATGCTCGGTTGATGTATCACTTATCGCCTTATCATTCAACAAATGTCACGATGTACCTACACAATGAAAATAAAAGTAGGTACATCATAGCCATATATCTTTAGGTGTATGTAATGCAGCTGAATTAGGACATGAGGTCAAATACATCGTTATTGAGAGAATGACTGCTTGGGTATAACAAATAAACATCATAGGAGCTGCGTCCCTAAAAGAGCCAAAGCTGAGTTTTTCCCATCCAAAAAAATGTCACTCAGACTGCCAATAAAAGTTAACCGAAAAAAAAAAAAAAAAAAAAAAAAAATCCCGAGGTATGAGGGCTTGAACCTGGGTTCTATTTGTAGCTTCACACACTTCCCAAAAGTCAGAAATATGTAGTGAATTAAATAATCTTACCTCGACGTTAAATAACCCCATGAAAGTGCTTTGTAATAAGTGCATACTTTTTCAGGAAAAAAATATATGTTCCCATTTTTTTAAACATATACGAATTGTTTTTGATGGTAACTGAACAGGGGCGTCATTTGGCCCATAATTCAAGCTGACAGTGATGCTATAGGTACAAACAAAAGAGGAGGAGCAGAAGGGAAGACCTGAACGACACGATTGCACGGAAGAACTGTCTTTGACGTAATTCATTCTGAAGGTCGTAAAGCAATAAATAAACTGAAAATCCAGATGTAGCTAAAATGTCTTAGCGCAAGCTCCCATTCAAATAGCATGTCCCAACGTTTTGTCAATACGATCGCCAAGGCCTCGGCGATACCCGGCGATGTCCGAACCGACAGGTGCGCTCTTGCTCTTCTTCTTTGCCTAACATAGAGGAGTGTTCCGCGTGTTCACTGGTGTTGCTCAGTTCAAACATAGAACACGAATTTTGACATTATTTGAGACCACTAATACAGTGTCGTTCGGAACTGAATTTCCAACCGTATGAAGGATAATATAAACTCAAAGTGAGAGTATGCAAACACCAAACTTAAGTTTCTCGTCAGAATTTCATGAGATTCTATCTCGGTATCACTGCGGTTCGCAAGTGGCAGTGGCGTATAGGATCTATCAGTAATTTACATAAGGACTGAGGGTCTGAATAGCGTTATCAGGGCGCAGTGACATGAGATAGCAGGCACTTGTGGAGATGTTCTGATACGAACAGAAAGAGCGGCATGTGTGGCATCTTATAGTTTCGCCTTCAGAACTCCTTGAGTGCATTATTTTGTTTCCTTTGTATCGAGCACCAAACCATGCCCAAGGGTGAGTAAACAGTGGAAACAGAATTTCAGTACAAAGGTGTTGTTCAGAATTATAATTGTGTACCTATACCTATATGCCATCTCGAAGTGTTTCTCCAGGAATTGTCCTTAACATGCAACAAGCAATAACCCTATACTCAATAAGATGGGAAAGAAATTGAAAAAATAAAAAACAATAAATAAAGGGTCCGGCAACAGTCGCACTTAACTTTCTCACCCCATATATATATTTTTTTTAGATTTTTTTGCGGGCGTGATTTTTAAGCAATCCACAATCGGTTGAAAAAGACTCACGAGCATCCATGTGAGATCACTCTTACCCAATCTCATGACTGTCACTCATTTACTGTAGTACCAAACTTGGTTTCTCATTTTCAACACTTTTTTGACAAAAACGGCCGTAATTTTCAAGATAACAAAACAAATGTTTAAGTTACGTAGTTTTCCAGAAATATAGGTACCAAATTTTATGACAATGGGTCAATAAATGTGAATGGCGCCGAAAGGATCGAACTTTGGTCCAAAACGGCCGTAATAATTTTAAACTGATTCAATTTTTGTTGCAAACGACCTCGAAGCATCTATTTGTCAACACACTTACCAATTATCAATGTTATAGATTGAAAAGTGTACCGTCGACGCTTGTCCGACTAACCAAAAACACGATTTTTGAATTATTTTCGCTTTTTTTTGGCAATAGAGGCAGTAATTTTGGACCAATCAAAAAACCTTCATAGGATGAACGGTATAGGCTTTAGAGTAGGGAACGGACGGAGGGACGGACTGACTTTTTCCAGAAACCACTTTTTTCGACTCAGGGGACCCCAAGGATCATGGGGAAACCTAAAATCTCAATTTCGAAACAATAGATACTTTCTCGCCATATATGGCTAGCGAGAAAGTAAAAACAACGATGTGGCAGAGGTGAGACACAGGCCTTCTTCACCTGTTGTCCTGTTGTTTCTTTCGAGAAGGTTTCCTCAAACAACTGTTCACCATGAAAGTATCCGCTTGGTGCTGTCATCCTGAAAAAGCGAGACTGAAATAGTTTCAATCACACCCCAGAAATCTCACCATATCTTCCTCATGCCCCCCCCCATGATCCCCCTTCCCAGTGTTGACTGAATTATTTTTCCTTACAGAGCCGGACATGCAAATGCAGACAAGTCCGGGGCTGGGGTCACAACTGGGGCAAAACTGCGCCATCTGCGGGGACCGAGCGACAGGAAAACACTACGGGGCTGCGTCCTGTGACGGCTGCAAAGGCTTTTTCCGACGTTCTGTCCGTAAGAACCATCAGTACACTTGTCGCTTCGCGCGAACCTGCGTGGTAGACAAGGACAAGAGGAATCAGTGCCGGTACTGCCGACTGCGCAAGTGCTTCAAAGCCGGCATGAAGAAAGAAGGTGAATAGCGTAGTTTATTAGCACTTACTTAAGGAATGTAGGTTCCTACAGGCAATAAATTTAATTTCCTCAGAAAGAAGAAGACTGCCCCAATAAAATACAAAGATGACGAAGTTTCCGTTCTCTGCGGAGCTTGACAACAATGGAAGTAGGTACAATCACAGAACAATGTACAATGTACAGCGACAATTTTCAACAAAATAATAAGAAAGAGGAGGAAGAGCGCTTCTAAAATTGACAGTTAAATGAAAAAGTCAACACCCTAATAATCGTGCATTTGAGCTGACTAGTTGGTGATGATGACCTTATGCTGACCTAATTGTGGGTCAGCAGCATTAACGGACATGGCGAATATCGCAGTCAAACTGGAAAGGCGATACACAGTCACATTACGTAAACACTATGCAACTATGCAAGCAGACGTACAAAGTCATCACCAGACACAATCCACCAGAACAACCGATAGGGTGCGTCCCACCATGCCCAGTTAAAATTAAACTGGAGATTTACCATGTTAAATTTAACTGAAAAGTTAAATTTAACATGGTAAATCTCCAGTTAAATTTTAACTGGGCATGGTGGGACGCACCCTTAGTCGATCAACGGATCAAACCTTTTGTCTATTACTCCATCAGAATACTTGGAACAAACTTTAACGTTGGAGGTGACACTCGTGATACACTATAGGTACAGGAAACTCTTCTTTTTTTCTTTTTTTTACAAATGGCTGACTTACGTAGAACGGAAGATATTACTATACCACCAGTTAGCCCCCCTCCCACAAGGCCTGTCCTCTCTCCTACATCTGTCTCTGGCCATTTCCAATTACTGAGCATTTAGGGCGATTCGAGTTTCTTCCCCACAAGGAATTGCACACTATCCCTCAGTTCAAAAAGCCTTGTGATCAGGTTTTGCCAAGGGACAGCCAGTTTATGATTTGCAACAAGTGGCTTGTGGAGGCTCCCCAGACACATACTCTCTGGAGTCTCCAGTTGAGGAGGCGCGACATGATAACTAATAATATCATCAATTATTAAGGGTGCGTCCCACCATACCATAAACCCCAGTTAAATTCCAGTTAGTTCATGTTAAAACCCGAATTTAATGATCTCATAAAACTGTTCCAAACAATCTATGGAACCTCTGGCAGCATCTATCACCTGCATCAGTCTTGAAGTATTTCCTTATCCAAGCCTCTACTTCTGCTTGTCATTTCTGAGTACAATTCTTACACAGTCGCTGCTTCGTCTTCAACCGGCAGAGGAAAAGTAGGACACCTGAGAGGGGAGGGTGTCACCGTGTGTCTATGCATTGACCATAAATCGTAGAGACTGGATCGAAAGGCAGTAAAAAGTTTACAGCCCCACGGTGGCATGACTTGGGGTTTGCAAGGTGACTGGCAATGAGCTGAGTCACCGAGGGACCCCTATAGTTAAGCACGAACCAGCACGCCCAGCAACGTTACCAATCCACGAACTAGGAGCACGAAAATACCTATACCAGTCGAAAAGGGGAGGGGTGAAAAGTGAAATTATGAGAACTGCGAGTACAACTGTATCAACCCCAAAAGGCTTCAAAGTTGTTGCAAGATCAAACGTCGTGATCTATAACCTTATTGAGAAGCAATAAAAGTGGGAAAATTAGGAAAATTATTCAGAAGAATAGCAGCGGTAGCGGTGGCGACCGATAAGTACAAGTCTACAACCAGTAACATGACGGCTTGTTCAGCCGCGGTTATTTTCATTTTGCTTACCCACGCGTTGAGCACGCGTCGGGTGAATTTCAGGCCCCGGAGGAATCTCCAGGGATTTCTGTCAGGTGCCCTAGGTGCCTACTCGAAACTGATAAATATTATTTTACCTGGTTGGTGTAAAATTTGTAAGATCTCACTGGGAAACGTTGAGCTAGATGGCACACATGCCAGGCCAATAGGTATCTTCCGTCTGGAGGAGGATCCTCAAGTCGTAATTAGCGAGCGATTACAGTTTTTATTGCTATGAGTTTTTTGCACGCGCCGTGACGTTTCCCCATGACCTTGACTCAGCTGAGCTTCCAGTGATTTTGCCTCAACATTTCCCCCGTGGTTCTAATGTGAGACCATAATGCGCCTTAACACCCAACCTAAGTACATCATAACACCTTGCCTGAGTTGTCTGTGGAAGCTTCAATCATCAGTGGCATTAGCATCGCGGATATCTGATTGAAAAATTATAAGTAATATGAAATGTGGGAAACCGGAACCTAGCCTGACCTCGTCCATGTATAGGGGCAAGATAAGGCGCGTTGATTTCCCAACGGAGGGCATTATTAAATCCCAGCAAACCACAGCTGCTGAGAGCAACTTTCTTTGCACCTAATTCTGTCCTCAATAAGGCCCGCTCGCATGCCCATCTGAATAAATACTAAAATCAGTAGGTAGGAGCGCAGAAAAAGTGACTCGCTGATGTTCCTAATGACACCGCTTTTGTTGACTTATTGTGGCCCCTTTTGCAGCAGTGCAGAACGAGCGTGACCGCATCAGCTGCCGTCGACCAAGCTACGACGAGTCTAGCCAGACCAACGGGCTCTCCGCCACATCCCTGCTCAATGCTGAGATGCTGTCCCGACAGGTCGGCGCATCACTAGAGGTAGATACTCAAAGACTAGTGTAGGCCAACGAATACAAATAGAAGGGACATTCAAGTTGGAGCCTATTTTCTCAGTCCTGTAGGATAATCTCCATAAGGTTAGGAGTAATCATTTGAGAATCATTCTTTCAGAATAAGAGCAACTATCCAACCACATACTTTTATTTCATTATTTCCGAGCGTTCTGCCACAAAAGAGTCGCCATGTACAAATATGACATACCAAGGGACTAATCGACCAAACCTTACGTCAGTGTATAACTTTACGTAAAATGTACCTTTTTACAGCAGCAAATTGGATCTCCAGTAAGCGAGTACGATTTCTCCCACAAGCAGATAGCCCATATCAATGACGTCTGTGAATCCATGAGACAACAACTGCTGATCCTCGTGGAGTGGGCCAAGTACATTCCTGCCTTTACTGAGCTCTCCCTGGAGGACCAAGTAGCTTTGTTGAGGGCCCACGCCGGCGAACATTTGCTGCTGGGCCTCGCGCGCCGCTCCCTGCACCTCAAAGATGTCCTTCTGCTGGGCAACAACTGCATTATCACCAGGTTTTGCTCAGGTCCATACAATTTTACAACTTGAATTTATGTGAATCGAATATTTTTTCTCGTGAAGTTCTTTCCTCCATGGGGGGATGTGTGGCTGTGAAACGTCGAAGTAACAAGAGATCCTTTAGTGGGCAATAGATCAGGACACGCATGTAGTTCACTCGAGACACCAATCCGAAACTTAAAGAAAAGAGAGAGTTTCAGCGTTCAATAGTGGAATATTACCTACTTCCGTTGTAATTGACTAGTGGAGGGTACGATTACAATACAAAGTCATGCAACAATTTGCTATTTGATTGGTAGAAAATGCACTGACACCTGACGTGGACATCTCGCGCGTGGGTGGCCGCGTGATGGACGAGCTCGTGAAGCCCCTCACCGACGTCCAGATCGACGACACAGAGTTCGCCTGTCTCAAAGCCATCGTCTTCTTTGATCCTAGTAAGTGTTGGTTCTGTATAGTACCACTGAAAGTAGCTGTGATTGTTTTCAGAAAAAGTGGGCAAAACCAGCTACTCACCATGGCCAATACATCTGTAAGATGCAATCAAGCCAAGAAAGTCCCTTTTTTTGAAGACTTATACAAGGAAAAATCAGTGTTGCCATCCTTACACCGCTTACACTATGAATTTCAGACGTAAAGGGTCTGAGTGACCCACATCGAATCAAGAGCCTACGGTATCAGATCCAGATTAATTTAGAAGACTACATCAGCGACAGGCAGTACGACACCCGCGGCCGATTCGGAGAGATCCTGCTGACGCTGCCAGCCCTGCAATCCATCACTTGGCAGATGATCGAGCAGATTCAATTCGCTAAACTATTCGGTGTCGCTAGGATCGATAACTTACTCCAAGAGATGCTTCTAGGCGGTAAGTACCAAATTAAGCTCTACGAAATAACTTGGACTTGTTTTCTTCACGAGTATGGTCCTTCTTCATTGTACTGCCTGATGAGATCAGCACTTCTTCAAACTTTCGAACCGAGGTCTAATAACGTTTGCTGTGCAGTAGTAGGTAGGTCTATGGTGCACATCGGTTACAACCCATACAGTTATAATAAATATGATTTTCACGCCAACCAATTTTTTTAGGCCTTGGTCAGCAATTATAAGCCTCTAGTTATCTCTTGTCTGTATTTCAAAGTTCCACTTGAAAATCGGTGCTCATGTCCCAGTGCAGGCAAACTTTCCGTCTGTGATATGAAAATACGGTATCAGGCATATGTCCTGCTCATGGCGTAGCCCATCAAGAGACGCTGTTTTTCCTAGTCGTTGAGGCAATCTTGACGAAGAGCAGAGGGTGTAACTGTTGCAGGGCCGCCAGGGGAGGGCCAGCAAGTCGCTGCGACTGTGGGAGGCGGCTACCAGAGCTCCACCAGCCCCGGCAGCCCGCTCAGCCCGTCCGTTATGTCGCACGGCAACAGTCCGCTATCTAATGGGCAGCTCCACAGCCCACCCGTCATGAATGGGACTTCACAACCCGGCCTTCTACGCTCAGTCTTACCTGACGAGTTTCACGTCAACGGCTACAAATCACCGGCCTTCAAGCAGGAGCCTAATTTGGATGCAGATTCCGCCTCCTTTTGATGAAAGTAGGGTAAGTAAAGGAAGTACCTATGCAGGTAATTCAAATATTTTCCAGAGCTACCAACACTGGCACTTGTGCACAGTGCTTCATCGACATATCTGGAAACTCATGCTGAAACGTAGCATGTGCATACAATGTGTTTCTTCCGTTTACAATTTGTTTTTAGGCGCAACAGATGACGCAATGCCGTTATTAGGAAAGTATATGGTACCACTGTCACACCCCTTTTTTTAAAAGTGCATTTTAGTGAAGCACACACATCAGCTCGACTCAGCCTGAACTGAAGCGGTGCAATGGCTTCCAGCGAGCCTGTGCAAAAACGGTACAAGTGACCACAATTAATCGTTTTTCAGCTCTACAGTCGAATCTTAACACGAAGGGAGAAGTCTGAGGCTGCTAAGGAGAAGAAAGGTTACCCGACCTATTCGCTGCCAGACATGTGGTGCCTATATTCTTCTACAGCGTACACAATACCAATGGAACTAGCTTGGGCCACAGAAGAATGTATGATCAAATTTCTCGTGATATTTATATTTTGATCAGGATTGCTCTAAAATGATAGCTCTTTCTGAACAGACTGGCAACAGGTGAAAAAATACTCCATTTGTACGGGACTGTACTATGATACTCCACTGGTCGCAAGCAACGATAAAATACTTATCACACATGTCAACTTGTACAAACTAGTTTTACTGTTTTAATAACTATTAGGAAGTAGGTATTCTACCCAGTGTGATTTGAGAGTTGGCAACTCAACAATGATGGGTATTCACATACCTTATCAGATGATAAAACTTATTTTTATTCTTATATCTGGTTTTTAGAAGGGTTTAGGTTATGAAATGCAATGTGATGCGAGATATTGTGTTAACTATCATAGAAAATTATTATGTACATTATTTGCTCAAGATGAGACCTTTCAAAACTAAGGTACCAACCTACTCGGTCACTACAAGTTAGTTCTTACACCTAGGTAGGTACCTAATTTTATAACGATTCCTATCGAATCCAACCGAGTTGAAAAAAATACTTAGTTGTAACTTAATTACTTATTTTATTATAATGAATCGAGACATTTAATTCCCTTACCTTCTCGTACCACCCGAGGTAACAGTATGCACCCTCCTATTTAGGCAGATTTCTTTTCTGTGGGTATCCAGGGAGCTAGCATCAACATTTTACGTAGGTATCGAAAACGTGCAGTCACATTAGAAAAACTTTCCATACCTTACATTTAACATTCCCGGCTACGATTCGTCCATAAGTTTCCGCTTGCGAAGGTTGAGCACGAGCTCGGAAGGCTGCATTTGTGCAACACCGTCCACAAGCCAGGCATCCAGCAGCAAGCGAGCACGGCTTCCTAGATGCAGAAGTGCGCGCTCCGTACTCTCTAACATCAGCACCTTGTGAGGCTCAGTCATCGCGTTGTCGGCCCAGTCCATGACAAGTCGGAATCGCTCCTTGAATGCCTGGAATAAGTTACGAACACGATGCAGACAATTTCCATAAAAGCAACGTCCTACTTATTTATACATTACCTAAATTAAGAGTTTTCCAAAATCGCCTCAGACTACTGGGGTAAAACAACGGACAATCAGGAACTCTGTAGATAGGTTTAAACGCAAGACCCAAGAGCGGTGTGCTGCAGAGGGGGGTTCTAAATTTTGGACATGAGCCCAGTGGCACTCAGGAATGCCACCAAGGCGGAAAAGGCCCCGGGATCATCCCCCAGCACCACACTCAGGGTGGACCCAAGCCCACACTAAGTGCGCTGCTGGTGGAACGCCGGGCATTCTAAAAGTGCCCACTCTTGACTGTTAAAGTAGGCTTCAGATAAACCCGATATGAATATATATTCGCAATTTGTTTACGTTTTTTCTACACACTTTATGAGGGAACTATTTTATATTTATATGTTCTGAAATATAATGTATCTTTTTAAGATCACAAATTAACGGGCTATGTTATGATTTTGCGATCGAGTAATATTTGTCAACAAAAAAATTGTCCAATAAGTATTACCCCATCGTAAAATCACAACATAGACAGTTAATTTGTAACCTTACTAATACAAATTATAATTCAGAACTTATAAATATCCAACAGTTTCCTCATAAAGGGTACAGACAGAAAAAACGTAAACAAATAGCGAATGCATACATATTGTCCACCTTACTTGTTCATTTTACCTTTATTATCAGAGATTTTACTAGATCCGCTTCTCGGTGGTTCAAACAAGCCAGTAATCGCCCAAATTCATAGAAGTGCGAATTAACACGGTACAGGTTAACCACTTTAGCATCAGCTTCGAATATGTCACGGTTCCTATCACTGAAAGCCTTCGGGATTTGAATTCTTACTATCTGCGCTCGCCGTCTCGAAGAAGAAATTAAATAATGAGCAAGCCAGAACGGCAATTCTAACTGCGTGTTTCCTTCAATGTCTTCTTTGTCATTTCCCGGTATGAGAAACCCTAAAATAAAAAACTTCTGTAGATTAGTTATCTGGCTACTACACTAGCCAGCCACCACCGTCGGACAAGGCAAAATAGGAGCACTCTGCGGTACAAAGTAATAAAATGAAAATATGCATACCTACCTAAACCTTGAAGTGGAGTTTCTGTTGTACATGGAACGATTTCTTGAGTAACCATTATATCTTCAACAGAATAATAATTAGGGAAATAACTATGAAGAAAGGTCATTTCACATTACCGTTTGTACCAAATTTGTAAACACTAAACAATAAACAAATTGGATCATTTTGATTGGTCACAGTTCGCGCCAAGAGCCATATTTAAAAGTTATGAAAGGAAAAACGCGCAATCTGATAATTGTTTAAACTTAAACATGTTCTTACAATATAAAACAATATTTTTTAATGCGGAACTTCATCACCGATTAAAACCCAGCAGCACCGGAAAATGTGATTTCAACCGATGTTTTGGTAAAAGCACTAATCTACTAGGTCTCATCTTGATGAATGTAACAAAGAAACCTGATGTTCATTTTACCGTTACTAATTTGTAACTGGCCAAGGTACTAAAAGTAATTTTAAAAAAAATTGGTGTGCCAGTGGTCATTGAGCCCGCTTTGTGCCCTGAGAAGCCCGAGTTCGAATTCCGACGTACTTAAGTGAAAAATTATTTTCCGCTTGCGACATGGATGTGTTGGCCTCGGGAAAAAATCTCCAGTTTTCTCTTACTGGGTATGGTGGGACGCACCCTAAGAAACGAAAGTAAACTTTGGCAGGAGGATAAAAAGAGAAGTCCCATAGCCAGCAGGTAAATTAGAAGTACAATTATATTATATTCCCATCAGAACACCTCTACCTACCATACCTATATGTTGCACCCCTGCTCTTTCATCATCAGCAAAAATAAGCTAGGAACCCAATTATACACAGCGCATAAAGGAGTAGCACAAACACGGAAGTATACAGTCATATTTCCTATTCGTAATTCCTTACGTAATAACAAGCTGAAGTTGGAGGGAGTGCGAAGGGGATACCTACAGGTTCAGAAACAAGGACATACCCATTTATAAGAAATAAATAATTAACTACATCAGCCCTTCTCTACCTCGTTCTGTTTCGCGTTGCGCCCACGCTTCTATCAGTACACAGTAAAGCGTTTTTCACTGCAGAGGGTAGACAATTCCGATATAGAAAGCAGAAAAGTCTTTATAAATACTACATTTCACTATTTCAGTCAGCCTTGGGCCCAAAAGCAACAAAACTCCTGCAAACTACTTCTCAATTCCACGGCATGCAGATTTTTGCCTTAAATGTAAACCATCAATCCTTAAAACTATGTAATTAGCCCACAGAAGATTCAGGTTGTGACATGGTCGGGGAGCTTCATGGGATTCCACTGAACCAGAAATACTTGGTATGCAGCTGACAACTTCAAGAGATGCTATCGCGCGAGGCATTTTCTTCATCTTTCTTCATCCTAAATAACAAATATATACTTAAATTGTACGGTAAAGGTTCCGGCAATACATTTTCTCCTACTTTTAAAGTCAGTACATAATGTCAATCTTTAGTCTCATTCTCTAGAGAAGGCGAAAACAGATCTCTCCAGTTCATTCCAAATATTTCTGACATTTTATATGACAATTTTTAGATGAAACTCTGCCTAATCTGGGTGCCATTTATGAATATTCCCTACATGCCACTTACTTCTTCCTCTTTTTGCGAGCTGACAAAGAACCTTGGCCGCTGTCTTCACTGGAAGACGTGTCACTAGATCCACTGCTGCTAGAACTGGACGACGTGGAACAAGACGAGGAGTCGGACGCAACTCCAGTTGAACGGGCAGGATCAACATGGTCAGCAATTTTCGCTAATTCTGGCTCTACCTCCTGCGATTAAAGCATCAAGCTTGTTTTTACTTACAAAAACAAGTCAGTCAACCTGCTAGCGTCAGGTCGCTCCTCTCTAGGAGCAAACAACGGGTTCGCGCCAACATCACCCTACAGGCCTACATGTTAAATTGAATTTACGGGGATTTTTAGTTTAGTGATGTTATTTTCAATAGGTTTCCCTCCAATATTTTCTATCATCGCTTTTTAACAATTTCAGAGCCTCAGAAATATCTTGAATATAATTTTTTAAACTACTATTGGGTTTTAGGAGGAGAAAAAATGACTGTTTTCAGCGTTTTCTTTCGTATCTGTGGTATTTTGCCCATTACGACAATACGAAAATAGCTAAAATAGAAATTAGAATAACCTTTTACTCTCTGTTATTTTAATTAAAACTATAGAAAAAGAAAATAATCTCCAAGGGATGGGTTCTCATCTTATAATTTTATTAATTCCCGTAAATTTAAAATTATAAAATCTGTTTAGCTTGTAGCTTTATGGTGAAATGGTGAAATGTTGGCGGGAACCCACTGCTCTGGAAGGAGGGGCGTGCAATAGCAGGTTTGTCGGTTATCTACCACATCACCATCACCATATCACTGACAATCACACCGTAGCCAGCGCTTAACTGAGCACAGTAGTATTGTAGTAGTTCTAAATATTTATGACGTTTTTCCTATGCAATCTTTATAAAATCCATCAAGTGTTACAGGTATACTTACGCGCAGCACGCGATGCCACTTTTTGGACAGTTTGGGGCGACCCCGTAAAGTTTTGTGCCACACTACAGGGAAGTTTGTTCGGCTGCAGAAGTTGTGCGTCACCGCAATAGTATCGTCCAAATTGAGAACAACATGCCACCAGCCTCCTGGTACAAATACGGTTTCACCCGGACCTTGCAGAATCTCCACCTTGAAAAAAGAAAAATGTAGAAAATTACAATGACTTTCGAATTAAGCGAAAGCGAAACCTATTTCCGATGAAATGAGTACAATAAATCTTTTTAATTTAAAAAACTAGTCGATATGTTGCGATTTAACAACCCAGTGATTTTTTGACAAAAGAAAACTGACAAAAATCACTCGATCGTTAAATTCCTATTTAAGTTAGTGTTAAAAATATGTACTACATTTCAGAACACAACCAGCAGTTTCCTTACAAATATGTCATAAAAAAATGTTCTGGTGCCTTTTATGTTGCCTGTTTTACTTCAATGAACAATTCGTGGTCACAGGGCAGAGATTTACCGGTCTACAATCTTTTGGCCAGGAGTCCAACTTAGTACGAGGGTAGATGGCATTAAACCAAGTGATGGCTTCGTCTCGTTGCTTTCCTCCCTCGGCGGCAGTCACCTTGATTAATTCTCGCGGGGTGTGCGTGGGAAACAAGCACCATCTAGAAACATTGAAATCATGTAAAAAAGTTATACTAATAACTCATACGTGTCCTAGTCGACTATAGCCCGATTTTAATATTATCGAGACACCTTAAATTGTTAGGCGGCTCCTAACTACGGAACTGTTTCATACAGTGGACCGAGTGGTACTAGATCAGTGGTTCTCAAACTGTGTTCCGCGGAACCATTTGGTTCCGCGATGCCTTGCCGGGGTTCCGCGAAGCCTTCTCCGAGCTTCAGGGAATACAATTTTAGTTTAGTTTAGAAAAATTGAAATAGAAAAATGTATTGTTGTTGTTTCCTAAAAAACCTGTGAAATCGACGATCCAATGTTTAAGGTTCCACGAAAGAATTCCCGACTAAATTTGGTTCCGCCAGCCAAAAAGTTTGAGAACCACAGTACTAGATCATCTCAGTCGGACATGGACCTATCTCATCATTCTCATCAGCCATCATATAAAAATCAGCCCACACCAGGAACTCCATAATACTAACCTTTTATGACCCTGTACCAGAGCATTCCACGCGCTGGTGCCCAGAGGATCTATATGGATACCCGTTCCAGACCGACCAGGCCCCATCACGAACCAGCGGTATGGCGGCCTTCGGGACTCTCCTGCCAGCTTCAGCAAGTCGTCACGGAAATAACAAGGCACTTGGTAGTCTTGCAGTAGCCGTCTGCGACGTGGATGGTCCCCGAAGCTACTGTCGAAGATGTACAAAGGACTGTCGTCACAGTTTCCTTTCATGTACTCGACATAGTATTTCATCTTCATCTTCACACTATAACCATCATTGTCTTCACCACACTTGAATTTTTGGTTACGATACTTCTTCGACAGTTTCTGAAACATTTATAATTCATTATTTAAAGTGCATAGCCACTCATTACCTCATTATGCCAGTTGGCGGATTCGTTGCTCAAGGGTGAACGAAAATTCGTTTTGTCGACAAGATGTTTAAATAAAAATAAAGTCGCTGTACGGAATAAATAAAGTCAAGAGAACCCTAAAATTTACTTATATGACTCAGTGATTAGAAAAACCTTTTCCAAAAAATGAGTTCATGCGTATTACTTACCTCTAAGGTCCATTTAAATTTGGCATCCCAATCGTCTTGGACTCCTAAGATGACTACTGGCTTGTATACCTTCTCATATTTCTCAATGAATTCTTCGGGTGATACCTCGCCTACATGGATCCGTTCCACATTGTCCACAAAGTCAGTGAACTGATCAAATTTTTTTATTATTTCTAATCGGCGCCAAGCTCCTTTTTCACTTAATTCTGAAACAAAATTAAGTACTTGAGTACAAGGTGGATGGGTAAGTTGCATGTTTTTCAACCTCGGGATTCACATAGGTAATACGTAGGTAGACGTTTCGGCGGTCTCCTATCCTTTACCTTAAGGCTAGAAAAGGATTCAGAGACAAGCTCTGGTGGTTACTTAAATCCAACCCAGAACTGTTCTGTCTTTCAACAGGGTTCTGCAGAATTTCCAGAACTCACAGGCATGGTTTTCTCCAGTATATCTGACAAAATTCGCGCTTGGTCTATGTCTATAGGTAAGTACCACATAGTCGATGCATGATGCATAGGTATTACAGGTTGTGGAAAACTACATGACGGCTAACCTAACCTTGTCCATGAAAAAGTTGAAATATAATGCCGGGACATACCAGGTCGAGCTTTCCTCTTGACCTCCCTGATTCGTTTCCTTGTTCGATGGTCCATAAGTGTTGCTTTAAATAATAATAAAAACTACGAAACCCAACAAAAAAATAAATATTTTATATATCTCAGAGAGGATGGTTTACCATGTTCAATGACTTCAATAATAGATGCAAAGTTTATGATTGGTACCTCTCAAAGGAAAGTTACGAGGTCAAAGGAATTTTCGTGGTGTTAAGTTGTCGTTCAAGAAAAAAGAGCTACCAACAGCCACCCTTGAACAGGCTAAGAGAAATTTTGGAAAATAAATTTTTGTCAAAAGTTTGGGGATGTTTCGCACGGTAGCTACTCGGGTTGCTGGCGCAGTCCGCAGTGCCACACTTCCGTCATCTCGGCTGGCCTTAGCTCGACCCATGTCATCCAAACATACCGAATCTGATGAGGAGTTCGATGCCAGGTTAGTTTGCAGAAATCTTTCCTGCGTACATAAGTACCGACTAAAAAGTTAGTAAGGTAAATGTCAGGTAACAGGGATTGCGATGAGCTGAACTCTTGCTGTAGCTAAGTATTGACTTACAAACCTGTATGCTACATACTTATACGTGATGGTGCCAGGAGAGTAGTTTTACTGCTGTTCTCCAATTACCAAGGTAACAGCGAGTTATCAGCAAGAAACCTAGTGCTTATCGCGTTTGAGAACAGGCCCCTTCAGGGTTGGAGTTAGAACCCTTGCCCTCTGTGTTTTCTCTAAAAACTGGGATTAAGATTACATTGTCGCCATTGCCACTGCTCGCTGGACAAGTTGATGCTTATAGGCTCGAAAATTGGATGGTGTGAGTTGTAGTGGGAGTTAACGCACCCGCGGAAAGAGATGCATTTAGTTTCATGGCATTGTACGATTTTGCAGATATGAAGCTTACTTCAGTCGCCCAGACATTGATGGTTGGGAAATCCGTAAGGCGATGAACGATCTTGCTGGTATGGATTTAGTTCCTGAGCCGAAGATTGTGATTGCCGCTCTGAAGGCGTGTAGGCGAGTCAATGACTACGCGCTTGCCGTCAGGATCATGGAGACCGTGAAAGAGAAGGGTGACGCTGCCGACAAGTCCATCTACCCCTACATGCTTCAAGAGACCCGAGGGACTCTTGAAGAACTTGGGATTGGAACCTTGGAAGATCTAGGCTATGATAAACCTGAGCTTGCTCTTCAGAGTGTATGGGAGATGCACTGAGCTAGCCTTGAGAGGTAGATGTAGCAATTTAACCTGTGAAAAAGGCAACGGACTATGGATGGTATATCAGAGCCTTGATGTTACCCAATGTGAATAATATAATTTCTCTCCTCTAGGTAATCTTTTCCATATTCGATTGATACCGGAAATTGCAACTTCATTTCTATCGTACTCCAGTGAAAGCTGAACACAGTGTGCTATTCGCAGCCATTTGTTGCACGTTTGAATATCACACTATGTTTAGATTTTAGAGCAGTAGCAGCGTCATTTAGAACTCGTAGGTCTTTCTTCGTACTTAGGAAAACCGCTAAAAAAAAAAAATATGACATTGGAGGAAGGAAAAAAAGTTTACTAGCAAATTCGCCTTATCCCCACCTTTAGTGAAGTACGATTAGGTAGATGGATAGGTAGCACATACTTAGAAAAAAAGAAAAAAAAAACAGTTCCCCTGTAGGTACCGTGTCCTGTCTCTTTAATTTTCACGTTTTTACTTACAACTCCAGAGGTTAGGAATACAGGCCACTCTTAACTTCTCAGTAAAATCCGGCAACCCACACCAGGACCTGTACAAACCTCACTATGTTACCTTTTTCTCCCTTTCTGGACAAGTTATAAGGACCAAGAAATCAACAAAAAAAAATACTAATGAGACAAATATAATTTGTACCATGTATTCATTTTCATAAACTGTGCATGACGCAGTAGGTAAGTAAAGCCAACACACATGCTCCCTCCGTCAAAAAAAAATAAAAAATAATAAAGGGCACCTACTTAGATCAGAGATGTCAAACATCACAATGGAACTACGGAATAATATTTTGCATTTTGCACGTCTCACTCCCCTAATGGAAGAAATTGCTAATGCCCTTAAATCCAGTTGTTTGACACTCCTGGCCTTGATAATGATACAGTTATAATTTTTTCAAATTTGAGGTATTGCACAAAAATAAAAGTATTATTAATAAAATTTTCTTTGATCCTTCAAAGCATCGAGCGTCATGAACAAAACAATGTTACAGCGCGATAAGAAGGCATACTAAATAAATAATTAAGATCCCCCAACAGCGCTGAACCTCGAACAAGACAACACCATTGCTGTTGGTAGTTATAGTACCTACCCGCGTTTTACTGAGAAGGTAGTTGGATGAAAAGATGCACCAACTCAATAGGTATCTTTAAATATAGGTCAAAAAGACCTACCTATATGATATAACACATAGGGAAGTAGGAAATAAATATAAATATATATCATGAGCTGATGTGAAAAAAGGAAAGTAGGGGATGCCAGCTAAAGTTGCCTAGTAAGCAGAAAACAGGACCACGCGATACAAAAATAAAGTTATCTCCTGAAGGGGTACTGACTAGTCACATCTACATCCATATAAGAAAATTCAAAACAATTTGTTTACATTTCTATTCGCACTATAACTGGGAAACTATTGGAAAAGCCTTTGTTGAAATCCTACAATGTATCATTTTTACTTTCAGACTAGCCAATATGGCGAGAAAGTACCTATTATTTTCGTGCTAAATTTCGAAATCGAGATTTTATTTACATGACAAAATTACTCGATCGTAAAATCATAACTTAGGGTGTCCCACCCTGCCCAGTTAAGAGAAAGCGGGAGATTTTCTCTTATGTTTACCATGTTAAATTCACGAGAAAATCGGCGTTTTTCTCTTAACCGAGTATGGTGAGACGCACCCTTAACTGGTTTCTGACGTTTTAAAGACGTACTACATTTCAAAAATCCAAATTTCCAACTGTTTCCTCAAAAAAAACACATAATCAACTACTTAGTTTGAACGTTGTTAATTTAGAGGAACACTTGTGATCATACCCGAGACCGTGGCATCCGGCTGCCCCGCATGAATTCATATGAAGGACCAACGGATGGACGGGACTGCGATCGGCGACCCGTGGGCGGAGCCAAGGTTTTGAATGTGACCCGCGACGTAATGCAGTGCGGTCGGCTGCCAGTACTGGCTCTACCCACTGGTCGCCGGTAGCAGTCTCAGGTTGCGATTGCTAAGATCAGAAGTATATCTTCTGTTGTTTTGTTTCTGAAAAAAGGATGCCCCAAATGCAAATAAGAATTTAAACAAATTGGTTTGGATACAGGATGAGAGCGACCATCCTCCCGTTATCTCTTCGTAAGCTTGCAGAGTAACGATTGTTGAAAATTAAGGGCTCATAAACAAAGGGATACTACGAAGGGTACAACTTGTATCCCTTGGCTTCTAATCTATAATTTATTGGGTAAGTAAACAGAATATATCGGGTGTGGGACGCTGTGTTACTGTGACAAAAGCTGATCATACTGGACTGTTGTTTTTTCGCGAATATTTGTTTTACACCGGCCACGGCCACGGAGAACACTTCGGTACTTCGGCATGAATTTTTGTTGATATCTGCTTTTAAGCTATCACTGATAGAGCTGAAAGTTTCGGGTTATAAAATGTGATGTAAGAACTAACATAACACGCACATTCTGACTATAACGTGAGGATAAGCTAAGGAACGGATAATCGAAGGATGGTCTTTCTGACCCTCTCTGATAACTTACCACAGTATAAAATAGAAACATTTCAATAATTTAAGAAAAGACCTTAATGTCATCAATAATATGCACACAATTGGTACAGGACGCTAGAAGATAAATGTAGACAGATATTACAATACAGTGAATCCAGGACGATCTGGCATTGATTCCATGCAAATTATAAGAGAGAAAATTGATAGATATCATACCTAGGTATCCTTTATCGTATATGATGGATAAAGATTTATAGATACTACTATATATTTGTACATCATCTGAAACACCCTGTACCAACATTCACCATTTAAGTACACGCAAAAATGCTAAATCAGATCAACTTCATCATTCTTATCTAAAAATTAAAATACAAAAAGTGTAAGCTAAAGTAAATTTAGGTATCTCACCTACAACAAAACTCAGTGTAGGCACCTATACCTATAACACATCTGACGGTTGTACTGACAACGAGGAAACTACTAGAACCGCGGAGTTTATTTTTCCATCACAAAAGATAATAAGCAAAGGTCTGAAGGAATAATGGCTGTGGTACGGGAAACTGGTAGCTGTCAATAGTTTTCAATAATATGATTTATGTTGTGATGATAGTGACAAGTGTAAGCCACCTGCCTAGAGAATTTATTAATAGTAAAGAAAGGAGATAACAGCTCATAAAAGGTAACGGACGGAATGGATGGAACGATAAATCCGTGTCCAGCAGGTATTCCTCAAAAAGTTACGCACATCTCTTTGGCGAAATTCATAGTATTTTACAACAGATAGGGCACAACGTTAAAGCTGACTTCCTTCCATGATGCACGGAGGTAACCCTTAATACCCAGGAGAGTTGGCCAAAGTACATTTACGTAGATACTCCATGCAAAAATTCCTAGTTAAAAGAGTAGAACTGGGTCCAAAACTGCCAGAAAGTGACCACCAATATTCGACACTTCACTCGCGAGTCTTGCTCCCATGCTCTTTAACCGGTATCGATGCAGGCTCTAAAGTAACAATGCTTGAAGTTGAAACTTTTCGAATAATAGAGCTGTCTCACATGAGTCTAAGGGTAAGTATATCCACATGATAAGTAAATCCGTGAAATCCGTAAATCGTTTTCCTGTGCTGGATAATGAGTTTACTCGTCCGCGCTCTCAGTCTTGACCTCCGCCTGCGCCGCCAGTGCTTTGGTCAGAGCAGATGCATCCTTGAGGGAGAGTACTTGGAGGACCTGCGGCTCGTTGTTGGCGCCCATCGTGACCATCTGGCGGCGGACAAGGGTCTCCGTGGGTGAGAATACTTGGTCCAGACTGTCCTCACAGGGCTCTAACTTCAGGGTGTGCACTCTCTGCCCCCTGCCCTCACTAGAGCGGAACCGCTGCGAGACCAGTTCGGAGGGCTCTCGCCCAACTAACTAAAGAAAACAACGTAACAACACACAGGTCTGGCGGAGAAGCCTGCTCTAACACTTTTGTCTCAAGCACGCTAATATCACTGAAGCAAAGGAAAGAATGGATGGGTATGCATTTTTGCCCACAACTTCATTGGATTTAATTTGGATTACTCTTTTCCATTAAGAAATGCTGAGAGCTTCACATTTGCTATTTGTCGTCATTCTAACAGGTATGTGGTGATTTTACAATCTAATTATATCTGTCAATAAAAAATGTGTCCAATTAATCGATCGTAAAATCACCATATAGCCAGTTAATTTTAGTGGATACATAAACAGTGTCCTCGAAAAAGCGTAAACAAATAGCAAATGTAGGTATATTCCGTCTTAAGGGTGACCACACAATCGGGTTTATGTCTTTTCCGACCCTTTTTTAGAGGTAGGATATTTAAATATTCTGAAATATAATGTGTCTTCAATGTCCGGAATTGACTGGCTGTTGTGATTTTCCGAAAAATAATTTTCAAAAAACTAACTTGATCGTAAAATCACAACACAGCCAGTTAATTTCAGAGGTTACATCACGTATTTCAGAACAATTAAAAAATTTCCTGCACTTTCCTCAAAAAATGGTCGGAAAAAAACTTAAACAAACAGGATTGTTTGGTGACCATTAATTCAGAACCATGGTTTCCGAAAAATCCGCTTTCACGCTTGAAACAAACGTATCTGAACTAAGCAAAGAAAAAATCAGGGTATTTTTCAGGAAATACTATACAGAATGATTCAGGAAGAATGGTAGATACATATTATTTTAGGGTGGATAGGGGGTCCATTTCGACGATATTTGACCAATCAGCTGGGTGTCCAGAAGTGAGCGGTTACTGAGATACAGGTCCGGAAACAGGTAAATTATCTTGGGAACCACTGATCGGAGAAGGTTGAGGTTGACGAAACAATCGAAATGGTGGAGTGCGAGATTTACCTGTTTCCGAACCTGTATCTCAGTAACCGCTCGCTTCCGGACACCCGTTGATAGTCAAACATCATCTAAATGGACTGTATCTGTATCATCCTGTATAGTCATCTGAAAACTACCCGATATCGCAGTCACAATCCAAAAGCTAGATTTCCAATTTCTCAAGTCTCACATAACAACTCCCATCTAGCTTATTAATGCGACCGACAGGCTCCGCCACCCTCTCCGAATGAAACTGCAATCTTTATAATAATTAAAATTTCGCAATTTACAGTGTCACACAGAGAGATTTTCATGCTATGAAAAAATAAAATAAAAGGTCAACTAATCTACCAATGTGGCAAGGAAAGTGATGGTTGTGAGCTATTAGACATGCGTAACTACGAGACCTCGTGGTTAAGGAGAGCTGAAGTACGTTAAAATGGAACGCAGATAACCGGGTGCAAACTGGCATGCAAAAGTCGTTGAAACTTTTAACGCAACGCAACGAAAATGCGCGAAACTCCCAACCAATAACTTCACTCAGATATATTTTACTAAGGGTGCGTCCCACCATACCCAGTTAAAATTAAACAGGAGATTTTCTCGGAGAAAAGTTAAATTTAACACGGTAAACATAGGACAAAATCTCCAGTTTAATTTTAACAGGGTATGGTGGGACGCTATCGAATCTACATCTATATCTTTATATCGAATCTGTTGATTACTTGTCAATACTTTATTTGATAGTTTCGGCGATTTATGGACACCTACCACTTTTTATCTCAGCAGTGAGTATTAATTAACCCTGTCATTTGCAAATCATTTAACGCACATGGGCTCAGGCTTAAGTACCACTCTTTTCGCTTATGTAAAGCTACACAGAACAACAATTTTAAGGTCTTGTTGCTACCATAAACAAGCTAGGATGAAATTAAAACTTTGTAAACACAAAATACACGTCACTCTTGTCAAGATTTATATTTCCAAGTGACGGTAGGGGTTAACAAACATGCATTCAGTGACAGCACAACGGATTTTGGATTGATACAGATGTGTAAATAGTAAAAGAACAGTGACACAGGAACCGGCCAGGAAGCAAATCAATTTTTTCCTTTTCTCAGCTGCCTTTAACGCATTACAGTCAAATATTTTTTTTAGTCAATCCGACTTAATTGTTATCATCAAGCCTCTGCACTTTTTTCTGTAACATCGGATGAAAAAGTCCAAACACTAATCAGCTATATAAGTTGGACAGGAAATCCAGTATTTGAACAAACCACAATCCGTTGTATCGTAAATGCAAGCTTTAGCTGAACGGAATGCCACATTTTCAAATTACACATCCATAAGACGTAGATGACATGGGCGCAATAATTCTCGAATACACCAGGAATCGGAACACTGCATCACTTTGGTGTACATCAGATAGCGAAAGCCAACAGAACTGTCACTGTTTGTAGTTTAGTTTACATATCAAAAATATGACACTAACCTGGACTGTGCCGTCGCTAGCTTGCGTGAGATGCTGGATGTTGGCCACGACAGTCTGGTACATGGAGGCCGATACGGGCACCGTGATCATCCCGGACACCGACACGGGGTACCCTAAACAGTCAAAGCATTAGTATATCGGAAACCAAAAACATCAACCACTAGATGACAGACGTTTTATATTATTTCCTTCCGAAATTCAAGACCTGCAATGCAATGAAAATACAACTGAAAATGGATTTTTGTGAATCTTTCCAGCAACCAGAACGGAATCCCCCCAAGCTCCAGGCACCTCCTATTTTTTGTGTTCACAGCCTGAAACTGTCATAGAACAGCCACAGTATAATATCAGATACTAATTGTCACCAGTTCTGGAAAAGTTACCATGACCATCTTCGCCAGTGAGAATTATCTGGCCATCCTGGTTGAGCGTGGCTTCCGTTACGTTGTTGAGGTCCACCGCCACGCTCTCGCCCGTCACGCTGTCCTGCAGTGTCTGCACCGTATGCACAGTCTGTGACCCGTCCGACTGCGAGGCGTGGATCTGAACAGTTCCTCACAGTCATCACAAAAACCCTACGACTTGAAGGTATAAAACCAATAAAAGGGAGGGGGGGGGGGGGGGAAGGGGGTAAAGACTAATTACTTCGAACCTACAAGTATAGTATGTAAGCAAATATAGTATGTGTAGATACGTACTGTGGCCACGCCTTGAACCTGGGCCGTCGTACCATCAGGCAAGGTGATGATGGGATTATTCGGGTCCACTTGAATGATGGATACCGTCCCGTCAGGGTTAGAGATCGTCTGAAGCATGGCAGGTGCAAATGATGTTGACACCTGTAATAACACCGCTAAAATAACAATATTGCCCTTCAAACACTCACCGATAGGGGACGATCTAAATACAAGGAAGCACTGAATATCTGAATCTGCACTTGAGCTTGTGTGCGAATGTAAAGCATTCATGCGACTAGAAGTAAAGATTGTGTAACACCTACTCATGCATGAAGCAGCAGCAGCAGCAGTATATCAATAAAGTAATAGAAGAAAGCGATGTACAAAAAAGCTAATATAAAATCCTGAGTCTTGTTTACAAGTAGACAAGATAGCACTGCACAAAATTAACAACTGATATAATACTCAACGTCTAATGGGTGGGTTTTCCCTGACAAATTGAATGTTTGTTACTTTATGGAGCGAAAGCGACCTACTGGAGTAATCGGGGGATGGGGAGTAAGAAGCAGACGAGACCACAGAGAGGGGTGCCCTTAGACCGCATCATTGAGGAACTCGAGGGGAATAAATAACGCTAGTGTACCGAAGAAGATGAATGCCGAATAGGTAATGCCGACCAACTCAAGATGACTGTTTTGTACGCGATTCAATCTGAGTGCGAAACGCGGCCAGAGCGTTCCAACACTCGCTGTCAGTGTCCCTTCTCAACTGCTGGAAGTCAACCAGGCGTTGCCGCTGGCAACATCGTTAAGCTGATTTTTTTTCGACCTTATATTTGAAGACACTGGTGGATATTTAAATGTTCTGAAATATAATATGACTTTTTAAGGAAATTAACTGGCTACGGAAAATAGCCAGTAAAGTTCGGACGTTAAAAAGACATATTTAAGAACATATAAACATATAAATATAAATCTCCAACAGTTTCCTCGAAAAATTGTCGAAAAGAAACACAAACAAACGCGATTGTCTGGTCACCCTTAAGAAAATTTGTAATTTTTTTATCTGGGAATCTTTGTTAACTCCTTTATCCAACATTTAGCAAAATATGCCTCAATGGTACTTCACAATAGCCAAGGAAAGAAAGTAGGTATCAGTTTGTGGATTTTCAGGCCTTTTCACACCTTCAATGGCTCCCTCATGTGGGAACTTTCACAACATTCGATAAAAGGTAAATAGGGATCCTATCCGATGTTTGCAATTTTGATTTCTAGAAATAATCCTGGCGGATTTTGCTCGTCATCGTTCAGAACCAAAGATACTTATAAAGATTTTTCCAAACGATAATGGAACTGAAAACGAAAAGATTTCTTTGGTTACTGCTCCCCTGGAACCACCGTAATGCATCTATCAGGTTTATTGAACTAAATGTCAGATAATACAATTATTAATAGTTACGAGAAAAAAGGAATGGAAGAGCTGAAATCTCAACAATATATTCGAATTTACAAAGATCTGGTTTAACACGAAGAATTATGGGGGAAAAAAACGGCGACACATCCTTGTCCTCCAGTATTTATGACGTGGCACTACCAACGAGTGTTGGAATGGTCAAAATAGGGGACTAAGTGCGCGAAGTATACCGAGTGTGGCGGGGCTACGTGCTACACAACGACCAATCACGCGACGGGCAGGCCGGAGGGTGGGGGCAAACCTGGGACAGCGCATTGTGAGTGGGGCTGTTGCTCAAGTGCGACTGCGTAATCACTTTGGTGTGCTGCAGCTTGATGATGCCACTCGCCTTGTCGTCGTCTTCAGAGAATGCAGGCAGGAGGTCCTCCCGTCCATGGAACTTGTAACAGTTGATGACGATCTGCCGCAGAGCATGCGTCCAAGAGATCTACGACCCAACACAGCTGTATTTTATTATGTATGCATATTGTATTAGTGGGGCAGCTTTCAGGTTTTCATACAAAATTATCTTAACTTGACACATTTTATCCCGACATAATATATCAGACAAAATGGCTTTTTTCTCTGAAATATAATTTTATGAACATTAAAAACTACCAAGATGAATAATTCTAAATTTTGTTACTTTCTGGGGGGGGGGGGGGATAATGCACCGAAACCTAAAGGCTTATGTTAACACAATCGACAGTTCAATCCCAACACAGTCAAGTACATTTTGATGTTCAGCTATATCCCAGGTCAGAACAAATCAATATTCTGAGGTCTCCTTGGAAAAAAAAAGTTAGCAAAAACTATGCTGGACCAACATACCCTTACACGACATCCCGAAGATTTAATGTAATCATGATGAAAACGTAGAGACGCAGTGCAGACCACCAAAACAAGTAAAACGAAAGAAAAAAGAAAGGGGGCAAACCTTCTGCTTCTCCTCCTCAGATCGAGCGTCCATTCGCACATTAGCCCACGGTAGCTCCTTCGGCCACCAGGGTGGCCGTGTCGACTCCCGACCCCAACCGGGCTTTCCCCGACCTAAGTCAGACATGACACATTAAAGTTACCAATATGAACAAGTTAAAATTATGTTACGAGTGACTATTCAACACACTACTGCTAAATGTTGCTGCTGCTAAATGGATGTCATATATAATTACATTTTAGAAGAAAAAAAGAAGAAAATATAAATGATATACGATATATACCTACATGATATCCAACGGTTTCTTAGGAGAAACGTCAACCAAAATGGATGGATTTTGATCCAATTAGGCTGAATTTCACCACTTTCCGATAGTGTCTTTTAACGACAGGATTTAACGAACGGATTTAAGTTATCGTATGTTTAGCTTACGACAAATGCCTTGCGCTTGCACTTGTTTCTCTGCGATCGCACTTGTCGTAAGCTAAACATACGATAACGTAAATCCGTTCGTTAAATCCTCCCGTTATAGACACTATCGGAAAGTGGTGAAATTCAGCCTTAGAAAATTGATGTTTACCTGTGGAATATTTCAGCATGAGAGGGATGAAGGCTCTCAGTTGGGCCTGGGTCATTTTCTCGACAGGGGTGGGAATGCCGTCAATGATGAGGGGTGGTAACTCGTAAAGAGAGGGATCATCTTGCACAGGGGGAGGGGCCTGCTGCGCAAGCGCCGTCTCCAGCTCCTCCATGATCACTGACCGCAGATTTTTAACCTATTCAAGAAACCAATTATTAGTTTCCTAGGAAACTTTTGTCAAATGTTGTCAGTGTTTCCCCACTAACACTAAAATATGTCAACAAGCAGCACTAAGTTGTGTACCTTAAGTGCCAAAATACATTCGCTATTTGTTTACGTTTTTTTATCCAACACTGAACAACCCCAGGAAACAGCCTAATAGTCAAAATCCAAAAAGAAGTTCTACTCGAATTTTCATGTCGATAAAATGCAAATTTGACGGTACTGAATGACCAACTTTACTTTCATTGCTTCCGATCTTGATAACATTTTTCCGCCATTTCCTTTTCAATAAAGGAGATCATTCTCACTTACTGTAATTCGTTCCACGAACTTTCACCTTACCGTATGTAAAACAATTTCTCAGCGGAGTATACTGCATTTTAGAAATAGTGGCATTTACGGGTATGTGCGATTGCCAAGCTAACTTAGACCCCGTCCTTCGAGGAAAATGTAATCGAACTCACCACGTCTTCGAGGGGCTTGGCACCGAAACATTTGAAGCTGGTGTTAGGCTTGCCGGGCGTGGCGACAAGAACAACGGCCTGCTGGCCTACTCGCGTCGCGAACTCGTCGATGGTCTGTCGCAGCTTCCGCAGCAAGCGGTTCTGCTGGCGCTTCCGGATCGAAGGGTTTGTTTCAAAGGAGTGGGGGCGTTTCCTCTTCTTTGCCGAACAAATGGCAGCAGCTGCGGCCACGCCGACAGGACCTAACAATCCAGTCATTCATGAGCAGTGACCTCAAAATCTAACAACTACTTTTAATATTTGAGGGGTACTTTCAAGAAATAAATTCTGGGCTGCTTGAGTTCAGTTTTTAAACGGACCGAGAAAAATTCTGTACGATAATATTATGAACTCAAAAAGAGCAGTTCTAAGTATATTTGAGTCAGTGAGGCGACACTAGAAACTCGAAGATGGTGTTTTTCAATGATTTCCTTATTCCTTAACTTAAAAAAACCAATCATTATTCATTTATAACAATAGTCACACGTTACTGATTTTAAAACTTCCAGGAGAATCTAATCAGGTAAGTTGAGATTACTTCACTCACCTTTTTCAGAATCCATTGAAACTATAAGGCAAAACATGCGATACATGAACTGAAGCAGTGCAGTTGCATAAAACGTTACGACGAATGGTGTAAGAAAAAGAAAAATCTACTTATGGCTATTAGTTTGATAAAAAAAAATCAACTAGATATTTCAACACTACAAGACACAAACGAACGGAACATGTCACTCGGCATAAAATTTTAAGGTGGTCACAGGATCTTACCTTGAACGGTTTAATTTTTGTATAATAGAAGTAAAGAGCACATGGAACATGAGGCATGAGAGGAACGGATATTTTGGAAAGTAGCAAATGAACCGGTTAATTAAAAAATTGGTCTTTTTAGTATTTAGAAAACTGGTTCTATGCTGAAGTCTGCACAACTCCTCGAACTGGCAAAGGTCTTAAAATAAGGCAGCAGAGAGCGGAGCATTTATTTCAAGTTTTTAGTGAAATATGAGTCGAGAGATGTTGTTTGCACGCGCAACATAGGTGCTACTCTATGGAACAGGAACAGCTACCCAGCTCACATACTCCTGTCTGCTTTCTTCATTATCTGCTTGGACATAGGCTTCAAGTGTCACCAACAATCATTCTTACTGTCATTTGTAAAAAAAAAAAAAAAACTGACTCAATTATTTAACACAATAATAATAAATAACAAACATAATTTTTTCATGGATTTTTCTCCTCATGTGTCTACGACTGACGAAAAGTGACACCTTGTCATACAAGCCGAATAGCCGCCAAGTATGACAAGTCGGTCATTTTGAAAAAATGAGACACACATATATATAATTGTCTAAGGATGTACCTTGAGGAGTTAAATGTTGGCGACACTTGTGGGTGATGAAGGGTACTAACTAACAAATAAAGCAAAAACACACGTCACCATATTTGTGCCAACCTGCGGCCGCCAGCTGGGCAGTGACGTCATCGCCCATGGCCACGGACATGAGGTCACCGCTCTCATCATAGTGGATGGAGCTAGGGGAGCTAGGGCATCCGTCATCGTCATCCGAGTCGATCATGGCGTTCATCGCGTCATTGCTCATTATGGTCACCATTAGATCTAGACAAAAATTTAAAAACATGAAACATACAAGCCATCTTGGGCGGCTTTTCGACGCTATCTGTATGTTTAAGTCACTCAGTGTCACCTTCAGCGAAATTCTTATTCGCAGTGTTCTATCTGAGGCAGGGTTTTCATGTCTTTAGGGTGCGTCCCACCATGCCCAGTTAAAATTAAACTGGAGATTTACCATGTTAAATTTAACGCAAAAGTTAAATTTAACATGGTAAACATAGGGCAAAATCTCCAGTTTAATTTTAACTGGGCATGGTGGGACGCACCCTTAGTCAATCAATCGGCTTCTGGTTTAGCTGAAAAAAAAACTAAGGCTGCTGGAACCACTGATTGAAGCCAATGACCCAAAGCCATACTTTAAGTCAAGACAAGTTCCCAGTTTTCTGGCTCTTGCGAGATCTCACGTTCAAATCATGAAAGCAGGAAGTTTTTGTCTGCATCTGACTGCTGGTGACGCAAATTGGTATATCAAGGAGGGCTCCACAACAAAACCTAGAGTTACATTTGGCATGAGCTGCGCCAAGTTGTCAATTACGGGTATTTCACCTAAAAGAAAAGTAAAAACACTCACCTTATTAATTATACTAGTAGTAAATAAATATTAATATAGCGTAGAAGTAATTTCAATGACTAGAATTGGACACGGGGCGATGTGTCCTTTACATTTCAGCTTGCGTCCCGCCTTCTACCCGCCAGCCTGCCGACCTGCAACAAAACAAGGTAACATCTTCTAAATTAAACTGAACAAAAATAAACCAAGGAGATAGCAAAATCGCACATCTCTTACGAGTATGGAAGGATCCCCAAAAAATTTTTGGGGTACTCCAAAACTGCCAAACTCGGAAAACTTACCAGCATCCCAAGAGATCAACTATAAAATATAACTCTTTCAAAAACTTCATGGGTAACTTATTAGTTCGATTAATGTTAAATAATAGGGATGAATGACAGCTGGTACACCGACCCCTTACTTATGGCTTATACACCTGCCCACTCCCTGCACCCACCCTACAGTCGACACCCTCTGTATCCTTATCATATTGTCCATGATATATTCGGGGAGAAAGTAAAGTGAGTAACGATAAGGGTAAGCTTTTTCTGTTTTTTGACTTATCTGTGATGAAAGGATATAGTAAAATCATGAAGTTGAAGAAGAGAAAGCGGCGATGCCCCGTCCACTACCTAATAAGTATGAAGGAAAATGAATGATGTAAATTACGATATAGTGTGCAAGACTGCGAACTCGTATTGTTATAAATTAACTGGCTGTGTTGAAATTTTATGATTGAGTGATTTTTGCCAACAAAAAATTCGTACGAAACCCCACCACACCACACAGCCTGTTTATTTCGGCCGTTAAAAGATATACTATATATCAGAACATTTAAATATCCAATAGTTTCCTTATGAGGTGTGCAGAGAATCTTTGGACACGATTTAACAAAGTCAATACCTAATTCAAGGGTGACAAGGTCTGCTAGACTAGACTAGACTGATTCATCAATGTATTTCAGGCAATATAATTTAATTTTTGGACTCCACACAGTTCGGCTGCACGTCATTTCTTTTCCCTGCACGTTGCCTTCCAGTTCTAAAGAGGGAGGGGTCTTTAAATTTTATGTGTATAGTAGGAAGTTATGTCCCGGAACAATATGAAATGCCATCCACATAGGCCATAAGCTCAGTTCCTGTATCCTGCTGTATGGGGAGGATAGGCCAAGTATAGGGGCCTACAAGGACCAGGTGTATGCGGACTGTGGCAGCACCCCACTGAGACGGCAGCTACAACAGCTGTAACGTATCACGCGTGGGCAATGATAGTATACGCTCTGTACACGCAGCCCCCTATCACGGCGATTCGTCTATTTTCGGATTCTAAAATTAGAGGTGGGACATTCGCATTGACTCTCAACCGTTGCGCTCTTCTTGCATCATTTTTTTATTTCCTCTCATGGTCAGTGCTATAGGCAACGGAGAAGGGGAGGAGGGGGCTGAGAGGGCAACACTCATGCACCTAAGCCAACGTAAAAAATCCCTTCCGGCAGGCTCGAAAGGCGTAGGTAAATTTCCAAGCTTATTTCCACCCACCAATTGCAGACTTCAGTTGACCCAGCTCCTTTCCCTCCAACGGCGATAGTGCGTTTAGAAAACCCAACACCCCACCTCCTGCTTAAACCGTAAAATGGACGAAAGACTTTTCAGACAAAAATTGTAGCTAAAAGAAAGAAGTCAAGATCATAACTATCATAACTACTAAGCAATTTATGATTTTTTTTAAAATCGCCAACCCCTATTTTTCCACCCTTGCAACCATGAATGCACGTGACAAGTTCAGTCCAAAGGAAATTCTGATTCACCAACTGTAAGGAGTCTGCTGTTGTTTTTCTGTTGGTCCAACGGCCAACGTCGGAAAGTAAATTAAGAGTTAGGCCAACAGTCGTACTGTAGGCCAATGTACTGCCCCTACCAAGCAGCGCGGCAATGTCTACCTAATGAAAACTTTCGTAGGAAACGCATGACTGACAGAAGAAATTTCCATCCAGTAATGTAATTGTAACTGCTTTTTTAGTATGGTAGGCAGCCACTTACATAGGTACCTACCTAATAATTCCGAGGAAGGTATTATGAGGGCTATACCAATACATTCCCGCCCAGGTAACTTTGGCTTTAACACTACCCCTACATGCTGCTGATCGGGTAGCCAACCCCTGCAAACCGATGTCTGTGGGGCTACTAGGTACTCGTGACAATATTCTGGCGCATCTACAGATAGGTATGTGGGAGGTGGGCTCCTTTTCATATGATTAAAGATTAAATTAAATTAATAAAGATTAAATACAATAGACAGTACTTAGGTACAAGAAAGAGCTTCTTGAGCCATCTCTTTACAAAATTATATCGACAGGAAGGTACCCACCTATCAAATACTTAACAAATTAGGTAAGTAGGTACCTACCTACCTAGTTGTTAATTGTCTAATGTGGTAACAAACCAAGTACCTAATAACAACCATTTTCAATCTAAAACTAAGAACAAAGTACCTAGGTACCTACTAAGTAATTTTTATGTGAGCAGTATTCATCATATATTTTTGCGTGGGTTGGAATAAAAAGTGAAGCAAGAGGTCGATTTGGGGGTGACATTCCGACCGTCAGTATCGGGCTGTCCGGCGTGAAAATAATCAAATGGCTTATGAAACCGGACCTTGAGCAAAAGGTAAAACATAAAATGCTCTGTTGGCCGGTGATACAACAACAAGATGAGCGAAATAAGAGGACAGAAAGTCTGAGCAAGCCCAGAGGGGCTTGGGTGTACGACTGCGTACGCACCTGCGTTCAAGACGAGCCATTTTGAACAAAATTCCGCGACTAGTCTCTTGGTTTTTCATGTAGAGGGGTTTCCGCGAAGTTTGAATCCGTGTGTGGCATGTCAGCTGTGCTGGAGAAGGTACGAAGGCTTTGGAAGGCATTTACAAAGCCTCCATTGAAAGGTCCACCGGAATATCGATCCCTGTTTTCGTCCACGGCTTCAATATTATTGATGAAGTCCAGGGGTTACCAATGTATTACTCAAAACAAACATGGTTCAAAGCAAATTTAATTCATCAATTACGAGTTAAGAAATGATAGTTTTTAACACATAATTTTACTCCCAATAAAGTAGATAATCTGATATTATTTTAAAAGTTTTATGTAACGCGAAAACGACCTCTGAAAAACGTTCTCAGTAGCTTTGACTTTGGTCACCCCTGGTTTTCTTCAATAATATTGAAGCTAGACCCCGTACATGAAGCCAAGGAGGAGAATGGCCGCCATGGCTTTTGGGCCTGCGCAGAAACCAATTTCAGCACATAGCAGACGATAGACACTGAGCGGCAAAACTGCTTACCTTTGTCGTATCTCCTTATAATTAATTTAAATAGTTTAAAAAGTTTTTAAACTGAAAATAGCGTAGAAAACTGGAAAATATTTCAAATTTAAAAAGCACTGTCACCCACGATGATTGTTCCTAGATGATGGAGCTCTCTGATTGGTCGATATTAGCGCTCCCAGTGGTGGCTTTTGTAACTAGTTCTGTTTACAAATTAACGTAACCTCTCGACATGCTGAAAGTCTCGGTAAGATTCTGTTATTTATCTAATTTTTCTGCTTTATTGTTTATATTTCAGGAGTTTGAAGTATTTTGTAGTGTAATTTCATTCCAAAATGAATAGCTGCAACTTCTGGACTTAACTGCTCTAGACATAGTGTTGCAGGCTCTCTAGAAACTTATCCTCTTTAGCTTAGTTTTTTCTTGGTGCAGGTAGGCTCACCCTATAACCCTAGGTTATTCTGGTTATTGTTAATGTTAAAAACACCAAGTGTATCTGACACCAAATATTTTCATCATCCGATGACCTACCCATATTGTTCGAGAGATTACTGAAATTAGGCGCCTACACTAGACAATTCATTTCTGAGCTGATTTACCAAAACAACTCTGGAAATACATCCTACATCCTACCAACTCGTTAAAAAGTTTTGCTACCCAATAATTTGTAGCGTTTTATTTATATTCAGTGTTTTCTCTCCTCGTTTCGAGGTGTGTGATTGGTAGGCGGTTTTGCTCTGCCCCATGTCATTGGAACATAGCCTCTACCAGTGGTCACCTTTTTCGGGTTAACCTTCCCATGGTAGCACGAAGTGTCTGCCCAGTGTTGGGAAATGGCGGGATTTCATCGCAGACTTTACGGGCCAAGTGCACGTCTGTTTTCCCCAAAGAGGCAGGACAAACAATGATGATGAGTTAGAAGCGGCTTTTGCCCTTCCTTTAGCTGCTTAGTTAGCTCCGTCTTTGGGGGTGGAAATGAGCCACGCTCCACGAAGTTCCACCACTGTTTACTAACCAACCGTGTTGCGTACCACGGAGGGTTGACATAACCATGTGCCATAGGTACGTAGGTAGGCATATGTGTATTTATATTTGTACACTCCCTACATTAGGGCTGCCAGACGTAAGTTATTCATACACGCAATTGCTGACTTATAAATTTTTAATTTACATTAAAGGATCCTTATTAACAAAAATTTACAAATCATATGAAAAATTCAATACAGTGACCCACTTACAAACTTAAAATGTGTAGGCATCAGTGTAGATACACTGGTGCTAAAACCATCATATTAAAGCTAAAATACCTCTAAGTAAGTACCTTAAGTGAACTAGGTACTGGCACTTTAAAGCACGTATGTAAAAATGGCAATTGAAAGACAAAGGTCCGATTAAGTTCATCTGAGGGCTCATATGGGGTTCATCCAAGGCTCCCTCTGAGCATATAGCCTCATAGATTTCAAATTTAAGTTGTCGCTCTTGTACCTGCGTCACGTCCCATCCATCCAGCGCTTTGGTGCTCGCATTTCTGTAACATAACATTTAGATAGTGAGATTTCTCTTTTTATTACTTAAAGTTACTTTGGGAATGGGGATGCTGTATAGCCAATTGTAGGGATGAGCAAACCACACGAAGAAATGTAGTTTGTTACGACTTCCGAAAAATGTGTCCATAGTTTTCAGTTTCATGGTCCCTAGACTCAGTAAGTGCTTATACTTAATGATTTGATGACTAGGACATACTATGCTGGCAGAGTCGTCCGGACCAGCCGGGGTCACAAAGGCAAGTTTGGTTGGGCTGGCAGGTCCCGTGCCTGCAGGGCTTGCGACAGGCGCTGCGCTCGGGCACCCTGCGCCCCACCTCGCAGTGGTCCCCCTGGAACCCCGGCGGACATCTACACTTGTTCGCCCCTTTGCATTTTCCCCCATTTAGACAAGGCACCAAGCACTTGGCTGAACAGAAAATATTATACATGCATAAGTAGGGTACCAATATCCCACTGTCAGACTTGAACTTTGCCTCCATTAATATGTGCATACGTCCAAGTGGCTCGTAAATAAGCAGTTTTCTTGGATTGAATTTTTAATGCTTCTGTCTCGACTGTCTCGAGAGAAAATTTGTTCGTCTTCTTAATTGGAGCATACATTCGATTTTGATGAATCGTGACATTTTGGGACAATTTGCAGTTGATATTTTTTGATTCAGACTTGTTTCAACCGAAAAACTGAACGAAAGTTATGCATGACGGAAACTTACTGAACTCGCACCGAAGTCCGTAGTAACCTTTGGGACACTCGCACGTGTCTTTCTGGATGCACTTCCCTCCATTTTGACATTTTTGTCGGCAAATCCCTGGAACATGAAAAAACATATTATCAATGAAGAATCAGAGAGCTTAATTACTTTGACTAAAAGTGGAGTGATAGCCCTTTGTGAGACCCTTTATAATACCTGGCCTCCCACACAGTTCAAATGACGCACTCTCTTGAACTTAGTAGAAATGGGAGATGTTATACACTATCCACAGCACCCTGAGATAGGATCATCACTGTCATCAACCACTAAATTTTTTATCTGTTTCTTTTTGCCTAGGTCCTGCAACGGGGCTTCCACAGCTCTAAGGCATTCCTGGACAAGGCATCGCCTGCACTGGAGACCATTATTAGGGTCGACCATGCTGGTGAACTGGGAGCCGACAGGATATACGCTGGCCAAATGGCCGTTCTAGGTAAACATAAATTTATTTAATTAACAAATGACATTTTACTAACGACTTTTCAGTAAGTTACGGTTTGCCTCATGTTAGGAAATGCACCTTCGATTACAGAAATCATTCATTACAGGAAATACAAAATCTGGGCCAGTAATAAAAGAAATGTGGGAACAAGAGAAACACCACAAGGCGAAGTTTGAAGAGCTGATCGTCAAGTACCGTGTCCGTCCTACTGCACTTATGCCATTTTGGAATGTTGCCGGCTTCGTTCTTGGCGCAGGTTGGTAAATGTTGAATTGGGACCTCTTCAATTGCTCGTAGCTGGTTCAGTCAGCCCTTTCAGTGCGAGTAAACGCCTCAACGTCTGTGTATTAAAACAGGATCTGTTGAACGGCACATGCATTTGACTATACCACTGCTGGCTTAAGATTTAATTCACCGTAACGGCTAAAGAGTTTTCAATGGAAGATAATGTTACAGGAACAGCACTGATGGGGGAAAAGGCGGCGATGGCGTGTACAGTGGCTGTGGAGTCTGTTATCGTGGAGCATTACAATGATCAGCTGCGCACTCTGATGGCTGAGGCTGCCCCCAATACTGAACTCATGGACACCATTCGCAAGTTTAGGGACGACGAGCAACATCACCATGACTGTGGGCTCGAGCACGGCGCTGAGCAGGCTCCCTTCTACCGCGGTCTCACCGAAGTCATCAAGTTAGGATGTCGCGCGGCGATTTCAGCGTCAAAGGTAGTTTAGATGTTTAGATCTTCTCAAGTAGGTGTTAAAATTATAAAAATGGACCATTTATAGAAAATAGGTAGAAGAATCAAGCTGTGTGATACGTCCAGTCAGTATTCATGCGCCACTAACTCTCGCGGACGCCAGCTTGACTTTTTCTATGTGGGGTTTTGACAAAAGTGGGGCTAAGTATGTAGATACGGTATACGGTAATACTATGTTTTACGTTTCTTTATGACAACTTTCTGAGGAACTTATTGCATAGTTATTTTTTCGGCAACTTGATATTGTCTTTTTAACGTAAGAACTAGTAAGCTAGTATTTAACAATCGAGTCTTTTTTTGTCTTTTTTTTTCATGCATTTCAGAAAATTACCTCATTGTTAAATAACTACTTTATACTGCTGCTGCGTTTATAAGACGTATTATTGTTTCTGGACAAACAAATGTAGGTATATCCGGTAATTTCCTGAAAAAGATTTCATTAAGAAACTTGAAGTAACAGGTCTGCTTTGCCTACAGCCTTAAAATGTTGGAGGGAACAATAATTTTGATGGGGTGAATCAAGAAGTATTTCCGTAAATGACTCAGGGAGGTAGGAAAAAGAAGTGTAGTGGCTTGTCCTGTTCCCAATAAATATTTGTAATTTATTGCTAATCCTGCTAAATCAATCTTGAAATATATCTGCAATAAATCTGGGGGATTTGCGGTGGAGGTGCTAACAGCCTTAGAGTTGGAATGATGTAGAATCGAATCGTACATGAAGTCTCTAGTGGTTCGGAACCGCTACCTCCCGCCCCCAGGTTCGTTACAGGCAAATAAAAATTTTGCCAAATCAGTGAGGGTCATCTATGCATGCGTGTAAGCACGGCTCTGCAAAAAGACCTTCACGTTTTGTAACACATTCTGTGCTTGCTTGAAGTTTACGAGAAGGTCTTTGTTTGCAGAGCCTGCTCGCCCGTCCTGCGCCTTGTCTGGCATCACCCTGCCGGCACTACAGCACCGAGGCGCACTGGGACATCGTCGGCGCAGTGTGCTTGGAGCGGAAGCCCATCATTACGAAACTTCTCACACCCTTCGAGCAGAAATACAAATCCGTACTAAGTGAGATTGAACTGGCAGGAAGTTACAAATCTAACCATGAGATCCGACTCGAAGACGATAAAAAGCGCGCAGCTCTGTTGAAACAAAGTGAAAATTTGGATGCCGATATGGAGGCGGCGTTGAAACAGAGTGCCCAGGATTTTGAAGACGCGGGAACAGAGGAATTGGCCAAGTTTCAACTAGCATCGCGAAATGGAAATGGAGATGCACGATCTTCTGACCGAAAACTGGACCAACATTTGGTTCTTGTCACCAAGTTGAAACTTGGAGAGAAGGAACTCTGGGCCCTGCCGCAAGGTGGGCATCAAGAAGGTGAGACATTACGTCAGACGGCTGATCGCGTCCTAGTAGACACTGTTGGTTCCGGAGTCGTGGCCCGTGTATTAGGCAATGCACCTTTCGGGTTCTTTAAATATAAATACCCGAAGGCAGTCCGGAAAGATACTGAAGGTGCGAAGATCTTCATTTTTAAGGCACTGTACAATTCAGGAGCAGTGGAGCTCAATAGCAAAGTGGCGTCAGACTTTTATTGGGCGTCGCGAGTAGAATTACGACAATTAATTATTAATAAGGAATACTTGAGAAGTATTCAGGCGTTCCTGATTGATGAAGACGAAGAAGAAGAGGCTGCAGCTGCAGGAAAGAGCTAAGTGTTGTGCATTTTAAATAGAATAAGTTATTTGTTAGCCATATGGTTTTGTTTGATTCGGGACGACGTGGTACCAGCGTTGAGGGCTCATAGCGTTTGACGGAACTAGGGAGAGTAATATTACGTTACTTACCTCCTTCACAATGCCGGCCCTGATAGCCGGGTGGGCAGCTGCAGACGCCTGGTGCAGTGCAGTTCCCGCCGTTCATACACTGTGGATAGCAAAGTGCGGTCCTGCAATACTGGCCCATATAGCCTTCAGTGCACACGCACACGCGCTCACTGTTACAGCGGCCCCCATGGGCGCAACTTTTATCACACTCGGGGTCCGGGCCTGTGGATAAAACACCTGCAATGTTTGTCATCGCGTTCAGTTAGTTAGTAAGAACCCCGATGCGTCAGTTGAAGGGGTGGACAGCGCTTGCGCCCCGCTACAGCTACAGCAGACAGCCGCGATCAAATGGTTGGATAACAGCAAATTATGAGAAAAGATTCATGCTGCAGGTGGCTGTCTACTCCTGAACCAGATCAGTCCGAAGAAGCCGTCAAATTAGAAGCAAATTAGCTACTAACTACCGAGGTATCGTACAGCTGACTACAGCACAGTAAGAGCTATCAGCTACGTATATCTTGAACTACAGGTAGCTGGGGAGGAGGAATAGATGTTGTCACAATTCTGGTAGAGTGAAGAGTACTAGAAAAGTTATGAAAGTTTCCTTCTTGACTCTTCAAAAACGACCTAGAATTGCATATTTTGATTTTTTTTTTTTTTTTCAATAGTGAAGTGCGCTTTCTATTTACTTACCTAAATTTAATACAAGGTGGTCCAGACCACCCGTCCTCATAGTTTTTCTTCAGAACTAACCGTGCGATTGAGAAGCGGTAAAATTTTTCATGGCAAAGTCGCAACCAATGCATCTTCCTAAATTAATTTCAATTTTGTGGGGGGCCGGGAAAGGGGGTTTTTGGGGGGGGGGTCAAAGGTTCATTCTTAGATATCGGTTGAAACATTCTGTTAAATCCGTTGCATTCGATTCAGGTACCCCCCCCCCCCCCCCTAAAAACCAAACCGGGCGCTAAAAAAAAGTGTACTATGTGTTGCTAATCGTGCTAGCAGGTGCAGTAGGTACATAGAAAGCGCTGTTTTTGTCTTGTAGGTGTGAGGGTTATAGCCTGCTACTGACTGTTTTCATGCAACACCCATACATTTTCACATTTTAATTTCTTCGTTTGTTGGTGGCATTAGTACTTTAGTAGCGTGTACCTACTCACCTTTCGGTGTGCACTCTTTACGAAGTTTTAGACGAATTGGGGTTCCTGCCAAAGGACGACCTTTTTTTGTTTCAATCATCAAACCCACTTCAAACGGCGCTACTCCTGACCGATTGCCTGCGCAAGGTAGAATCACACTGAAAACTGAAAAATAACTATAATTATTAGTCTTGAACCCCTCCATGGGAGAAAATACAGAATCAGTAGCAATGTGTACTTATATATCATCAGTGTGCGAGGGATAAGTTGTTCAGATGCGTGTGACCATAATGGGAATTATGGTATATGATAGGAAATTCCCTGATCTGACTGCAATAAACGGAATAGGTATCTTAAATGTCCCCGACTTAACGTACCTTTCGATTGCCTTGGAATTCTCCCTTTCCTCTTGATCGAAATTTTGGGTGGTTCGAGCACGGCCTCGTCGAGTGTGCGTAAAATGTCAAAATTGTACAAATATTTTTTCTTGCCAGACATCCACGTGAAATTTACTTGTGTAACTTCTGACGGAATTGTGGGCAAATACTTCTCAAAGTTTGGATCCAAGATGTCCGCCTGGACGAAACCTTCGTAGATCACTGCTATTTCGCCCATCTGATATCCTGTTGATTAAATCAGCATTACCTCTCTACCATGAACTACCAAGGACTGATCTACCAAACTTCACCGACCCGTTTGATCAAATTATCGTTCCTGGAAAATATCACAGGCATATGTAATTATGCCGTTGACTGAGAGTGTGACATCATGCTGACTCCAGGCCGACCCTGAGAAGGCGGGGCTCCGAAGATGATATGGACACAGTGTAGACTATTTGGCGTTTAGCAGATGGCGTTTTAATGACGTCACCTTATTTATTACAGAACCCTTATGGAAGTTTCGCCTATGAATTGGTATAATAAAATTTTCGGAATGTTTAGTCAAGAGTTTTGTCGAGGCTAGGTGCCTACTTATTCCTCATTCGGCAACTATGTCAGATACTATATTGTACCTATTGTAGTGCTGAAACCTGTTTCCAGAAAAATTGTTGTCTACATGCTTCGTTAACAGATGATAGGCTACAACTGTGTGATCCATAAACTTCAGTGGAGTTATAAGGTACCTACCGCCAAACTTTTCGACCTGTTCACGGTCTATCCAGAGATGGAGGTCACCGCTGTCGCCATGCTTGTGCAGAGCTTGGACGATCACAGCTGGCGAGAGGGAGAAAATGAATCCAAGAAGCACGCACGGAAGGGCTTGGACGCGCGACATGCCCACACTCCAGCATCTAGCGAGCGGAGGCCTCAACTCAACTCTCAACCAACTGAAGACAGCCGATGCAACGCACCCGCCTCCACGCCAGGGCCGGGCTGGCTCCAAGCAAGCTATCGCAAACAAGTCATTTTATTCAGTATAGTGTCCATGGTAGGGACCGGGGACCATGTAGGCACAAACGCGTCCTTCAGGAATTGCTGGAGAAAACAACTAAGGTCCAGCCCAGAGCGTTGATCTTCAGGTTGAAGATTTAAATAATTTTGACTCGTTTTTGAAGAGCTGTTGAGAGATGTGATGGTCTTGTCCATAGTCAGGTTTATATTTCAAGGCAGTAACTAGTACCGAAGGTCTTCATTTTGAGCATAGCGAGCACCGGGCAGCATCTGACGACTCAGCTAGGTCTGTAAACAGGTGTTTCTACCTGGCTCTTACTATATAACGAACCACTTGTCAGTTTGAATTGGACGCGGGGAAGAAGAGTACAAGTGCGTGCGAGAGGCAGCGCACCTGGTCGCCCCCTGGGGTCATCCAACGTCTTCATACGTCTACTCCTTTCCGAGCGGCGAGCTCTGCCAGGTATCACATCCCTCACCAGCACGGTACGGTGCCTAGGCAGGTAGCCGGGGCTCGTTAGCACCGTCGTTCATCACGTCCATATGAGACTCGTTACGGCCCATCAAACAGCTCTTCGACCTCTTGAGTTGTGAATAGTTTTTGTGACAGCTCTGACACCCCCTAAATATGTTTTGTCAGAACTGACATGAAGGGGACTTACCTTCAATAAACTTGTCACTTTACTTTTTCAATGTGTCACCTGACGTTTTCAGTACCTTACTTTCATAATCAGCATCATCTATAGGTATTATTCTTTTCTCACAACAGGGATGTCTCAGGCCGGTACTGAGGCCAGACCGTACATATTCCGATAAGCCTTTGTTGATACGGCAGATTAGTCTGCATGCGTCTTCCTTTTTATTGTACCCGCCTGCAGCGTTAACCTTGTACTTACCTACATCAGGAGAACCTAGGTATACAATATACCTTACAGGTGTAAGTGATTATTCGTATACCTACTGTTGCCCACTTAAGGTACTACGGCCCACCAGTGCTATCATACCATATGATGGCTACTATAAGAATCAGATCAGACTTTGGCAAGACCGGTCCCAGAAGGCAGTAAGTACAATGCAGGCCTTAAACTGCCGAAGGAGTGGTTGTGCGCTTTCACGCAACATTATCGGTCGATGCTAACAGGTGCAGTTTTAAACCATTAGACGGCATTAGACTCAACCTGAACTGGTCTCTGCCACTTTTTGTTCATTCTGATCATTACAGACAATTTTCGGCATAACGCGTTTGAAATTGGGCCATTATTTACACAGCCGGTACACATAGGTACCTACTGAACGAGAGGTGCCGAGTGCCTTCCCATAAAGCCACATAGTGACATTTCTTATTGGTCCAGCCTGATTCTCTAAGTTCCCCACAACAGAGGCTTTCCCGCTCTGCTTATATGAATTTTTCATCAAACTTCTTATTTATTGGATCAAACTTTGGGTAGAGACATATGTTTAAATAGTCCTAAAGGTTTGGCAAGGCGTAGTGGTCTCCCATGAATAATCTGGTTTCGGTTAGAGTTTACTCCGAAAATCAGAAACTTTTTCAATAGGTAGCAGGTTATACCTACGGCCATATACTTACCTATATCTATGTCTACTTTCCCCTACCGGGTTCTTTAAAAGTTAGTCTTTATGTTTTACGAAGTACACATCCCGTATTCTTGACTTAGGGAGCAGGTTTATGTCATTTATCTTGACTTTGGAAAAGCTTTTGATTCTGTGAATCATGACGTTCTTTTAAAAAGGCTTCATGACTATGGGTTCAACTTCCAGTTGCTAAAATTATTTTCGCCTTACTTAAGAGATAGAAATGTGTTATCTACAAAAGCTCTTGTTCTCCCTCCTTTAATGCCTATTCGGGTGATCCTCAAGGATCAATTTTGGGTCCATTTATCTTCCTTTATGGTTATAGTGAATCTAGTTTATACCTACCTATAGATGCTTTGTAATAGGTACCTAATACCGACTGAAACCAGATCTGTACCTAAGTACCAGAGAAGCTACTGTGCGCGCGGAAGTCACATAAGAATTCGAGCAGGTGATTCGAGGCAGTAATGCCAACGTGAAGCAAAAAAAATATAGGCGAAACCCCCCCCCCCCCCTCTCCATGACCCTAACCCTCCCCCCCCCCCCTCCATGACCCTAACCCCCCCCCCCCCCCATGACCGCTTTCTGGATACGGGCCTGCGAGGCACCCATCAGTCCCATCAACTATATACAAGTCATCATAGTGTTGTAGCTGTAGCTGTAGGAACCCTCGTATAGGAACCTTTCGTCACTGCATCACACCAAGTCTGGGTATAAGACACTGAGCCCTAAGCCTCTTTAACTGAACATTTAGGTGTCTACTCTCATCGTAAACCAGGTTAAAACTTTTTACACTCAGTCCAATGATTCTATAACCTAAATGGCTTTGATCCTTACACCGGCACTGAAGTTTCATTAGAACAACAAGCCGATAGGAGACAGGCCAGGCAATTACGCTTGTTGGTAATTTACGAGCACTTCGGCCAGTCTTTGTCTTGTCACACTGGTCAGTGGTCACTGCCATCCTGGGGACCTTGAGACCGAAACCCAAACACTGTACGAGACGTAAAAACTTGCATATGCGCTCCTTAGTGATGTTCCGATGGCCAACGAGTCAATGACTCCCTCCGGTGTCATGGTCAGACATCTAGCTATAACACCTATAGATAGTTGTAGAAGCCTATCTCTGGATCGCGAATTTCTTATGTGGGTATAGGTGCCTATACAAGTACAGGGTAGGTATACGGGGTTGAGGTTGCGGATACAATCCTGTTCGTTAAAGGACATTTTTCTGAGGACAATGTAGGAAGTACCGATACGAAGTAGGTATAGGTACCTACTCGTTTTACCTACTAAAAAAAAAACTTTATAAAAACTATACCTACTGTGACGTTAGATGACGAGGAAATAATGCTGGAAAATAACGGGAGAGGCTCATTTGGGTGCTATACCTATCTTCTTCTATCTCTACTTGTATAAAGTACTCATCGTATCCTACACGCAGGATGATCCTGGTATGTACCTAGAGGTTACAGGTTGCAGCCTGCAGCCGATAGGTGGGTCGCAAAAAGTGAGCGTGGGATAAAAGCTCTCTGGTACATGGGGCACGGCCAGGCATGGCAGGTACCCATCGCGAATGGTCGTCTGTGAATGCTGCACGGGGGCGTTCCCCACATAAATCTACCGTTCGACACCTCCGCCAAGGGCCCCAGGACCGGCCTGGGCTCTGGACCATGGGTCTCGACGTAACCCTAACGCAATTTTCAACATTGCCTATTTTGGTAGTCCTGCGTGTTAATCCTCACAAGAGGGAAAATAATTTTCAAAGAAAACACAATAGATTTCTCTCAGATATTTTCAAAAAGTGCCTTTCAAGTATTTCAGAACCTTAGAAATACTGGCTTTGGGGGGGGGGGGGGGAAATGACCATTTTCAGCGCTTTCTTCTGTATCTGTGGTAGGTACTAGGTACCTACTCCAGATACCAATAACACACACGCCGTTCAACGGACTCAACGTTTGCTGTAGTTTAGTATGCATCTGTCTAAAATCAGAATTCATGTATAATTATTTTAACTGAGTTTTTTTAAAGAAAAAAATTAAGGTCATATTTATAGGAAGGTAGGAGGTACCTATACTAACAAATTGCTGTACACAAATCATTAAATTAAAATATGGAAAGGTACCTAAACAACGGGAGTCTACTTCTACTTATAATATCCAGCATAAATTAAAAGTGTTCATTTATTTTAACTGTAAAAAATTAAATAATTTTTAATTTATTATCAGGCTAATATCAGAAAGTTGCAAGCTACTTGGAGCGAAAAAATAAGAAAGCAATAAATAACAAACTGTGAAAGGAAACGATGTAAAGATCTACCATTCAAGAGCTACTTTTGTAACTAGCAGATTTGTACATTTTATTTTCGTCACCGTAATCCAAGAGTTATTCATTATAAAACGTGCAATGAAACATGAATAAAACAGATTAATTAAAAGAAACAAAAGGCTGTCATTGTTGTTTTAAAATGTTCGCACAGAACGGAAGATGAGATCTTGTTAAAAGATGTGTGGAAAACTCAGTTATATCGCAAGCTCACAGAGAAACCTAGCGACTCATTCGACTAGACAGACAAGATGTGATCAATATGAGGCTTCAAACCGGGCATCCTTAGTAGAAGCCAGCCATTTAACTTACAAGCCAAAAACTATAATATTTGGAGCCCGCATATGACCCGTCTGATTGGGACCCCCGCATACTGTCAATTGGTCGCTCCATTCTAATACGCAAGTCAAATGGGAGCGTGTAAACTATACTGCCAACTGAACAGTTGAGACGGCTAGTATACAAGCTCCCACTTCATGTTTTGTGTTTCACCCGAGAGACTAGACAGATGAGTTGGGTGGAAACTGACAGTGCAGGGGGGAGGGATAATGAATTTGTCGATATGAATACATTTAGGTACTAAGCAGATACTTGGAAAAACTGACTGTCTCGTTGACATATTAATCGCACCTAGAAGTGTGGTCTCACTGCAAGTAATGTTTCCACAAAAAGCAACCACTAATCACAAACATGCTACACAGACGATGCCTTTTTGCGAACTAAGGCACTTGTGCTCTAGCGTAATATATTATAATTATTGATAATAATAAAGTGAACTAAAAGTTCAGCTTACGATACCATAATGGGGATTTCGAAGTACTTCGCAAATAATGTGCACTTGTGCGGTTTTCCTTAGTTGGGGGTGTTCAACATGCAAATTCAACAATTCCAAATTAATGTTAAAACATACAATTGACTTCAAATTGGCGCTAAAATTAATTATTTTCCTCCATTCCTATTTTCCTTGTAGAGTGCGCAAAGTACAAAGAAGCCATTTTGTAGGAAATACTTTCAATTTTCAGGTAGGTAATTTATACCTATGGAGATTCAGAAAACCATAGTATCCCATCATTGCCCGCAAGTACAAATATGTAGTACTAATCATACAAAAAATAAATTCTGTTTCTAAAATTGCACACCAGAACAATTTTGTTATTTCATTCACGCAATCGCAAGTTCTGCCACTACATAAGCCGATTAATAGTGTGCTCTCTTACAAGTTTTAATTATAATTAAATAAGCGTGTGCTCGGACAAGAACGCAAACACTGAGAAACAACAACGCAGTGCACTCATAACAATAAGCTGACACTGAGTTTGTACATGAGAGAAAATAATTACGTGCATCCCATCCTCAACAATATTATAACATGACAGCATATTCGCAATGTTATCTTCATATTTTACAAGAATTCTCAGCTACACGAGCGAATTTAGTTGTAGAGCTGCCTTCTGTGGTTTCGTGCCAAACAGGGTTTCTTATTTCCTTCTCAATTATTGTCAACAAAAAAAGCTTGATAGGGTTATTGAAACAGATTATTATTTTTTCAATCGTAAGTCTAAACAGCAAGCAAATGGAATTTTTTAGTTTTAAATGCAGAGAAAAGTCGTTCTATCCTGACGGAGTAAGGTAATGTCAAAATTCTACTAATTATCTTGATACAACTGAAATGCTGAAAAAAAAAATGGAAAAAAATCAACGGCAGTCAAGTTCTCGAAACTAGTAATAATAATTAACTAATTATTGATTCAATTTTAGATAACAAGATATAAAAAGTTCAATGTAAATTAAGACAATTGAGAAACTACTTTCACGTGCCTTTCTTTATGGGCAAAACATGTAATAACATGCAATACTTTCAACGTAATAGAATTTTGTATACACGCAAGAAGGAATGAAAGTAGACTTCGAGATGACACGAAAGCACCACAATATAACGCAAAAGTCGCACAGAGTCGACATTAAAAGTTTAAACAATTTAAAAGCAATTATTACATTTGTACTAACCAAAAGAAGCAGAATCAATTCGAACGAAGGCAAGAGAATGAAAAATGAACTACAGCGCTATAGTACATACCAATGCTGGCTCACACACAGCGTCACCGGAGAATCAAAAAAAGAGCATTCAGTTGACAGTGGTGAGATTCTACCTCCCATTAAGTTAAATCCAGTCTGCTCAGTTTTCTATATAATAACCTATATAAAACCAATAAAGGCGCGGCGGCCAGTGTCCACTGCAAATAAAACAATCATGTTCCAGTTTTTTTGAGACAAATACTGGCCACGACAAGTTTTTATTGGGATGCTAGCCACCAAAGTACGGAGATTCAATACTGTCGCTGCCACCGTCCCAGGACGCCATTCTTTCCACAAGGAAATAGTTGCCAATAGCAAAACATATTAAAAATAACAGTCTACACATCAAGTGTTACAATACCAGCACAAACACGAAACAGTACAACTTTTACGGAGAATATCAAAAGGAAACAACTACCTTGTCGCATTTTATTACATACATCAGGGTTTTAGGACTAGTTAACTACATTTTCAATCTAATTTTTTTACCAATCTTACCAAAATTAAAAAAGCCTTAGGCAAAATATTTGGTCCCCCGCGACAAGTGACGTTATTTTCTTCATAAAAATGCAATCAATGTTGTACGGTTTAGCATCTGTGCTGTTAGCGCTAGAGCGTGAATACTGGCAGTGAGAGGCGAGGTCCATGTTTAGACGTAAGTGGCGATAGCTGTTGGCGACTGCGGCGTGCGGCTCTCCCCTGACTTGCGCACGCGCTGCCCTCCCTGCCCGTACTGTCCGATAAAAGACCCGTCCTCCGTGAACCGCCCTGAAAATGAGAAAGAAATTCAATCTCACGCACAGATAGGGGCCGAGAATATTCTCGGGAGAATATACTCACTTCATTTCAAAGAATGAAAACACTGATAATTTTCTTCCAAGCTGAGTTTTTTTTTTTAAATGCCTCGGACTAGCTACGTGAAGGTAATCAGCTAAACCTTCAACACATTTATTGGTTTTATTGTAGGTACTTTAAAAAAATCGTGCCACCGGAGCATGGATATTTTTTGTTTGCACAAAGAAGGCGTGATGAAAAAGTAAAAAACGTTTGGGAACCCCGAAGTGGAACTTCCTGCCAGTAATCAGCCAAATGAAAATTAAATGAGGGTCCACTAAACCGGACTGGTGCAGCAGGGCAAAGAGCTATTAACTGGTGAATCTTGCCCGGCCACAATGGGTACCTGACCTTCAGCGGCTAGGGAAAATTGTCTAACCCCTTCAGGCTATGACTTTGACACAAAACAGCAGCCGTGGCGTAACTTAACAGCACCAACCTGGTAGTGATGCTCAGCTCAGACGAGAGTGGCAAATCCCCCGCTAGACGTCTCACCCGGCGGTTTCCGTTGCTTCCCGTACTGGCCGATGAAGGATCCGTCTTCGTTCATACCCTCTGCACGGCCAAAGCAACACATCAACAACTACTCATACCAAACTACATCACAAGCTAAATCAAAATAAAACCCAACAGAACTTAAATAAGTATGACCAAAAATATCTCCGCTAGGATGGAATTTCTTGTGACAAAAGCTAATGTGAAATAAACTGAAACTAGCACCACTGTGAGCACATCACAATAATTAAAATAAAAAAGAAGCGAGTGCGATCAATGCTTATAAAAGGAAAAAAATTGTGATAGAACTGACCCGTGTCTCCTTCACCGTACTCTGCCATTGAATCCGTGTCGCTCTCAGGCGCGGGCTTGGCATCACTGCTCATCGACGCTCGTCCGTGAGACTTATTGTCAAGCCTGTAAGCAGAGGTCCACGTGTCAGTAACCCATTATAAATTTATTTAAACAAAACTGAATGATAGCGATAATATAAATTTATTCGCCTATAAGTCCATCCATAAGAAGAATGCAAATTAGAATGACTCTAGAAATAGAGAACATTAAAACCAAACATACTTTTTTAAATGTTAAAACTTTGTCAGAAAACTAGACACTGGTACTGTATCTTTCAGTGTGTTGAAGTATCATTTGAGTACTCGAGAAATCTTGAAGAGAAACGGAACACTGTTTTCAAATCGGTTGCACATGAAAGACTGGACTGGATAACCAGGCGCACATTAAAAGTATATTCTATAGTCTTAATGGGACATACGGCTGGGAGTATTCATGAAAGCCAGGTTCCTCAGGATAGTTGTGTCTGCCATAAGCAGTTTCGCGTTCGTGTACGACGTATTTGCCGCCGCGGTTGCGCTTGATGATGCACACGATGATGAGGACGAGAAGTAGGAACGCGATGGCAAGCATCATTCCAATAAACCAGCCAGCCGTCGCCACATTCTCCTTCGGCGTTACGATCGGCCCTTCTGTCGGTACAATAAAAAAAAAATATAAACGAATGTCTATCTTCACCAGATCTTTATTGGAAGAGAGTAAAATTAAAGGAAAAATTAAAATATGAGGATTCCCGCTATCAGGTGGATCAGGTAAACTGATTCAGGTAGACGCACTGTCGGATTACTTTCCTAAAATGAGCGGCCTGGGTCTTAATGAAATATTTCTACATTATTCTCAGTTGAACGCTACTAGTTCTCTCGCTTATTCGGGATTGAAGTCTTATTCCGAATAGGTTACCTTACCGTTTTTACCAGTCCAGAAGTGTCTCAACTCTTCCACCATGGGATAGTACAATAGTTTCGGTCTCCACTCTTAATAAGACTACCTTCAATACATACGCACCTACATGACCACAATTATCACTAAACCGGTACCAGCTGGGTAATATGAATAGCATACCCATATTGTAGGTATCGACGTCTTGAGGGCTGCTTTCAGTCATATATTCGCCATCGACGGCCACAGCTTTAAACTCGTACACCTCGTTGGGTTGCAAGCCACGTACTACGATGAAGTCCTCAGCGGACTCCGTCTCTGTCTCAGTGTAGGTTGGCTCTCCACGGAGTCTATTGGGAAATCAAGAATATGAGCCCAGAGGCTGATTAGATGACGGTTCGACACTGTGAAGGAAATCACACTGAAAACTGCGGCCACAATTGTGGTGTACTGAAGGAAAAATTCGGCCGTTTCGGAGTTTCGGTTTTACAAATTTTTCAGACAACCAGCACAATCACTGGCTGTTCAAATGTTTACGAAACATTCAGAATATAATTAAATATTGGTCTATTCAATATAAATAATTAAAATGAGTGAGAATAAGAGAATGCTAAAAATCCAATCTCCTATTAAATGGTACATAGTGCTAACCTGTATTTAAGAAAGAACTGAGAGCCAGGCTTGCCCTGGAGATCAGGCTCCCACTGTACTCGCACGACAGAGTTGCCGTTATTGGAGTATAGGCGCTGCCAGGAGAAGCGCGGTGGGTCAGGGGGGGAAGCTTGTGAGGCCCGTGTCCGCTGTTCGATGAAGTACCTACACACGAACATGAAAAAATCACAGTGGAGGTATTTTGATTATTTCAAGTTAATACTTTGCAAATTAGGTACACCCCACAGTAGGGGTGCTTGAATCTCAGTTTCTATTTGCATAAATACCCAGACGTGGCAACAGATAACTCAAAAGCGCCTGACATAACCTATATTGTAAAAGAAACCAACGAACCAACTTACGTTTCGCCCTCGCCCGCACGGGTACTAGCCCTGACGTGGATACGGTACCGTGTCGCGGGCTCCAAATTGGCCAACTTGGCTCGCGTCTGTTTCGGATCACTGATCTGTGGCTTGCGCTCCATCAAGGGCCCAACTTTCGTGCCTTTCACAGTCTGGTAGTAGATTTTGTAGCCTGTTAATATTCCATTGGGCTGTTCAGGTTTCTTCCAAATGAGGTAAAATGCGGAGGAACCCATCGGCACTGCCTCGAGGCCGGTGATGGTGGAGGGGACGCCTTCAGGTGTGTCAAAGGACAGCTTCTCACTGGGGGGTCCGTTGTAGCGCCCGTTGTATACGAGGACGCGGGCATAGTTCTTGGTGTGCGGCACGAATGTTCGGATAAGGGATCGCGTGGCATCATTTTTCACGTGCGTCTCTCGAAGTCCAGCTTCACCGTCCAGATCCGTCCATGTTTGGACCTAAATGATGAACATGTCTAAGAGTAACTCAACAGTTCATTTTCATTTTTTAAGACATCTATCAAAGGAGGCTACTATTTTTTTCGTCCTGAATCATTTTTGACATCAGAAGCTCGTTGACAACATTGTGATCCGAATTCACCGTGAATAAGAGAGAACAAACCTTGTAGCCCTTGAAATGGCCTCGAACAGATTCTGGTGAAACAGGAAGCCAGCTCAGTAATGCATCGGTGGCTGAGGTTACTTCTCCTAACGTGAAGTTCTTAGGCGCTTCCTGAGGCACTGGAGAAAACGGAAAACATCAAAATGGTGTAACATGGCTTTCACCTACCCAGTGAGTTGTGCTATACTAATGTTAAGGTGAATTTCACGTTTAATTTACAAATATTGATTTGTAGTAGGTACAATAATGATCTCAGTAGGATGTTTGTCATCTATTTACCATCTTCCCCCGAGTAACCAATGACCTCTTTGGGTGCGACATTGGCCTCTCCCTTCTTATTGATGGCGACAACCTTAACGAGGTACTCCTGGAATGTTGGCTGGTTGGGCACCATGTAGCTGTTGGCCCGCCAGTTGTGGACCTCTTCAAAGTCCCACTCGCGGCCGGGGATTTTCCGCTTCCAGTAGACTATGTAATGAAAACCTTCGGCATTGTGTTCAATCTCAGGCATCGGCTGAAAGATGAAACTCAAATTAATAGCTAAGCTTTTATAAGTAAAAAAAAAAAAAAAACACTGGAATTGCACCTTGATAATTTCTAAAATACATCTGACGGTAACTTCTACTTCTGGAAGAATATGGGCTCTCGACTCCGTAAAAAAGCGGCTAACGCTCAACGAAACTGATACGCACAGTGGCACCAACTGGGAAGTTGGTGTGTCATAGGTCATAGGCATGAACCACCAGTATTATCTACATATTTTTATCTAAGAGCGTACCGTCCAGGTGATGACCAAGTTGTCGGGGCGCGTGCCTTTACCCTCTACGTTGTCCGGGTTCTTGAAGGGGACGTCGGGCTGGGTGGTGCACACTGAAGAGTGGGAGGACGGCTGACTCAGCCCAATTTTGTTCTTAGCAATGACTCGGAATGTGTAGTTGGCCCAGGGGGACATGGCCACTGAGTACGTCATGTCAGTCGCTGGTACATTTTCATATGCCACCTAGGTAGGTCAAAATTTCTCAATTTTATCACTGGCCATATCAGATTGGGTGGACTCAATAGCAATGTTTTGTGTGTTTCTATTTCAGGCATGAACAATGGTAAGTAGGAAATGTACTTGGACGGTTTCAGTGATCTGAAGTTTCTTACTTTCTAAAATGAACTTCTTTTTACGATTAAATGTCTACTAATCTGGGATGAGAGCAACATACCTCCCACGTGTCGGGAGTGAAGGAAGTGTTGTACTGGATAATGTAGCTGAGAATGGGTGCTCGATTGTCTCCCAGAGGCAGCCATCGCACGGAGGCATCCATCAGGTTACAGCGGACTTCCACGAGTTTTGGGGGGTTCGGCACGTCTGAAGAAAAGATCAACGTAAATCCGACAATTCGCACTAATATCGCCACCATGTAGTAAATAGTGGAAACGCATGAAAAAATGGCTTTCTTTTAGTTTCAACGACATTTTCAAATGATAATCTGCAGCAAGGTTATTTTCAAGTCTGAATGCATTTACTTAACAAATCTCCAATTTTCTGGTTATATGCACAAAAGCACAAATCGTAAATATTCTACTTACCTACTTATCTTCTGATAAAAAGCATACCTTGTACGGTGAGGGTAGCCTGGGCCTGGGCCTCGTCGAGGTCAGTGTGAGCGAGGCAAGTGTACACGCCAGAGTCCAGCTCGGTGGTCTTGGTGATGATGAGGGAGTAGTCAGAGCTCTTGACAAAGCGCGTGTCCGCCTCGAAGTCGATGGGCTGCCCGTTGTTGAGCCAGTCAATTTCCAGGAGAAGGGAGGAATCAGACACTGCGTTACATCGGAACGTCGCAGTTGACCCGCTGCGCACCTCATAGTCCTCCGGTTCGTCAGTTATTCGCGTGTGCTAAATATTCCGTGAAATAGAGAAAAATAGTAGGTTGTTTATATACATATATATATTTTTTTAAATAAATTTAATGCGCAGAATCTCCACTCGCTCATGTCATGTATAAAAGGATGCGACGTCTATATGATAATGGGAAGAAAATTGACACGACACTCTGCAATGCTACAAATAGGTATAGTAGCACAAACAAATAGAGGAGGTAAATTTTTATGATTCACAGATACTTACATTTTTTATGTTCGGGAAGAAAGGCTAGGGCAAATCACTAGACTATACCTTTCGCTTAATTTTATTCCTCAAATTTCTAAGTAAACAATGTGTTGTGTGTATAGGTATAGTTGAGATAGTAACCTCTTTAACGACGAGCCTGCCGGAGGCGTCAGCAGTGCCGAACTTGTTCTGAGCATAACATGTGTAGTTGCCGGCGTCAAGGAAGTTGACGTCCTTGATGGCGAGGTCTCCATTGGCCATGGTGGTGTAACGTCCTCCTGTTAGCTCCATGTTGTTCCTTATCCATTTTATTTCCGGTTTGGGAGCACCAAACACGCGGCAAGTCAGCGTCACTGTCCGCCCGTCAACCGTACTTTCCTCCTCCTAAAACCAGAAACATAAAATTAAAAATACAATAAGAATAATATACCTCGCGTACAAATAATACTACCTTATTACCACCATAATTACCTACACCTGTTTATAGTACTGAACGTACAACGTCTTTTCAGAAGTCAAGGGACCCTGACATTTCAGTTAAAGGTCAATAAACAGCAATCGTGCAATCTTATTGATTTTTTGGTCTGACAGTGATTTAGGCTGGATTTCACCACTTTTTATAGTAATAGTGTCTCTTACCGAACAGATTTATCTTATCGTGTGTTTAGCTTATGACAAGTGCAATCACACTATGCTTAAAGAAGTGATGAAATCCACCCTACTACATAATAATAAATATTGCAAATTCCAGCACTTTCTGACAACAACGTGGCTCTCAACATAATGAAAACACAGAATGTGCAGTTCAGTAGGTCGTCACTGGCTTAGATGAACTGGCACAGGGTTCTGATCAGGACAAACCAACCTAACCTGTCTAAGGCATACCTTAGGTGGCTCAGTGATTTCGGGTGGGAGAGCGAGTACGTTGATGTAGACATCCTTGTAAACATACCCCAGCGAGTTGGTGGCGTTGCACCCGTAATTGCCAGTGTCCGTCTTGTCGAGTCTTTCGATTACAATACTGAAAATGTCAAATGGTAATTCAGTTAATTATTATCGGAGAGGCATCCTAAAGTACAGTATCTTATAAGTAGAGCCACGAAAAAAAAAAAAAATTGTCAATCTAAATAAGTTGTGTTTTTTTTGTCACTTCGCACTGCTGTCTGCTGACAATGGGCAACAAAAAATAATAATAAAAATTAATAAATAATAACTCAGAAGTCGGACCATGAAATAATTGTTGAGAACAAACACATAATTTACACAACTGGCATCAAACTCGCTGGAGTAAGCTATAAATAAGTTTTTTTTTATCAACCAAATATTAGTTGGTGGAGTTTGGGTTACCTGTTGGTGGTGACTTTGCGACGTGGGTTGGGCTTCGATTGCTGAATGGGCAGACCATTGTGGATCCACTTAATGTCTGGATCGGGGACGCCAGACGCCTGGCAGCTGAACTGCACGGTCTCTCCTTCGGCGGCGTTGATAATCTCAGGCTCCACAGTGAAGTATGGCGACGCTGTCCACAAATCAAACCAATTACTCCAAGTCATACAACTATGTAACCAATAGGCAGAATGTGAGTTGTTAAGGAGGAAGTCCAAGCATAACCAGTTTACCACTATCATCCTCACTTGGGAGTCACCTAATCGGGAATTTGGGGGAAAAAAAATTGATTTCATTCTTCCCTCTTAACCAAAGATCTTATTAGATAATTTTAGAAAATTGTAAAAAGCACCAGTATATTGGGAACCGCTGACGTCGTTTTTATAACATAAAATAAGTCAAAGAAAACTCGATCCTTGAAATCCCCAATTCCAAAGCTTCCAAACAGTTCCGAAATATCTTTCGAAAATTTATGCAGTGATGCTTATAACGATATTTTAAGAGCAAATTCATACAGGCCATTCACAGCAGCAAAGTAAAGTAAAAAAAAAAAAAAAAAAAAAAAAAAAAAAAGTTGGCTACTGATTTTATCACAGTAAAAACCAAAATTAATCAAAAGTTCATAATTATCGTACGTTTTCAGATCAAGAAAATCGGTATTAGGTACTGACCCATGACTTTGAGATTGATCGAGTAGGACTTGGCCTCGCCTACACCATTGCTCGCCTCGCACGTGTATTCGCCCTCATCCTCGAAGGTGACGTGCTTTATCACCAAGCTCTTTCCGTAGTTGCCTTGGGTCATTCGGTCGTTCAGTCGTATCGGTGTCCCACCCTTCATCCATACTGTCTGCGGTAACGGTCTGCAACCCAAACATTACGTGTACTGGATATTCCATTGAGTAATTAGTAATTCTCGAAATCTGAGGTATCAATGAATCACTTCATTCAGTAACCAACGGGACCCCACCACAACACACACCATCTTCGGCCACTGAAGACAAGGACTAAAAAACGTCCCCATCAAACGAACTGTGACTAAAAATATGTCGCTTCTGGATGAAGTTCAATAAATCAAATGTAAATCAAGTTCAGCATAACATGTGCTATGTTAAGTTATATCAAATCTATGGAGAAGGTGAAACACTGGGGGGGGGGGGGGGGGAGGAGTCTGTGAAATATGCGGACATTGAAAGACAGATATGATAACATTGATAACGGATATTTAATTGCCCAAAGAGTCGGCAGCCATAACCGGGAGACCGCTGGTAGGGAGGACTTTTCTCGGCCTTCAAGTGCCGTCAGGGAGGCTTGAAAGAAGACGCGAGAAAAATGAGATAGTACCAGAATGATCAATTCATACAACAGGAGAAGCGTTGACAGAAAACCCAGTACCACGTCGACTTGGCATATATGTACCGGTCAATAGATAAAAAAAAATAGGAGGAAAATGAACAGAGAAGTCATTAGTAATGCCCAGAAGACACGCTCCTTGAGGAACTTGGCATGGAACTATCAAGCCCACTGAGAAGGGAATAAAGTAATACGTGCGTACGTGACCCATTGTAGTCAATGAGTCGGCTCAGACCAAAACCATTCTACAGCATTCCTACCTCTAACCCGTTACTGTGTAATAATAATACGTAGGCAACTACCAATTCAGATTTAGTTCCTCCTATTACTACACAATACTGCAAAACCAATGAATAACAAAAAATCTACCTAAAATATGATCCCAACCAGGAGTTGCTTCGACTAGAGAAACTAGTTCAATGCGTGGATATAACAATAAAATGAGGTTTTTTTTAAAATTCACTCAAAGTTTCAGTCCCAGGCAACAAAGCAACAAACCAGCGGATGATTTTAATATGTGGAAACTTGGTTTTCAAACCGATCTTCCGATCAACCGATCTTTGGGAAGAAGGTCAAATTATTTCTTTCTTTCTATAAGCCTAATCTAGCCTCTATACTCTACACTCTACAATATATTGGTACCAGCATCAAAAAGACACCGGCTGGAAGACACTGGAAATGCGTGAGATGATCAAGGTCAAGCACGCAGTGGGAGCGTGAGTGCTGGTCACTAAGAGGGCAATGACCCTGGGTCTCATTGAGTAAATTGGCCACTTGATGCAAAGACACTCCCGTTGTTTTTGTCTTACATCTAATCTTTCATTCACATTTAAAGCTTAGCCCAACAAACAAAGGAGCAAGAACTACTGCAGCACCTCACCTAATTTGCAGGTTACGTTAGGTAGCTGGCCTAAGTATAAAAAATAACTTTCAAGCAAGAAACTGTTTGACTGTTTTTTTTTTCTATTTTAGGAAGCCACTCGTGGTGTGCCACAAAGGGCAACGTTTGAAGATACATATTAGATTCCTGGCTTTTCGAAATTTTTTCCTGTAAATTTAATGTGTTAAACTTTCCTTAGATTTGATTTCAGTTGGGCGAGCGTTATATATGGACGAACACCTACAATCGTAGAAAATGTAGGAAATTCCTAACAAACATGCGAGAGTTTCTTAGAGTACGCAAGGTATACGAAGAACAAGAATTACCTACAATTGAAAATAAACGGAAGAGAGTTGGGACCTATAAGACTACTAGTCTCTGCAAACAATATGATATGGACGCTTGGTGCCCGTATCATAGTTTCTCCCCTAAAATAGAATTAGTCAAGTTTAACAGAAGATAAAAAGACGACTTACGTGCCACCAAAGATACAATACATCTCTGTCCTCTTCCCCATATAGGCGACGTGGTTTTTGCGTGTGACGTACTGCATTTTGGGAGCGACCTTATTCTGCGTAGCGGAGGCACCTGTGGCAATCACGTTCAGAAGCCGCCGGTTCCCCACCTTGTATTCCGTCCGAAAGGGGGATGTGGCCGCACAAGCGTATGTGAAATCCTCGCTAGCATCTTGGCGAGTCACATTGCTGAACCACAGGTTGCCCTCCGGATCCAGAGTCATTCTCGAGTTGTTTATACTTTTTATTCCACCGTCTGTATTCTAAACAATTGGAAAAAACTATGGTTTAGGGGAGACGGGCTTAAACAGTTGTGGCCCTAAACTTACTGTACCTATCCGGTTTCGGGCGCCAGGCGTGTAGCCACGGTACTTCTGGTCGGCAGAGTACAAGGTCCAGGTAAAAGGCCGTCCAGGAATGGCCGTCCGGGAAGGTCCGTCCAAATGGCCGTCCGGGAATGGCAGTACACAATCAAAAGTCCAAAATCCGTAGGTATTTCAAAATATGTATAATCGCAGCTGTCGACAAACTCCCTAAAATAATATACAAGCCTCCTCAATACCAGATAGAGATACACCGCATGTACTTATTGCCTACCTAATGCCTATATTACAATTCACAAGTAGGTACTTATAATTATCCATACCTTTATAAGGGGAGTTAATGTTTTCTCAAACCAAATATTTCAATCAATTTCAATCAGTTCCAATAAAATCCCATCAAATAGTCCAATAATATCTCAAAAATACTCAAAAACCAGGAAAATACTCATCTGCCCAAAGCAGCAAATTTCCGTCTTCCAAACCGTGTGAAACCTGTCTTCCCCGGCCACGATATTTTCAAACACTTGAACTTTTATAAAACTATTTATAACGTAACGAATGCCTTTAATGATTTAATAATAATTTATGTTGAAAATGAATATAAAAGGACTTACTTATGTAGTAACACCACTTAAGCAATTTAGCGAAAGGCCGCCATGTTGGCACTGTGATATTAACCCGCCTAAAAAGTTTTTCTGGCTCACGACAGTTGACGGAATTCAGTTTCTACAGAATAAACGCCACAAACTATCTCCTCCATAAAAATAAGCGAAACGTAGAGAAGCGGAAAATGTTCAACGACAGGGTTTTAGATGCAAGGAAGGCCACCTTCCAGCATCCTTACCAAGGAGAGTGGCTAACTGATACTGATGTGGAGAAAGAACTTTATCAACCTTGAATGGACCAATCCATTTAGGAAGAAGTTTAGCTGCAATTCGGTCAGCTCCAGAAGACTGGGCAAAGTTGCGACGCAACACAAGATCGCCAGACTTGAACACAAGAGGACGATGTCTAAGATTGTACTGGTTCGCCTGCTGTTCTTTCGCTTTTCGAAGGGTCTGAAGGGCGGAGTCGTAAACGAGAGCCAAATCGTGCTGAACAGTACCTGCGTACAACTTGGGGTCAAAATCGGCTGAACTCGAGTCTGCTGTTTTGTTCTCCAGGTCAAAGAACGGACGCAATTCTCTACCAAACATGAGAAGCGACGGGGTGAAACCTGTTGACTCACAAACAGCGGTTCTCATAGCAAAAACAACGTACTTTACGTATTCGTCCCAGTTTCGTTGATTATCATGGGCAAAAGTGGACAACGCCGTCTTCAGCGTACGGTTAGCTCTCTCAACAGGATTTGAGCGGGGATAATAAAGAGGGGTCAAATAAAGTTTAATACCAAATTTAGTGCAGAGTTCTTTGAATTCCTTCCCAGCGAACTGTTTGCCATTGTCCGCCATTACTACCTCAGGGACGCCGTAGTTGAGGAAGACGTTGTCCAAGAGTGCTGTCACTACAGCACTAGCAGTTGCCTTCTTCAAGGGAATGGCGGAAACCCAGCGAGTACATGTATCCAAACAAACAAGGATGTACATGTTCCTTTTAACAGTCAATGGAAGTGGCCCAACAAGATCAACGGACAAAATGGAGTTTGGCTTTAAGGTGGTTGGCTCCGCGGCCATCTCTCCACTGGGTAAGGAGTTGATCGCCTTAAAACGCTGACAATCCGCACACTTAGTTACAAAAGCCTTTATATCTATATACATATTGGGCCAGTAATACCGACACTTTATCTTCGCGAGAGTTTTGGAAAACCCTAAGTGAGCAGCCGGCAGAGTGGAGTGGTTTTGCTCCACAACTACACGTCTCACGTCCTTAGGCACAACCAACCTAGGTTCTAATCTTTTCGTCACGGAATTTTCCAACAACTTGTAAATCTTGTCGTTCTCTACCCTAAAGAATGGATAAGCATCGGGCCGATCCAAAACTTTCTGCCGTAATTCAAGATACCATTTGTCAGTGGTAGCAGTAATGTCTGGAGCGGGGATCATAGCGGAACAAACTTCGGGCTCTTCGGGATCGCGAGAAGGCTCGACGTTGTACGGGGCTCTCGAGAGACAGTCCACAACAGTCATCAATTTACCTTTGCGGTGAACCACTTCAAAATCAAACTGTTCTAACTGAAGAATCCAACGTGCTAAACGTCCGGAGGGGTTTTTCACGCCCCTTAACCATTGGAGACAACTATGGTCAGTAATAACTCGAAAGTGGCTACCCTCAACGTATGGACGAAACTTTTCGATGGCAAATAAGATTGCACAGAGCTCTTTCTCGGTGGTACTGTAGTTCCGCTCGGCAGTGTTTAGAGTGCGAGATGCGTAGGCTACGACCCGTTCCTCTTTTTTAACACGCTGTAGCGCTATTGCCCCAAGCCCTACGTTTGATGCATCACACTGGAGTTCAAAAGGCAAAGAAAAATCGGGACAGTGGACGATTGGCGAACTGGAAAGATGCGACTTGAGCTTCTCAAAAGCACGTTTTTGCTCTTCTCCCCATTCAAACGTAACACCCTTGTGGAGAAGTCTAGTCAGAGGTTCCGTGAGGTCTGAAAACGAAGGGATTAGTCTTTTATACCAAGCACACATGCCAACGAAAGACCTAACCTGTCTGACTGTCCTAGGGGCTGGAAATGACGTTACGGCTTCTACTTTAGACGGGGTGGGCTTGAGAATTCCCTGACCAACGATATATCCCAAAAATTCCAACTCCTTGTTAAAGAAAGTACTTTTTTCCCAGTTTACTACTAGGTTAGCTTTTCTCAAAACTGAGAGAACAGCGTTCAGATTCTCAAGATGTTCGTGGAAGCTAGAACCAATGACGATAATATCGTCCATGTAAACAAAACATTTCGACTGAAGAGGGCGCAGCAGGGTGTCCATCAAATTTTGAAATGAGGCCGGAGCGTTACAAAGACCGAAAGGCATTTTCTTAAATTGGAACAAACCCTTGAACGGTACAGTGAAGGCAGTCACTGCTTTCGAAGCCTCATCCATCTCAATTTGATAAAATCCACTTTTTAAGTCTAGAGAACTTACAAATTTACTGTCCTTTAATGAGTCTAAGATGGTAGAGATAAAGGGAGTGGGATACGCGTTCTTTAGCGTCAAACTATTTACCTTTCTGAAATCTACACAAAGACGTTTCTGACCATTCTTTTTAGGTACAAGCACCAACGGACTAGACCATCCTGACGTCGAAGGTTCAATGACGTCATTTTCTAACAACTTATCGATTTCCTCATCGATCACTTTCTGGACAGCGGGAGAAACGGGGTAATACCTTTGCTTCACAGGAGGTACCTCTTTGGACAAATAGATCTTGTGCTTCACAGTATCGGTACTTCCCTTTGAAGACTCAAATTCTTTCATCCAGTGGTTTACAAAGGATTCATACTGAATTTTTTCGTCACCTGAAAAGCCCTCAAAAGAGTCCGGAGCGTCTTCAATACTACTAACGGAAGGGAAATTTGAATAAGCAAGGTGGACGAGCTCCACTGACTTACGTCCATACTCATTCTCCACTGTAAGGCTCATATCACCCCACCTCTGAGTCACTTTGAGACCCTTCAAGGCGGTGCACCCAATAACAACATCATAAGGCAATCCTTCCATAATATAGAACTCTCCAATCCACGACGCATGACCTAAATTAAGAGGCAACACGATCTTTCCCGTAATAACACCAGCAGTATTATTCGCAAGCCTAGCTACCTTCTTGCAAGGGAAGACACGAGCGTGTCCACGCTTAAGGGCGGGAACAAGACTAGGAGATATCATACAATGGTTGGATCCACCATCCAATAAACTGCGGCAACTCAGGCCACCTACTGTACAATCAACAAACATCCTAGCGTGGGGCTCATAAGACCAAGTGGGTTTCTTATTTACATCATCGCTAAATTCTGACTGAGGTACAACGGTATCTCCTTCACGACTATTACCTTCGAAGTCTCCAATACAATCACAAATTACTTCAAGGCCATCAAACTCTAGAGAGTCCACTCTCAACTGGCGAAGATCCACACTCAAAGACTCAACACGAGTAATATGCTTCGCAATTTTCGCTAAACCAGTAGCTTTGAAATGTCCATCCCGCTTACAATCCTTCACACTAGCGACGTCACGTAAGTCCATCAAAGAGCACCCTAACTCACGGCATTTGGCTTGGATAACCTCATTAACGGTATCTACAAAATTGTTTTCCACACCATTTTGATGTAGAACTGTACATATATACACATGACTGTCCGGAAATTTGTTCATAGCCGCAGTGACAAGTTTGTGAATATGAGACTCAAAGTACTCAATACCATGACCTCCTGCCAGGTCATTCGCACCAAAATTTAACACCAGCACTTTCGGATCATGGCGGACATGTTTCATCCGGCGTGCAGCTTCCTCCAGCGTGCACCCAGACCAATATATAACTTTTCCAAAATCAGGATCCAAATATCCCTGCAGAAACTTAAATCTGGAGTCACCAACTACCAAAAGATCATGATTCCTGAGAGGCTGAGTTGGAACCGACAAGCTATCCTGTCTCACCTGTCGGGCTACTCGTTTCCCGATTTAGATTCCGATGTCTCAACGTTTGAAATAGAATTTACACTGATAGACCGTCTCGCAGGACAACTACACCTTGCGCTGGTCACTCCATCCTTACCGCACCTGAAACAAAAGATTTTCTTCCTCTCTACTGGACAGTTCCTAAACAGATGATTATCAGCCCCACAATTAAAGCACGCAAATGAAGGCCGCTGATCAGCTCTCTTCGCTACAACTGTAGCTGACGATGACGACTTTGGAGTTACGCCAACGGAAGCTACTTCAATTGGCCCCTTCTCTGAGGATTTGCTCAAAACATTCAAGGTAGAGTCCAACTTGCTATAAGCTTTCGGCGGTTTGTACTCGTGGGTTAGTGAGGATATCATCTCCACTCTGCGACCTAAACGATACAACTCGGAAAAGTTTGTAGGCCGGCTCCGTATCACATCAGGAATGTAGCGAGGGTGAAGGTTTTCAACAAGAATGTCAAGCAAAGAATTATCTCCAATTGGTTCCGTCAACCTCTTGTTAGTAGCTCGAATCTTATCAACAAATATATCGATGGGCTCATCAGCCGCCTGAGTTCGTCCCCTAATTTCATCCAGTAACTGCTTCTGGTAGTTAATAGGCAAAAACGATTCCTTTAGGGCGACACAAAATTCCTCAAATCGAAAAAACTCCTCCCTGCGAGACCTAAAAAAAATTTCAGCGTCTTTTTCCAAAAGCTCAGGGAGAACCTCAAAAATATCCTCATCGGAAACCTCATAGTAAGCTTTCGCCGCACGGAGCTGCTCAAGGAACCGCAAAACTGAGCCACTGCGTTGACCATCATAACGCACACGCGTCCTCAAACATAACTTTCGGAATGACTCCACCTTCGGAGATGAATCATTGTTTCTCAATTGGGCATTTTGCACCAGTTGCATATTCTTTAATACCTCTAACATTGCCGAAGAAACATCCTCACTGCCAACAGGCTTCACAGGCTTCACAGGCTGCTTTGTGAGCGGCGGAGTTACTCCCCCGGGAGGGGTTATTTTTAATTGAGGAATTTTAGGGATGGCACCAGTATAAGCAAAAGGATCGAGAATATCCATGTCACGATCAACAAGAGGAGTAGAGTCTCCCGTAATTCCTTCATAACTTATGCCCTCGATACGAGGATATGACGACACAGGAATATTCTCGTCTTTAAGAAATTTACAACAAATTCTTCTAAGAGTGTCGACAGTATCAGTAGACGAAAAAGAAAGTTCCAATTTCTGCATAAATTCTTCTAACTGGTCTTTCTTCAGACTACGAACAAATTCAGTTCGACCAACCATATTGCTAAATAAGGATAGCGAAAAATAAACAAAATAAAGGGTCCCTGTTCGGGCCGCCAAAATTTGTGGCCCTAAACTTACTGTACCTATCCGGTTTCGGGCGCCAGGCGTGTAGCCACGGTACTTCTGGTCGGCAGAGTACAAGGTCCAGGTAAAAGGCCGTCCAGGAATGGCCGTCCGGGAAGGTCCGTCCAAATGGCCGTCCGGGAATGGCAGTACACAATCAAAAGTCCAAAATCCGTAGGTATTTCAAAATATGTATAATCGCAGCTGTCGACAAACTCCCTAAAATAATATACAAGCCTCCTCAATACCAGATAGAGATACACCGCATGTACTTATTGCCTACCTAATGCCTATATTACAATTCACAAGTAGGTACTTATAATTATCCATACCTTTATAAGGGGAGTTAATGTTTTCTCAAACCAAATATTTCAATCAATTTCAATCAGTTCCAATAAAATCCCATCAAATAGTCCAATAATATCTCAAAAATACTCAAAAACCAGGAAAATACTCATCTGCCCAAAGCAGCAAATTTCCGTCTTCCAAACCGTGTGAAACCTGTCTTCCCCGGCCACGATATTTTCAAACACTTGAACTTTTATAAAACTATTTATAACGTAACGAATGCCTTTAATGATTTAATAATAATTTATGTTGAAAATGAATATAAAAGGACTTACTTATGTAGTAACACCACTTAAGCAATTTAGCGAAAGGCCGCCATGTTGGCACTGTGATATTAACCCGCCTAAAAAGTTTTTCTGGCTCACGACAGTTGACGGAATTCAGTTTCTACAGAATAAACGCCACACAGTAATCCCATTAGGGTACATACCAATGCACACTTCGCGAGTGGAGAAGTAATGCACTGTTTTTCCTTGCCCAAGTTTGCTTGAATTGGGTCCTGGTGGTCTATGCTATATAGTACAGCTGTTTTTTTAATTTATTTATCTATTTATTAGTATTTTTAGTATCCATAATTTGAAGTTGAATCCTGGGGCAAATTGGGGAGAAATTAAATCAAATAGGGCAGCTTTGCCATTGTGCTCGTAGGGAAGTGCACCGTGATCCATCTCTAGAGCATTTTCCCTCCAATCATGCATTTGTTGCAGCTAAATCATTAGCAATTTAGAAAAAATAAAGGGTCCGACAACAGTCGCACTAAACTTTCTCGCCCCATGTGATTTTTTTTTTTTTTTTTTTTTTTTTTTGATTTCTTTGAGATTTTTTTGCGGGCGTAATTTTTAAGCAATCCAAAATCGGTTGAAAATGACCCAAGAGCATCTATCTGAGATCACTCCCACCAAGTTTCATGGCTGTCATTCTATTACTGTAGTCCCAAATGCGTTCCGACCATTCAAAAACGTGGTTTCTCATTCTCAACTCATTTTCGACACTTTTTTGACTACAACGGCCGTAATTTTGAAGATAACAAAATTCTGTTCGACAAATGTTTAAGTTACATGGTTCTACACAAATTTACCAAATTTCATGACAATCGGTCAATAAATGTGAATGGCGCCGAAACGATCGAACTTTGGTCCAGAACGGCCGTAATTTTCAACCAATTCAATTTTAGTTGAAAATGACCTCGAAGCATCTATTTGTCAACACACATACCAATTTTCAGTGTTATAGATTGAAAAGTGTACCGTCGGCGCTTGTCTAAGTAACCAAAAACACGATTTTTGAATTATTTTGGCGGTTTTTGGACAATAGCGGCCGCAATTTTTGACCAATCAAAAAATCCTTGAAAATGCCCCTCGGCAGTAATTTTAGACAGGTCCATACCAAATTTCATCAAAATCGGATGAACGGTATAGGCGCTAGAGCACTGCACGGACTGACGGACGGACTGACGGACTGACGGACGGACTGACGGACTGACGGACGGACTGACGGACGGACAGACTTTTTCCAGAAACCACTTTTTTGGACTCAGGGGACCCCCAGGATCATGGGAAACCCAAAATCTCAATTTCGAAATTTCGCACGAAAACAATACTTTCTCGCCATATATGGCTAGCGAGAAAGTAAAAATACATACAACAACAAATTTACAACTAACCCACATAAAACTGTTGTCGACCAAAGGCTCTTAAAAAAGACGTTTTGCTCGAACCATCTCACAAAAGGTCAACGATCAGCGATAGTTAGTGGCAATTTGTCAGCACCTGAAAATTGATTCTGGTCATTTTGTCCCAAAATGTTAACTTGCCGATTTAAATACTGGTACGACTACAGCAGGTAGATTTTTCTTCAAACTCTACCTAAAAATAAATCTATGGGTGGTACCTGAATGAGCCAGTAGACGAGGGGTTTTGGCCAGCCATCGGGGGGCTGGCACGTCAGCTGGAAAGGTTCCCCCTCGTTCGCACTCACAGTCACTGGCGGCTCATCCTTGAAGGAGTTGAGCTCGGCCTTGCGCACAAACACTGAGTTTGAGGTAGCGGTTCCCCATTCGTTTTCCGCAAAGCACTGGTACTGACCTGGGACAAGAAAATAATCATGAAAAAAACCTCATCTTTTCCTATTGGAGATCTCCAAACTAAAAAATAAAAAACAGCTGAAAATAAGCAATATGTAAGAACGACCATTCAAACTCATTTATTTACACGTTTCATTGGGGATTGTTGGATTCTTTTGTTCTGAAATATGTTTTTTGATATCAGAAACTAGCACTTCTTCACCCATGGGATTATACCAGCCTAGAGTAAAACTTAGCATTGGACGAAAATGTTTATGAAATATCAAAACAGTGGAAATCGAATTAGCATCTGCAAAATTGGATTATCTAATTTTAAATAAATCGTTATAAGCGTGATTAATAATTTTATTGCGACCTATCTACTTCAAGTATGATAACTACTGATAAGTAAGTCGATCATGGTATTTTATCATCATTACTGGGTTATCATGATCCGACAGGCAATGACGGACTGGGAAATTATAAACGTCAATCTAAGTGACTTCAAGTAGGAACAAGAGGCCTATCAAGTGGGTAATCACGATCCTACAGGCAAAATAAGATTTAGTACGCAGTTTTTATTCTTTTCAACAAGATTTTCACATTTCCACTAGTTTCATGCACCATAATTTTAAGCGTAATTATCGCCAATGTTAAGTGGAATTCTACCAGGCTCTAGAGACATTTTTTAGACGGGTAATGAACGTATGTAGATGCAGTGAACGAGCCGCATTTAGTGCTGTTGCGTAGCATTACGGAGACGACAATCGGAAATACATTAACATTCATTTCTGAATGGCGACAAAACTGCCACTCAAGAAACATTCTCACTATTATATATATTATATATATATAGCCCTGCGGGCAAGTTCCGTAGAGGATAATTATTTTATCTGAAGTACGTGTGTTCACTATACTCTCAGAATAAATACTGCATCGTCATTTCGAGAATCCACAAATAAATACAACTAAGATGTGACGTCATTGGAATATCCGGGTCAACTTTAAGGCGGCATCTGGCGTCTAGGATTTAGTCCAGAAAAAACAAAAATAGAAGTGACATACTCAGCAAGCTACTTCTTCAATACTGGCCCTGACAAGTTCTCCATTTTGACATAAAAGAAGACATCTGCACACATATAAAACAACTTTATGCTCTGTGACTCCTGTAACGAAAATCTCAATAAAAATAATTCGGCATACAGTGACAATATAATATTCTATATTTGGAATATACGGAAAAGTGAAAAATCGAACTATGCCTTGATGAAAGGATAAAATTTACACAGCAGGATACTAAGTCCGCAAAATAGGAAACAGAGGACACGAAGTAGCTAAGGGGCAAAGTGTGCACGCCACCTCGCGTGGCCCCGTTTCCTTTTCCATTCCACAGCAACACGGCTAGACAAAGCGGCGCCTCGCCCACCACAAGTCTTTTACAGACATCGGTCATTCTACTGAATATTGCTCAGCTACTATTTTCCGCGTTCCTACATGGCCTTTTCCTTATTACTTCAAACTGGCCCTCGAGTGGTACTGAGGTACAAAGGCGAACCCAAACATTCATGTAATTCTAGTCTAAGACATAGACTTTTAGAAATGTGGCTTAGAGATGACCCCCTATATATGCTGTAGCAAACTACTAGAAGAATTCGTTGCCAATGATCCTACATTTACCTCTCGCTTATGACAAGGCCTGTCAGCGCCAGGTCCCAAAGCCAGGATATTCATGAGCTGGCTACAGTCATTTTTCATTTTGCTTCCCCCACCAACTCACCAAGATCCTCATCTCGCGGGGAGGTGATGACCAAAGTCCCCCGGCCAGGCTGCTGGGACATTCGGTTGTCATAAACCTGGTACTCGAAAGGCCTTCCATTCTTGATCCACCGATAGCGCGGCTCGGGCACTCCTTCAGCCTCGCATTCAATGATGAATGGCCGATCATTCTCGTTTTGCTGCGTCATCACCTGGAAGAGCAGTTCGTCCGTAGGCGGTTGCTTCATGATTCGCGGCGGCGATTGAACTGCAAAAAACAATTCCAATTAGTTAGGAACCTAGAAGTAATCACACCAAATTCGGCTGGAGATTCGGATGAATGAAAGGGTTGCTGGTATTGGAAGGTGACTCACAAACTCGTATGAATCAGACTTAACTGTAACCCGCCTCCCCCCATTATCATCACATTTTTCAGGACAATCTCAGAATAAACGAAAAAAAATTCTACTCGATATTTTTCAATGTTTTCATCCTCTTCCTTAACACTCGACTATCTGGCCATCATAAGTATGTACCAACTTGAGAGTTAAGAGGATAAGGATAATTTTATTGAAGTAAGTGTACCTACATACAGCACATGACCCGAAATGACAATCAGTCATGATAAACGACACTCCAGATACATGATCATAGCCACTTGTAAACAGGTGGTAGACTTACCTACTCATATGATCATTGCATCATGAAAATTTCCCACTTTTTATCATAGCTGTAAGGGTTACAAGATTAAGGAAGTGTGACATCGAATGGGCTGTACTATCTTCAGTTACATTTAACTGGAGATTAGTGTAATGTTTAGCGTACGAACTTGAACCTGACATTGATCGACATTTAAGAATTATGACACAATACTTTTTGATTGTGATATAAAATACCTATGTCCTTTTAATGGTAGAAACTGGATTGATATGTTTGATTTTACGATCGAGTAATTTTTGACAAGGCTCCACTCTACGGAAAACAAACCTTCTCTTACAGAATGGAACCACTGAGGGACCTGTCATCTATGTCTAAAGTCAATGACTTCACATATTACATCATCCACACATTATGAGTTATGAGATGAGTGACTCAGTTCATCGAAACTCAAGTGTCACCCACCCATCTAGGGCGGTTCGATTTTCATCAGAGCCACACAACCTGGTTTTGAAAACGCCTTAGCGATCTGGAACACTGGGGTCATCTATTAGAGAGGATATTAGTGAGACGTGTGAGTGATTGAGTGCCTCCTGTCATCAACAACCTTACCAGGCGCTGCACAGAACCTTTCATTTACAGATAACTCCAACCATCTCCGTTAGTACGAATAAGTTTCACCAAGTGTAAGAGAATGTTAAGATGGAATATACATTTGCTACTTGTTCACTTCTTTTCCGACTATCTTTTGAGGACACTGTTGAATATTTGACTATTCTGAAATCTAATACCTACTTATGTCTTTTTAACTTCAGAAATTAACTGGCTATATCGTGATTTCCGTTAGTATGTCCGTAGATTTTACGACTCCGGAATTTTTGTCAATAAAATAATTGTGTAAAATTACTGGATCGTAAAACCGGAACATGGCCAGTTAATTTCGTTATTTACTCATTTTAGATTTTTCACTCAGCACTTTCCGAACACGCCTCTTCTGAAATTAGCTGACTAGAACTGCAGAATGGCCCAGTTTATGGAACTCCACTTCAGGTTAAGGTTACTGACTTGTTTTACAGCACTTAGCTACTGGCGTAGGATCTTGCCTTCGGATTTAAAAGAATGCAATCCATACAGTGCAATGCTAAGGAACAAAGCTACAATAGACAATGACAGATTTTGCCATGGAGCAGTTAGAGGCAAGTAGGGCACAAACTGGGCTAGATGTCACTGAGGCCTCTCCCCTAAGTTATTCTACCAACGGGCCAGTCTACTACAATCCAAAGTCAATGATAAAACTTACTTTCAGCCCTCCCGTAGAGAAAGCATGTCCCAAGTATGAAAATGGTGAGCGACATCTTCAACTCCATGTCGCTTTTATAGAATCTGGAAAATAAAGCGTAGTGTTGTCAACCAAGCCGTTTAGAACGGTTCTAGTCAAGGAACGAAACCAGAACACCCCCAGGGTTTGGCTCGGTGTGAAGTTGCCTCTGGTTTCAGTTTACACTGGCTTCCGACAATGGCACGGTTCTCACAGTAAACAACAAATGTTCCAACTGACCGCCAACTAGCCACTCTTGGCTTTATAATATCACAATATCACTTTAACTAGGCACCACTTGGTAAATTTTACCAGACACTGCAAAAAGTCACCAATGAATTTAAAATGACATCACTCTCCAGAGAAGTAAACAGAAGCATGGATTCATACATTCATAGACGGTGATCTAATGTGACCTCAGAAGCCCCGCGAAGTGACAACACCCACTTCGTAGGAAATGATTGAAATATGTTGAATACGTTACGCCGGACGTGTTGAGCAGATGCAACACATAAAAACCAGTAACTACTGAAGATTTCTTTACATAAAAGGCTGCCGGTAGGAATATATTACCGTGGATGTCTCTTTTTGGGCAGGTGTTAAAAACAAGCCGCCATTTTCCTGGGCGTGCATTGTATCTAGCCCCTTTCTTAAGGGAGAAACGTATGATACTGTACCAAAGGCTTTTCCAAAAAGGAATAAAATAAGTAATACAATGAATTCTAAAGACTTACAGTCAAATATCACACAGCAATTTACGTTTTTATCATTATAACTAATGATTTGACAGGATTCTGGATTCTCCATATAACAGTACGGTCACGTGACTACAATTCAACTACGAAATGCTAAATAAATGCTAAATAAATACTATATTTATAAAAAATTAGGAAAAATAAAATTTACATGCCAAAAAAATGAATTAAATTTTTTATGTTAGTTATTGCCTGGAATAATTGTGCCAAACCATTGAAAAATGGAATTACTAACGGTAATATTCAAATGAGAAGTTTACGTAGTAGATTCCCGCCTTTAAAAGCCCGCTAAAGACCCACAACGAATTTAATCTAGTCCGAGTACTTTCTTGTGATTGACTGATAATTAAGAAATACTATGTTCCCTCGTGTAGCCAAATCTGCGGGGTTTTTCCTTCCCAAACGGGTTCTGGGGGTCCAAAAAGCCAGCCAACCCTTTCCTACATTGTGGACTTCAGTTCGAACCGAATCCAGCAGTAGTCTCGAGCACCGTAGGCATTGCCACATCAAAGCGAAGTCACTTCGCTTTGAAATCGAACCAGTTCAAGCATTCATAGAGGTAAGCTCGTCCCCGATATCTCCTAGCTATGTAGAAGCGGAATTTTCCTCTTAATAAATGGGCCACCTTAATAGGTGCCTACCACCTACATAGATTGGATTCACATCCTCCCCCCTCGATCGTCTCCTTCTGGCACCTTTTATTTTGCAACCTGTTACATTTTCTTCCGCAGTCACCACTCCAAGGAGCAAGCATTTCCACTGATAAAGAGGTGCTGACGGTTGAATTTAACGGGGTTGCAGCCCTCCAGTTTCCCGTAGTATGGCTCCGTGATAACTGCCGATGCGATGAATGCTTCGACCATAAAGCCAACTCTCGCCTCATTGATCAAGTTACATTCCGCCCAGACAGCATCCCCACTTCAGTCAAGGTAAGGCAAAGGTCAAACCTCCCTACTCGAGCTCAATAGCACGAGCATGCTTGCGCCGTGCTCTTCCTAACAGTGCGTAGCGGCTTTACACTATCATCCCGATTTCAGGTGGAAGATGATAACGTGAAGATTGTGTGGGACGACGGACATAGGAGTGAATTCAGCAAAGAATGGATGTGCAAACACTCGTTTGAGCCACAGCACCAACAAGACCGCGAGCATTTGTTCCACGAAGAACGCGTGCCCTGGAATGCAGAGGCATTCAAAAATATCTACCAAACATTCCCTTATGCCCAAGTTCTCACTGAGTAAGTACCTATCGACTGTTGACTATTTCAGCATAAAACAATGATACTAGCTATGCACAAATACCTACAACTCCTACGAAAAATGTTTTTCAAATTTTTACAACTGGAAAAGAACAGTCAAGGAATAAATATATGAAGTAAGCAGAAGAAATATCACTGAGCAAATCATTTTCAATCAGTTTTAGAACAATGAGCCGGGTGCTGCTGTATAGGTAGGTATATCCGATCACATCACATCATAAGTCAAGCGCAAGTCCCATTTTTATTTCTTGAACAAGATGAGCCGCTGAAGTTGCATAGGCATAGGTATTGAGTGACACCAGAGGGAAAAATCTGTCACGAGCAGGAGTTACCTCTAGGTCAAATTGACTGAAATTTGGTTTAAGTCCTCGATCACTCATGCTGATACACTAATGACTGGGCTTCTTTCAGCGACGAGACCCTACTAAGATGGTTGGTGGCGCTGGCAAGACATGGCGTGACCATGGTGACGGGTGCACCTCTTGAAGACGGAATTGTTCAGAAATTGGCGAACAGGGTCGCTTTTGTTCGAAACACCCTCTACGGGTAAGTTTCATACTACTTATATCCAGCAACCGCACTGCATGGGCAGACATTTGGGTGTTGAGTAGTAGATTAAGGAATTTCACTAGTTCAGTTTAAAGATCAGTTAATTTCTTCTGTTCCACCAAAATACAATTCAAATACTTGAGATTTCGAACCACCACGCTATTGGAATATATAATATTAAGTATGTATATTATTGTATGTCACTGTCTATGCCTTGTCAATACTTTTAACCTTCGTTCAGATGGGCCGATGGTATGAGCTGATCCCAGCACTATAGATATCGCAATAGGTGCTGAACGTTCCTTCAATAGGAACAATATCGCGATATCAATGCAGTCTCGCTCACTCGTCTGGAGCATGGTGCCCGATAACGATTATGACATCAGAAATGGAAGTAAACTTTCATAATACTTGTGTTCTTTTTCAAGGGAGGTCTTCCATGTGAAATCTCAAGAGGGTGCCACGAACACGGCGTATAAGAAAGGGCAACTTCAGATGCACTCCGATATGCCTTTCTACCACCATTTACCAGGGGTAAAACACATCTTATTTTACCAGCACTAATCCTCTCGTACCACAATTCATGCACTACACAATCTCGTGCATATATTGTGATAAATGTCAGCAGCCCCGAAAAGTCTTACAACAAAATTGATGTTTACCAATCATTTTATTTTTTTAAAATTATTTCATACACCCAGAAATTTCTATTACTAATAAATAGTCATTATTCGTTGCAGACTATTTTTCTGCACTGTATCATTCAGAGCCGCAACGGAGGGGAGAACTTGTTAACAGACGGAATGAACGCCGCCAGACAGCTAAGCCCCCCACAGTACCGCAGACTGGCAGACACCGTCATCAACTGGTCCGACATCGGCAGTGACAAGAACTTCTTCTTCCACTCATTAAACCGCGAGCCTTGCATCTGGTACGTCCTTATGCTACACAGTCATTTTTTTCTTGTTTTCCTCCCTTACCAGTAATGATTAGGACGTCAATCGCGATTACAGTTAAACGTTTACTGGGGGAAAAGAATTTTCCAATAGAAAAGTAGAACAAGCCGAAGTGCGAGAAAAGTATCTTAATTACCTCCCCATGCAGTGGCAGCGCCTGAATGAAATGTCCTTTATTGTCGGCAGTGAGGATAAACTTGGAAACATCAAGAAGATTAACTGGAGCCAACCACAGCGTGACTCTCGCTTCGATGTATCCATCCCTGACGCGATCGAGTGGTACAAGGCCATGAAGGAATACTCAAGCCTCCTTCACCACCCGTCTAATGCTGTCACCTTAAAAATGCAACCAGGTACGATATATTAACATCACCCGTGTTTTCTACTTCTCTGAGAAGAAAAACTTGCAGTGGTTGAAATTACGAGTACGCATTTCGAGTGGATTCTCAGATGGTCACAGAGTACACTGAAAAATCTGAAACGGATGAGTTTAAACACTCAATAATAGAATTACCTTACGGCTGGTCTGGCATGGGTGACTCTGAATACTCTCAAAAACATAAATATCGTAAGATATACCCATCAACTAGGACAATTATTTATAATTATCGTTCTATGTACTATGGCTCTACACGACTGAAAAGGCTCCCAAATTGCTGCTCCTTACGTAAAATATACTTATCTGCAGCTATTAAAACTGTGATTTCTTTTAGGAGACATCCTAACCATTGATAACAGAAGGGTGATGCACTCCAGAGCCAACTACTCTGATGGAGCGCGGCAACTCAATGGAGCTTACGTCGACTGGGACGAAATCTACCCCAAGATCAGAGTTCTCAGAAAAAAGCTCAACATTACCAACTAGACTGACTAGAGTGTGAGTGAAGTGAGACAACTAAAACCTTGAAAGAGAAAAAAGGCTGACAAGTAGCAGATGTTTAATGTACAAGTAGATCCGATTAGTGCACCTATCGTATAATTTTAGTGGTCATAAGTAGGTACTTACGTTTAATACAGATAAACTTTTCGCAACGAAGTGAGAAGCCTTAAGAGTGATTTTTGTTAAGATAACATTATTTTAAGATAATTTATGGATAATATGGCGCTAAAACGAGATTACATATGACTTTACATAACTTTCTAAATGTTAATTGCGCTGTCGTATAAATCCAGTAACCTCTTGATTTCCTTGATCTGGTCTGCCAAACTTTGTATAGGCGCCATACTTTTGCTCAACTCCTCGCTCTTGGCCATCAACTGGTACATCGCTTTGATATTGTTGTCGACGGCATCACATGTGCTGCACACTGCATCGCGATGCGCCTCCAGGCAATCTACAGTCAGAGCAGACACCGAGCGCAGGTACCCTGCCAAATTTTCTGTTAAAGCGTCTACAGCCGTTGCAACTCGCCTTGCTTCTGCTTCTAAATTGTTCAGAACAGTAGAATCTAACGGGGGCAGGTGAGGCTCAAGGGCTTGCCTGTATAAGCAAGGAGTACAATCTCTGGATGTCACTGACACTGGGCTTGATAATTTAATTTTGCTTTCCAAATCTTGAGAGAAAAATAGAACCATATCACCTTCCTTTTCGACGGTGCCGGCAGTTTCTAAATACCTTATGCCACTTGGTTCCTCCGCAGCAGGCTCACTTAGGATCTCCAGGCTTAGCGGACGTGGTTGACCGCTCGGTGTCTTCGAAAACTTGCTAAATATAAACAGTTCACTATCGCGGTCAGAATCGTTGGAGTCAATTGATATCTCCGAGTAAGATGCGGTCATTTCATGAAGAGGGTCATCTCCGTCTTGCCCCTGCACTGAGCCTAAAAAATCCATAAAACTATAAAAAGCTTTTGTCAAATGATAGACAAATTACATTCTTCCGTATTTACCGTCACACTACTAACGAGGTAGACTTCTCACTACAGCCTCTCCCACACCATTAAAACCGTAGGTAGGTTAAGTAGGTACCTACACGGTACACGCCTACCTACCAACCAATAATCCAATAATAGAAAAGAGTATAATAAGTAAAAAATAAAAGAATAGGTACAAAAACCATGAAGAAAAAAATTCTTGTAATAATTACCTAAATTTGGATTTCTATTTTCCATATCTTTTGGTATATTTCAGCAACTACAACACAAAAGAAACTCAAAAATAAAATTTTTCATTTTTATTTACTTTTTTTTCTGCAACTACGGGGCAGCAGACAACAACAAACTCACCTTGCGTTGCTCGTTGCTCCTGCCACGTAAGTGTCCAATAGTAAACAGAAAGTTGTTTTAGAAATTTAAAATGTTGCCTGGAATTGGTTTATTTGGCACTGGAAATGTTGTAAAGGTTATTGTACCTTTTTTAAGAGAAAAGGGATTCAAAGTTGAAGCTATTTGGGGTTCAACGCTTGCGAAAGCAGCCCAAGTAGCCCATGATCTGGACATCCCGTTTCATACCAATCAAGTGGACCAAGTCCTTCTGCGGAAGCATGTAGATTTAATATTCATTCTATGTGCTCCACACCTTCACGCCCAAATTTCAGTGAAAGCTCTGGGTATAGGAAAACATGTCGTCTGTGATAAACCAGCAGGCTTGTCGCAGACGGACGCTCTGAAGATGGTCAGGGCTGCTCAGTATTATCCATCTCTTATATCCATTCTAAACCATAGTTTGAGATTTCTTCCCGCATTCGTGGGAATGAGGAAAGCTATTCAGGAAGAATACATCGGTGAGTTGACTCTTATAGACGTTCAAGTGCGTATGGGGACGCTCCTGCACGACACGTATGATTGGCTATGTGACTCTACTATGGGAGGAGGAACCGTCACAATGGTTGGGAGTCATGTTATAGACCTCATAACTCATTTAACGGGTCAGAAAGCCAAAAGAGTTCATGCTGTTATCAAAACTTTCAACAAAAATACTGACCAAATCATGGGAATACGGACCATCACAGCCCCTGATTTTTGTACGTTCCAAATGGAACTTGTCGGTGGTTGCTTGGTGACCGCCACCCTCAACACCCACCTTACTGGTGCTTTTTCTCAAGAGATTCTTGTTTGTGGATCCGCTGGACATTTGGTTGTTCGAGATAGTAATTTACTTGCCGCTCGAGAAGGTGAAGAAGTAACTCTCCATGCTGACACGGAAGATTTGCAGCCGCCGAGGGAATCGCAGTTGCCCACACCTTACCTGAAGGGTCTTGTTCAGATGATGACTGCACTACGGGAAGCGTTTTTGCCGGTTGAGGACACGAAAGGATGGGTCAAGGAACCTGTGGCTTCTGCAGCCACATTTGAGGATGGCCTCTACGTGCAGGTAATATGCCCAAATACTTTTCCCCTATAGTGAATTAAAAGCAAGCGAGGAGCTAAAAATCCATTGATCCTCAGAAACCCTATGTAGATGTTGTATCCTCATTCAGTTTATTAGACCGGCTTTTTGCAACAAGGCTGAGCAGGTATTTTGGTGGCCCAGCGTAGTAAAATTGTCAAAAAAGCAATGAGTAAAATCAGTTACATAAGAAGTTAGATAAACGAACAAAGCCTAAATATCAAATCTTAAACTGCTAACGAAAGAGGTGATTGGTGATAGTTGAAGTCTCCATTTTCTTCCGATAACTTCAGGTTGGTATAGGGGCTATCCCGAGCGACTAGGTCATTGCTCATCTGGCGGAACTAAGAAATACCATTTCCCCAGCCATCTACAGCTTTTATCTCTGTGGGTTTATGCCGATCAGAAAAGCTTCTCTGAAAGATAACCATCTAGATTCTACACCTCGGCTTTCGAATCTTAAAACATTTCCTTCACCGAACCTCCAATGGAATGACCAGAATTCGTGCCCTTCGTATACTAATCAGGCTACATTAGTGATTAGTAGAACTATGGCATGTTCCTTTAGTTCCTACAACACCATCTTATATTTTTGGCCATTGATTGATCGATTGATTTAAAGCTGTCGAAAATGACTTGATTCTGGGGAACCACAGTCAGTATTGTTACTGGTTCTAGTGAAAGGCAGGCAGCTTGCAAGATAGTTGTTACAGTTCGCCCTCTTAGGTGTTTCGGTGATTACAGTGTGGTTGTTTGTTGCAGGCGGTCATTGATGCATTGAACAAGTCGAGCATGAACCGAGAGTGGGTGAAAGTGAACATAATCTCTGAGGAACCTGACCCTAACCCGGTACTAAGCGCTGCAGTACGTCGGGCCGGGATCTCCGTATGACCCAGACACGTCTGATCATATATTGTCAGCACATTTATTCCCCTTTCCTTTTGTAATCATATGCACTGTATCACCGTGAGAACTACACGGCAATAGTAACTCCAATACTGGGACAAATTAAGCACAGGAAACTAAAATATGCAAAATGTAATAATTATGATTACGGTACATGAGAGATCAAACAGTATCGCTACAGTTTATAAATTTAAATCTAAGTGTAATACAATACAACAGTCGAATGTATGTATTTAAGACATGGGGCTGGAATATATTATTTACCTATACAATAATTACCTAAACATCTTGTGTACCTAAAAAATTAATACAGGCATCATTGTACTTTGTAGCTCTCTAAACTCTAAACCGTTGGTAAATTCCTTTTTTAAAATTTTCCTGAGACTGCAGAAGTTTAGAAAATCAACGGAGTATGTTGAAAACTTCTTTTAGTATGTCTATACTCAAATGGGAATTTTAAACCAGTTTTTAAGTATTCACAGTTTTTCGGATAACCAAAGGAAAAGCGCTTGCCTTCCAAGTTATAAATTAGCGCCCTTAGAGCTCTTTTTTAAGCATGGTATGTCACTATGTCACCATAAATGTCACACAATACATTGGTTCGAATACGTTCTGATAGTAAAAGCTATAAAACTTGTTGAAAACTCACAAGTGTTCTTTCATAAATAATTTTAAAAAGGCTGGTACATGGCTGTTTTGAGTGCTAGCCACTCCCGACAGGTATCTAGCAATGGCTTGGAGGCGGTTAGCGCAGAAGCAGCCTCAGCAAACTTTTCATCATTCCGCCTGATGTACATAGATGCATCTTGTTCTAGGAGAGCCAATTTTTCCGGCTGATATTCTACCATGGATAACATCTCAGTCAAGTACGGGTTGAAACGATAATATCGCGTTGAGGGTAGAAGATCACTTAAGATAGTGTGCACAGCTGAAAAATTTCAAATACAGTCTTAGAAGACCGGTTTTCAAGTATTAGAAAATAGGGGTAAAAAAATGCCTCACCAGCAACTTATTTGCAATTTCACTGCCCATCAAATAAAATAAAAATAATAACAACTGGTCTGTAGCATAAGAACAGAGAATACGCGTAAATCTGATGGCATTCAGTAACTCAGTGGAGATCTCAAGACACAAATAAAAGAAAGTACACAATAAGGAAACAAACGAAGGAAATAGCTTACCTTCTGTGTCTGTGGCACTAACGAGGATCTGAGTAAACTTCTCCTTCCACGACGCCTGCTTGGTAAGGTCGGGATCATCGCGATGGAGACCGATGGTTGGGTTGATACGACCTGTCCCGCAGCTGACCACACACTGGATCTCATGCCTTGGCCACAATAGCTTCGCCTCATGCAAAGCCACAGCGGCCGGGTTATTCACCAACATGCCTCCATCCTGAGAAAGAAAGCTGTTGTGAACGTGAACTATCTCAGTCTCACTACTATACAAAATACAGATTACATTTGTCATCCAAGTTTCCTCATCAGCAGGTGTATTCCCTTTCTCGAACGCCAGCAAACCCACCCAACTAACACCTTCAAAATTTATTGTAAGAAGAACTGTTCCCCGTATATTGCATCATGGCGTGCCTTATCTTCTAACAATAAATTTTGAAGGTGTTAGTTGGGTGGGTTTCCTGGCGTTCGAGAAAGGGAATACACCTCCAGGTGTGCAGAAAAAAAGTAAACAAATCACAATAGAGTCTGTTAATTAATTTATGACGTTAAAAAGACATTTTATATTTCAGAACATATAAATATCTAATAGTTGCCTCATAAAGAGTGCAGAAAAACGAAAAAAAAAAAAAAAAAAAAGAAAAAGCGAATGTAAAAGAACAAAAAAGTGGCTGTGACTGTGATTGCGGACAATCAGTGAGACCAGAACCTGGAGAGAAAGTAACTCACTCTCGGTGATTTGGATAGCTCGATTTGCGTTACCTATACAGAACTCTAATTTATATAGCCATAGCTCAGATTTAATTTTTACCTGATGAAGAAAGTTGTCCAGTCGGAATTCACCAAAGTATGCAGGGGCAGCCGCGGAGGCCCGGGCCGCTTCCCACAGCCGGTACCGGTGAGAGCCGATGTACTGAGACCGCACGCGGTACGGATGTTCGTAGTTACGGAACACGAAGGGTACAACCTCCCCCTGGCTAACCACTGTTGACACAGCTCCGATCTAAATAGAAAACATATCGTCTGAACTGAACGAGGATGTGGAGCATCAAGCGTAAATGCATCTCCTAAACGTTTTAAACCGTATCAATATATTTCTGATTTCAGTAAGTACGAAGGTACTTTAATATTGCTTACCTTCGGACACCAGCGTTTCCTCGCAGTTTCGTAGAAAGTAGCTTGTCCTATATGATCTTGCAATATTTTCTCCCACATAGCAGTGTCATAGTAGCCATGGCTCCAAAATAAACTTCGAGCTCCTTCGAAAGCGTTCTGAGTAAATATTTTAGTGCTCAGGATTTTGTACAGTTGAGCGATCTCATCTAGCGATTTGCCTGAAGCGCCGATGGTCGCCGCCAGTATAGACCCAGTGCTCACCCCACAGATATAGTCGAACAGTTGATGCACCTGTAACGGTATTTAAAAATATAAACAGAACTGAAATAGCAGAACTAACTTTTATAAAATTTTGTAAAACAAGATATTTTTCTCTAGGATGAAGGTACCTATACCTACTTATAGGTATCTACCTACCTTTTTTTCAGTCAGCTCTTCGAGCCGCCGGAGCATCTCCATGACCAACAACCCACGAACACCTCCACCGTCAATGGCAAGGATACGAATGCCTTTGCTGGCGGGCGGATCGACATAGCCCACCAAGGCGAGGGCGCCCTGAGCACCTTCCCGCACATCCTCAAGATCTGAATGGGCTCGTATTCTTAAGAGTACACGCACCACACCGTTCTTCACTGCCAGACTCGCAGCATCCGGGTATTCCAACAAATGGTTCGTAAAGTCGTCGAGCCTTTTGACTACGGACTCATCGCTTCTGGCGCAATCCAATGAAGATATGAGATAGTTTGTACGCGACACAATGCTTTCTGCAGACACAGCTTTAGGTTTCCGTTTCCACTTGGTATCAGAGACAGGTTTGGGAGGCGGTACCGTGTTTTGTGAAAATTTGGACTTGATCTCGTTTAATACTTGCATGGATTCCAGTAAGACCTGACCCACCCGTGAGGTCTCGTTATTGGGTTTGGTTGTGACATCTTGAGACTGTGTGGCCGTGATTTGACCGCTGACAGATGGAAGCTTTTTGACTAGATCCACCCACTCTCGTCTGACAACATGCATTACGCGACCTCTGTCTGACAGCTGTTCCTTGAGTTGGGCTATAAGCTTCCACTGGCTAAGAGACATCTTTCTCAAAAAAGTCGGAAATCTATTCCCAATCTGCCGATCTGCATTTGCTTCCGAGTTAAATTTTCTGTAAAGAGAGTAGGACATTTGACGTGACTTTTCAGGATTAATTCTGTACCATAAGTACGTCAATTTACTATCTATCAGGAAATACAACAGCTGATTACATCGATGTCTACATTGCACTTGCAAGTTTAGCCAATAAATCTTGTGTTTTCCCTAGTCCCAGCAATAAGAATAAAAATGTCTGTCTTCCTTCACTTTAAAAATTTCAAAAAATTATAACTTACGAATTTCCATTATCGATTCAAGGAAATATTGCAAAAGTAATAAATATTATGTCCCTATTCCTATTTTTACATGATAACTGCCATTTTGTCTTCTGCTCTAAATAGATATTGAAAAAACCCGCCAAATTTGAAATTCATTTCCTGCAAAAAATTAGTAAATCCCGAAACTGTCAAATCATTAAATCATGAAAATCTCTTACCTCAACACACAGATAAGACAACGTCTGCTACGGGCACTGTTAATACGTTTACTCAAAGACATGACTACCACGATGGGAAAACTGTTGTAAAATACTGAAGCGAACCCGCGAGAAAGTTTCAATTTATTACCAGGAACTGCGATCTGTTTATGATTCCCAGTCGGCCGATATTGTTTACTCACTGATCTGTTTTCGCACACCACAGTGACCTTCGTTACCGTCTTGGTGATTTATAACAGCCTTCGTGCAGCGCACGTATTCAGATTTTTCCGTCTCAACGATAACAACCCCGCAACCTCAGTTCTCCATTGAATGCGCGCAGATGAAACCAAAGGTGGTGTACCTACCAGGTACCGTGCAGCCACGACCTCTTTTCTTCACTTACATTGTGTCAAGTACCAGCCAATACCTACTCTAAGTTTCTACCTCTCTACCACGTCCTGCTAGAGTCCTAGATAATTAGAACCGTCCACTGGAAGTTTCAGATACTGTATTTAGGCAGATGGTATGGATGTTCAAATTACGACAAAAATAGGACAGTCAATACGGCTTTCATGAGCCTGATCTAACTCCCACCCTCAGCCATGATTTTGTGAAGGAGTCATCCGCCTTGGAATCGCATCTCAGGAGACGCATTTTTTAAGAATAACTACCAACTACCTACTTACCTATATCTACCAATCTAGTAGGTAGCAATGCAAATAAGTAGCAGTGCCCTTGTTAATATCCTGTATTGGAAAAACAAGCTGACAACTCAAGACAACGCTGGGATTGCTTGACTGAGAATGCGCATCGAAGTCATCCGTGTTGCAAGCGAAGCTACCAAATTCTGTTATCCTTCTTCCGTTTTTCGGTTGTCATGTCGACATACTGAAAACAAAGATTATCCGGTTATTACTCAGTTAGGTACGTACTTCTGTACCAATAGCTGTAGATCAGACCGTGAAGAATTTGAACAAAATGAGTGCTACTCAATGGTAGCCAATATAGAGAGTTCAAAGTAGGGCGGTTGCTGGAGTATCAACATGATAAAATGATTGAAACTGAAAAAAGTGGTGCTATTCAGGCTATTCACATGACTCTCATTTTTTCCTCTCATTCTACTAGCAGTGACTAACCGAACCCAAATAATCATAAAGTAGCTTTAAAATAGTTAGCTTTACATTATACGGTACCAATCCCATCAATCCCATTGAATCGGAGACATTTTCATGGTAACGTGCTAATATCTCAGATTCACTGCGGGTGAAATGACGCCAGAGGCAAGATGGGTCTCCGAATCAGCCGATATGACGTCACTCCTCACGCCACTTCTGTTGTTCACTCTCACAACACAGATTCGTTTATTTACTCTACAGCATCTACAGTACTTAGTAAAGACTTGGCACATTATCTCTATATCGGACGGTAACGAGATGAGAGTCACACAGAATAGATATTTCGAGAAAAAGCAATATGCGTTTTTCTCGCTTATTTACAAATAGAAAAAACAACATTTACCTTTTATCCAATGCTGCTAGGTAAAAATAAAAATAAACGATGTCATAATTCATCGATCTACGATCAAAGGTTCTGTAGACTGAGCATTCTTAGGGTTCCAAGTCAAGGAATTATAACTTCACCACACACACACACACCTGTTATGACAATCCGTACAAGGTTCGGAGTTGCGCTATTTCCTGAGCACTGTGTACCTCTGCTAGACGAGTGAAGCATGTTTCCAGTTCTGAAACAATACGCATAAATAAGAAGTAGGTATCTAACAAGAACGGCAAGAGAGAAGCCTTCAACAAGGCCAAAAAGTGCCTTACATAAGTGTGAATTACTTCTCCCATCCCATATCACGCTGATATAGTTCTGAAATATAATACCTACCTATGTCTTATTTAACGTCAGCAAATAATAGCCTTTCACCTTTTTCGTCTTGCGTAGACATGAAAAGAACGAGTGAATTGAAGCGGTCAACAGTGGTGAGAGCCGCTAGCCATTCAAACAGGAGTTCAGGATCATCCAGGCAACTGGCTAAAGTGGAAAAGAGCTGCGACATCAACCAATTCTCCATCGAGCTCCCAAAAATGGAGGCCAACGACTTGCAGGGGATTGACTAAAAAATAATAATATGTTATTTATTGTCAGCGGTGTCTCCTTGCGTTTTCAGTCGTTACTGGAATTTTTAACATTTACCAACCTAGTATGGAGAACACGGATTACTGTGACTTTGAAGTAAATAACAAAATGCATTGTAGAAGTTACGGTAGAAAAATTACAATCGATGAACCTGGACAGCCATAAGCATAAGAAAATTCTCACTGACTCTTAACGTTCGTATTGTAATTTTAAAATACATACTATAGTATTGAAATCTCCAGTTTTCTCTTAACTGGCCATGGTGCGACGCACCCTTAGTACATTTACAGTCGATAATAAATCAGTAAATCACTGACAATAAAGCACAAACCTTGAGAAACCGATAGCAAATTTCCTTGTGGGCGGAAACAGATTTCCAAGCCAACTGGAACTGTACACAGGTTTTCGGCACAGGAGGCAACTTGATTTGATCGCACTGGCTGTCACTTGGAGTAGCCAGCAAGCAACTCCTCACTTTCGCATCTACTTCCAGTGGTGGAACGACTGCCCGGGGCATCTCAGGAGATCCAGAGGCCAACAGACATTCCACTCCTGAACATATCTCCACATGCTTTATGTTTATTTTCTTGAGCATCTTCTGCAAGAAAAATTACTGATTGGTTTATCCAACGGTTTCGTCAACAGAGACAACAATTAATATTAACGAATGGCAGCGGCATAGTGTTTAATTACAAGACTCCATACCTTTGACCTTAAATGAGGAGGCTTGACGACAGGCTTCACAGAGACGTAATTATGAGGTAATGGATTTTTGAAAGAAGATTTAATTTCTTTATCGACACCTTTTTCTTCTTGATTTTTTTCTGGAGACTTCTCCGGTTTCTGATCTTCAGGTGGTAATGGTTTCAATATTTTCCCATCCTTATTTTCCATTTGGCTTTGGTCCTCCTTTGAAGTTTTCGCTTGTTCTTTACTTTTGCTGTGTTTTTTAGTTTTTCCTGGAGAATCAAACACTTTTCTCGGATCAAACGTGCTTTTAAATTCCTTTTTTTCGGAACTTTGTCCAGTTTTTTCCAAATATCCATCAATTTTGGCTATTTCACCTTGAACCAGGCTATTGTTTGGTTCTAGAAGGAGCACCTGCTTATAGTCCGACTTGGCGTCGATGTACTGCTGCAGAGCTTTACGGGCGAAAGCTCTTCTCTGATATGCTTTTACATAAGACCGATCCAACTGCAAAGCAACCGTGCTATCCACTTCTGCTTCCTTGAATCTGTAAACAGGAAGTTAATTAATGAATATATATTTTTTTTTCTTTTTAAGGAGTATGACACCTTATAAGGAACGTGAAGCACAGGTGTGGGGTAATGTAACCAAAATACACAAGCACAGAGGCAGAGTAGCTGAGACTCCTTTCCAGAATCGTGTCAACAGTCATCATCAATTTTGAAATCAAATAGTATCTTACTTGCTAAGTTTGATGTGGCATAGTGCTCTGTTGGCATAGTAAATCGGGCTGGAAGGATCTAACTGTATCGCTCTTGTGTAACATTCAATCGCGTCTTCCCACTTCTGATCCTTTACAAATTTATTGCCCTGCAAAAATCAGGAAATATTTTTTAAGTACAGCGGCAAATTAATCGAACTCCCAAACTTGATGATGGGGATGCCAGGTGTTTATGGGCAGTTCGTAGAAGCGGCGGCCCTCCGTGGTCTTCTGGTGAAAAACTGGACTAGTAATCGGACGGTTTTCTGAGGGACCATGGGTGTCATATATTGGGACTCAAAAACCATCTGTGGTTAACTGTTGAGTTAACATTTTGATAATGGTAAATATCAAGAATCAGTGGTGTCCTGCCTTTACCGGTGAGCATACTGATTACTGATCTGTTTGGTGCTGTATATAGGTATAAAATAACAACATAGAAAAAGAGAAAACAAATAACAATACCGCTCAAGAAGATTCATAAATTCCCACTTCCTACAAGGTACATCGAAATTGCACAACTCAAGATGAAAAAAAAAAAAAACTTACCAGCTCCTTTTCAAAATAGGCGAGATCAATATTTTGCAACTTTTGTGCGTCCTTTGCTTTCTGGTGGAGATCAACAGATTCTGGGATCTCTGGTGGTTCACTGCTGGTTTTAGAAGTTTGTAATTTCTCTTCTGAACGGACGGGTGATTTCCTTTTGACAGGCGGCATGTCCGAGTCAGACCCATGATCGCTGACTGATTGATCAGAGTCATCACTCTCCTTATCAATCTCTTTACAAGCTTGTTCAACGTCAAACTGATCCCATGATCGGTAATCGTAGGCAGAAATCCGTTTAGTTTCTTTACCGGCAGGATCTGAAGGAGGATGACGTTCTGAATGTTTCTTTTTAGAAACATTCCTCGGGGGTGGAAAACTCTAAAGGGAAAGAAAATTATCAGCATGGCAAAACACCTTCTGCAAAGTAAACAAGCTTGAGCAGTACCTATGAGTACATGGTAATGCTATATCGCCATATAATATAGATCCAAATCGATGTCTTTATATAGGTTACAAAATAATCAAGTGTTACAGAAGTCTAACCTCAGCTTGGAGCGCAGTTACACCGGTCAGCTTTTGTTCCTTTTCTTTAATTTCCTTCTCCCACGTTTTCATTTCGGAGAAGAAACGCTGCATGTCCTCGGCGCTATTTTTAATGTCCATTTGAGCTTTAATAGAAGAATTCATTGTCAAATATTAATCTTTTGCTTGGTTGACTGCTTAATCTCGGTTCTTTAACTTGTTTATTATTGCGAGAATTTTCCTATATTTTGTTTTGGTAACCCTGGTAACCGGTTTAAGTTGGTATTCAGGCGGGCGGCAAAAGCGAGGGATTTTCAAATTATTTTTCTTATTGAATAGGAGTTTGTGTTACTTAAACGAAGTACGCAATGCTGTTCGTTGACCTTTTATAATGTCAAATTTCTTAAAAATAATAATAGTAAAAATAACTACCTAGGTACTGTGACGTAAGTAGGTACTTTGATATTATTTTTTGCTCTGAAATTACTAGGGCATAGCGAAGGGGTGGGGGGAGGTTCCACTCCTGAAATGAAAAATTCTCATAGGTAGGTATACCTAGGTACTTTTTAACTAGGTAAGTACCTTAGTATTGTGATTTTACGATCGAGTGATTTTATAGGTACCTACTTAGGAACCTACCTTTGAACCTCTTGAACTGCTTCTTAGTGGTTTCCACAAAATTTTCATTCGAAAATTTCCTTAAGCTTCTTGCTCCCTCTTGATGAGCAATTTCAGTGATCGTTGTCCCCAGTATAAAAATTTCCTTGATTCACACATCGACGAAAGCGGCATGCTACGATCGCACTAAGCTTAAACCGCGAAAGCATTTTAAAGAAATATTGTAGTAACCTGTGCGTACCTATGGATCTGTTTCAATTCTGACTCAGGGTTGAATTGGGGCTGAACTTCACATCTCGACACAGATATCTTAGGTAGGTAATAATAAGTAGGTATATTGTTCGAAATTCTGGTTTGATCACAGTTTGGCTGACTGGAGCCGCCATACAGTTTGAACGGCAAGGTCATTAGCTTCTAGACTTTTCAAGTGGGACGAATCTCCCGTTTCAATGTACTTTGTGATTTGGCTTCGAAAGCAGGACACTGGAATAGCAAAGTTAACATGTGGGAACAAGGCACCTGAGTTTGAATCCTGAGCATTGCACACCACCAAACCTGAAAGGAAAGAATGGAACTTTTATTCAAACACCCAACGGATTAGGATTAGATACCTACTCACTTGACGTAACAGACAAAAACTGCTTCTGTCTATGAATCTCTGTGAGGACCCGCACCCCCAGTAACAAGGTAGCGCGCAACTCTGTAGGTAGGTACTAACGGTATTGTGAGTATGCAGCGCGGTTGTTGGGTTCCAATCTACCACGCACCCTGCCTACCTACGTATTACAGAACTATGGACTATGGTAGGTAGGTATGGCCCGTGAAGTCAGAAACTAAGTAAGCATATACCTACCTAGCATTTCGCTAACATGGAGTAGATTCCATGATGGTAGCGTTCACTACCAATATAATTTGAGGTGTGGAAGCAGGCAGATGGGTAGGTATATGTAAGTACCTAGGCAGCAAAATAATTCGCAGGTACATAGATAATAAATCAATTGGTTTGGCACCTAGTAATTTATCAGCCCGTAGAATGGCACCTCCACTGGCCCCCGACTGGATGCAACACGTGGTTTGAATCATGGAGGGACAGACACGAGCCACACAGCCTTGCATAAGGGTAGGCAGCAACTCTTTCTCTTCCCGCTCGGAGAACAGAGGAAAACCAGCAGCTAGCACCGTTTCACCTGGGGAAAACGTTACACTTTGGTTTTAAAAAATATCACACGATTAAAAAAACACGTAGGAATTCACTAGTAGGTAAGGTACAGGTAAGTAATACCCACAATCGATTGAAATGCCTACATACATAAGTAGGTAGGAATATTTTAAAAGGGCGCCCCTTTGTTAGCAATTGGCACCTTTTAACTAATATCTTACTACCACGACAAGGTAAAATAGTATAAGAATGTTCATTTTATCGAGATAGAATAAGGCCCGATTTTTCCTTAACCAGGAATGGTGGGAAGCAGACTTATTCTAGTAGGTACACTCTTCAACGTTAGTGACTGCTTATTCTTTATAGGCCAATTTTTAATAATTATTTTTTGTTAGTAGGTAGGTACCGGTTTTAGGATAAGAGGACCAATAGTAGGTACTTGTACATACCAACCAATGGCTTGGAATTATGAGGGATAGATGTGTACATTACAAACCAAAAAGTGAGTGAGATAAGGAAGGTAAAATGACGGGTCGTGCTGGATCGCTTTAGGTACGCGCCACTGACGTGATGACAGCGCTCATTTGGAGGCACGTGGCCACCCCCGCGTCGCACGAGCAGTCATCACTCCGGTCCCTACTCTACGTTTCCCTTAACCATCCAACTTTATCTTTTAGAAAATTTCAGTTATCTACCCAAAACAATAAATCAGACCTTTTTCTGACAGTGGTTAACTCAATTTCTCCACAGTACTAAAGTGACAGATTTACTGATCGACTAATGATAGATGCCTATAGGCGCCATTGCACTATAAACCTAAACTTTTCAAATTGGCAAACGAAGACATATTCACACAACATTCAAACGAAGAGACCAGTTATTCACATATTCACTCAACATTCATGTGCGAAGCACCCAGATTCTTAAGCTAAAGATATGGTTTATCCACATACGCGATTCGGTTTGTTTCTGATGTATACAGAGACTCAGGCCGTTGAAGAAACTCTGTGGTTGTTTTGTGCGTACATAAAATGTAGGATCTTCATCTCCTCTTCACAAAGAATTACACTGACTGAACGCTTGATAGCGTACGCGCGTGCTCTTATCGACACGTCATCGGGAGACCCTACGTCTCATTTCCTACTAGCCAAGAATATGCGCACCATATGCCTTGTGTGGTGGTACCTCACCTTTCATCCATCACTCACCTTTCTCAGCTATGGCCTCAGCCAACTCCATCTGTTCGTTGAATGGATGAGGCTCACGGAGACGCACAACTGCGATGTCGAATGCTGTATTGTCACGGGATTTGAACATCAAGTCCGCAGGGTAGCTAGCTCCGCGATGGAACACCACCACCCCATCACTTTTCTCCTAAAAAATGACGGTAGGTGACTTAGGTGTATAGACAAATTACCCAGAAAAAAAAGCACCCTCCCAATGACTGAGGAAGTCATTCGAAAAATTTTGATACCCTCAAGTCACATTCAGTGTCAATATCAAGTGATGCAAAATAGAGGAAAGGGGGGGGGGGGCTGTATAAAAGCATGAAGAACTAAGATAGCACGACAAGCAGCCTAACGATGTCAAATCTACCCCTATTCGCTATCTACCTACGAGTGTGCCAACGTAACGGTCTTTTCCAAGCTTTCCAAGTTTCACTGGCAATATTATGGTTAGTCACAATAGTGCGTGACAGAAAAGAAATTGCATAATCACATTTTATACTCAACACTCAACTCACATTTCGAACGACATGAGCGCAGGTAAGGACCACGCCTCTGGCTGCGTCCACTACAACCCCCGAACCCCATGAACAGCCGCACCGCACCAGAACTACAGTCTCGTCTACAACGCTTTGAACTGAAACAATACACCAAATCAATAAAATAATGCAGGTACCAACAATAATAATTGAAAAACGTGCAGTAACACTGTAACATTATAGCGACCAGGATTACCTCGTGTCTTATAAGCCAATGACAATGCCAACTGATCTGGACTATGAAAACGGCCATTAAATTCATTACCTACATGAGGATTAGGTTACCTACTCGCACGTAGAATATAGGTACTACTAGGAAGGTACTTACTTAAAAACAATTAAATTAATTGAGCAAGGGTGGGTTCGATGACAACACAAATTATTCCTCTGAAACATGTCATTAAGAACGAAAAACCAACAGCACTGTATTGTATCTGTCTGTAGACTTAATCCTGAGCTGTCGAATCCACCCTAAGTATAGCCAATGCCTATCAATATAAACTGAAATTATCGGCAGACACAAAAAAATAATTGTTTTAATGTTGTTGACATGTGGTTTGTGTGAACGCCCTTTTGGCATCAGGGCCTAAATTCGAACCACTAGACGGTAAATTACACCCAGCACCAATAGCACCAGCACCGGCAGCAATCGCTGTTCAAAGACATTGATTTATCGGATAAGAGCAGTGACCCCAAGTAACATACGGGCAGTGAGGTCATGCCCGAGCGTGGCTATGGGCGTTTCGTAAAAAAAAGTTTTCAACTTACAAGGAAGGTTTGTAAGTTCTTCTAAATGGTAAAAAAAAATTCTGCAAAGTCGAGATTTGAGATGTGTTTCCCATGGTCCTGGTCCTACCTGGTCACCAAGTCGAAAAAAGTTGGAATGATTTGTCTGTCGTAAATCTGTCTGTATACCTACAAGTACGCCCGTGCACGATTTTGACGAAAATGTATGTATAGGTTACACCCGTCTAGTCTAATTATTTAGCTTATTATTTTGGTCCGATTATTTCGTTTACGTTGAGATTTTTATGTTGGGCCCTTTACTCCCTTACTCCTTACTTAGGTAAATAACCCCAATCCGCTCACCTGCAGTGTCGCTAAAAGGATTTTCTGTGTTCAGCAGAGGCGCTCCAGGGCTCAAAAGCGGGGGTCTAGCCAGTCTTCTAAGCACGGGGGCAAGAGAGACTCCTATGGTGAGGCCAACCCATTCTCCCCGCCACCAAGTCAAGGAGCAGCTTACGAGACCCATTAGTTTCCCCTTCTCTTCACTACTCAACCTAAACGGGAAAGAAATCTTACATCAGAAGATGAAACTACCACGTACTTACTTAATTTAAACCTGCACTCAAATAATTCTTCTTTACCTACACTAATAGAGCTATAGATACATGTATAGTTTTGTATTTTTTACTGTTTTGGAAACAGTCAACTTTATGTTACTGACCTGAAATTGCTGATTCCGAAAATGGGCCCTCCTTCGCAACCGGTAACTGTCCTGGCGTCGGTTAGGAGAAGGCAGCGTTCACTGCCGAGAACATTGCTGACGATACCACGGCTTAAAGAATTCATAAAGAGTTCACTGCCGAAAGGAGTAGATTCAATTAAAACATCTTGACCCCGTAGAGGTTCGGCTAGAGCTCCCAACAGACCCCCAAGAGCTACCGCCCCTTCTTCTGTCCCAAGCAAGATGAACACAGCCATTAGTTCTTTAGCGGCATTAGCGTCCACGTTTGCATCTTGGCCACGTGTCACGTCACCCATCGTCCAGTCATGGAATAGGGTCTTCACGGACTTGGCCACAAGTGGACACTTCCATGCACCTTTCACAGCCACCTGTATAAACAACTCCACTGTAATGAAGGATGAATTAAAATAGAAAACCTTTTTCAACTGTCTAAAAAGCTGCTTACCTCCCCTGGAACGGATTTGATGCCTTCCGACTTCCGGTCCTCGAAGACACGGAACTTGATGTTGCTGGCCAGCTGCTGGCACGTGTCAACGTTGGATGTCACAGAAGACAAGAGGGTCTTGAGCCAACGGCGTTGTGACGGGATGTGTAGGAGAGGCACCAGGATGGTCCCATGTGTTAACACAAGACCCCCGTCAAACGAGACACCCGTCCCGCACAGTGGGCTGTTGGTTGTCGGATGGTTATAGGAAATTAGAACTGCTCTTGGATGCATTTTGGTAACCTGTTTAGCAAAAGAAGGTAGTGTAATGCATTAAACATAAAACTAATAGCATAGCGGAGAAGGAGCTAAAGAACGTGAGCAGCTAGAGGGCTGGGTCGATGAGATCATCAACCAATTCACCACAGGACCTTATGCGCTGCTCCCCAGCATGTCCGAAACGTAGGTCTGTACATAATTGACGATAAGGCTAGAATGACTGAGTTTGACATCTGGACAGACGGACGCAACTGATTAAGCCTGGACCTACAGTCCAGCTGGCATACTTGCCAATAGTTTTTGCCACTTAGGAGGCATCAAACCAGACGTCGTGGCTCCAACACGTCGTCTGGTAAGTAGACCTCGAAATCATACTTCGTATCTTTGCTTTCGATGCCGTGGGAAAGAATGAGGCCGGTAACCACATATACGAGTTGCAAGTGGAGGACACACTTGAGAATGTTCACCAACTAAGCAAGTTGCTAGAAATAACCTCAACAAAAAAGGACAATACCTACATTCTTAGGAGGCGGCGGCTATGTTCACAGATCACAGTGATCCGACAACTCCGTTGCTAATCGACTGGACATTTGAAGGCACAATACACTTCTGAGAAAACTAGGTACTCCGAAGTAGTTGCTGGCACGCCATCACTGGTAAGAACTGAAAAAGCTCTCAGAAAAAGTTTTGAGAACCTGGGGCACTTGCCAACCCCATGCAGTCTAAATACATTACAATGAACGCAGTGCCCAAGCCTATGCTCTCCTCGTAACTCACAACATCGAGTACGAAGGTCATCGGGGAGATGACCCTAAACCTACCTAGATAACCAAAAACCAACGATTCCGCAGTCGTGATCACATATAACCGACGATTTGGCTCGGTGGACGAGATTCACTCTTCGTTTTATTAATTTTAAGCAGAGGCAAAAAGTGGACGGGAGCAATTAGACAGGTGCGGGAGCCCCGGGGCTGTTCGCGGCGACTCCCCGTCTACCAGGCCTCGGAAAGACCTGTTCTCGGCGGGCGGGCCTGGGAACCTCCCAAAGGCTCTGCCAGAGCATTCCACAAGAAGCAGTTGCGCCGATCAACACTGATACGAGGAAAATACCATGGAAATATGACGGAGAACATTATTAATCAGTGATGCTATGAAGAAGTTGACATAGAAGAACGGATGAAGAAGTAACAGAAGTGTAACAGTCAGTCAGTCACAGCTCAGGTGCATGCATGCTGCATGCATGACGCATGGGTTTAAACAGGAGAGTACCTCTAGGACTAAAATAAGCCAAATGTAGAGCTGACGTCAGTCGAGCGTTAATTATTAGGTCTATACGGGGTGTTTCGAGAGTACCGAGAACTCTAGAACTCGGCAACTGGATACTGACGTATCGGAGGTATGGGCCTGCGGGCTACTTCCAGCGGTTGCACGAGGCTCTGGAGCGGCCCCTCCCAGACGGCCAGGCACCATGAAGTGAAGAGCCCCAGGCGTGGTGAGATCACCTCTGCAACCAGAACAAACTCGATACTTAAAGCAAAGTAAAGGTATATCCTCTACAGGCACTTCATTTCATTTCCCTCCGAATCAATACTATGGTCAGTTCATTGGATGGATGTAGATGTACAGATGGATGGTTCCCCACGGACCAGTTCAAGAACTCTATAACTATTCCTGAAAGAACTTAGGCGTAGATGCACGGTAAATATTTGGGTATACCTAATAGAAGAAAACATCAATGTATTGTAGCTACTGCGAAATGTTGGTCTATGTGGTCTTGAAATTTAATTAAAATATAACAACTGAGGAAAGGTATTTTATATTTCTAAACAGCAGCCTCAACGTGAGAAATACATTTTTTCTCCGTTGTTCCTTGTTTCCTATTACTTCCTTCAAATCTCAACTTAAGAGTAAGCAAATGTCACAGGGCAAATTTTTTAATTTTTCCTTCGCCAGTCGGTGGAGCGGCAAGTGGTTTCCCAGCACAGTCCTCAATCGAAATTTTCGTTGTTCCCATCCAAGTACGAAAGTACTTTTCGTACTTTACAAAAACCAAATATGTCTAGATACTTTGAACTATGCTGAAAGAGGAACCTCAAGGAAGGAGCCTCTGTGGTAACTGCATTCATGCAGAATTGGCTGCTCGCCATGTAATCTGCTGACGTGAACAACGACCATGACCAAGATCTCAACGTCAACCTAGCAGATCATTTCCAAAGTACACGCTTAAGTATAGGAGTCCTGTCCTCAGTCTTGGCCCAGTTGATGAAGGACCTTAAATAAGATTTAAGATCGACTACCACTAGGGTCAACGTTCTTCCCCTAAGGTAGAAAAAAAGCAAAAGAGCGCAGTGAATCACTGTATAACCGATGCACGAGATAACCTTCTACACCAAATGAAGCCGAATTAGGCTGATGGACTTTTGCATGAGGCCTCGATGGAGCAGCGGGATCGGCCGGGGCACTTCGGGTGACTTTCAAGGACTTCAAGTCCCTACACCAGCTATTCGAGATGACTTCAAACTACTATACCGTGATGTGATTAATACTGTATCAACTAGAAATACTCAACATTTATCATAAATGAAGCCCCAAAACCTCGTTATTTGAAGAAAATTTCTTGAATGAAAACAGCATTCGGGAGATCAGTTTTTGTATGTATGTATCAGAATGCACATCATCATCGAAGGTACAAAAATAGGTCATTTCGCAGTTCGTCTTACCTAAACGGTTCATATCCATATACGTACGACCCAGCGTCGCAACATCGTATGATCGTCTAATAACACGGTACGAATATTTCCAAACCTGACTCAACTACTTAGCATATACGCACGCCTAATTAAATGCTTCACTTCCAAAGTGAATGTGATGGTAGTAGGTACAAGGCACACTCCTCGAAACTTAACCATATAGCGAATGGCATGGCCACTCGGCCAGTCTGCATGGCGCTGAAATTTCGCAACAGGTGCCTATACCCTACCTTGTCCATAGGTACCTACAGTTGTAAACACGGCGAACAGTATAATGAATGAAACGTCATGAGTTCGTCAAACTTGTGGTCTACGCGAACAATAGCAATAGGATCACTTCATACTTCATATTTACTTTTTATTCCGATTACTGTACTATATAGCGCTTCCCATGGTAAAAGACAGACATCCCTTTATAGTGCACCAAGCTTTAGAGAAATGAAATAGGTCGTCATGTTAAGCATCTATACACTAAGAACTAAGGTCAATCTATATGTCTGCGACTACATTGGATACCAACTTTACGGAAGATCTCGTACACGACATTTACCTTCATTCGGTCTTGCAAGGATGTTTATCGGGTCGCCCTCATATTTTATGAAGGCCTTGCTCAAACTCGCACTTCCTTTCATTTAACGGTACACTATACACATTTAAATTGCTGGTTACACCTATGTACAGACTCCTGACTAAATTGAGATGTAATTATTTTCTTACATAGGTACAACTCTCGACTAAAACTGGTTTCACCTTAGGTAAGAATATGTAGGTATGATTATTTTTAGTTTTTAGTCATCATTCACTATAATATAATATGTTTTGGAGTCAAAAGCAGCATTCAGTAACTCAAAATTTTCTTAATTGGGACTTTTCTATTTTTGTTCTGCATGCTTGCTTATGCTTGCTCGCCACCGAGCCCCGCGCTACTCGCTGGACCTCGTGAATAAGGGGTAAGGAGACTTTTACCTCTGTCTGTAAGCACCTTTACATCAATAATGACATGATGGAAATGACGCAACGTTTGAACACCGACAGTGAATAAGCAGAGCATAACATAAGTCTATATTTTACTTTTAAACACTGCGGAGGCAGGAATAACAACCTTGACCTTGAAACTACAATTCTCGCAAGTTTTTTCAAAGTTTTTCTATACCATCTCAGTGGTAATTATCCTGCTCAAAGTAGGTACTTTTCTATACGGAATCACTCCAATAATGGATGTCCGACTACTCTTACGTCATTGTAGCTAATTTCCAACTTATTGCAGTAAACTGCCTGTACCTATATCATCTTGCTTTTACTTCTTTGGAGGGGAAGGGGACCTCCTTATTTTGTAAACCTATATGGTACGTGTTATCCAAACCGGGAAAGGATTAAGTTAAAGAAAAGAGTCGGAAATTACCTAGTCGTAATGCTCGTTGCTCTTCCCGTACTTTTTACGAATATAGGTACCTAACTAACGCGGGAAGGAAAGGTCTAATGCCACGTCGCAAGCTTCATCAGCCTCATCTTGTTGCCCACCCCACTGACGTCAGACCATGTCACCTCTGTTATTGCCGGGGCTAATCAGAGGCCACAGCCCACAACCCCTTGCGACTAACGAGTCGTCATGTGCTCAGAGCGACGCACATGCTGCATGCTGCCCCAAACCGTGGACCCCTGCCCTGCCCCTATAGGGCACCAGGAAAACTCCGCAAACCTATACCGGGAAAATTCGTGGAAGATTCTGAGACTGCTTAGGTAGCCTGAAAACAAAATCATAATTGAGGAGACACTCTTATAGCAAAGTTGCTAGTGAACACAAGTAAGTTCCAATTTGACAGGATAACAAGGTTCAATATTTAGAATAAATAAGTATAGTGGAATTTATTAATCACATTCCGGACTGGGGGAAGAGGGGGAGGGGGCGAGGGGCTGCCAGTACGCCCCCGCGGAGCCCTTCGGGGGGGGGGGGGGGGGGGGGCAGGACAAGACAATTAACCTATTTCACCTGAAAGCCACTCAAATTTTTTTATGGACATCTTTTAAATTTCTTCTCGCTCACTTCGGTCGCTCGAATACATACTGTTTCGGTTTTTCCCTTTTCAAATGTAAATTTTCTTGAAGAAATTTTTTGCACTCTGTCGATGATGATTTCCACCCGACACTATATGATGCTGCATATATAAGCTCCAAGTGCATGAGGAGGCCGTGCAGTGGGAGCCACAGCCGCTTGGAAAGGAAGACAGGTCCCTAACCCCTATATCAAAAGTTGCCGATATCCAGAGTGGGAAAGCATGTCCTGATTCGCCCCTGCTCAGGGTTCCTTGGGCAAAGGGAGACTACAGGGGTGGGAGTCAAAGGGGTCTGGGTAAGTATATCAACAGTTTCCCATCTTTAGAGTCGGACAGTTGGTGGTGACGCCGCGCACCAGCTACCCCGCCACAGGTATGTCTGCTACATTTCTATATTTTTCTTACAATACCATAACCACTTCAGTTTTTATAGAAATATCAAGGAAATTTCTAACAGTTTTTAGCTTATTTTTTGCAACATTAGGTTACATCACATTTCCATCTCGCGGATTCTCCAGAAACCTGAATAATGTATACCTATTTCAATATGAGTCACACAACGAAATGTATCAAGCTACCTCATCCCGGCATTTCCCGAGACTGAGTTCTGCTTATATAAAGCGATTTTAAGAAGGACAAGAGTAATTGCTCGATACGTAATCAACCACCAATTAATTGTTAACCACCTTACGATATTATCCATAACATAATTTAATCCGAGATTTAACCTCTTGTCTGAGACCCTCATCAGTAGTTTGGTAAAATGGTAATGGAGGCCTTCTTCCGTCAAATATACGCGAAAAAACATGGCTGCGAATAGCATGCTGCATGTGTTTAGCTTTTAGAGCAGCCAGAGATTCTCCAATGACCAGGCAAACACCTCATATATTGAGGGGTATTACTAAAAAATATAGGTCGAAAGGTTCAATTATTTATGGTGCTTGAAAATTTAGTTCGTTATCACAATATCGTCCCAGTTAAATTATTAGTTATTTCACCTTAATAAATCTACTCCAAGCAATAGCCGTGAGCCGTGAGTCTAGCCATAACAGATGGGCACTGCCCGTACAGATAAAACAAATAATAAAAATAAACTTTATTCGTCATAAAAACCACAGGTAAGATTATGGAGAATCATTTTCAAGTCACTGGAACTAGACATGTCAGTGGGAACATTTCTCAGCAAGTTATGAATGGTATGAAAGTCAAATTGGTACTTTCCTTCCTTCTGCCACTTGCTAGACTCATCTCATAAAGTATAATGGTGTCAGTATATGATGAAATGACAGTGGCTATTAAGTTAACCGCCTTCCAACCTAACACTCATTTGCCTTTGATATAAATAATAATGGTTTCTGACGTCACAATGGTAGGTATATTTGACTTCAACTACTCACTTGGAGGAAAATGGCAGATGGCACTGCTTCAGCAATTAAATAATAAAGGGCCCGACAATTGACTTTCTCGTGGTACGGAAAATTTTGCTTTTTTTAGCGTTAATTATTTTAGGCACCTGCGCACACCGAATTTGAGACAAATCTGTCAAACGGTGAAGTGTCGGTCGACTTATATGTTTTCTATTTTGCATGCCACGGCCTTAATTTTCAAGTTATTCACAATCTACTGAAAAAGACCTTGAAGCATCTATCTGAGACCACTTTCACCAATTTTCAAGGCAATGCGACGATTAATGTTAATGCAAATCCGTCGCCACCAATCAAAAACGCGATTTCCATTTTTGGAAAATTTTCATACGATAATGCCAATGTTGGCCGCATTTATTATGTTGGAAAAATTTCGTTCGGTAAAACTTCAAACTAAGTACGTCAAATGACACCTCGTTACCAATTTTTATCGAAATCGATGCAACTATGCGACCGTAGCGAATACTAACATCGTTTTGGCCAAAATGGGGGCCCACCTCCCACCTCCAACTCCTCAAAAAGATCTATTTGAAAACCCATGTATACAAATTTTCAAGGTTCTAACTTAAGGGGAAATACACCCATTTGATTCGCAATGCTAAGTACTTCACACCCTATTCCGAAGTTACAGGGCGAGTGAAAAGTGTTTATAGGGGGATGTAAACCTGAGACTCTTTGTCGTGAGGTAGTGTTGTATTTTTGCATGAAATGGAGTAATAAGCCCACAGGAGCGATTTTAAACAGTCAACTACCAGTCCACATGTTTTTTTGACAGATCGCGAAAACACAACACTACCTCACGCGAAATATTTTTTTGTAACGTTTCGGATTAAAACAGTATGATTTTATCGTCACATTTAGTAGAAAAGCTTGATAAATGTTTGTAATATTTACCGCCGCCATGTTACATGTTGACAATTTTTATTTCACTTACGGAAGTTCGTAATTGCAACACCATTTCTCTACTTTTTCTCCTGTAAAAGCTAAACATAGTGTCCTACTTTCACTCGTTCGTTTCGCGTTCAAATAGCACACTATGTTTAGCTTTTAGAGTAGACACAACCGATACGATATTGCAATTACCAGTCTCCGGTGGTACTAAAATGTAAACATTACTTTTGTCGAATATTTACTTTCGCACAGTGGTTTTGGCGGAGTTCGTCGAGAATGTATGGTGGCCCTTAATATCTGTATTAGCCTCCAGTCCCTCTTACCTGTCAAGAAACCCCATTTTTGCCCTTTTTTTTACCATAGCTGGCGCAATTTTTGAGTTATCAAAATTTGCTCAAATATAGTTCTAGAGATGCGTATGCAAGGGCGTAGGTAAAAGTTTTCTAATGGGAGTAGTTATTACTGCAAAAACCCTTTTTGCATGGGAGGGAGACTTATACCAAAATGAGTTCGATTTGCAAAGATCACAGGGATTAGGAGGGAAGTACAATACGTTAGAACACTCACATGCCAAAGCTCTTATTTGAGGAAACCCCTCTCTCGCAACAGGGATACAGAAAACAAGACAATTTATTAGATGTCCTTAAAATATCAAAAAGTCAATTTAAATGGGGGAACCTTAGATTATAAGAACGAGCCATAAGGAACAGCTTCGTGGGCCGTATGTTGACCACCTCTGGTGTAGTCCGTTCATAAAATTGCAGAAATGACTTTTCTCCAGAAATTCTCCTAAGCGCCAGGAAAAAGACTGCGATTAACTGGAAAAACGCGACCGCATGGGAATGGACAGCACCAACGGCAATACATCACCATATGAGACTTAGAAATGTGGGACTTCCCATAGGGAATATGACCGACTCGAAAATGAACTGTCCTAATTACTATTGTATTTGTAATTAGGCGCTACCGCTCAGTTCTGTACGGATGTAACGTAATTCCCAAGTCCCGACACAGCTCGGGAATTCTTGATGAATCACCGTTTGAAGTTGGAAAATTGAACGAATGCCACATTTTTAGACGCACCAAAAATACCTACACCACTACACCTGCTACAGAGATATGGTAAAATTATATAGAAACTGCATATTTTTGAAACAAGGAAAACTTATCATGCTTCATGCTCCAAAGTTAGGAGGAACTTCAAGGGGAAGACCAAGAAATGTGTACCACAGCGCCACTTTCTACGTTGCTTACACGAACTTGAAGTCATATGTTTTTGATCGCACCCATACAAAAAACTTGCCGAATTTGACATGTGATGACTGAACCATAGCCCTGAAAGCGACGTCCGTCGCGTTCTCGGGTATGTCGAGCCGTCAATCTCTTCCGCTTGACGCTTGACTCCGCAGCTGGTTTACTTTGCTTGAGTAGCTTAAGGGGATCTTATCTGCCCTCCGTACTCGTCGCCACTATGGCTTGTGGTGACGTCATGGTCAGTCCGAGCTGTCAGTTTGCGAATCTATTGACCCCTGCCAGAATGCCAGACCCATCAGATAAGCTGCGACCCGTATTGATTGCGATTTGACGCCTTGGTTATTTTTAGTTGTGTGTCATCGCTAAGAATGTTAAAAAACTTTTCAGACAAGGCAGCTATTACCTAACCATCATGTATCATATTTCCAAAGAGCAGTCAAAAAAGCTATAATCGGCCTTGAAACTTGGAAGACTTCCTCATTTGCAAGTGGCCACGTGGGTTTGTTTACCTTTCACCGTTTGGCATGACTCAACATTTGCAAGACCTGACGGAAGGTATCGCACGTTTAGTTATAAAGGAGGACGATTTTTTTTTCTTTTTTTAAGGAGGAAAGGATTGGTTATCCATAGTTCTTGCCAGCCGCGAGGGGAATAGTAATAGGTATCTATGTTAAGTTTCCTCCAGTTAAATACCTAAACCGCTTTTTTTTTCTTAATTATATCCGTACGAGAATCCTCTTATTCCTCCCTCCGACAGGCTTGTCAAAGTCAATGCCTGAACAGGAAACGCAACCCGCATCATCGCATGATTTGAAATTTACAAGGTAATGATAATGACCAGGTACAATAATTAGTTGTAACACTGGATATGAGTCAGCTATAGGGTGTAGCACTGGATATCGAGACAGCTATAGGATAGGGAGTAGTGATGCACGAAAATTTCTTGTCTTGCAATTGTTCTTGCACTTCTTGCATGCAAGAACAAGAACAAGAGCAAGAACAAGAGTTGATTTTGGATGCAAGAACAAGAAATGACTTTTAAGAACAAGAACTCTTGCAAGAGTCTTGCATAAACCCAAGCAATTATTTTCCAAAGCTTCATTCATGGATTGCAGTCCATATATTGTGCGAAAAACTCTGCAGACTATGCGACGATAGATTGCACTTGAAATGGCCGCTCGGTAGGCAAAAAACAACATTTTAACAGCATAAAATTCCATGTGTATGCAAGAAATTGCAAGAGTCTCGCAGCAAGAACAAGAACAAGAGCAAGAAATGATTTCTAATGCAAGAACAAGAACAAGAACAATATAGGATTTTGACTGCAAGAACAAGAGCAAGAGTCGCTTTGCGAGAACAAGAACAAGAAATGCCGTTTCTTGTTCTTGTTCTTGCATCGTGCATCACTAATAGGGAGGGATACCTAGTGATGAGTTGAGTTAAATGAACAAAGAAATGGCCTTTGCTGTCATCGGCAATGAACAAGAATGTGTCGCAGTCTCCCGTCGTGGCTATACTGAAGCTGTTGGGGGTTTCTCAAAGATCGCAGTTAAAGACGTTCCAGCAATTGGTTGAATTATCGCGTTGACCACAATAAGGCCACTGGCTCGCCGGGCAGATGACAACTCATTTGTCAACGACATGGAGTTTAGAAGGGTCAGCCGACAGCCGATCAGTAGAAGGATACTCACATAGAAACAACGCGGAAATGAAGAAGGTATAGCAGTCTATATAAACTAGAACCAGCACAACCAATCCAACTGTGCAGCTCTTTCATTTGCTGAAATTTCTTTCTTCGAAAATATTACTTTGCAGCCGATTACAAGACGACTTCCTTGCCAAAACTGGTAGCAAATAAGTTGTCATCAAAGCAACCCTCTTGAGAGTGATGTGGCGAGTGGTGACAGCGCCAAATTGAGACATGGTCAGAAGGAGGTGGCCTCGATGGGTGCGACCAGTGCCGAACAACAGGCCATCAGGCCCTCGTGGGAAGGTCGGCGACCGGCTGCCTGCTATCAATGGATCACCAGGATTATAGAGTGACGAATGAGTGCTGAGTGCTCCGTCAGCGTTGATGAAAGACAACAGCGCACATTCCAAGAATATACCTATACATTCCTTTAAAGTCGATGCATTTTCTACGCTCCATTTTTAGACCAAGAGTAGCACTACTAGCACTAAAGAACACAATAGAAGGGCAGCGCCTTCCCTACATATAGGTATACCTCTCTCCTGACAGCAGGAATGCTACAATTTGTGGAACTACGAGTAAGACGGTATAATAGTACCAATAGGTGTATATATATCACTGAATATTTAAAGTAAGTTCATCTCTCCTCTCTCCATGAAACTCATGCATTTTCCTGTACTGAAGGACCTACAATGTACCTACTTTTTTTAACATCAGATAGGTACACGAACTGGGATTAACAATCGAGCTAGTGCTTTTTGGACATGAAACAAAATAACGAGATTAACGAGAGATGAAGTAAGTAGCCAATTTCGACTACCTACTTACTATACTTTGAGCTTCGAGCTGCTCGTCCAATTTTTTAATACCGAAGGGAAAATACGTGATATTATCGTATCGTATGATATTTTTTGAACTACCTTAGTTAACTTCAAAAATAAGCAGAAAGAGATGATCTATTCCTGTGACTGATTTGCAGCATCCACAAGCGTCACTATTTGCGAGCGGCCGTTGCGCCAAGTCAAGCCGGCCAGCGACGCGCTGTCTGCCACGACGACCAACGATCCTCCTTATAAGCTAAACACTGACACAATATCTGAGAACTGGTCTCTGTGACAGGTCAAGGAGACGCAATTAATTCTACAATAAAAATCGAGTGTGACAAGTATTTATGAATTTACACCAGTTGCAAGCTGGTTTCATTTTCCTTGGATTCAGCACTTGTACTGGAGTACTACTTTACAAGCCTACTTTTGTTTTCCCCTACGGATTGTACAAATATTGTACGGATAGGTACAAATAGTGCCTCAAGGAAGGGGAGTACGAGGGTATGTACCTGCAGCATTAGGAATTGGATTGAAATGGAAAAGAACCATTTTATCTAGTTGACCCGATCCGGGTAACGATGGCGTGTATAAGTTCCGCAAGGAGCGTTGAGGTCTGACAGATCAGTGATCAAGGCACGGGCGTTCCGGTCGAGGAGATACACGCCAAGAGAAAGGGACACTGTTCGAAAGTCCCAAGGAGCGGGGAGGGTCTCGTTGGATAATTTTCGATTCGACACGGAGGGTCGTGGGTTGGGGGCGATGTAGGTACCTTCACATAGTCTTGCGTATGCCAGGAATGCGTAACATTCAGATCCGGTTCCATCTACTGTCATCGTTCAATTTACTATTTCCTCACTTATGGCAAAAATGTGACCCGCAGGCAGGCGCCGCTAATTTTCAATTTTGATACGAAATTTAATCTAAGGAACTTCATAGAAGTGGCTAAAACCTGACTCGAATGTTGGGTAAACCCTTATTTTACCAAATAAGAAAGCAATTTGAAAGACAGGTAGAATTCGCGGTATTGTTATGTCATTTGCTATAAAAGCAGGTGATGAGTAGTTATGTTTCTTTGCAATTCTGGTCTGTGATTGGCGGGTGCTTGATGGTCTGTTCCCGTGCGGACGAATCGGAGCAGGGGACGAACCCCGGGGCAGGTGGCCCACTTTTGCACCGTGTGCGGTGGGCTTCTTGAGTTGAGATATCTTACTATAGGTATAGGGCTTCTCATGAGACCTACCTGCTGACATAACGGCATTCCTGTACTGTGAGTCATACTGTCTGTCTCTATACCTATATAACAGCATTGCGCTATTGGACGTGATCCAGAATTAAGGGTCCGCTATACCTGACGGTGCATTTTTTGCCGCCCATAAGATTAACATTGCGAGCGGCGATTCATTTTCAAGGTTTACCCTTGGTTGGAAAGACACAAAATTTTGCCTGTACCTAGCCCTAACAATGTTCTAGGGAGTGTTCGAAGCAGATTTCCCAATTTCTCACTGGTTTCTTTTATTGCAACTGTTTTGCAAATGCTAGCATCGCATACCTCAAGAAAAGTGCTGTATCTCGAAAACCAGTAAAAAAAAAGGGAAATCTGCTTCAAACACGACCTAGAACATTGTTAGGGCTAGGTACAGGCAAAATTTTGTGTCTTTCCAACCAAGGGTAAACCTTGAAAATGAATCACCGCTCGCAATGTTAATCTTATGGGCGGCAAAAAATGCATCGTCAGGTATAGCGTCCTCTTAAGGAAAGATGACGAAGGTGTATCTAGTTGGCAGAGCCCAGATCAGATAGTGTATGTTTTCTAATAATAAAGGGTCGGAATACAATATAAACGCACTTATTATAACTTTCTCACCCCGTATCAAGTTTTCGTTTTTTTTTTTTGTATGATTTTTTTTATGGTTTTGTTTTATTCATAACGGGCGTAATTATTATGCACTCCGCCGCCATGTTATAGATCGAAAACTGTGCCCTCGGCTTGTCCTACTAATCAAAAATATGAATTTTGATTTATTTCTGGAATTATTTGGCAAAAACGGCAGCAATTTTTGATCAATCAAAAAATCCCTTAATTTCCTTCGGCAGTGATTTAAGATAGGTGCGAACCAAATTTCATCAAAATTGGGTAAACCATAAAGGTCATGGTTAGGGTAGGGTAGGGTAGGTAGGGAAGGGACTGACTATCTATCAGGCATCAGACCGACAAACTTTTCCAGAAACCACTTTTTTTGACCCAGGGCCCAGGGGACCCTCAGAATCATGGGAAACCTAAATTATCAATTTTGAAATTTTGCATGAAGGCAATACTTTCTCGCCGCTTATGGCTAGTACCTATACCTGTAGCGAGAGAGTAAAAAAGCTCCTATGACATGCAGACTGAGTTGATTAGGCGTTTTATGATGTTTGAAATGGTCTGAACCTTATAGTTTTTTGTGCTCATTACTTAGCATGTTTTCATCACTCTCCACTGCATCTGTCTGTAAGTTAGTTGGTTACCCTTCTGGGGCCATACCTCCAGCCGCAGCTATACCGGGCAGATTTTTTCTTCCTTACCAAAATTTCTATTTGTATAAGTACCTAACGATAACAGAGGACATGTGTAGGTATTATTACACCACCTCCTATAAGCCCAGACCAAACCAACGCCAAGTCACCAACCCTATACCCAGATGGTCTGGCTGCCACACCAATGCCACCCATCGCGCGGTTTCAACTTGGGCGGATAAATGATAATGGATCTGCGAACCATGACCACACACACAGGTTTTCGTGCATGACTGCATACAGGTCTTGCATGCGGATTCCCGCACTTCCGTTCATCTGCACATACAAGGTCGTCAGGTCATTGTGTTGTGTCCTACTGCCCACACTTTTCGCAGTAGTAACGCAAAGTTGGAAAGCTACGAATAGCAAGGATGGAAGCTGAAGGGGAAACAAATTGGAACATGGAAAACAGACAACGCTGGCTGGAGAGGAACCTTAAGGTTGGTTCATCGAGAAGAGATAGTGTAGAATAGGGAAACCACTGATACTACCCGTATGTGTCCCCTTAGACATTTGAAAAAACCACATTTCTGCGACTCGGGGGGCCTCCAGTGTCATGCGAAACCGAGTAGGAAAAAACTCACGCAGTAACCGACAGTAACCGGAACCGGGATCTACCCCTCTCTTACCCCAACCAACCCCTAACCAACTTAATTTCACAGAAACCAATACCAACCCACTTGCTAACTTATAAAGTTAAAGCAGCTTACACACAAATGACGTATTTACACTCGTATAAGTCGTATAGAGAATACGCCTAACGCATGATTCGTTATTGTATCATAGAAGAGTGTACTTACTTCAATTTCTTCAGTCATATCCACGGTTTACCTTGATCTTGAACCACGTTGGAGGTCGCCAGTGGCTTCAAGAATACGTGGTCAAAAATAACCAGCTCATTAACGACGCCATTAAATTTCCGAGAAATCAACAAGGAATTTACAACACCTCATGCCTACAAACCCCGAGCCCACTATCGCACGATTTTCCATAATCACCAAGTAAATTTAGCTTGTAGGTTATTTATAGATAGTTCGCAATACTACCATTTTATTGAGTAAAAAAATATATCAAGATTCTTCATAGTTTTCCGTCTTCATATCGTTTAAGCCCAGTTCCTCGTTCTGCTCGAATGAGCGTTCGTACCGGGTGATTTTCAACGCAGGGTCAGGCAGCGGGTCAGTTAAACTTAGAACATAGCTATTTCCAGCAGGATCATCAAGGACCAGAGTCAGAGGTTTCATGTTGTCCACAAGGTCAGCAAACTTGTTAAGGAATGAGCTCATCCGCCCCTCAGAATCTGCATCCAGGCTGTCCGAAAAGAGAGCACTGCTTTCGGACAGCTGGTCCTTCATGGACCTCAACAGTCCCTCAACAGTGGTGAAACGTCCACTGACGGCGGATGGCCCAACCGCCAGTTCCAGATCTGGCACCTCGACACTGCAAGTCTCGGACTTGAGGACGTCCCGAGCGTAGTCTTCGGGTGTAGCTACCGCAACTTCGATCCGCACGCCTTTCGGTTCGATTCCTCCTCCACTTTTCACCTCGTTGGTTCGATGACCGCACGCTTCACAATGAGTCCCCATGATGACAACGTCCTTGAAGTACGGAATGCTGGTCATCTTCATCGTGGTCTCACAAGGAGCTTTGCAGTTGGAGCATTCTGTCGGGAAGGTCATGACTTCTCCCTCCAAATCTTCATATTTGAAACTGTCCGGATCGAACTGCTTCATAACCCCTGGTGTAGCATCAGATACTTCTTCACGATCGTATATTCCAAGAATGTGATCTTGCTCTTTATTGCGTGCAAAATAGGTAATTGTACAAGCAGGGTCTTTTAAAGGTGCACGTGGGTTGCTTATAAAGGAATTTCCGCTAATATCTTCAATGATGAAGGTGAAGGGAGAAGATACTGTCTTCAGGTCTTTCAGCTTGTTGAGGAATGCGTCAATTTGGGCAGCGGCTTCGGGGTCCTCCTCCCTGCGCGCAGGCTGGTCATGCTCCAGGTCCTCTAGGCTTTTATCGATAACCCCCTCCACCGTCGTCACCTCACCTTTCTGCGACTGTGAAGGAACCTCAAAGTCCAGTTCAGGAATTCTGACTGAAGTAAAATCAGTTTTGTACACTTGCCGGTTCAAGTCTTCCAACGAGTTGACATTCAGTGTGAATCGAACACCCTTCTCTTCAATCTTGCCTCCGGATTGAATTTCGTTGTTTCTGTAGCCGCAATGCTCACAGTAAAATGACATGAGAACGACCTCTTTGTAAAATGGAATCTTCGTGAGCAGCAGCCGGGTGATACCATTCTTCTCACAGCTGAGACAAAGGCTCTCAATTTCAGTGGTTTCTGGCTCTGGATCATCGGCAGAAAGAGGTCGGAAGATGGCCTGATCCCCTGACATGGTGGAAAAAATTCTATGTGCACCTGGAAATAGAAGGAACAATAGTTGGGTGCCAACATGATTCTAGTTTTAGGGACGTTTAGAATGATGACAAGGATACACACTGGAAAAGGTTAAAACTGTGTCGCCACCGCGATGTGAACGACCTGGCTCAAATAAATGGCCACATGGGACATATTATTGTGACGAGCTGACTCACATAACTGTGAACATCTATGAAGAGTCACAAGTTGTGTAAAACCAAGAGCATTACGAGGAAGGTCCAAGTTAATAGTTAATGAATAAAATCCGGGCCCAAAGGATAGTAAATTAAAAGTTCAGGCCACCGCAGCAGTAAGATTGGCCTAAAGCTGCTGATGCCCCCCGCCCAAAAAACCGCAACTCGCTGCGCCGCGGAAAAGTGAGATATACAATGGGGTAGCCGGTATCTCCCTTATCCCTGGTGCGGCGTCTGAACACTGTCAACGGTTAATTATTTTCAGTTTTTTCCCTCAAATTTGGCTATATTACACTATCTTAGTGAAGCATCGAGTTATGCCAAGTCAGTATGGGTACTTCAAGAACTAAATTATTATTTTTGTTTTTGTTCTTATAGGGTTCGGATGTAATGTATATAACTAGCCTTAATTATTATATAATACGTTGATTATAGTTTTTTACAACAAACTAGTCACATTGCATACCAGTCTTCTGACATTTTGTACATCATGCACAAGATGTGCGAAGGGCTCGAAACCATCCCTGTTTGCGGGATTTGGATTTCAGCCACGAAGGATCTGCTCGACTCCTCTTCAGTGAACTTACACATTACACAGCTTCAATATTCAAAGGCACACTGAACATTTCGCAACCTCCATAACATACATCTCCAAGGACAACAGAACTATTAGGAGGGAAAGAAAACAAAAGCAAGCAGCAATGCCATGCAGGCCCGTCTCGACTCTTTCACACTCATAGGATCAATGAGTTAAAAATAACTATGTTAAACCAACCAAGGCCTAGGACCACTTTCACTATTTTTGTGAAAGCGTAGGTATAATTTCTGTAGCAAGTATCAAAATCATTAAATAGAAAAAGAACGATGAAATTACCTAATCTTCAAACTTTCCTACCCAGAACCTGACTTCCAAAATACGTGGTACTTACATTTTATGTCGATAATAAAAAAAAATTGTACGAAGGTCGGATGAATTTTAAACGGTGCAAGGAGATAGAAAAATGAAGTAAATAGCAGCACCAAAGGCTATGCTATTAGTTAAACTTGAAAGTGTGGACTAGTGGATAAAAATCACGTCACGACCCTGGAGGAGGAAAATTCGCATAGCTAAATACTAGGTATATATTGCATCAGCCAGGCCCAGCGACCAGACCCACAACCGTGATCTTATTAAACGGTTAGGGGAAAGAGGGGGAGGAGAAGGCGACTTTCCTCTCAGGGTGGCCAGCCTCCAAACGTTCTGTCCTACAGACACTCACTCCCACCGCTCCATAAGACTAAATTCCCTCGTGCCACTTCTTTCAATGTGCTCGTAGTATCCTTGGTCTGGTCTGAAAAAGTCTCCCAGATCCTCAAAGAAGGTAAGCAATGTACCTGTAGGTACCTGTATTCATGTTATAATACTTGTGTCTACAATCAACACGTTATCTTTTTCTGCGGGGAGAAACTCTTGGATGAACAAGGCTCGGTAAAATCCCTCCCTATATTCTCCCATTTGAGTACCACAAATCCACCGATACTCACAGTAGTAAGAGAGGAGCCTATAGTAACGACGAAAAATTTCAATAATCACTGGAATTGGATTTCTTAAAATTTTCCGTGATATAAAAAGCGGAAGTTAGGGATAACATTCTGTAGCTTTCAGCATTATACGATCAAGTGGTTTGTCGAATATAAAAATAGTCAGGTAACCAGAATTAAACGCAGAGTCAATAAGCCAAACTAGTGGCTGAGGCTTACCCCTTTTGCTTAAAAAGACTGAGCGCAGTACATAGTGCGAGTGCGGGGGGCTTCGAGGAGGTCGGTGGTGCGGTGTGGTGTGCCGCCAAGCCAATATACAGGCACCCGGCGAGCCGCCGCCTCGACTTATAGTCGACTTCAGTTGAACCAAAGCCGTTGCCAGCTGAGGATACACCGTTCCATTAAAGCCCTTCGCTCGTACCACACATCACTCCCGCTAACAAGAAAGTGTCAAGTGCCCAACTGTTTGAATTCCTGTGCCCCTTTCCTCATACTCAAAAAGTGGTTCCCAGTGAAACTCATCAACAGTTTAAAGAAAAAACGTTTTGAAAGATCACTGGAAACATCAGTGGTCTTGTCTCCAACCTTCAGTACCAAGGTAAGAATCCCCTATACCTGTTCGCATCTCGTTCATAACTGCTTATTCAGGGGGAGTCTCCTCACTCTTAGGGTAGCATTTCCGATTTCATTCATTCGTTTTTTGCCTAGAAAAACCTTGATAATGTATATAAATGGTCACACTTGATTTCCATGCATTTTTTATGTCAGTGGTGTCTGTACTTAGATTTCTGACAGTTATAGGCCTACTAACACCTCCCCCCCTCCAGTCTGTCAAAAGCAAAGAAGAATCACATGGAAACTTTTTCACCTTTATTATATGTCAAGAAGATAGGTATTTCGCTCAGCCACTTCGTATATTATGTTGTTTAGAATAGGGGATGTAAAAAACGACGAATGGAATGTGTTCACGAGAAGAACAAGTTCACTCACTCACTACAATAGTATTTCTGGCTTTGGTTGTTTACTTGTTGTTCCATAACCAGCCTTATCACTCAATAAACATGCTATCGTGAGGCGGCAGCACTTCCAGTTTTCATCAGGAACGTCTCCCCCATAAGTTTGAGCCTTCTATAGACTGTGAATGGGTTTAGCTTTTGATTTTAAAACTCACGAGCTCACAAAAACTTATGTACATCAGGATGAGCGTCTAACTTGTGTTTTTATTATTTTTTAACATTATAAGGCCGTTGCGAATCATGCGAGGGCAATGTGTGCATGCGATTATTTCGGCAGCCCTACCGCAGGGCTTGTTCTTCTGCCTTCCTTCAATCAGAGTAACAAAAATATTTCCCGAAACTAAACGTATGAAAAATGACAGAAGCTCAACCGGAGAGCAATGGAGCTTTAGCTAGAAATTGAGGTTTGGACAAAGTAACTAAAATTTAAAACAGGTAAAACATTTCGCTATGTACGCAAATAATAACAACGGAAAGTCACAGGACATCTTGCCCCCAGGAAGTCTTGATTCCCAATAAAGTTTTAATCGAAATATAGACGATTTTAGGGGAGTACCTGAAGAAATCAAATTTCCTTCCTTTGCTTCTTTCTGTAGGGAAAAAACTTCCCCGGAAGTTCTTCAATTTTACAACTGTCCACATCACTTTCTTTCCTATACGCAACCCAACTGAGAACTTGGAACACACCCCACCATAAGGTACAGACGCAAACGTACCTTATTTTTCCGCCCTTTCTCTGAACTTTTTACCCCTTTTACCCTCCCCCTACTTCAAGTGTTGGATAGGGTACCTCTGTACACTTACTTCTCTTGCCTCTCTCCAAGACTTTAAAATCTCGCGGCCAAGATGGGCTTTCTGGATTTTGCCTTACACCCTACCACATAAAACCCGATTTAAAACTAGTGCGGAAAGTCAGTTGCGTCCACTGTCGAAGCCTTTATTCTACGTGATCCTTAGCACGCTCCTGCATCACAGGTGTCCAGCCATGTCTCCGACTCAGCTTTGAATGAGAGGCCAGAGCTAACTTGAAACGCAGTGCGGGCTGTGTGGTCTGCCAAGATTCTTTGCTACCCTAATTATTATTAATGGGTCTGAGACATTTTTTACTTCTTGTCCCACAAATCCATAGCCATGCATAGCCATTTCTTTTCCGGCTAGATCCTCTTCAAACCAACAAGAGGACCTTATGCTGATTGTTTTAAATAAATATACACATCCGGGGGACGAAGGATTGAACACGTTTGGATGAAGGCTTTTCATGACCGCATCATGAACAGAAGTCTCTCTGTCTCTTCAATTATGTCAGACGATTGTCCTAGGTTCTGGAATTCGTCGAAGCAGGGTCTCCCCTAGATTAAATTCATTCATATCCTTTCAATAATTTTATCCTTAGCTATTGTAAACAACAATAGCTACTTCAACTCACACTGAGACATATCTGGAGACGACAGAAACGTGAATTCAATGCAAACAGCCAACAAAGTAAATGAAGAGCGCATCCTATTCTTCTCCAGCAATCCGGACAGTATCCAGTTATTGCACACAACTGCCTTCTTAATGATGTCACAGCAGAAACGAGTAAAACTAAGAATTTAATTATGAGTCGAGCTCACTTATAAAATGCCGCACATTTAACATAATGGGATACGTGTCCTCCAAGTTGCAAGGAGGAGACATACTTGGCAAGCTCTCTCAGTTATTAATGTTTCATTGTGCACAACATTTCAATTGCTAGATGATCGGTTCATTCGAAACACGCACAGAATGTGAGGTTATCAGTCCAATTTTTTTTTGCTATCATAATTATTCAAAGTAAGTGACATATCTTGAAACATGTGTCATGTTTTGTGGCTTAGTGTCTACATACAACGTAATCCCACTAGACACAAAATTTATGCTAGCCTCTTAGTAGGTGAAATATAACGTATGGAATAGTGAGCGCAAACATAAGTACATGACACAATTCAGTTATGGGCTCTTTCAAAATGTGAAACGAGATTGTATAATCAGAGACGTGCAGGCGCAACGAAAAAACGAGGCAAAACAAGGTAAAAAGAAAAACGAAATCTAGGTATAACGCAAGTCCACTCAATCCCACTACTGGCATTTTTTGCCGAAGACAGTGAACTATTATAGTAAGTTAGGAAGAGTAGAAACGAGCTTTTTATCAGGGAGACGGTAAATATCAGAAGCCGAACGTAAATAAAAGGATGACAAAACCAGCAGGTGACTGCAACGACTACAGCATAAATATAGGTATGTTGATAGTGTACATAACACGGGAAGAGACAGAAGTAGACAAAAAGTCACTGACCTTTTTCGAAGGGAAGAAACCCGAAAAACTGGATAAGTCAGTACTCCTCAACTGGAAAAAGAAATTAAAAATTAAACTTAAGAAAATCTGCAGATACTGTTTCTAATAACATTTTTTATTTTATTTTATTAACCTAACATTTTATGACACACAAAAAGATATGTAACCCTCCACTGTCACCAAAGGAGACGAGACGTAAGGAAATTATTTTTGTCGTGGGTCCACATTTTTCTATGAGAAGTAGGGAGTTCCCTACAACTATTGTACGAGTATATAAAATTTTTGAAGGTGTAATCCACGCTTAAAGCGAATTCCACCAAGACCGACAGTCATCACCTCTCACATACAATTTTCTTACGGTTTAGGTACTTGCCAAATGACACTCCAGTTTTTACATATAAAAAATTTAAACTGCAGATAACCAGCCCGTAAACAAATGGTGTTTCTGTGAAAATGAACGACCACGACTCCATCAGCCGCTTCCTGCCTTTTAGAGTTTCAACAAAGCTGGAGACCTGTGGTCGGGGAACCGTCCAACCCTCCATCAGCCTAGCAGCCTATCTTATCTCGCTAAGAGTTGCCAGTAAAGTGGCCCATTAGTAACAGCTTTCATGCTAGTCGCCTGAAAAGGCTTCGAAATCTTGGTCTGAAATAATTATAACAATGTCTATCTCCTATCTGAAGAAATTAAAACACTGCATATAGGTACGGGACTCATAGCTGTCGGGCGAGGGGGTAACCACTCCAGAGATTCCTTAAGATTCCATAAAGATTTCCAAAGATTACCAACGATATTCATAGAAAGATGAACCCCGAAGGGATAACCACTCCAAAAATTCCAAGATTCCATGAGATTTCATAAAGATTTCCAATGATTCCCAACGAGATTCCCAACGAGTGGTTCACCCCTCGCTGTCGGGTGATCCTCCAGTTGTTGGTTATGCCCTGTTACTCCTGTAAGGGGGTCTTCGCTGAGTTGCACAGACAATTTCAACTGAAGTGAGGCTTGCCTTTAACAATCTAACTTTTTCTTTTCTTTTTTATGATGGGAGTTTCAAATTTTTATATTTTTACGTTGTTGAGAGATGAGCCCTAATGGTTGGTACGGGTTGGAGGTCCTCTACCAGCTGTTCTACCAGTCAAGTCGGTAATAACGAGAGCTTGGAGCGTGCTTCGGATTATGCATGCGCTTCGTGAAGAATCGGGGTTTGGGCTTGGGGCTCTTTCTTTTACTCGTTGATCCGTAAGCTCGTAACCTGATCGGTGTAAGGAGTAAGGATCTACTTCAACACACTATACTTGAATCTACATCAACACAAATTTACCAGTCTTGAAAGTTAAATACGGTTAACGGTAACTTTCGAATAATCAAAACTTGAATTTCAGAGAGATATGAGATATGTACAAAATGTCATCTGCATACTGCATATAATATGTACTCTGGACATAAGGACGGTCAGATGAGTAGGAATCATGGCTAAGTTTTTCTGAGTTAACTTCTATAGAAATAAACTGAAATATACACATATGGGTGTACAAAAAATAATGTTTCCATCATGCATGAATCACGTAAATATCAACCGGTTTGCAAGAATATAAATAGTGGACACAGAGGGCACGCCCTTTTTCCATTCTCGGAACAAGTTTGTCTTATTATTAAGGCTGAATATACATTCGCTATTTTTTTACGTTTGGGCTTCAAACTTTGTGAGAAAACTATTGGATATTTAAATATTCTGAAATATAATATGTCTTTTTAACGTCACTACTCATGAGGCTATGTTGTGATTTTACGATCGAGTGATTTTTGCCACCAAAAAAGTTGTCCAAAATTAACCAATCTTGAAATCACAACATAGCCTCATGAGTTTGACGTTAAAAAGACATATTATATTTCAGAATATTTAAATATCCAATAGTTTTCTCACAAAGTTTGAAGTCCAAACGTAAAAAAATAGCGAATGTATATTCAGCCTTAATAATAAGACAAACTTGTTCCGAGAATGGAAAAAGTGCATGTCTGTGTCCACTATTTATATTCTTGCAAACCGGTTGATATTTACTTGATTCATGCATGATGGAAACATTATTTTTTGTACACCCATATGTGTATATTTCAACCAAAAAAGTTGTCCAAAATTAACCAATCTTGAAATCACAACATAGCCTCATGAGTTTGACGTTAAAAAGACATATTATAATTCAGAATATTTAATATCCAATGGTTTTCTCACAAGGTTTGATTCGAAGTCCAAACGTAAAAAAATAGCGAATGTATATTCAACCTTAATAATAATAACAACCAAGTCACCGTGAAATGTAAGCTGATCCATTCAAGAACCACGAGCACGCGTTGAGAAACTTTTCCGTGTCATTTTTTGTGACGGCTGATCTACATAATATGGAAAGAATTTTCAGTTGTGGTCGCAACAAAATTTAACTTAAAATCAAGCACACCTATATGTATCTCAAACTTTTCCTTCCTCTTTTTGATCGATGGTGTCCAGAGGTCCGCAAGAATGCAAACTGCAGTTTTTCTTCCGCATTGAGGACCAGATAGAATCTTTAAGTGGCCAAGAGGCTTAGTATCATTGTCCAAGGATTCTGGAAGACCAGTAGAGCGAGACCGGAAAACATTGTGATACGGTGTCCGTGCGTGGCATTAAAGGGGACAGGAGACAGTCAACACGAAACCACAACTTCCTCTTCTTCTTCTGACACCCACAGAAGATAACACATTGACAGGGACAGTGGTCGAGGGACACCACGTGAGTCGGCAATGTCGCAGCTGCATTCCTACAAAAATTCCACTCAACCGAACAGTCCTCAGGTGCTGTACAATATGAGACGCAGTGTAGTCGCCGACAATCAGACAACTCTTTGCCACGACCACGATGAAATCAAGTAAGTCCCACTTATGGATAAACAAGCGTGCAGCGTGCCACAACTTATTCCCAACCATTTTTAATGCGCAGAACTGCCACATGAATACTACAGAAACACGAGTATAGTGTGCAAATAGATAGCCCTATACAACTAGAAGTCCTATAACCTAGACAGTTGTCAGTGTCGCCGTCTGGCGTCAGGGCTTAATCGAATCAGACTAGGTCAATACTTTCCGGATGGTACCGTGGAGTGGAATGCGTAGCCATTCAGTTCCTCAGGGCCACAACAAGGTAATCTTGCTATACTGAAAACCAAAAAGATGTGTCCGCAAGGTGAAAGGTGACTCTTTCACACTTCACACTCCGCTTCCGCAGAAATGATGGCCATTTTAAAAAGTAAAAAATGCAACATGGTGGTGTGAATGAGGGGTAGGAAAACCCATTGACAAGCTGCGGTGTTATCAGCTGATGGCGAATGAGTAGACCAGTCTCGCTGTCACGCATCGTACGACTAAGCGCAAATCCGTCAGCCCTATGACGACTAAAGCGGCAGCCCGCCTATCAAATGGAAAAATTTCATTGAACCATGACATCAGCGTCATCTGTCAAACAGGTGACTTGATCCATCTGTCAATAGTTTCAAGTATGACAAGCACGGAGCAAGACAAATAAAAAGTAACCACGAAGAATAAATTGAGTAGCGGAGGAAAACGAGAAGACGTGGCCAGCAACGGTGATAAGATGTCGATGATATCGCATATTCCTAACGCACCTGCACGTCCACAGGCGCACCACTCCTCCAATCCTTCAGTAGCCAAGCGCGCATACTGACTGCGCCAGACTGCATGGCGTCGCTGGCTCAAACCCTTGAGGACGTCAAACAACCGAAAGTGGCCATGTATATTCCGGACGCACTGTGGGGACTTGGCGAGCCGGCACGTCCTCGGCACTCCCCACTCCGCGCGAACACAGCGTGCCTACATCGGAGCACAGCCTATTTCCAAACTTACCAGGCCCAGTGCACCTACGCCGTAGATTTTCAAGAGACTATTCCAACTTCTACAAAAAAAAAGTCATTAAATCAGTGACCCTTGGAGAGGTGAACAAACCCTACGAGTACTAACGCCCTACACCTACATTACCTAAGAATGTTTTTTAAATAAGAAGCTAATGCCTTCAGACGCCATGAATGATGAGGGGTGAGCAGCACTGAGCCACTGAACGAACGCTTGGCCAGCTCTGAGTTAGCGCCCGCTTGCAGGCCTCGCTGTGGCTGTGGCGGAGTGCTTTCAGTGCTTAATGACCACGAGTCGCTCGTCAGTGGTCCCAGGAACACGTTTATTATTCACAGACCCGACGCGCGACGTCTAGACTGCCTAACTCATATTCCGCGACCCAAGTGACTATTGTAGCGTTAGTATTATTTCATCAGTGAAGTTTAAAATGTGGAAGTGATAAAAGTATAAACGTGAAAGGAAGGACACCTAAATAGAAAACGGGGCCATTCTCGTTCCCTCCAAAGAACCACACAAGCCCTTTGACGGTCGGAAATGCTTCCATGCTTTCCCATATATGTATAACATATGGCCCTTAAGCTTTTCCGGGGAAGCCAGGCACAGTGGGAATGTCACGCGGAATTATTTGAGCTACCTCTGTCAAGAGTTTTAGGAGAAAAGCAATAGCAGAAATGTTTTGTTTTTCGGGAGGCTGATGCACCCTCCGTTCCTCAGTTTCACCGTGACGTTAAACGTCACCTCCCCCTTGCAGACCAAATTTGAACCAAATCAGCCGAAAAGTCTGAGCTGGGCGTGTAGCACGAATGGTTTATTCTATTGCTCTACTCACATATTTTCCATTTCAAGCACGGCGTCATTGGCGTCACTATATGTATTGTATTCTTTCAAATCACCCCGACCGCATATCATCGTCAGTTTTCGTATTCGTATTCCATCTGCAAACAGTACTGTCTTCGTTGTTTCAGTCCTTGAAGTCCTCTAGCAGGATGGTGCGAATGGCCGAGCTGTGTTCCCACGGCTAATCAGTTTCATAATATGTTTAGCCCACTCCTATCCCAGCCTCAGCTCGCCATCTACTGTCGTGGCGACCCCATCAACTCTCTCACGAGTTGTAACTTCCGATCGGAGTTTCACAATGGGAAAACTCAATATCAACCCTTAGCGCATAAGTTCCAAGTGCATGGGTTACTATAATATCCTATCAACGTCTAAGAATATGCGTTAACTGCCACGAAGAGACTCGAAAAATTTTATTCAAGAAAACGACTTTATTCGACTTCAATTATCTTCAGACATAGAAATTTCTCTTAGATTTTCCTTCAGCGACCTGTAATTTTTGTAAACAACTCTTCACTTTTTGAATGAAGTGATAATTGATGTGTTCTGCGCTATTAGAGGAATAAATGTGACCACAAATATGGGAAAGAATAATTAACTGTCTCTACTTTTTCACTCTCCAATAAACAGGGTTACATATACAAGTGCTGACACACGGTTTTGTGGGAATTCACATTTGTATGCATATAAAGCTGCGTTTGCCTTCAGATCAGCTGGAATCGATGTGAACAGTTGTGTACGATACTACTGGACCTTTCTAAAGGAGATGAAAGCAAGCTCCGCACCCTGACAAGTGCCAAAGTCATGAAATCATGTGGCGCTTCAGACTTCCGAAGTACGCAAAAACAAAACTGATCCAAGTGCGAAGTGGCCTGGGCCGAAACACAGTGAAACTTAAGTGACAAACTGGAAGAATCTACCTAGACTACGACTCATTATACTATACTACAACCTGTGCTACAGCCTTTGAATCTTGGATGCAACACCTGACGCCGTGGACATTTTGGAATACCTTCTCACCAGCGACAACGTCATTAGTCATTACTATAGTAATTTCTCCAAGGTAAGAAAACTGGCTTTCTTGATGACCTTCAAGACTGTTCTGACTGACATTCAAAATTGGGCCCAGAACCGAGAAGTGCATGAGCTTATGAGGGATGCCCAAGGTCAAACGAACTAAACAAAACAGTTGCCACCTTGATAACTACATACGAGCCCTACTTCTGACATAATCTGCTGTATCGCAGATTCTCCTGAGTTCGCTGAGTATAAAAGTATAAAATTTCGATTCTGAGACATTAGATTTCCAATGATTGCGAAGGTTCCCTGAGTCCGAAAAAAGTAGTTATTGCGAATTTTCGTGTTAAAAAGTGAAGACAATGGAAATTGCAATTTTGACTGGTAGGTACTAAAGCAATTTATGGGCGACTCTGAGAATCAGAGCGGTCTCAGATTGATATGTTTCAGACTCACTTACAATTGATTTTGGATTAATTTAAGACTAATCCCTTTTTAGGAAAATAGAAGAATGAAGTTGTTATTTAACTGAGTGGGAACGGGGGATAACGAAGCAAAAAATGACTCAGGCTACGACTTTAGGCTAACACATTCGACAGAGAAGACATAACTCGACTACATGCCAGGTAGTGCGTGATTACCCATATACGTGTATAGGTACTCTCTTACATGTTGCCCTAATCTCATGACTCCAATTCCTTACATAACACGGAAATGAGACCCGCTCCAGCGTCCAGCAACGGGAGCAAACTGAACTACGGTTTTTTGCTAAACTCAACTGTCAAAAGATTAAAATTAAAAGAGGGAAATTGTTTTAATCTTTTGCTTTTGGTTGGAATTCTGAGGCTTTTCAACTTAGAAAAAGCTAAAAAATAATTCAACGCTTTAAGCTTACGGACAACTGAAATGCACCGTTGCCGAATAAACTTAATAAGCTCATAAACTAATAAATGATTTGCCATTGTAAATTACTGTTCTCTCCACACCCCAAAGAAGGTGGGGTACATACCAATACGACCTAAAGAAAGACCTCAGCAAACCTGGAAACAAGGATTCTGAAGGGAACTTGTCACTAACGCACTTGACCCCTCTGACCTCCCTCAACGTGTCCCGCTAGCATGTTCAGGCAGGGAGTTAACAGATGCCGTAACGTCATGAGCCTCATGTGCAAGGTGAACATGCAGAAGGAGGCACCAGGAAGAACCCTATCAATTCTCGCAACACTTGCTCACAAAACAGAACTTTCTCTGTCCCAGCGAGCCTCTTTTCGCATAACCTGCATGAAACCTTGAAGTTAGAAGTATAAGTCTGCATGCAAATCCTAATGGTCTCATGTCACGTATATCACCACTGGCATCGGTATATTAGCAACCCACACATTGATTGCTATAATTACGGGCTTGATTTCCGACAGCTGGGTATTCGTCTTCCAGTCTTAGTACCAACTGCCCCTTTCCTCTCTGAATCATAACTGGACTGGTTGTCCCATATATCAGCCCTGAGCGACCACCGACATTAACCATTTTGCCAGTCGCCAAGCGATTCGGAACCTGTAGGTCTCAAGTGTGCCAGGGCGCCAGGGTTCGAATAGTCCTCTGATTTTAGGTATTCGTCTATCTATATAACGCTCTCCCGGTTGAAATCAAATCTGAAGAAAGTTTAACAATAGTTAAAAATTACTAAGGGTACGTCCCACCATGGTCGGTTAACGTTAAACTCCAGTTAAATTCCAATTATTACACGGTAAAAACCGAGTTTAACTGGAGTTTAACCGTTTACCGAGTATGGTGGGACGCACCCTTAAAGAGTATTTAAGTATCTACTTACTTGAAAATATTTTTTATAGTTTAGAATAATTTATGAGTATATGCAAATTTACTGGAAAACGAGGAGTGTTATACTTTAGCCTCACCCTTTTATTTGGGCTGAGAAAGTTATGTTATCGTGCAAAATTTCGATTTTGAAATTTTAGAAAAAGTTGAAATTGTGGCAAAAAAATAATTAACGTAAAAAAAAAAAAACGAAAATTTCGATACCGCTGGCCTAAAAATTGCGAGAAAGGCACCCTTTATTTTAGGAGGGACCAGGTCAACAAAATGTAGGTATACACAAATCGAAAATATTAACATTTCACAATAAGATAACTGATGATTTTCACTGTATTAGATATACTGTAATTTTCCTATAAGGCTATATTATGTTCTTCTACTCATTAATTACTTTCCTGAATAACTATCTTCTATCTTTCATCTCTATGGCTTCCAAAACCCGCAACTAAAATGGGAAGTGTGGTTTACAAAATCAAAATATTACCGTTAGAAATTTTGCCCTATAACCTGGTGTTTTGGAGATGCAATCCGGGAAAGTGAGGATACCCAGGCGCCGCGCCACACGCCTATTACACGAGTATGTATAGTGTGCGGAGTGTGTGGCGTCAGTCTGTCCCACGTTGAGGCTTTCCTGCGGTTTGCCTACGTCTCAAGTACGTAATTGAACAAACTGTTTTTTTTCCAAATTAGTTTGTAAATCACCTCTTTACTTCATGCTAGTAAAACCTAACGAACGTAAGCCCTACAATCGCCCAAAGTTATAGGTTACATGAGAAACAGAATTGAGTAGGTGAACAAAAATTGCACTGATGAAGGAGTTATTACTATTTTAACACCAAAGAACAAGAAAAGACCTGCTGGCGGGTGGTTAGGCAAGCACTAAACAGTTCGATGCAGAAAAACAATTCAAAAACAGTGATGATGACGTGAATAACTAGACCAATGAAAATTAAGGAACCAAATAAAATCTCTATTCCCTGCTTCCCTTCGAAATATTATGTATTTTGGTCCTCTTCGTATTCTGGTCTCCTGAATTAGGGCAGAGGTGTACTTAGGTACCTAAGTTTTTTTTCTTTTAACGCGCGACGTTCAGAGAACATAATGTGCCGATCAGTTGGTTTGTTACATCTTTTTTTTTGGCCGAAGCCGAAGAAGGATTGGCCGAAGCCGAATACGAGTGGACCGAAGCCAGTTTAGAAGTGGGCCGAAGCCAATACATCCATGTCGGAAGCGGAAAATTTTTCCGTTCCGCCGGGATTCGAACCAGGACCTCTCAGGACACAAAGCAGACCACTTGACCACTCGGCCACTGAGAGGCACAGGTACCTAAATGTTCAGCTGAAAACAGGATGTTTAAAAGTTCGTTTGACAAAGTTAAAGAGAGAAGAGAGACTGAAGAGTGTAGAGAGGAGTTGATGATGCCTCGATGGCGGACGTTCCTAATGACCGGCACGAACGACACGACACCTCACGAAAGGGCTCAGTATACAGCCTCTGTTCCCCTCATCTAATCAACGCTATGGCCTCACCTACTGCACTTATGAATTCGCTATCTCATACCAATGCACCTATAGGCCCAATATAATATATTCTTCCAATTATTTTGAAGTACAGAGGTCACGGATCAACTCCACTAAGGAATACGCGGGAATCAGGGATCAGTATGTGATAAGACACCGTAACTGAGGATTGGGCTCGCTACTTTTTATTTAAAGCAGCAAACCTTATTAAGGAAATGAAGGGATATGCACAAGAACCCTATTTATTAGTACACACAACGAACCATCAATGTCACAGAAATTAAACGATTCGTCAGTGCCAATAAAACATTTATCGAGACTCACTGGGCTCTTAGAAAGAATGCGAAAATAGTAAAACTACGAAGGGAGGACCAGAAGTCCTTCAAACTCAAAACAGACAGAACATATTCCATGAATGTATGGGTCGGTGTTGTCTACATGCCTCCAGTACATATAGAAACACTTCTCTACACAATGGTGAATTTGAAAGGAGACGGTCAAGGGTGAACTCAACTGCTGGTCCTTTTTTTCTGCCGATGCTCGCCAAATAGCCGTATAGATTATTTCTTCTTGCGTTAAACGCGAGACATGATTTAGTGGACGTAATGCTATTAGGGAGCCACTTGGCGCGAGTGTTTATACAAACGGCACACCGCCACCACGTCAGCGTCTGAGATTCATTCTTTGGCTTCCGCTGACAAACAGACGGCTCTCGTGCCGAGCAAAGCGTTGACAGCGTGTTCTGAAGCAATGCCACATGCCAAATGATTGTGGCATATTAATTTGAGTGTGCCTATCCATGCAATATCATGTGTAATATTCTCACAGCGGTCCCGTTCTGTACGAACTGTCAGATGCAAAGCCAGCCTGTACCAGAAGCAGGCTTCTGTTTTGATTCTGCCGTCACCACCACCATAATCATAAACAGCATGGATCAAGTGCTGGAGTGGAATGTTATCCAACCTCCAATGAGCACTAGGGTCACCTCTTCTGACCACAGTATTTTTTGTTTTCAGATATGCATCACCAGAGTCGTGCAGTGTTCTGCGTTGCCCTCGTCCTGTCCCTGCTGGGCTGCAGCCTGGTCCACGCGGCGTCCGTTGTCGGACACCCCCTCTCCAAACGCTCCTTCTTCGACATTCAGTGCAAAGGCGTCTATGACAAGAGTATTTTTGCCCGTCTTGACCGCATCTGCGAGGACTGCTACAACCTCTTCCGCGAGCCCCAACTCCACTCGCTATGCAGGTGTGTAGAAATCATACAAATTTGGAAAATCTGCGTTGGCATTCCCTAGAATAGAACATTAGTAACGCTACTTCGAACGTTCAAGTGATATTCACGCACAGCCTTTTAAAATTAAAATAATTTGCCGTTCACAATATTATTCTCTTGCGAGGCAGAGATGCACCACCAGTTCAAGTAGAGCCTTAAGTACTACCATGCACGGCGGTAATTGAGTGGGGAGTGGGGTCCACCGCTCGCTGGGTTCACACTTCGCCAATAAAAAATTCCATTACCAGGTGAAATGACTTGCTTGTCTTGTGTGCCGGCTGTAAAAGAAGTAACGACGGAGAAGGAACCAGGAAATACGGAAATCGAAAAAGGTCTGAAGACACAGTTACCAGTACACGCTACAGTAACATGCACTAATGCACGCACTTTTTACTCTTGACGTCAACATATAATTTGTATTTCAGGAAAAACTGCTTCACCACAGATTACTTCAAAGGATGTCTGGATGTCCTACTTCTCCAAGACGAGATGGAGAATATCCAAACCTGGATAAAACAATTACACGGGGCCGACCCAGGGGTTTAGGTACAGTTACACACCATATTGTTTTTCTTTTAACAATGCTTTTAAGTTGAGTCGCCACTAACACAATTATTATTTTCTCCCTACCCACTCACATTTCAAACAAGCACCCTGCCTATACAAAGGAAAGGGCTACTGCCAGTTTTTCGTTAACCACTCTACAGATAAGGTGTCACGTTACCAAAGTAAAACAGCAATGCAACTAATTTATCGCCGTATAAAGTATAAATAAACGGGAAACTTGGAAATGAACCAGCCGTACGGATTCTGCTTTGCGTAAAATGAGACAGCTGAAATTTCTAGATAACCCAATCCGTTCTTCGCCTGCTTCATAAGGGCACCCCACGCTGGGCGTCAGTATCGGTTACTGAAAAATACCTCAACGCTCGGTTCCTTGCCCGATTCCTTACACCACACTGTTCATCATTATTCATAAGCGAAATTGTTTCCAGATCCAAGTGCTTTACCAGCAAATACTTCAAAGGATGTGTTGAAGCGCTTCTTCTGAAGGAGGAAGAGTCAAAACTGAGTCAAATGGTGGAGTTCCTTGGAAAGAGGAAGAGGATGGACGAGGTGCTGTAAGGAGGCAACTTGGGGGAAGCGTCACCAGTAACAGGAATCACAAGTAGAAAAACCGCGTGGGTGTTTTTTTCTTTTCTTTTTTTTAGAACCATTTTATTTTTCAGTCTCTGTACACATGCAAATCTACCAAATATCTGCGCTATTCAGAGTTGCTTCTGCATGGGGTGGAATATTACTCGTCGAGTGTTGAACACCCCTAAGCACTGCCTACACGAAACCCCGAATGGCTGAAGGTTGGGCAGTGCCTAATGTCTGAGCCTTTACTTGTATATTGGCTCAACTTTCATAGAGCTGCGCTTTGTACCTATCTACCTACCAACCTGTAATTTTAAAACACTTTTCTGTAACTACCACCTATTTGGGGATTTTAAAGTAGGTTTCATTCTGTGTCTCTACTTTTTTTTATATCTCTTATAAAAGGTGTTACTTAGCGCATTTTACGTAATGTATCTGGGAAGAATTAAATTGAATATGGAGGGAAAAAATACTCTGCTACAGTAATCAATCAAATCACTGAAATTTTATATTTTTCGAACTCACCCACTAGATAATTACTACCCAAAATCAAACATCAATAGATAAATATAATATAATATGAACAAAGTATGTGAGACGGTGACGCCAGCAAGTGCCGGCAGGTTGTTCCGAACAACTATCATCTACCCTACTCTAGTGCCAGGCAGGCTGTTCCAAAAAACTATCATCTACCCTATAAAGCCAGGCAGGCTGTTCCGAGGAACTATCATCTACCCTATAGTGCCAGGCAGGCTGTTCCGAGGAACTACCATCTACCCTATTCTAGTCGCGACCATGAGAGAGTAAAAGTGTGAGTGTATGTTTTGTTTGCAGTATTTTAAACAATGCTATTTAGATTTACAATCATATTTTATACCTACATCTCGATTTTTATTACGGATCATTCATTTTTTTTTCTACAGATGGGTGCGGCATTACATTGGAATCATTTAACTTATTGCTTTTCCATTTCTCTGTCTATGGTTCATTGAATCATTAGAGTTGTAGCAACTAGCAAATGACGCATCATACTCATTGTGACATACCTATTTTACAGCTAGATGCTTACCTTCAGGAGCTATATTCCTATAGCTTCCTAATGTAAACATGGACTAAATATAAGGTTCCATTGTAGTGGTCGGATTGCTAATGGATCATTTCATGCATTTTTACATATCGCAGTATTTTCAATATTTCCAGAGTTGAAAAAGGGAAAAAGTGGAATGAGTTATAGGGATCAGCTGACACTGAAGCTGAGTTTGAAATTTTCTCGAAATTTGTTCATAATGGTACTTCTGTTGACTGTCTGAATGGCAATTTGAATTTGCAATTTTTCTTATACGTCCTTTTAACATTATAAACTAGTTAGCAAGTTGAACTTTACGATCGGATAATTTTTGATGAACTTTTTATTGACAAAAATCACTTGATCATAAACTAGTTTCTAATGATTTATGTTATACTTCCAACTTTAAGAAACGGAAACAAATACATTGTACCCACAGCCAACACAATTTCCCTCAATTTTGTTCAACTCGGAAACTTGAAAACTTGTTTACATTTGACAGTAGGTAGGTACCTTTAACACCTATACTGTAACCAATGACATCAATATAGCTACAAAGTATTAAGTCCATGGCGCAACTGAAGGAGCTACCTATAACGATGAATATTTATGACATTTCATACTGAATAATACATTCGCTACTTGTTTACGTTTTTTCTGCACACTTTTGAGGAAACTGTTGTAAATATAGTATGTCTTTTTAACGTGGTTATTTTACAATCGAGTGATTCTGGTCAACAACAAAAAATAAACCGATTGTAAAATCACAACATAGCCAGTTAATCTGTGACATATTATAATCTAGAACATAATATATACCTAAATATCCAATAGTTCCCTAATATAGCGTGCAGAAAAAACGTCAACAAATAGCAAATGCGCGTTTATTCAGTCTCAATGAGAAAATCAGTGCCTCATTAAGAATTTAAAAGCATTCCATTAACTATTTAAGAAAAACTGACAGTATTATCACCACTTAGGTGTGAAGCAACTACATTTTGTACCTATCGTAGTTTTGAAAACATCAGTTAAATCATTCATGCTTTCTATTGTATCTTTTAAGTATAAGCATCAATCAAGTTCCTTGTGTATTTATTATTTTAAAATTAAACTGAAATAGTTTTATTGCATTACGTATGGCTTATTTGTCAAGAACTCTTTCTTCCGCAGCCTGGATACAGGTGTGAGGGAGGGTTGGGGAGCCTTTGGGTCATCCCTGTCTCCTGTCTGTCCATTCAAAACATAGCTCAAATATCGTTAAAGTAGTATAAGTAAAGTCTTCTCTTCTGCTGACTTTTTGGTGACATTAGACATAATATAGAAAACATCCAGCCGTCAGAGGCAAAGCGTACCCTGTCACCAGTACGACAGACCCACCTTCAGGAAATTTACGAAAAATTCCGCAGGCCCTCCCAGATTAGCACCTCTGGGCTTAAGACTTAATAGCTTTGAACAAAAGCTGATCACTATGCAGCAGAATTTAAGTAGCAAAAGAAACGCAAAATCAACTGGAAACTTTCCTGGCTCCAGGGACTTTTCCCCAACCAGGCACGTGGCGTACAATTTTGACATCGGATGACTCAGTCAATAATCCAACGTCTGCAAGTATTTGAACAGCTATGTTTACCAGGCTAAATGGCTCCATTCATAGGTAAGCGAGATTGAAGGGCTCAGCCTGGAGAACGCGGCAGTACCGTATCCAGCATATACCCATTCATTAGCAGGTACTAAAAGTTCTCAGTGGCTCTCCAGGCTTGTTTCAGCTAGGGGGAACAACGATTACCTATAGCTGCGGTCTCAGAGGAAATGATGATATTGTGGCACGTGCCTCAAAAGGAACGGACGAAAGACTACAAACAGTTAATCACCTACCTTAATATTCTAGAAGCAGACAAATCTGGTGAATGGCAGCAAAATGAAAATCCAAAGCTTAGGAAAGGGAACAGCCAAATTAGCTGGTGGCGTCTGGGGTATAAAAAGGTATACCGGGCGATCTGTTTTCAGTTGAGAAAAATGACTGTCAGGGTCCAGAAGTGTTTGATTTCACGGGTCGAAACGTTAATCTAGTTGGAAACCAAATTAGGTACCAAGGTAAGAAGGTACATAGGTAGATAGGTACTGAACATTCAACACTGCCACGACATCCATCACTGACGGGTTGCATGGGTCAGACAGTGGGCTGTACTCTCAAGTCGTCTACGGCACTCTGAAGGTAGGTAAATGAAAAGTTTGCATCCCATATACGTCCACACTATAACATCAACCATGCTCAACAGGTAAGCACGTAGGTAGCGGCATGCATTAATCCAACGAGGTTGAGCAGACAAGTGGTGAGACGCACCATTTCATCACATCAGTTATCATCACCGTTAAATAGACGATTTCAAGTAGGATTATGATTATAATAACCTATTTGTAGGTTAGGTTAGGTAGGTAGGTATCTACCAACAGATTCATGGATAGCAACTTTCCTGCAACTGCGACAATAAGGACGACAATGGCAATCAAATATCCGTAAGAAAACATGTTCTTACTTTGCTATCTAGGTAGTAGGCTGTACCCTCAGTGGCTGTACCAATGACAGTGCCATCCAAGTTTTTGAATGCGCAAATCATCCCTACCACTAGTCAAGAAATTATAGGTAGGACATAGGTCTAATACAGGGAAAAAACTCACCGAACGATAAAAATCTTCGTCACTAATGAAATCACTACTACAAAAGCAAAATACTATTTCAAATTAACAAATTTTTACAAAAAGTAGAGATAATATAACCAAACATGGATAATTTTTTGTTTACAACTGCGGCAAAAGTGTGAGTCAGAGTAGCCAACATAAAAACGTCAAATGACTGCGCGGCAAACCATTCGCCACTGTTTGTTTTCGTTTCTAATCAGGATTTGCTAAATCAAGGTTCAGAAAAGCAGGATTTTTCCCAAACTAGATTGAGTAATCGGGATTAGCTAGCTGGACTATACCACACCAATGAGTGCAGGAAAGAAAGTTGCAAGGTAAGACTTTTGCTGTTAAATTATAAAATGCCGATTCATCCATCGACAGGTAGGTAAGTAGGTAGATAACCCCTTAGCCCTGCAAGTAGCTCCCGGTTGGGAAGATAAGATATATATGTCACCTACCTACCTACCTACATAATTTAGATTCGTAATTTTTGGGGTTTTAACAGATACAAATGGACGAACCCAGCTACAAAACTACTAATATCCATTTGGTCAACTGAGGAAATGCAAAATCAGCTGCAAGCCTGTTCTCGACCGCAGCCTATCTGGGACAGTATCGCAAGATATTTGACGAAGAAAGGGTTCCCTGTGTCTGGCTCGCAGTGTCGTACACGTATCAAGAATATGACTTCTCTTTACCAAGAAGCTGTTGTCTCCGGTGACACATCGGCCCTAGAGCCATACTTCGATGTCTTTCACAAGAATATTCCAGCAAAGAAAAAAGCAAAAGTAGAGAAAGGTGAGTGCGTAGGAGCACCATCATGTAGTTGTTAAGTCGGACTAGTGACAGGAGTTGGCAAGTTCGAACTGTGGAGGGCCGAGATTTTTCCTCTCTGATTTTCAAGTTGTCTTGGGCAGGTCATGTGGAACAAAGCGTAGGTACATACCTGATCGTTCGGGGACCACCTTAATTTAGGGCTCTTGGCCTGTCTGGAAGGCGTGATAACCATAACTTGAAGGAATAATAGATTGAAGAGATAATTACGGTATTTTATGTTTCCTCTAGGGCAGTCTAGGGAGTCTAGGGAGAGGCCCCCTTCATATCCGCTTCTTCGAAAGTAATAACTAAGTAGTTAAACTCTCTTGCCACAAGGAAAGAATCGACATTGCGAGTGAAAAGCTTCAGACTGTAGACTGTACCTGCTACGATCAATGTTGCATACAACCATAGGTTACTTTTTTTTTTTTTTTTTTTTTTTCAGGGACTAACCAGAGTGCAATCCAAAAAAAAGATATAGATGATGAAGAGTTTGAAATGGATGTAAGTCAAGTTGGGTTGAAAAACAACGTCAGTTTGGGAGAGGCAACACAGAACTTGAAAGATGAGGATGAACCCCAATATTGCACAGTTGATTCCACATCGCTCGAAGTGCTCATCAGCCGATCCCTTGCATCTCAGTTGGCAGCTTTTAAGAAGTTCATGAATACTTCTATCCTGAACTTAGAAAGAATGATGGAATCCCATCAAGAAAGCCTGGAAGCACTTCTGGCTGAATACGAGCAGAAACAAAGACACCTGGACGACAGGCTAGACCGACTACTGTCAAAAATTGAAGCCACCGCTGTGCCGCAGCTCACTTACATGGGACCTCTCGCAGCGGAAAGGAAAGCAGACGAAAATTGATTTTGTGACCGAGACTAGAAGGACAATCAACCTAAATGCCGGAAAATACATTTGCTGTTTGCTGATGTTTTTTCTGACAATTTTTTTTACGGAAATTGGACACTTAAATATTCTGAAATAAAATACTTATGTCTCTTTTACGTCCGTAATTAACTGGCTATGTTGTGATTTTGGACAAATTTAATGTCAAAAATCACAACACAGCCAGTTACTTAATTTCTAACGTTAGAAGGTCATACTCTATTTCGGAAAATTTAATTATTGTATACACAGTTTCCTCAAAAAATGGTCAAAGAAAGAGAATAGAAACCAACAGGATTATTTGCCAACTCAAATCAGTGTCACCTAAGGGTGCGCCCCACCATACTCGGTTAACTGTTAAACTCCACTTAAATTCGGTTTTTACTGTGCAATAATTGTAATGGAGCGTCTAATAATAACATTCTATTCACTGAACAATACTGAATATGATCACTTAAATTAACCATCCAACTACAGTCCGCAATGATCTCCGCCAGCACCGCATACATGTATTTATTTCACCTGCGTCAACTTGAAAAGTTGGTTAGTTACAAAATGAAAATGTTCTGAATTGTGTTTATACACACACATTCATTCACATTCACTGCCACTTCTTCGGCATCCTTAGTAGGAAACTGCTCTAAAATATTCCTTTTTAACATCAGAAGCTACATGAATAGGTACTACGATATATGCTGGGATTTCATGACCCGTTTATAATCAATTATATCAATATATTAATAAAAAAACGACTTTGTCACATCATGTCTGATCTAAAAGACTTCCGTAAGTCATAACACTCATTTGGGGTAAGGCAGCCCTGTAGTGATACGCATAAGAAGGCTCCCACTTGCTTTTCTCCCAAATAGCAAGTGTGTGGCTAGGTAGTACACGTCACACGGGGGCAATCAAACTAAGTACTCTAGGGTGCGTCCCACCATACTCGGTTAACGTTAAACTCCAGTTAAATTCCAATTATTGCACGGTAAACACTGCCTTTAACTGGAGTACAACCGTTAATCGAGCATGGTGGGACGCACCCTTAACCATCCACTGTCTTTTGACGAACTATAATGCGGGAGCGAAGTTGCTATACCGACTTCCCCGAGTTGTGTGCAACTTCCCATCAAATTATCTTAAGAAATACACACAACCCGAGCGTATCACATAAGAATGGCGTGTCACAGAGAAAATTTGAAATTTTTGTACTGGTAGTAGGTATCTATTCACTCGTCAGTTGACTTAAAAGGAAATGTCAGTAAGTGCGGAATATAAGCATCAAAACACTACCGTCTAAAATCCACCAGACACATCGTTTAAAACACATATAAATAAAATTCATGAAAAATACAATGATTTACATTAGGTATACTATGTTATCATAAAGAGCTCTCCAATCTCTGTGGAGTAAAACTGGATATCCGTACATTCTAGTCATATTATGTTCCTCGCAGAAGCCTAGAATCTAGACTGCAATATTGTTTGGTAACAATTTTTTATAAACTTATTGTTAGATCTTAGTTGGATGGAAATAATAAAATTGATTCTAGTGAAATTCTTAAAATATTGATATAACAAGGTAGGCAGGTGGTACACGATGAGTTTTTTTTTCACTCAAACTTCAAGGTAGGGGGAGCCTTTAATGCTCCTGCTCCTTCTTTAAATAACCCTTTCCATATAATGTTTCAAAGAGATCATTTGATAACAGAAAATCTTTGTTATAATGCTGAAAAACCTGAACCAACAATGTAAAATGAATGAGACATTTCTATACACTCCGTATCTGGCTGTCTGAAAGCTATTCATACTATATTATCTTGTTTATTCTAGTACTAATGATGATCTGAAATCGTCCAAATCAGAAAATCGGAAAGAGCTTTCTCGAACACCTCGCCATAATTGGATTACTTACTTTTTACAGTGTTGTTAATGGACTTGTGGCCCAAAATGAGTTTAATGAAAATTTTAAAATATCTGAACGTCAGCTTGAAAGTGCAGTAGGTACCTAATGCCGCAGTACTTCTGAAATACGACACTGGCACTGCACGAACGCTCTGGACTTTTACATTTTCAATCAAAGAGTAATGCACCTCAACAAGAGTAATTTAAAACGAAGTTTCACCGTGTAAATCAACTGCTACTTTGTGTCTCCTATGTCGCTTCATCCTAATTTCATGAACCTATTCCCTATATGATAGGGTATTCTCGTTCATTATTAGAGTCTATAAAACGCAACTGTGATTTTGGTAGAAGTTAGCATCGAAAGGATTTCGAAATTCACCTACCGGGAAAAGCCCAGGAGGCAAGGTATCGGAAGTGTGGTCGATGCGCTCCATTATGACCCTACACTACTAGGCTACCAGGCTATACCTAGTTGGTCTCAAAATCAGCGAGAAGCCGTTCATTTCTAGACTGGAGCGTTGCTTGGACCGCCCACAGCAACTTCATTCGACCCAGCTGTAACATAAAACAACGAAGAGTTTTAATTAATTGCACTGATTTTCAAAGTTGAGAAGTTGCAGTTATAACTACTGATGGGGTTATGGTGGGTTTTGTTAACTGGGAACTTCTAAACCCAAACCTAAATATTTAACCTGGGTGTCACATGGCTCTTGCCATTCCCGGCAGCGGGACTTTTTCCATCACGTCTGGAAATCACGTGGATTATGGCACAGAACGAGTTCAAGTGGTCCAATTTGCTTTTTTCCAATGACTGACCAGTATTTATCTGATTATGGCTAATTTGGTATCAGTAACGCAGTAATTTCTAAGTAGATCAGAGAAGACAAGAAGACTTATTCAAAATTGCAAACTGTAACTTTGTTTTCAAGGAATTTTTTTTAATAATTTGCAATTTTAATGGAAAAATGATGTAACCTATCCTATTCATTTTTTTGCCTGCTACCGCCGAGCCTTTTACCAGACGTAGATATTATACAGTACTCTTTCGACGAGGTTCAAGTAGTGATACCCGCCAATTCTCTAAACATAAGCGCCACCAGGCCAGTGAAAACTGTACTTACTCAGGAACTATGTAAAACAAACATACCTATTTCTCATACTATATATAAATAAATAAAAACAGGTTCTATGGCTATTGAAATAGGGAGTGAATACCATATTATAATTTGATACCTTTGGCGCTGATTCTGCATGTATTGTAGCCGCCGCATGGGACGCATTTGAGACCAACCACGTGGAACTCAACTTGAGACTTCTGGAACAACGAAAATGAGTTTCACTCACAGTTTATTCTGATAACTGAATAAAAAGTAATTAGACAGTATAGTGGCCGGATTTTAGGTTAGTTCGGGTTAAAAATGATTGTTCAACTGAGTTTACGACGTTGCAGCTGACGGGCATTTTGGAATGTGCCCTTGTTTAGGAGCCTGAATAGTTTGGTTTGGCCTTCGTAAGTCAACTATACATGATGTAACGGCCCCATTAAAAACTTACAGTAATGTACATATTCTACTGTAACACTGCCTTTAAGACAAGGCAAACAGACGTACGTATCCACGACTATAGGTACTAACCTGATGGCAGTCTTTGCAGAGAATGTCGACCTTAAACTTGTAGGGACCTGGCATGGGCGTGTTTTTCACCTCGTCATCAAGTGCGTCCCACATCTTAAAAAAAATCAAGATACATATTACTTACATGAGGTAGAATAGATCAACTAGGATAAATTTTATACCTATACTAAGGGTCACTCTCTAGATATGTAACTGACTGATGTTTTTAATTCCTGTTAAATTATCCTCTATGTCATATTTTATAAAATATACTACCTTGGACATGTCAACTAACGAGATGCAGCAGATAGGACAGGCGTATACACCGGACTTGAGCATAGTCTCGAAGCAAGGTCTGTGCAAAAGATGACCACATTTCGGGATGTGGCAGGGGACGCGGGATGTGTGAATGTCTTCTAAGCAGACTGGACAGTTGGCCCGAGACATATTCTCCACGCACTAAAAAAAATCCCAAAAACTTATTACAGTCCCACTTTAACCATAAGAAAATGAAAGAATGACCATCTAAAACAATAATTTGTTTACATTTCGGACGGGTGCTGTGTGGGCATGAGTGGCCCACAGAATGCGTACACCTACAAGCCCACACGGCACCCGGCTACCGACAGAATGCGTACACCTACAAGCCCACACGGCACCCGGCTACCGACAGAATGCGTACACCTACAAGCCCACACGGCACCCGGGTACCGACAGAATGCGTACACCTACAAGCCCACACGGCACCCGGCTACCGACAGAATGCGTACACCTACAAGCCCACACGGCACCCGGCTACCGACAGAATGCGTACACCTACAAGCCCACACGGCACCCGGCTACCGACAGAATGCGTACACCTACAAGCCCACACGGCACCCGGCTACCGACAGAATGCGTACACCTACAAGCCCACACGGCACCCGGCTACCGACAGATGCTCGATGGCACTCAAAGCGTTAAAAACAAAATCAGATATCATCAGTCATCACTGACATATTTTTCGAAATAAAATGTTTCTTGCCTTGTGGTGGTCTTTGATGTTGATAGGGAGACACATGTTACATTTGGTGCAATGGAAGAATCGGTCTCTGCCGCCCACACGGCAGATGCCGCATCCATCGCAATGATATTGCTTCTTGTCGACATCGTCAAATAGCTTGCACTGGAGGCAAGTGTACTGAAAAAATAGTAATAATAAAATTGACAGAAAGGCACAGCTACCAATTTTTTTTTTTTTTTTGTAAGTAACTCAGTTCATACGTACGTACGTAACAGCGCACAGCAAGCCATGGGTTTCCAAAGGTTGCACTAAAGTTCCAGTGGCGCACGGGACACCCGGTCTTACTAGATAGACGGGGTACTTGAGTATTTTATTTTTACTTAATTTTTTGCTTTTAATAGCTTAAAATGTTTTTTCCAAATTTGCCATCAAGTTTCCATACAGCGTCATATCAAGGCTCAGGTACCTACTGTTTGATTATAGGCTACAAAAGTTACCTTTCCAAATCGCAGGGAACACTTCTCGCACTCTGCTTGAAGTTTCTGGCGTGTGTTACATCCAGTGCAAACAAGCTCGGTGACTGCATGTCTGACAACCGTGTGGTTTTCGGTTTCATCGTGACAGAAACGGCAGTAGTATATCTTGTTGCAACAAGGGGTCTAAAAATAAACCAAAGTAACTGTATTTTAATTGAACATATCTTATTCATCAATTATTACTGGAACATCGCCCGGTCATAAGTCTGGTCGAAAAGTAGGTAAGTATTGATGTCCCCAACGGTCCCCCTGTTAAGAGGATACCCCCTGCAATGATCTCGTCAAGAAGATGTCTCCGCGAATGGATGAGTGATGCCCAGGAGTACGGCGTCGTCAATTCATAATATTAAGCGTTAGGTACCTACGTCCCATTAGCTTATTTTATTTCTGTGTCCCATCACGTCGCCCAATGGGGCCGCTTGAATCCTTGGGTGGCAACCTTGGTCTAGGTACGTGATTTGACGCCAACGGAGAAAACTTCCAGATTTTAGAATATCCACTTATTTTGTTACGCGTCCACTTGGAGGCACGACTTCTAAATGAGACTCAATTGGCGAGTAGGGCCGTTGCACGGCCGTTGTCCAGTACATAGTCCAACCAATTACGCCTATCTATCCAAAGAACAAATGTAGCAATAGTAAAAACTAAAACAGGATTAAGTAGAATGTCCGAATTGAAACGTAGGCAGGTAGGTTAATAATAGTAGGTACGTCCCTAGCATAGGTAAAGTTATGGAGCTGCATAGGTACCTAGCTACCACCCATAATTATTATGTACCTACCTGTTTGGTGTCTCAGTAATGCAGTAACTTACAGTGATGTAATATTGGACGTATCTACCCATCTGTTAAAGTTACTAATCATTATGGATGGGAATACCCCGTTGTAATGATACCCAGTCATTCATATGCTGCCACCAATCACGAGATTAACGAAGACAATGTGCCACATGCCATTTATATAAACCAACATCTCGATTATAAATATAGAAAGGAGCAACATTGGAGTAAGTAAAAAATAGTCCCATATCAAGGAAAAAGCGTACTTACAACAAATTTTGATTTTCTTTTGTAGTGGGCACATCCCACAGCCCCTTGTATCACTTCCATTTTGAAAATGGCCATATTTGACGCAATCGATTTTTCAAACGAGCGATAATTTGTCGCGAGATCTACGCGTTACATAAGCTAAGTAAAGAAAATGATTGTCGCAATTATTCAAATCCCATTTCCCGCTAATATTCAATGTATTAATGGGAAACTACGAAAAAAAGAATAAAAACTAAAAATTATATAATGATAACTAAAAATAAACGATAATTAAAGGGAAAATAGAACACCTAGTATAGTCGTCGTATCATCCAGGTTTATACGGCAGAGCACGAAAGCGCTTGCGTTGAAATGGCGAGGTGACCGATGATATTATTTCGACACCAACTACTAAGTGCTGCAGCTAATAATACGGAAGTGTCACTGCGAATGTCAGTCTAGGGTGGCTTCGCGAACTTTGCATACATCCCGTATTTTACATTCCACTCGTGCTTCATTTCATTTCTTACGACTCTCATTAATCTTGTTCCAATCTAATCAGATTCCTGATTCCGGTTTCATAGTCCTCTCCGTACAATCGGAACCAACCAAGATGGGGAACATTTTCAGTTCTGGAGGCTCAATGGCAGAGAACTTCCGGAAGAATCAGGAATTTATTGCGGAGATGAATAAGGTCAAGACGGAACGGCACATCCAAATGCACAATCAAATGCGAGAGAGAGAGGTAGCTCTGAAAATTGCACACGACAGAGAGCTGTCTCTGTGGTCCGGTGCTTTCTACGCTGCGTTCGTACCTTGCTTATGTGTCGGTTGGAAACGAACAGGACGTTACTTTTACCTTGCTCCAGTGGTACCGCTTACGTTTTGGGTAGCTTATCAGGTAAGTTCATTTTTCTATCTCATGAGTAGGTACCACAGACATACCAAAAGTCACACTTATAGTCACACTTAGCTCTAATAGGTAACAAGCAGAAGTGGTCCCACCACTGTGCTCGTCTTCAAGCTAGCGGTTCTCCACTTTTTATCTCACCAATATCGCAAAAATTGATTATTGAGTTTTGGGAACAACTCACACAACCAAGTAAAGTAAAACTTCCCGTAAAAATATTAGAAATAAATAAATAAAAACGAGTAATGTACTACATACGACACATGGTTACAGGTGGATCAGGGGTACGGGAATAAGGTGGAACGAGTGAGGCAAGAGGCGGAGATGATCATGCAGTTCGAGTCAGGACTATTGGATTTGCCGTGCGGTCTGCCGACAGCTTCCAGCATCGATCAGGCACGAATTGAAGAAGAGGAGCAAAAGCGTCTCCATCCTGCCGTCCCGGCTATTTAAATTAATGCGCAACAACGAAGTAAAACGATCTCTAGCTCAAGCATAACCAAGCTACCAACCTACTGGTTAGGACGGTGCATGACCCTCGAGGTAGAAAAAAATAATTTGATGCACTAATTCACTAGTCATTAGGATTGGTGCGTCAACTTTTCAACCTATAAAATCATATTAGGAAGCGTTTTCTTCTTATTGATATTTCAGTATTTTGTAGGTAGGTACCTAGTAGGTACATATAATATCCGTACATATAATCAGTGAATTATATTATTGTATTATCGCATCATGTTTGTAGGTAAGTGCCAAGTGCCTACCTCCTTTCTACGTTTTTACTCAGTCACTAAAATTTTGAAAGTTTTAAAATATTGACAGTATCAGTGTAGGTAACGTGCAGGCTACTACTCTTGCCGTTTTAAATAAATTGGCAGCCTCAGATTCTGACGTTACTTAGAGTTATAACTAGTTCAAAAGTTAAAAGGTATATGATATTTCGGAACTAATAGCACCGCGTTTCCAGTCTTCTTGACATATTTAAATATTTAAAAAAATTCTGATGTAAGAAAAAAACTATTCGTAAATATCCAACAGTTTCCTTAGAAAGAAGCTTTTGTACCACTTTCCACTGTTACAAAGTTAAAATTTTGAAAACTGAATGGTCGTTACACTTTCCTTCTTGTTTCTACCAACTCCATCTCTATAGGTACTGTAACAATTTCCTGTAATCCCATGAAAACTCCATTCAGCCACAATAGTTAATAGATACTTAGATATAGTAGACCATTCCTGTTAAATATTTTAGCATTCCTTATGACAATATTTTAAAAAGCCTCTTAAATGTGACTTTGAATTTAACTGCCTTACCAAGAGGCAAGGGGGTGCAGTAGGTCTGGCTCAGCCAAGTTCGCGGAGTTGATCTCTCAAGCAATACAAGTACGAACCGAGGCAAAATGTAAACCGTAGGTAAATGGTTGAATTTTTCTTATGGTTAAATGCAGATAGCTTCTCTGCTTTACAAAGGAGCCTTGATTAATTGCCGTTGATTACGGCAAGTCGTTACTAATGAAAAGTTTTGTATCTACTCTACTAACAATGTCTTGTCTTTATTATTCACTATTGTTATTATAATTCACTATTGTTACTTATATTGAATTTGTGTCATTTCTTAGTTGTTGAAAATTTTCTACCCATTGAAGATGTAACCATTTCTATACTCGTACTAGGATATTAAAACTTCACTGAGTTAATGTTGCTTAGAAAGTACCTTAGTAGGTATAGGCTCCCCCCGATTATAATTCAATAAATTATCGTATGTCCACTAAATTATAATCATAGTTAACAGTAAGTATAAATTAGGTTTCAATTTAATACAATTAAATACTAAAATTAGTAAGGGAATGTAAATTTTTAAAAGCTCACTTTTCAAATTAGCAATGAAAAAATCGGTCAGTGCATTCAAAAGTCACGACCACCAAAGGGTTTTCGTTGAAAGATTCGTAGACCCTTTCCACGAGGAGTAGTTGGAGCTGTGTTCTGAAACAGGAGATAAAAAGTTTCGATTGGCCTAGGTCCTAACCCTCAATTGGGAAGTAGGCATTCACCAAAAGCAATCCAAGAAAGGAAAGAAGAACAATTAGAAGAATAAATAGAAATAACTGACGAAGGAAGAAAGGAAGCGTTAGTAGCAAAAAAAACGTCTATGCTTGTATTAAAACTTCGTCGCATTTGTCACTGATACCTATCGAACAACGTATTATGCACCACAAGTAACAGGATTTTTATTTCGTCGCTATTTTTTCAGTAACTACTGTTACGGTAAGTTCCTTAAAAATCTTTCAAAATGACATTAATTTTAGAAAGACACATGCACAATTTCATAAACTTCGGTCCAACGGTGTCGGCGCCGGGTCAACATAACAGACGAATGGACGGACATTTTCCAGAAACCACTTTTTCCAACTAGGGGACCCCCAGGAACACGAAAGACAAAAAATACGAATGAAAACTGTAAACGACTGGCGAGAAAGTAAGAGATAATGCATCATTTCCTAAAAGCAGGCAAAAAAGCTAGAAAACTAGTTATGACCGTACACAGAGCAGTAGCAAGAGCAAGGACAGCTTGTCGGATAGCAAAAACAGGGAGAGACAGCAGTGTCAGAACACCCACCTCATCGTGGGATCCCAGGCTCTCGCGCTTGTTCCCTTTGGAAGAGAACAGAGCTTTTAGGCGGCTAGGTGTTCCCCGCGACTTGTCCAGCTGGTTTTGTTCCCGGAGAGGGCGTTTCGGTGTAAGTCGCACATCACCCTGAAACGACAAAAATGTCTCGTCTTCATTGATGGTTAGTGCACATTCTCATAGATCCTGGATCAAATTCTGGACCAGTGACCACCCAAGGGAGAGCTCCTTCCGAAATGTGTAAAGAAGTAACTTTATCTCACCTGAAGAGAGGGTCTTCCATTTTTACTAGGCGTTGGAGGTCCAGGGCGCTTGTATGAAGTCTGAAAAACATTATTCTAATTAATGTGTATGCCACAAGAGAAGAATCTAAAACATGACGCCATTTGGCAAGACATATTTCCCAAAATGTTTGTTAAATTCAATGACCCTTCACCGACACATTGAAACAGCCTGCCACATAGAACGTTAGGTATATTTTCGACTGTACACACGTTAGTTACAAACATTTCATGAAGAAATAACCTTACATGTCAAGTCAGGGGTGATTTTTCAAGTTCGCCGCAGTTAGTCTGGAGAAAAAAGTAATATCATGTGTATAAGGTTTCATGACTTCAAACCCAACTAATCCAGCAACTCTAGCGAAACGTAAACATACTCGCTAAAAGCTGATAACCTCACCTGTTCCTTCTTCTTGCTTTTTTCGATAGGCAACAAAGAGCGGGTCATACTGGGATCACTCGAATCCGTCAGACTCTGACTCTCAGAAGTGGCGAAGGGGAGCGTGCTGGCACGAAGGTCCATCTCGCGGAAAAGCCCCGGGCTCACAAACTGGGTCTCCGCGGGGTAAGAAGACTTTAAGTGCGGCGGGCACAGAGAGTTCCGGACCTGCAGTTCGGTTAGCCGTGATTGCGGGGCCTGGGAAGCCGCAGCGTCCCGTGAGGAAGGGCGGCCGGCCTTCAGCTCTTCCAGGCATCGGTTGTCGAACACTTCATCTTCATCTTCGACCGGCATTGGAGGAACTAGAAGTGGGAGAGAAGCAAATAATAAAAAGACACCTATTCGTTTTGAGACAGTAGAGGACGAATAATGGAAGCATTTTTTTTGTAGGCACAAGCACAGAATATTTAACCTTTAATGGTGCACAACATCATTGAAGGAGAGAGGAACGGGAACGCTGACCTGACTAAACATTTCAACCCTCGGTCCCCAGTACTTCTCACAGCCAGAGTGAGACTTTTTACTGCTCTCCACAGCCAACGGGGGACACATTATTTGCTCGGGAGAACAGTAACAGGTCTCACTGTGCACCCGTGGTAGGGGAAGAACAGGGTTGGAATTTTTGGTCAGGTTAGCGTTCCGGGCACAATACTTGGAGAATGTTGTTTTTCAGTAATAGAGTCATAATGTGTGCTTTGACTAAACTAGAGACCAGGACTTCCAGCCTGGACAACATGTATTCGATTTCTTCGTGTTTAGAAAATTATAGTTGTTTGGTAATGGAATTGGTACATTATTACCCAGTCTGGCTACAGTATTCCCCAGTAATGTTTTTTCTTCCATTTAAAAAATGTATATATATATATATATATATATATCTAGCCTTGACGGTTGCACAAAGAAATGAGTTTTCTAAGAAAGACTGAATGGAGCTCCGGTCATAGGAAAAGTCGTAAACTGTATCTTACAGTGCGCAGGTTGCTGCGAACGAGCGCCAGATCCATCGCTAGTACCGATCTCTCCATTTGTTGCGGCCAGTGATTTCTGAAACGAGAATAATGATTTCACAGGTTAGTAGGTACGCAGACTCCACGTAAAGGCGGTTCCGCATGTATGTTCCATGCCAAAGGCCAACTACTAGGCCTATGGTAAAGTAAGCGGAAAATAAAGAAATGTAAACAGCCGTCTCACCCATGAACCAGAAGGGTGGAGAGTCATCCTGTCCAGCTGTCGGCTCAGGTCATCACTCTCCATTGGCTCCTTCCTCCTATTCTGCTCTTGCAGAAGTTTATCGCCCAGGCTCCACAGCTGACTCCGCAGGTCATCAATATGTTCCTTGTACGTCACGTTCTGTTTCCACAAATCTTCATTTCTCTTTTTCAGCTCTTCGGCTGCTTTCGCTTGCTCTAGTTTGTGCTTCAACATTTCTTGATTGTAGAGTTGTTTCTAAAAGGTAAGGTCAGAAGGATGTCAGAAAAGTCCACGGCCAGTATATTTTGTGTAAACTCTACTGCCGTCTAGTTGATTTGGATGATGACTGATAAATCGGTAACCAAGTGCCAAGTGGGGGGGGGGGGGGGTTCTAAAAAAAAGTCATATAAAATTTAACGTCCATTTGGAGAACTTACCATTTCTGCCTTCATATGGTCCAACTGTTTCTCATACTTCTGCCTAGTGGACGTTTTGGCGTTTTCATAGAGCTCCCGCTCCTTTTCGCGCTTCTCCTCCACCTCATGGACCCTGGCCCTCAAACTATGGCATTCCCTGACAAGCACTTCCTTTTCTCTCTTGGCCTGTATTACAGTGGCTTGCATAGCAGCTGTGTGGCTATCAGTAGAGGGCCGCAGTGGGAGAGGGGCCGATCGCGAGCTACTTCGCGACGACACTCCGGAAGGTAGAGACTTTGTGGATGAAGTTGAGGATGTGGAATCGGTTCTAGTCCTAGGCTCGGTCTTTCTCGCGGGTTTTGCGGGTGCAGGTCCAATGGGAATAACCCAGCTCTCACCACTGACGGTCTTCTCCGCCTTCACAGGTAGAGCCTGTAACAAAAGTGTGTAACTTATGCCCACTTTGTGAGGAAACTGCTAGATATTATTTGTTCTGAAAAATAATTGGTCTTTTTAACATTAGAAAGTAGTGATGTTTAACTTTTTTTCTGACAACGTTAACAGTAGCTTTACACAAGTATTTTTTACCTTAATATTTCTTTTCTTTGAAGGAGGCGACACGACCCAAGAACCACAGCTCAAATCCGTTTGAGGACGAGGCTGCTGGGGTGGCATCGAAAACGTATCATCATGAAGACTGATGATCGGGAAAGTCTTTTCTTGAACTGGAACCTCTTCTAGAGAATCTGACAGGTCCTCAACAATGTGTCTTTTGGTCTGGATCAAATCAGCGTTTTCTAGAATGTTTGTCAGAGTATTCAAGATGGATGTTAGATGGCTGGGGGGCAGGTCTGTTGAAGCAGTCTTCAGATCCAAAACATCTATAACTTTGTCAATAGTTGAGATGTTTTCGGTGATTGCTGCAAGTAGATCATCACTGGCGCTATCTCGCCGATGCTCAAGGGTTGTGATGACTGTCAACATTTCTGGGACTTGACTCCTTAAAGTGTTGAGAGTTTTGTCCACGCGATCTTTAGTCGTCAACACAGTCAGCAACAACCGATCCGATTCCCTCATCTGGGTACACACAGACTGAACGTCTCCTTGAATTTTCTTCAAGCTGTCCAATTGGTCCGCTAGTTGGCGGTTCTTTGTGTCGAGTTCAGCATTGCAGTTTGAGATTTTCTGAATTTTTTCATTGAGACTGGACACAGTAGTCTTGAGTGACATGAGTTCATCTTCTCGCATCGAAAGTTCCAATGATGACAGGTCCTTCAACTTGTGAATTTCAGTGGACAGCCTTGAGTTAATTTCTGCTAAAGACAACGTCCGCTGTTCTAAGTTCTTATAGTCTTCCCCCAGTTTTAACTGAAGTTTCTCGCGTGCTTCCAGAAGGCCACGAAGTTCTTCTGCAAATTTGAGTAGGAGAAGGAAACCACTTTGAATTTTAGACATATTCTCTTCAATCTTGGTTGCGTCAATCGTCACTTCTAAATTGCCGGCATCCACTCCACCAACTTGCTGCAAGACTGCTTTACATTCTTCACGGACTTCCTTCATAGATCGGACATCTTCAAGTCGTTCTAGCAAATGTTTGACAGCAGGAGACATCCAAAAGCCAAGGCATGCCCTGAGTGAGTCTAGGAATTCTTGCGAGCGAAGCCTCTCGCACTGAAGAACGTGTAATTCATTACGTAAGTTTTTAACGAGAGCTGAAGTCTCCTCTTGACGAGCATTTCTCGATTCTATCACACTACGGAATCGGCTGAGAAGTTTCTCAAAGGTTCCACTATAATCGGTTTCGTCACTGCCGTCAGTTATCGGTGCAGAACTCTCTGAGCCGAAAGCAGACAAGAGTCGTGTCACGGCCGTTGACTGTTTACTGACAGTTTTCGTCAGATAGTCGCATTCTTTTTTTAACTCTTGGATAGCTTCTTCCTTTTCTTTTATCAAACGCTTCATTTTGTCTTGTTGGATTTTGAAATGCTGGACGGTGGCTTTAAAAGTGTCCACATTGGAAAGCGCATATGCCAAATCAGTGGTCAAATCCTGACATTTTGAACGGGCTTCTTTCACCTGGAACATCAAATAAAGATTTAAGCCAGGATAAGATATTTCCTGAAGTGAACACATTAGATGTTTGTTCTAAAAAAAAAAAATCACAAAAAACAAACCACAATACATACCTGCATGTCAAGCATTGAGTTCTCGGCACTTTTGTTGGCCACCAAATCCTCCAACTCTTGGCGTAACTGTCCATGGCTTTTCAACAGCTCGTGCACTCTTGTCATAGCAACGTTTTTCACTTCGTCTAAGGCCAAGTTTTTGGCTTCAAGATGTCTGAGCGCAGTTGCAGAATTCCGCTGTTGAAGCTCCAGTTCGGCGGTGATCTGCATTTTCTCCCGATTAAATTCCACAGCTTGTTCTTCTAACTTCCGCTTAGTTTCTCCCAATTCTGACCTGAGAGTTTGAGATTCCGCCCCACAGTCCACGACTACATTCCTTATTCGGTCCACTTCGAAACTTAAATTATTATTTTCTTCCATAAGGATGCACAGTTTTTCTTCCAGTTGTGTCTTGTTTCTCGTAACTTCATCGAGTTCTACCCGTGAGGCTGTAAGATTGTCATTCTTCTCAAGTAGAATCTTTTCAAAACTTTCTTTTTCCAGACCAGTCTTCTCTACAAGATTCATTAAATTTGTTCTTTCATTTTTTAAATCAGATTTTATCGTCCGGAGCTCAGTTTCTAGGGATTCAATGGCTTGCTCTTTTTCAGTAACTTTCCTTTGAATTTCTTTTAACTCCTGTTTTAATTTTTCACAATTGCTTTGGGTGTCTAACAATTGCCCTTCGAGACATATTTTTATCTTCTTGGATTCCTCAAGTGACAACTCAAGTTCTTGTTTCAAGTGATTAACTGCCTCTCCGCTGTCCACAATAAGAGCTTCCTTTTTCTTAAGCTCTACACTTAGCTGTTCAAGTGAATTTTTCAACGTCCTTATTTCCTCGACGTTTTCAGAAATCATTACCAACTTTGATTGTAGACTATGGCGACTCTTTTCGAAGTCAGATGTCAACTGGATCTTTTCTTCCCTCAGGATATCATAGTTTGTCTTCATTTCCTTCAGAATGTTCAGCGACTGTTCATTTTCGCGCTCGTGGACAGCAATTTCCTCATCTCTTTGTACAAGTACAGTGCGAACTTCTTCCAGCCTTAAACTCACTTCTTCCTTCTCTTCACTCAAAAGCTTCAGTTGTTCTTTCAAGCTGGCAATAGTGATGTCAGACTTCTCTTTTATTCCTTCAGCTTCCGCAAAATATTCATCTCGCTCCTTTTTTATTCTCAGCAATTCCAGTCGAGATTTTTCCACCTCATCTCTGAGTATGGCGAGAGAGGTTTCCCGTTCACACAGAACACTTTCCTTCTCCGACAGTAGCTGTTTCTTTCTTTCGAGAACGCTCTTCAGTTCAACAATTTCTTGGGTTAACCGAGAAATTTCTGTCACCTTTTCATTTAACTGGTGCTGGCACTCCTCGAGTTTAGCATTTAGTTCACCATTATCTTTACTGACCACTTTCAAAACTTCCTCCATATCACTCAAACCAAGCTGTAACTGAGAAATTCTTTCCTCACAACTAGCTAGCAACTGTTGATTGACTATAGCGTCAGTTTGACACTCTTCAAGTACTCTATCGCTCTTGGCTTTTTCATCCTTAGATTTTTCCAGTTCAGACTGACATCGGGCCAGTGCAGAAAGGAGATTATTTTTTTCTTCGAATGCCTTTTGAATTATTTCCTGCAAAGACGTCGAGACCATAGTGATGTCACTTTGAGAGTGGTTAAAGGACCTCTCTTCGTCGATGAGTTCACTAAGACTTTTCCCCAGCAAATCAATAACACAAGCCTGATTCCTGATATAGTCTACTCGGTCGTGCAATTCAACTGTGGTCTGCGAACATTTTTCATTTAAATTGTTCACTTCATTCGTCATCTGAGAGATAGTCTGCAAGTGTCTTGCTGAATTATAATTACTCTGATCCAGTTCGTTTTTCAGAGTACTATTTTCAGCAGTAACTTCTTCTATCTGTTTGCTGATTTGGTCTATGGTTTTCTCTAAATCAGTTATTTTTGCATTATATTCCAAATCCATTTTTGAAAAGGCCCAATCTTTTTCAACGACTTGCTGATTTATTTCTGCCAACTCCTCGCATAAGCTGTCTCTTTCAGCAATGACGCTGGCAAGTTGCTGTTCATATTTCTGTAGCGTCTCCTTCACGGTTGCTTCTAACTGAGTCACTGTTGCAGACTTCGCCAGCAAAGCTTCACCCAGTTGCCTCTTCTCTTCGGTCACTTCGGACAGTGAGACTTCAAACGAATGCTTAGCTTTTTCTAGGCTGCTTTCTACATCTGAGATGATAGCCACCTTACTTTGATATTTCTCCATCCACTCCCGTACGCGTTGCTCGTTTTCCGCTTTCAGAGCGACAATCTCTTGCCGTGCATCGACTAGCAGTTGGTCAGCGAGAGTTTCAGTTTCATGAAAGCTGTTTCCCACGCTATTGGTCCCCTTTGCGTTATCTTGTGCTTCTCGAAGGAACTGACACTCATCACGGAGTTCACGAAGAGTTTCGTTTTGCGATTTCAAAATTTCTTCAAGTTCCATATTGTTCTGAAGAGCTCCACTCAGCCTGTTCTCCATATCGGCATTTCTTCGAAGGAGTTCTTCCATCTAAAGAGAAAAATTAGATGTAAATACCAGTGCAGGCATCCAAACCCTTAATTTCAAATGTGACTTCAGGCCGTAAGAACATCAGATAATGAACGACAAAGCCTCTTAAGACACATCAGCTAACAAGTTTTATATTTAGTTTAATTGTATTCTCTGCGCTGTAAATTACGTGGCTATCGATAGGTAATAGGTAGGTACAATGTTGTTTATTTCCGTTTCTTAATGACATTTCTCAGAGGAAATTGTTGGATATCTATTCGCTGAAATTACAAATTTAACAAACAAGCGATTTTGGTCACTTTGTCTGGTTGGAATATAAATTACCTGAGTAGTGACCTCGTGATGGGCTTTCTCACGCTGCGACAGCTGCTGAATGACGTCCTCCTTACAGATGCGAGCATGAGCTAGATCGTCCTGTAGTGCACAGCATTGCTGAGAAATTTCCTTTATTTTCCCTTCCAAAGCAGCCACTTGATTGGATCTTTCTGCCACCTCACTCTCCAGCGCTGCCATGTTTACTATCAAGTTATCATTTCGCACCACTTCCCGCTGTAACTTTTTCTCTGTGAATTAAAATATAAACTATTGGTTTAGCAATAAAAATAAATATTCCACGTTTAAATGATGATATGGCCCTGGTGAAGGAAACAAGAGGTTAGGTTTCTTCGAGCACCTCCTCCCGACAATGGGAGGGGGGGGGGGGGGTAATGGATAGTTAGCACCCTTTTTTTATACCAAGCGGGGCAAGCGAATACCACTGCAAGTTCCAGGGGCTCACCTGGTGCTTTGAGAACAGGAATAAGCCCTCAGGTGTCCATAGCATTAGCAATAGCAATGTTATATTTTCGGCTGAAGATGATGCCACGTGGACAGTTGGATATGATGAACCTTACCGAGCTCCTCAGTGAGCGCCTTTGACTGATTTAACTCCTGAAGAAGACCAGCCCTGTCTTCCTCAGCTTCTTCCATTTGAAGCTGCAGCTGCTTCATACGCTCTCCCCCAGCACACACCCTGCATCTGATTTGCCTCCTCTTATTTTGTTGCTTCCGCAGAGGAGTCTACGATAAAAAAAAAAAAAAATCCACATATTATTATAACAATAATTCATGATGAGAACAGTTGTAATGTCTTACTGTGAGGACCGCAGGCCGAAGCCTGAAGGAATCGTAAGTGGAATAACTCAGTTTTCAAGAATGAAAATAATTACTTATTTACGCTTCAGTGGCAGTCGCTTCGTTTCTGAGCCCAAAAATAAGTCTGTCCAAACAATGCTGTCTGTTAAATTATCTAATGGCCCGCTATCACGGGAAAAATCTGAGAAAAACTTAAAAATCTCCCAGTGACCGGAACCTCTTTAACAGTAACCGGCTAATAAGGAGCCAAGGTGATAATAAATAATCACAAAAACTGTAGACTTACCTGAAAAAAGGTCTGTAACGGAGACTGAGAGTCACAAACTTCATCCAAACGGGCTGGAGTAGTGGGACCTGATGCTGCCTCGGGACTACATGCAGGCACCCCGGCGGCTGCGCGTTCCACATCTTCTATAGTGACGTCTTCTAGCGGCACGTCTGTAAAATGGCTCACAAATGCCATAATGCCCAACTGCGTACTGTTCCCCAACTGAATCATTACATCTCGGAGAGGTGACAGCTCTGGTTTGTTACATAGAGCCACATACAGAAGAAAGAGGCTCGATGTCAACGCAGGGTTCGTTTCTCTATCGATCTGACATCCTCGGAAAGTGGTTGAGAGAAAGGATGCACAATCTGAATGATTGTCCACTTCCAAAATCTTCTTTATAGCCTTCGAAGACAGCAACCTTGTAAGGGAAACTTCGTCCTGCTCAACAGCTTCCAGCTAGAAGAAAACAATGTACATAATTAGATATGCGGGTACTTACTTACTTAGTATACAAACTAATGCAATTATATACCTACGCAATTTTTATTTCATTCCTTGTCGTCTTGTCAACTCAGTTCAGCCACTGTGCTGACACCATGCGAGCGTCACCCAAAAGCATTTCCCCTCCAGCATCCAGATGGCTCTACATAGCACCACAGAGGATAGCACTCTAGCACTCTTCATTTTTGAATAAAAAAAGACCATAATAGGCCGTTACTACAACGTCCGAGATGCCATCGCCCTGGTCTGTGCTATTTTGATAAGAAAGGCGCCAAAGAATATGTATCTGGAGAACTAAAATGATGATACATAATACTAAAATGATGAAACGAACACACTTCACTCATGAGTGCCCTGGCTTTTGCCATTTCTGTCTCAGTCAAATCATAAAGCCATCAACTTACCCAGGTTTGTGTCACTTTCGCCAAATTTTCCATGTTGCAGGTATAAAGCGAAAATACACTTTATATGATTAAATTACTTTAAAATCAGGAACCCTCCACCATGAGTTCATGACACTGTAGGTGAAATTGTGTTTATTTCCCCGGTTGGCCGTTTTGACGGTTTTAATCTGATATTTGTTATTCAGTTACTACCAAGCCGCCTTGAAGCCGCCGACGCGCAACACGACCGTTGCCTTAAAACAACAACACCAACACAACGGAAAAACCAGAAAAATAAAAATAATATCAATAACAAATAGCTCTAAAATTATTTTTAACTTTTCCTGTCAAAAGTAAAATGAGAATTATATTTAATAATTAAACTTAATTAGAAAATGAACATTTAAAAACCATTTTGCCATTTTGGTTTCTGGCGTTGGTAGTCATTGAACGATAGGTAAACATTACATAATAAACATACAACAAATCAAGCGAAAAATTAGAGAAGGAAAATTAAAATTTTCCCATTACGGTACGTACCTACCCAGTACACTTTTTCTGTATTAATTATTATTCTCTTTCTTTTACTGCTTTTACTGAGCTATACGTAGGTATACTAGCTAAATTTATGAAGATTTTTAGAGTTTTTTTCATAGAAAGTTGCCAGTTGTTTATTAGGAAAACAGCAAAAATTTGCCGACTTGACTGGCTAGCGATGGTTTCTTGACCTCCGTATAGTTTACTTTTATTATTTGATAAAAGTAAAATGTAAGGCCCATTGCGAGACAGATGTAAAAGATTTTCTTGGTGATGATAGATGTCCTGAGCCGGGAGGCAGCAGAGCGTGGCTCATTCCTAAAATTAAAATAACTGGTTGCAGAAAATTAGTTGCGCTGGACTACAGAGATACAATTATGGCGTTTTTTCTGAACTCTACTGAGGATTCGTCCTACGAACACGAAGATTTGTACTCCCATAGCCATGCTGCGACCGTCTTTGACATGGGTGAAGGTAGGTACAGAGTGTCAATTTGTACCTACCTAGATAATGCAGCAGCTTCACAAGCCCAAACAAACGTTAAACAGGCCTGCCCAACCATTACGAACTGCAGAGTGTATTATCTATAAACTCGTTTTTAAGTTATACCTAGTAGACCAGCAACTCAGTGGCACAAATTTGTGATGGTGTGGTTGTAGCTTATTGATCTAGCCAGTTGTGTGTTTAAAAGATATAGGTAGGTACATTGTTGCACCCTTATCAGCAGAGTTACAGTAATATCAACAATGAAATAGCAGGCAAGTACTAGTCCTAGCTACAATAATAATTATAATTAACCTCCTAGTATGTACCCCTCGCTCGTCGAGCTCCCCGCTTGGACGGGTCAGACCTCTACAGGCATCAGCCTTCATCCTCATCAGCCGAGGAACTCACCGATCGTGTAGTACAACTTTTCAAGGAGGGTTGACCTGAATACGCTACCTTCGCATCGTTCACATCCTATGGGAGAGCAAAAGAGCACCAGCACCCCAGGCTTCAGTTTCTGAACTAGGTACGTACCTGGTGCACATTGTTCCATTCACTCGCACCGTAGTTGTACAGCTTTTAGTTCCTTCTGAACTGTAAGATACAAAACAAAATGTAGGTGCAATGTGGGTAGGGTCGGCATCGCTGCCTCCCTAAGAATCATAAGAAGCAGTAAAGTGGTGCCTCAGCAGCTGCCACCAGATTGCTCTCACTTCAGTTTTAAATTCACTTTAGCTCCCTATAGCAATCTCACTTAGGTGATAAGGTGATGCCCCAGGACTGTGGCATTCCCAGAATATTAGATCTAAGTTGGACCGCTAAGTTATCAGTCTACCTCATGTGTGTTTACCTAATGTTAATAGGTATCATATTAATCTGGTAACCTATGAAAAGGTGTGTCGGTAAACAGTTAATAGTCATTTCAGGTGCCTCTCGCGTCGCACTAATATTATTTGAGGAATGGACGGACGTAGCTAGGTACTCACCTTCTGTTTGGAGATCGTGGTGTGCTTGCGTCCCCCCCTGCGGCCAAGTCTGGCTTAATTTTTGGTACTTTTGGGCTCATAATTTTCATGTCATCGATACGTCTAAAAGAGTAAAAAAAAAAAAATTATAAAGTGAGGGTAGATGGTGATTGTGTTAAAAAGACCGTACTATTATACTTCAGAACAGCGAAAAATTTCCAACTGTAGGTATCCTAGGAATGATTTCATAAAAATAATGAAGAAATGGCTCTGTTCAGTCACTGGACAAGAGTGAAAAGAGATTAATAATTGGGAACTGACCCCGTAATCGCAGTTTGGAGTTTTTTTCTGGTGATTAAAAAGCATTGATTAATTATGGAGAAAAGTGAAATAATTGTTTGGGAACTTACTTTTCGCGTATTCTAATTGAAGGGCCTGTAGCGTCTGCAGAGCTTGGAATTAATGCGAAATTATCTGCTTCCCTGAAGTTGTTGATGTGATCTGGCCTTTGCACCAGATCACTTGCGCCCATTGGCTCACTTCTGGCCTGTAATACGTCTTGCTCTGGGAACGTATCGTCATTAACCGGTTTCAGTACCCGTCTTCCTCCTCTTGGGGTCTGTGAATCCTCAAACATGTTCCTTGTCCAGCATGACTGAAAGTCGGATTCATCTTTCGATGTATTTTCCACACGAGTTCGGGTTCTGGAAGCCAGATTTTAATTGTTAACTGGCTATAGAGATCTGATCTACTCTGACTTTCTTTTTTTTTTTAGATACTTACCTTCGAAACCTCGGGTCAGGCGCTGGGTCCTCGCCGGAGGTACCAAAAGGAGTACAAAAGAACCTCTCAGTGTTGAGAGTTGCCCGAGCCCCAGAACTACTCGTGTCGCCACCACCATAGTCCCTGCCAAGCCTGTGACCTCGTCCACTGCTGAAGAATATAAAAATTTAAAAGCAAATATTGTAAGTATCCTGGCTTGTCGCGGCAATTTCGGTGTGTACCAAGTCTGTAACACTGGAGAAACCTTGAGCATTTTGCCTGGTCATTATGCTAACAATTAAAAAAAAATACATACTCAAAACTGCATTGATTCTTATTAGGTTCACTCATATTTATTTATTTTAAAAACTTTAAATTTTTTTTGAAAAAATTAATTTTAGCACAAAAAAATCAAAAACGGTTTTGTATTTACCAATTATTGAAAAACTAGGAGACTTAAAAAACTGTTCTCGAATTTATATTTTGTAAAGTAAAAGTTGAGTGCACTACAATGTATTAGATCAAATGAGAGAACATTATTTCTGTCATCATTTTGCGGGTGATAGGTAGGTATCCACATTCTCCAAATGTCCAGTTTGAAATAAGAGGCATGGTAGTGAGCTCAGTGAAAAACCAAACTAAAGCTGATCATTCTTTTTCTCAGTGACACAGGCGTATGAAGGAATTAATGCTCAATTGCTACTTACGAGATAGCTTATCCGACTGCACAGGATGTGCGGGAAAGTCAGGAGACTATCCCACACCACAGAACCGCACTTCCTCCTCCGGAAATTATTATAAGCAGCTAGTTGCATTCTTGCAGTCTGTTTTGCTTGTTTAAAATACTGGTGTCCCAGCCATGTTGGCTGTAAGTTTACTGTTGTTGGCCTTTGTAGTAGAGGGTCAGATAGAGGTGCTGGCCGAAAATGCATTGGATGATTACATGGAGGATGACGAGGAAATGGCAACTGAAAACCCGTGGAATATTTTTGAGGGAAGTGATGAAAACGGAATGATGGATTATACAGACGACGGCGCTAAGAGGCTTTTGGAAAGCCTAAAAATGAAAAAGAGCAGCAGTCGGGAAGTAAACACTTCGTTTCATACCTCTGCTGATAAAAGTGATGAAATTGATAATATAGAATCCTTATCCGATCGGAGACGCAGAGACGGTGCCTTTAGTGATTTGATGGCTGAAAAAAGTTCACATCACATACGGGATGATGAGGGAGAAGCAGAGGCATGGATCCTGGACTCAGAAAGGGTCCCAGAAAATCTTCTTGGAGGTGAGGGAAATGACGGATTAGCTGGAATCGTCAGAACTCCGTATGACCCCACCACCAAGGGAGCTAACAAACGAGTACGTCGGGTTTCGGAAAATATTGCGAAGAGGCAAGCAGCGCCTTGGCTAATGGACTCCGAGAAGGTACCGGACGATCTGCAAGGGAGTGAAACCAATGACGGTCTAGCAGGAATTTCTGGAGGACCTGCAAGCCCGGTTGATGTTACTGGGAAGCCAGGCGTGCCCTGGTATGACATATTTCAGGCCAGCGCCATTCCTGACACCGAGGATGCTGACAGCCAGACTCCTCCTTCTGACTCATTTGATCAAAGTATAGCTCCTGGTAACGCCCAGGACGATTTCCTACCCCAGCCTCCAGAAAATAATCAACCAGATGCTGCTGACAGCATTAACCAACCTCCTTCTTCCCCTGGACAAAATGACTCACCGTCACTAAGCAGTGGTGAAGTAGAGGAAATGCCATCTTCTGATGAAGCCGTATCCTCATGCACCTGCGTGTCTCTTACACAGTGTGGTGCAACTTTCAGAAGTGACAGTAGGTGAGTTTGTGAGAATGTATGTTTTTATGCAAATTTCGAAATCGAGATTTTAGGCTGTTTTTCACCGAAGCTTATCGTTCGTATTTACTGACCAATTGTCACAAAATTTGGTAGTTTTGCGAGAATTTGTGTTACTTGAACATTTTTTGACGAACTGGAGGTAGTTGCTTTGAAAATTACAGCCGTTTTTGTCAATAAAGTATTATTACAAATGAGAAACTTCATTTTTCAATGGTCGTGTCGACCATTTGAGACTACAGTGATTGAATGGTAGTGATAAGACTGAGTAAGAGCAGTCTCGGATAGATGGTTCATCATTTTCAACTGATTTTAGGATTACACAGAAGTTGCATCTGTTATTCATAAAACAAAGTGGTAATCTCAGCGCCGATCGGCACCGTACGTACCTTTCAACGGATATACGGTCCGGTTCGTTATGTCTCAAATTTTCAATTCGTCGATGTAAATAATACCGAAGCTAATTTGAATCACGAATTTTTTATCACGAAAACCAACGTGAGAGTAGTAGGACTGACCTGCATTCTTGATTAACGATAGTTATTTTCTGTTCTATTACTAATAGCCTAAGGGAAGGTGAGCAGTGCCCAGACGGGGAAGTTTTTTGCTGCAACCCTTCACTCGCGACTACGACTCGTCCACTTGCCTCCCCACCCGCCCCGTTACATTGCGGCCAGAGCCGACCAGTCCGCAATATCCAGGCTCCCCCGTCACAACCTGGTGAGCTGAAGTGAAGCGCATTTGGTATCTTAGCAAGTTACCTGTAAGCTAGATTGAATGTTAATGTGTTTCAGTGCCTGTTTCGGACTTCGCTGAATTTCCTTGGACAGTATTGCTGACAACGAGCATGAGCACTAGCAACAGTGAAGACAATGGCATGTGGAAGTACCGATGTGGTGGATCCCTGGTTCACAGCCTCGTCGTTTTGACGGCAGCCCATTGCTTAGATGAGTGAGTTAGAACTCGATACGTGTTAATCAGTTACACTTTTTGTACCTTAACAATTATTATTCGAGAATTTGGGAAGCAAAAAAATGTATGCCATGTATGGCGAGAAGTTTGTATTTTAATGCAGAAATTTAATTTTGAAATTTCCGCCTGTCCGTGTTATCATTAATTTGACCTAGCGGCTGCACTGGTTTGGGTGAAATTCGTCAGTGGACAAAAAAACCTTAACGAAAGGTATTGAAATAGTACCTAGTGATGAAAAATAATCTTGTCAGGTAGGTAAATAAAACACTATGTAATAACTATATTAGTTTCAAAACGGTGGAATTTAACACCATATCATGGAACAGTATTACCTTGTTGCCTAGTTAGTTCAGTAAATTTCCATTTTTTTCCGCAGTATTGATGTTTCGTCCCTTATCATCGTTGCCGGTGACTGGGACTTGGACCGCGAAGACTATGAGCCTTTGCCGAGCCAGACCCGCGTCGTCGAATCAGTGACTATTCATCCTGCATACCGGAAAGGGCACCCACCTAATGACATCGCGCTGCTCAAACTGAACGAATCGTTTAATATGGCCGATAATGTGAATACTGTGTGCCTACCCTCGAGTACTGACGAACTGGACGAGGCTTTGTGCGTGGCCACTGGATGGGGCAAGAGCCCATCACGTAAGTTTGTCTTAGTCTTGAGAGAAGGCGAAACAGAAGTACTCTGTGTAACCTCTTCCTCTTCAAATGCTCCCAGTGCCAGTAAAAAGTGGTACTCTGTGGAACATTCCTCTTCAGATGGTCCCAGTTCCAGTAAAAAGTGGTACACAGTAAGGTTCTACGTCAGTCGCACCCATCATACCTAAACATTAAGTTTGGTTGTGGATGACGACTTTGATGGATCGTTCACTGTTTAGAAGTATAAGAGGTAACTGTGTTAAAAATAACACTGTACCCATAGCAAGTAGGTAGGTATCATTGAAGATAACCCAACAAAAATAAATTTTGTTTTAGGAGTTGAGCAAGTAGTTATGAAAAAAGTGCCCATGCCAATTGTATCAAGAGACAGCTGTCAGGGAGCTCTGCGCAAAACTCGGCTGGGGAGGTTCTTCATTTTGGACAACTCTTTCATTTGTGCTGGAGGGGAAGGAGGGAAGGATGTTTGTAAGGTAACATCTATTAATTTTACCTTATTCCCATCTGTGCTTATACTAGAGTGCAGCTACCTAGGTATAAAGATGAATCAAAACTTATTATTAGGTACCTACATCCTACCTTTTTGAACTTTTAGGGGGATGGAGGTGGTCCATTGACGTGCCCATCCAAAAGCAGTGGAGCCTTAATTCAAGTTGGCATAATTTCTTGGGGCATTAACTGCGGTGATCCTGTGCCGGGCGTCTTTTCAGATGTTAAGAAGCTGAGTGGATGGATAGAACAGACCCTGGCTAGTTTTGTGTCATAGTAGGTACCTACCTACTCGTGGGAGTTGTGAGGTAGAAAGTTATGCCACAATATTCCCTCTAATAAACAAGTTATCTATTTTGTCTTTTTAAATTTTTGAGCAATGGTTAGGTACACGCCTATTTACACAAGTACCTACACGTACCTACCTATGGTGCAATGAGCTATTAGGTATCTCCAATTTTTAGGACTTCCACAGGAACATCGGAAACCGAAAATAATAAAAATTGAAACTCGGTGTGATGACCTTTCCTAGTCTGGGTAGTTATTTCATACCAGAAAAGAAATTTGAAAACATGAAATAAAGAACTGTGTTTTTATTCTGAAAAATAAAACTGGAAAATGAGCAGCTAAGTTTCGCGCCAAAAATGTCTTCGTGGCTGCAAACTAATCACGTGGGAATAGAAATGTTTGTTTATGCAGCTTTTTGCAGAATGTTATTGCGTGTTTTTCTGTTTATTCCATAAATTTTATTTTTTTAGTTGAAAATCCTTCCCAATTCTGAATTCTAAAAACTATGGTCGTAAGGAGTGCACTGTCATGAGAAAATACGTGCAAGTGGTTTTAGTCGTTCTTTCTGTGTTCAGTCTAGTGTCATTGCTAGTCTACCGTCATGAGTACAACAAGCTCAGGTACGTTTTGGAAGTGCTTAATTTCTTTGGAACACCTGGAGCGACTCCTAATGGAACGTGCCTCAGTAATATGACCTATCGACATTATGCTCTAACACAACCACCTCCGGCCTGGCAGCGCGTCAGTAACACTATATACGTATACTCCGCCTACTGGGACACTCTGGAAGACCACAACGTTGTCAAGGCAGTTGCGATTGGAGTCCTCAATGAAAACCTCAACTATGGCTGCTACTTGTGGTTTGAAAATCAAGAGACTCCGGTGCAAGGCGAGTTCAGTTTTTCAGGAATACCAAGAAAAAACCAAAAAACACCATTGAAAAACAGCATTAGCGCAAAATATTTTGCGAAGACCACCAAAAACAAAGGCTATATGTTTTATTGTAAGTCACGAGAAGCATCGGGCACACCCTTTGGTGTAACTTTTTATAAAACTAACAACGATGAAACAGCCCAAGCGTATGTGCCTGTCGCTCTTCTAAATCGTAGTAAAGCCGGGCTCAATTCGACAGCTATTTGTGTCATGCCTAGGGAAGCTCCATTTGCCAGGAAAGCCGAGTATTTGGAATTTTTGAGTTACCATAATGTAATTGGTGTGCAGGACTTCTTTGTATACGGTGGCGAGTTTGTGTACAACATTTTGGCCTTGTTGCATAGTGACCCACGCGTCAGTATCAGTGTAGACAGCCTACAGTGGAATTATCCTTTTGTGACAGATTATGACCTCATGCGGTCCGTGGCGGAGGCAGACTGCCTGCTCCGCACGAAGGGATTTTTCGGCAGTGCAGTTGCTCTGGCTTGGAATCAGTTTCTTGTTCCCAAATTTCATTCCAGTATTAGTAACATCCTCCGTGACTTTGATCCGGAACGAAAAGTGTCAAAATTCCAGCTGCCTACCGTTCTTTTTTGTCTCGAGTACAATGATGACCCCAAGTCAACGGTTCAATTGCCGCTTGTTTTTAGGAAAAGTAGGTATGCTTTGCCTAGGTCCAATATTACTGTGATGATTAATCGGTTATCTGCCGATGGAAACAAAGTTCAAAAAATTAGTCGTGAGATTGCAGCTGTTCACTGGTACACCAAATGTGACATGTTTGATTTGAAAGTAGTTGACAAGACGGAACCAAAGTATGACCATTCCATCTTACGTTTCAATAGTGAGCTTCTGCAATCAAATATTTTCAAAGCCAGAAATTTATTGTTATAAAGTCGGGTGGCTCCGACTTGTTGACACCACAGCACCAGACTCTGTGCGTATGATGTACCTGCCTACTGGTTTTACTTTCCCATTTTGAGTAAACGCACCTACCTAGGGGAAAGTGTTGTAAACAGTGGTTTAAAGAAAATGTAAGTCCGCCTTCTGACCAGCTTAAACTACTGGGCCAAATTTGTTCAGAGTTGGCATACAGACTCAGGGGCATAGGGGCATAGTTGTGAAATGTTAACCTTGCCTAAAATGGTGGGAGACGAGGTGGCGAACCTCCCAAAAACTCCGGCACGTGTATCCCATTTTTTGGAAATGTAATTAGGGGGAAAGTCCATTCCTAAGTTAAGGTTATGGCTCAGATGTTACTGGTAGATATAGGAAAGTGTGACCGAAGCATTTCGGAACTTTTTTTTTTCTAAAGTCAGAACAAAAGTTAAATTTTCTCTGATGAACCCTAGCTTTTCTCAGTTGTCTTTTATTTATTACTTATTATCTTGAGACTAATAAACAAATGTCACAGAGAAATTTGTGAATTTTTGCTTTGACAATCAAAGCAGATGAGGCTTTAGGAGTCACGTTTTAGAATCCACCCGGACAAGTGAGGAGAAAATCAGTCATAACGTTATAAATCTATAGAACTTGCAGTAGCATAGCAGTTCGGTTTTTAGTTCATGACGATGACCTCCTTCCATGACCGGCCCACTCGTACCTACCTCGACCTGTTGTTTTTTTATTTTCTCTGGATTTGATTGTTCAGTAGCTGTTATGCAGATTTCAAGTTCTAACATGAGATAAGATGTTGACTATAGTGCCTTCGGTGAATATTAGAGGAAGGCTGTCTTGTCTTCTCTGTGTCATTTCTACATTTTTGGCTTCGAGTTTTAGAGCCTTAGAAGTAGAAGTAGGTAAAGTGTTGTCAGGGAATGCCTAGACTCTTCGTATATAGCTGGCGCATTGGGTTACTAATTTTGATAAGGGAACCTGAGACTACTCGTTTCAGAAACCTTCTTATTGATTTTACCTAGTAGCGTTTAAATGAATTTTCTCTATTACACACCAAAACAAAAAATTCGTTTTTGTCAATTCCCTGAGTCGATAGGTATTCAACACGGCGTCAGACTAATCCAAACCGGTATAATTAGAGAGTAGTGAGTAAAAAAGACATCGGAGAACTAGCCGACACGCTGGAGCAAGGATGCGTTCAGAATCCCCGCAGAAGCAAGGGTAGCCGTATCGTCAGTCAGCTCCTTGCTGGGGAAAGTGGTCAGCAAGTGGAAATTCGCCGCAGCAAACTCAGGTCGCGCACTACACCAAAGTTAAGAAGAAATACTTCGAAAACAAGACCGAAAAATCAATAACTAGGTTACAGCCTAGCATAAAAAATTAATACTATCTTGACTGAATATGGGAAGAACTCAACTGAATTAAAAACAGCTTTGGGGTTCATCTCAAGTTACCTTAGGGCACCCTGATGCAAAAAAAGATTTAGCTACTGTAGGGCGCAGCATTGAGAAGTCATAGGAGGCCCCTAATGATAAAAAAATCTAACTGGTATACAAATTGGGTGAGCATGGTTTACCCTAGGGGAAACAGCAATAATAAAAGGATACGCGGTGATATAGGCGCGCAGGTCAGCCACGGTGTGCGTGTGGTTGAACGTGCCCACGAGCCTTGAGCCGTCCATCAAACGAATCTGCACAGAAGTGGTGGGCTGGGCCGAGTCCACGGCTACTGCCTCCTTAGCGCGGGCCTCGCACGCTGCGCGCTCATCTGGGGCTGGGGCTGAAGCCGAGGGTTGGGCCACTGCAGGGGTTGTGCCCGGAACAGGACTGCCGACATTCAGTTACAACTTATTGGTGCCAAACAGGCCACCGGCCTCTCTCTCATATGCTATTCGATATATAATCAGTAATCATATTTTACATATTTTATTTATGTTTTTAATAAATTACTCGTAAGTATGATATCTTTAGTATTACGCAGAAAAAATAATAACTTTTTATTTTGTCTTACCTGCCTAGTACATTGCCCTTGCCGGAGAAGGCCTTTAGTTTTGGTTTGGCGAGCGTGTAGTCCTCATGACTATGGTCTTCCATGTTGAGGTGAACTTCATTACCCTGGGCTTGCCGCAGTAGTTCCTCCGGAATCACCCTAAACAAAGCATAAAGCCACGTTACAATAGGGCACACAGGAAAGTCTAGGCAACCATCACATCACGTTGAATAGGAGAATCATAGACGATAAAGTATCGTATTCTTGGAGAAATCCCTACACTACATTACAGAACGACGATTTTGATGTACCTATTTTCAGTGAAACCTCTGTTTGAAACATTTTTTGAGTTACTTGTGACAAAGGTTACACCTAACTGAATAAAACTGGCACTTATTTTGGGTAGAAAAAAAGAACATTTTACAGGGTTATATTACCTATCGACATTCGACCGATCACATTCATTTAATAGTAGTAGAATAATACACTATGTATAAATTCTTGAGCAGCGAAGGCCATTGGCGGCCGTGTACGTACCAGTATCATTTAGAACTCGTAGTATTACCATGAGAAAGCAGTGAGAACACAACTGAGCAAATTTCTTGATTACGTAATAACAGTGAACCTCAGCGGCCTGTTATTTGCTCAAATTGAGAACTATCTACTCGACATTACAAGTTCCACATAACGACTATGGTTTGCTCCAACCTCATCTACAAGTAGGTAAAGTTAGTTACCCCCTGCTGACGGTCTTAAGAAACAGCATGTTTTGAGGTTCACTGTATTTCCTGAGTGGACCATCGTTTATGGAGAAACCCTGCCGCCACATTTGCAGCGTAATGGTAACTTCTTGTCGTCCTCGCGACGCCTCCCCACTTGCCACAACTAAACAAAACAAACATTTATCCAAACGGTCTGACTTGTGTTCTGAGAGGATTCAAATCACTTCATCACAGCTATATCTAAAGTCAATGCTAAAATAAGCTCGTAGCGTACCTTGAGTATCATTGCTTGTCTCGCCCAGGCGATATCCTGTGCCGGAAAATTTAAGGGTGTTCGGTTTACTGGAACCCGCTTCCTGATTCACCACCTCTCCACCGTGCCTAAAATAATTTACAACAGGTTCCTAAACTCAAACCAATACAGCAAGGCTGGTTACAACACAAAAACTCTCGTCCTCACAAACAAGCACCAACATTTATTAGACCAAGGTAAGTATCCCAGTTGCTTCGGAAGGCATAAGCTGAAAAGTTTCCTCTGATGTACTGTATATAGCAATATTGTCAATAGGGGCTTTTATAAAGACTTGCACCAGCTTGGGATCATGCACATCATCAGCGTGTAAAAAGTTTCCTGTATCAAATTTTTTTTTTTACAATTCCAATATTTTATTTATTCCAATTTAACATAATGTTGTGTGATGGTGTGTCGAGGACCCCGCAGGGTCGAGTTCGACTTGCAGCCTCAGCCTGTACAGCAAGCTCCAATTCGTTTCAATGGAAGCACTCCGCTGGTTACGGCTAAGAATGGTTCAATCGGTTTAACTTACTCCTTGACTGAACGAAACATTTCATCAACGATCTGATTCCGAGACCGCGGTGGACCCAGCACTTGCTGTCCGCTGTGAACAGACCCTCCAGCGTAGAAAGCTTGTCCACCCTCCTCTTCATCAGAGCTGGAGTCTATGTTCAGACTAGACACCGTGTGGAACCTGTTAAGATGAAGTTTCATTTTTTCATCTTGACAATAATTATCGTTTTCGAATAAATAGGCTTTTAGCAATTTTCTGTTCTAAGCGTTAAACTGCCCTCAGATCTGATTTCAACTGAGAACGTTACACACACGACAACTGATATCGGAGGTAGCAACAGTCAACAGTCTACTTGGAGGGAGTGCTGCAGGCAGGTACGTCAGGTCTACAATTACAGATCTGCCTAACCACAGCCAATCAGTGACTGCCCCAACTGGCAGACAATAGGCCTTTACGGAAATGGTGATTGCGTTCACAGATCAGTGACCAACCCTTACGAAATTGAAAACTCACTGATCGCGATCACTTTTTAGCCCTTACGGAAATGCTCCGAAGTGAACGCAATCAGTGAACAGTGTGAGCGCGGCCAAGAGGTGGATCACTAGTGAGTGACCTTGATTGGCGGGGTTTTCAAAATTTTTAAAGTTTTAATAAATTTATATCTCCTTTGTTTTGGCGAATTTTGAGTTACTGTATTAAACTTTTATGTTCGTCTCTGTACTACCTAAAACTTTTCGCCCAAGAGTTTTTTCATAAACCCAAAAATAATTTCGTTCAAATTTGAGGCAGAACTCTGCCAAAATTTGAACAAAAAAATATTTTGGGTTTTCGTAAAGAGTTATTGCAGCAGACTTGTAGGTGGTAGATAGGCTAAGAAAAGAGTGTAATACACCGACCCAAAATATTTAAAAATAGCTTAGATATCAATTTTTGAAAACGTAAAGTTAGTGTAACTCAGCTGATATAAAAGATGTTGAAATAATATATTACAATTTTTTGTTTGTATTAACATTACCTACATCTTTTGTCTAAGAAAGTTTTTCGAAAAAGGTCAAAAAAAAATCTTCGAAATTTAGCTGCTAAAGCGTCGTCCTCCATTTTTTTTTATTCAGTGAGCGCGTCCTTACGAATTCAAAAGTGATTTTGTGAACTCGCCGCCATTTTTTCCCTGATCGCAAATATTCACTGAGTGAGTGCGTTCACCATTTCCGTAAAGGCCTTATCATACGCGACTGCTTTTTTGTTGTTGCCAACCTGGTATTTGATGATTTCGATTTTGCGTCGTCAGAAGTTTGCTTTTCTTGAGTTCCTTTCACAGGCTGGGCTTCTTCAACTTCATCATCATCCAAGTTAATTACTTCCTCCATACCATGTTCCCCGAAATAATGATGAAGAGCTACCTGAAAGCAAATGTACAAATGACCACACTGACCAGTTACAGTCCTTGGTCTCCAAGCAGGACTTCTAACCCACACAATTCACTGGCATAGCAATCCAGTCACACAACCTTTGCAGTAAGACTTCCGAAGGGATCATTTTTACCAACTGAGAAACTCAATACCGCACAATTAAAAATTCTAATCTCATCTAGAAATCGGAACAAGTTTAAACACAATTAAAATAATAAGTTTGACAATAGGGTAGGTAAGGATACCTACTGAGGTAACCTCAGCGCACTGACACACAGTTCCCTGTTTACCTGATTTACCTGTAAATTATTGTTGGCTGCCTCTAAATACGCTTTAGCTTGTTCCTCGTCCACATCCGTCACGTCACGGAACTTGGTAACAGCCTCGTCTGACATTTTATTTTAAGAAAATATCAACGGCACCCAAAAATTATGCGGTCATTCTAGAAGTGACTGCAAAACAACAGCTGAGTTGACTGCTGGAGTGCTGGAAGCCAGAATAAATGTGCTCATAAAATTTTTATATTGAAAAATATTTAGCAAATAAATTATTTTTTATATAATGCTTTATTTATTACTTTTATTTTTATTGAAATATTTTATGTAGTTCTATTTGTCAGTTCAATACTGACTCACGTAGTTTTAAAAATAAAAGCTGTGAAAAGTAAACATTCAAAGTCGGAGAAATGAAAATTTCCTTCTTGTGAGGAGCTCACATAGAAGAAACTTTAAAAATGAGTAATATTTATATTCAAGAGCCTCCAACACATGGAAAGGTACTTTCTTACCATTTCTTTGTGACGTTAACTTGAAAACCTTCCACTGACGATAGGTTACATATCCCTAAAAAAAATATTTAGGTCGTTGAACGTGGTTGGGCTTGTGATGAGAAAATTAATTTTGGAACGGTTATAACCCTATGCCCAATGCCGCACGACTTACGACTTACCTATATACTTACTTATACTTACTAATATATGTTTACCTATATTTTTAGGTCCTCCTAGTGACGTCTGCTGGTGACATAGACGTGGAACTATGGAGCAAGGAAGCACCGAAGGCGTGCAGAAACTTCGTACAACTATGTATGGAGGGGTATTACAATGGGACCATCTTCCACAGAGTTGTAAAGGATTTCATCGTCCAGGGAGGAGATCCAACTGGTACAGGAGATGGAGGAGAGTCCATCTATGGGGAGCCATTCAAGGTCGGTAAGAGGGGGGAGGGCATCATAGCCCAAAGCAAAAATGCAGCTCGTCAATAGATTGTGTCAATATCATTTGAGCCAAATCATCATCCTTACCTACCTTACGTTAACCTAGGATGATGATTCAGCTGCATAGCTTTAGCAGTGAGTCTTCCTTCTCAATATAACCTCATTAGTTATATGATTCTGGAGTCACCCCCAGCCCCCACCCCGGTAAGGTCCAGAATGTTCGCACCTGACTTCTTTGCTTGTTTAGGATGAAATTCACTCTCGGCTTCGCTTCAATCGCAGAGGCCTGGTCGCAATGGCTAACGCGGGCCGCGATGACAACGGTTCCCAATTTTTCTTCACATTTGCAGCTACCCCTGAGCTGCAGGGGAAGCACACCATATTCGGAAAAGTTGTTGGAGATACAATTTACAACATGCTCAAGCTGGAAGGTGAAACTGATGAGGTATTTATCTGAATGATAAAAATATTGTAGTATTTGTATCAACAGAGATATACTTCTATGAGATATAATACCGCTTCTTGGCATTCTCTATGATATTCAGGAAATTGTTGAATATCTATTTGTTGTAAAATATAGTGTTTACGTACCTACCTATACGTCGGAACCAGTTTTAATAAATAGCGGGTTTGTCGCTGAAAATTTTTCAAAATAAATAAAGTGATTTTTTTCGTTCACTTTTTTTATTGTAGAGGTGCCTAAGTACTGAGTCCGTAATAAAATAATTATTGGTTCTTTTTCAGAGTGATCGGCCATTACATTGCCATAAAGTTATCAAAACAGAAATCCTTAGCAATCCTTTCCTAGACATCATTCCTCGCGTGAAACCGCAAAAAGAAAGAAAAGAAAAAAAGAAGGAAAAAAAGCGAGGAGTTAAGTAAGTGGCGTCAAATTTCCGTTTTGAAATATAAGTAGCGCACCTTCATAGTCTGGATGAACTTGCTAGCAAATTCTCTACAACCTTCCTTTGGACTCTTGGTATATATAGAAAACGTAAACTACCACCCCCAAGAAGTGACTTTTTTCTTACAGAAATTTTAAGCTACTTTCCTTTGGAGAAGAGGCCGAAGAAGATGAAGAAGAAACGAAGGAAATAACTAAGAGTAGCAAGATTAAATCATCACACGACCTTTTGAACGATCCAAAACTTAGCAGTGAACCTGCTGTGGCGAAGGACCAGCAGTCAAATCACGTCAGCAGCTCCGAAAGCGAAAATGAAGGCGCTGAAGAGGAACCCCTGGTACCAGAAGAGACGTATTATTTAGGCAAGGGGAAGGACGAGGAACTATTAGTGAGAAGGTTTGTATTGTAATGGAATTTTCTTTTAACGGTGGAGAAAAATGTATGAAACTATCATTTCTATCTAAAGTGACTATAAATCAGTTTTATTGCTGACCGTAGGTATGCACTCTGCCACTAGCTACCTTATATCCGTCCCTATCAGGATCACCACTTTTTATCGTTTCCAGAGCAGAAATACAGAAAGAAATCCAACAGTTGAAAGATGACTATCGAAACAGGAAAAAAGTGAAGTCTGGACCAGACAAGAAGGACGAAGAGCGGACAAGTGATGAAAAGCAGGAAGAAAAAGATAATGAAATTGTAGAAGAGTACAAGACAAATCTTGTTAAATATGGCAAATTGAAGACAAAACTACCTCTTAAAGGGTCTGAAAGGGAAAAGTTTACCATGCAAATGCTCTCCAAGTTTAAAAATAAACTAAAAGAAGTGAAAGAAACAGTAACGGATGTTGAAGGAGAAGAGTTCAACGCTGATGATAATGAAAAATGGTAAGCCGACCAGAACAATATCAAAAGTGAAACGCATGTCAATAAAAATTTGTCCAAAATTAACCGATCGTTAAAATTATCGTATACTTAGTTAATTTTGTACGTTAAAAGACATATTGTACTTTGGAACATTTAAACATCAAAAAATATTCTAAAAAAATAGTCAAAAACAGAACTGGAATGTGCCGGCCGAACATTGTTCGTACTAGTAGGTGCATGGTTTTATCTACCATAAGAGAGCCTTGTCCACGAGTGATTTGTGTAATCGCTTCTTCTGGGGAATCTTAATGCAGTTGTAGAGCTTTTCTGCAAATGATGTAGATAGTTTAATGCACCAGCCATGTGTTTTTTTATTTCAGGATGGCGCACACCCTGAAGTTTGAAGCTCAGCCAGTCCTTGCGAGGGATGCTAATACTAAGTCCGATGATTGGTACGACATCACTGATCCCAGAAACCCTATCAATAAACGAAGGAGGGAATCAAGCAAGCACGAAATGAGCAAGCATCCAAAAAGGACGCGCGATTGATGCGATTTCAAGCTGAATTTCATCTACTACCCACTTGAAGGATATTCGACTAAGCCCCCAACACACGCTTGCTGCCGTTCCTGAAATGGAGGTCTTGTCACTGATCCCTTACGGCCCAGGTTCTCTGTTCTTATCCAGATATCACCAAACTTGAATTGGTAGCTTGACTTCAGCTTCAGCAACTAGTTTCTCATCACTGGAACAGCTTTTAAAGAAATAAAAAATAATTTTATTTTTAGTTTTTTGGTTAGTATTTTTATACAATCCGATCATGTAATGTTCTAAAATTACTAGCGAAATGTATGTAGGTAAGGATCTATTAACGGTAAAAGTAGGGCAGACATTTTTCGGTTTCAACCCTGGCAGAAGTGACGTAGGAGTGACCAGTGACTTCTCGATTACAATATAGAAGACGTGCGAGAGACTTCGGGGTTTAAGGCTTAGCTTTTCCAAAAAATGGGTTTCCCAACGACCTATAATAATATATTATTATATTTAATTATACTTATAGGTAGCATGTCGTTGTTCTCCAAAATTATCGATACTGTATGTGCTACGATAAAGACCACACCTAAAATGTAAGTAGTTGTTTGAATTTTGGCGGATTTAATAATCGTGTCAGCAACGAATAACGACGTGGTACTAGAAAAACAACAGCCCGGCATCACCGAAAATGGCAGCATGGCAGCCTCCTGTACTGTGTGTTTGAATTCAAAAAACGGAAATTAAACAAAAATGTGCCTAATAAAAGCTGTACTTGTGCTTTTCTTCATTGCTGTGAATACAACAGCTTCCAAACTAAATGTTCCGAGAGTTCTCTTACCCCTGTTTTACGATTTTTCCACAAACTTCACTTTGGAAGTAACGGATGGCGGTTGTTACACATGGTGAGTAATGCGTAGGTACCACCCGGTCTGCATCTATCGATATTCGATACAAAAATAACTATTACACATGGTGAGAACCTAATCATACCAAAATATTTAAAATAGCCGTCCGGTCTCAGGTACACCTACCATCTTTACTGGCAATCTTAGGAACCAAAATGATCTGGCGCTGAAAGTCAAATGCTGAGGCCAGTTTTGACATGCTTCTAGCTTTTCACTGAGAGAAGTTGCCACAAAACTACTACTAATATTGTACTTATCAAACTACGGATTTTAGGGGACCTGATGATAAATGTGAGAGTAAGTTCTTTTGGTGTCTAGGTACTCAAGTTGTCAGTTATTTGAGACTTAAAGTCATTCCCTTAGCATACTGAACGCTTTTTATTTGTTAAATTATTTGTAAAACATTTCAGGAACACCCTGCGGCCCAACACAGTGCGCTTACAATGTATTGATACTGACTTAGAAGGCGGGTGTTGCTCGCGTGTGGTTGTATCTTCCGGAATCAAGGAGCTTCGTCGCTACACTGAAACAGTTCTTGCCGAAGAAGTACACTCGGGTCTGGTGCTGCGGTGTGAAGTCATCCTCGATGTTATCCACAGCCTGAACATTGTCACAACTACTAGAGAGATTTTCTTAGATGAGTCTCCCGAGTTGTTTGAGGTTCGGGCTTATGATGACCAAGGTAAGGCATTTTCTGGAGCTGAACTGTCCATTGTCTCGTTTGAGACTTTTGTGAAAAAGAAATGTTAAAAATTTTTTTAGTAATTTTGGCTCAAGTTAAATCAGTTAAACAAGCATTTCGTTTATAGGAAACGAGTTCTCTACGTTGGAGGGCATTGAATTTGATTGGAGCTTTCGCACGGTCGGAGCGTCGAACAGAAGTGGAGAATCAACCGTGGTCCGATATATAACGTTCGCCGAGTCTCCGTACGAAACACCCCGGTCTATTGAGCCCATCGAGCGTACAGGTTTAAAAGGGCATATCATTCTTCTGGAAGGACGCCAAACCGGGGCTGCAGCAGTGACTGTGCGTTTGCCACAGCCAGAATACGCAGATGTTCCTGCCGCAGGGGTGCAGTTGCTGGTGCTGACGAACCTCATCGTAACACCGCCTGACGCTACGATATTGCTCGGAGATAGTCTGAAGTACCGTCTTCAGCAGTTTCAGCACGGTAAAATTATAATAGCTCTTCTTACAAAAAGTAAGATTTAGAAACTTTCATTCGGAGATTTTGGGTTTTTGAAAAATGTCTGTCTGTGGGTCGCTCTTCTGTTGTCACACGCTCAACCCAAACTACTGTACCAGTTTGTTCGCATTGAACCGCATACACTTGTTAAAATCGCGAATCATTTTGCGGCCTTTTTTTCGGGATAACTGCTTTTTGAAAATACTGTCAAAATAAACACTTGCCTCCTATTCTTACTTAGTAAAAAAGTAGAAACGTAGCTTTGCTTGGTTAGTTTGGTTATAGATGAGAGAGTTAAATGTGCGTAGCGACCCTGGACTATGTAAGAATGTTATAATTCTAGTGGTGGGTGTTCAGTTGTCTGGTAGAATTAGATTGTCGAAGAGAAGGAAGGGAAGCAGGGCTGTTACGCCAGAAGTGTCAGAACTCTAGGGTGCTGTTACTTTACAGGGAAGGTGACGGAGATATCATTCCCGTCAGCTCAGTACCATCTTAAGTCAGTGGATGGACTTGTGGACGTGGACCCAGACAGCGGTGTGGCAACAGGGGGAGAGCTCGGACACGCCCGGATTGTTCTGGTGGACAGTAACGTCGGGGCGGCGTCGGACGTGAAACCTCCTACTGCGACCATAACAGTGGCCACGCCTCACGACCTGGCGCTCGCGGTGCTGCCCAATCGCAAGTGGAGTGTCGTAGTGGGGCAGTCATATGACATTGTTGCTGAATTACACGATGCTGACAGAAAATTATTCCATCTGGGAAGTGCAGCTGCAATCGACATCCGGCTTGATGAGAGCTATTTCCATATCAAAGCTCGCTCAAGGAATGGTTCTTTTGTCCATGGAACTCCCTTGAAAATCGGAAGAACTCAGGTAGGCAAATTAGCAAATCGGAAATCGGGAACAGTTTCACAGAGTTTAGAGGACACTCCCCTCTTTTCAAAGTTGTACCATTGTCATTTCTTTCTAGGTTGTAGGAGAACTTCTTGGAGTTCGCTCCCCAACAGGGCAGGTGAGATCTCTTGTCCCGTTGACCGCGGCTGCAGAGCTTCGTATATATGAGCCGATTCGCGTGCAACCTGCCTCCGTACTGGTGCCGTGGGATCCTGTGCTGCGTGCCCGCTATGAGGTTCCACTCACAGCCACGGGCGGTGACGGAACCTTCACCTGGTCAAGCTCACGCAGCGTCGTTGCTGTTGTCACGCAGCGAGGGGTCGTCAAGACTTTGGAGCAGGGGACGACAACAGTCACTGCTGCCATGACTGCTAACCCCTCCATTCGTGGCCTCAGTGTGGTACGTATAATTTTGAAGTAGAATTGAGTAATTGGCCGATAGTAGAAATAGTCAGTTTTCATTTAAATCCTATATCACGTATGAATATAAAAAAGACATATTATATTTCGGAAGTATTCTATAATTTCATCTTAAAGTGTGCAGAAAAAACGTAAACAAATAGCAAATGTATGTTCGGTGGGGTAAAATTCCATAAAACTGGTTCTTTGGCACCATTCTGTGGAATAATGTAGGGGTAAAGGGGTAATCTACTACTTTGTAATACATGACAACTTAAAAATACGAAGAAGTAAAATATCTTACTATTTATGACTTCAAGCTTACTTGGATGGAGATTGCTCTTAAGGTTTTTACAAATGTGCGCAACGTTATGGGTGAAAAAATAATGTTGACTGTATTTGCAGATTCGTGTCGTACCGCCATCTGTATTAGAAATCTTGGACACGCCTTTGGAGGCTGAAGTTGGTGTTCCATTCCCCATCTACATCGTTCTCTATGGCGAAGTTGACGGAAAACGCGTTCCCTTCACAAGATGTGACGTCCTTCCGTTTGGTGTTTCTTTCTCTGAAGACAGCTTTGTCCATAGCTCATTCAACTCGACTGACCTGCCTGCTCCAGCATGCGCGGCCATTACCGTAACTGGAAGGGAGCCAGGCACTTCTCAAGTTACCGTCAAGCACGGTGGTTTAAGTGCTTCGGTTGTCGTTGCTTCCTACAGCCCGCTAGTAGCTCTTAGTCCTTCAGATGGTGTCACGCTACTCGCAGTTGGAACTTCAAGACTCGTAGTCTTCACTGGAGGGCCCCGTTCTTGGAAACTGAAGCCGTCTGAACACTTCCACAGTCTTCGTAACTCTGACTTAGATGGGGAGCACATTGATGTCGTAGAGCAGCCATCTGGACCATCTGCACAGAAACACTTCTACGCTTATCGAGTCACCTGCAGACAACTTTCGGAAACGCTGCTTACGCTGCAAATAGTGAATAAAGTAGTGAGTTCAAGCAGCAAGCCGACAACTGTGACTGCATCGGTCACCGTGATCTGTGGGAAACCTAAATACCTGACACTGGCTCCGTTGCTAAGAAACCTTGTCAGGTGCCCACTCACTACTGAAGAAACAGTGGCCCTTGCTGACCGAGACCTTGACATTGAGGTGGTGGTGAAGGATGCTCAAGGTCAAAAATTCGACAATGTGACCAGCTTCGAATTAGTCTGGACAGTTTCCAAGCCGATCTTGGTCCCTCAGTACAAAACTGTAAATGCTGTAACTGTGGAGCAGGATGGTTTCATATTTCCTTTGACTCATTCACAGAAGTTGACACCGAAAGGTCGCACTGGTGTGGTGGAAGTTGCAGCTCGTATCACTGGATATGATCAGGAGTCTATGTTTACCCAAAATATTTCCCCTGAACACCCACCGTTCCCTGAGCGCTCTTCGACGGGTAAATCGGGAACACCCGATATCCATGCTTCTCTAACCGTCCAGCTTGTGGACAGAATCGAAGTTTCACCCAATGCAACGGAGATCCTCGCTGGTGGGGAGGATGTTCGTGAGGTGCGTGTGTCGCGCGGGTCCGGCCATTTCGAAGTCTCTGCCAATGTGAGTGGTGTGGTTGAGGTGGAGCGCGACCGGAGGAACATGAAGCTGAAGGCTTTGGCTGTCGGCAACGTCCTGCTCTCCATCAAGGATGTCTGTCTGGATACGGAACCCGTTTCTCTTAACGTCCAGGTCTGTAGTTATCACTGATGCTTAGAACTGAACTACCCATTGCCATATTCTTGACTCTTTTGTGCAACTACACTTCTTTTTCTTGATTTAGGAATATTCACTACCGCCCCTTTGAACTTTGATTTCTTTTAAGGGCATTACCACGTACTTACTTTGTTACAATTTTAGAGTGAAAGCTGGAGGATACTTCTCAACGGATTGTTCATATTTCAGGTTTATTGCATTGGCGGTATCACATTGGACGTTGTGGAGTACATCGAGCGCGGGAAAAGTGTAAGAGCGCGCGCTTTGTTGTTTGACGAAGATGGAGGTCGATTGACGTCGGTAGCGGACGCGGCCGTCCTCAAGCTGACCCCGGTGCCCGGGTCTGACATTATCACCGTGGGGCCCGATGTGGCGGCGGCTCCTGGAGAAGCTACATTTAGTGTTCGCGGATTAGGCCTGGGTCTGACATCTCTGTCCGTGGCTTCTGGTGACGTCTCCAGTACATCTGTACCCATACAAGTGAGATAACGTCTTGACTGGATTAAGTGTGTGATGCCAAACTTTTGGAGTTGTGATTCTTACATAGATTTTTTTTTCGCTTAGCGGTTGGTGTAATATTATACTTTTTTCAAGATGAGATTTTAATCAGAATTTCGACAAATCAAAACAAAACAAAAAGCTACAAATTACTTTTACTTTTTCAGATTTTTAGAATGCTGTAGGAATGTAAAAACCACTATGTAAAGAACTCTTTTCTTGTTGCGATTTACGCAAAAAAGCTAACCGTGTAAGGCTCTTGAGGCTAAATAATTTACAAGTGGAACCAGAATGATATGTGCTGAGATCTTGAAACGACCGGGCTGAATATACATTCGCTATTTTCGACTACATGTACTGGGTTCGCAATGCTAAGTACTTCAAGCCCTACTCCGTGTTTATAGGGGGATGTAAACCTGAGACTCTTTGTCGTGAGGTAGTGTTGTATTTTTGCATGAAATGGAGTAATAAGCCCACAGGAGCGATTTTAAACAGTCAACTACCAGTCCACATGCTTTTTGACAGATCGCGAAAACACAACACTACCTCACGCGAAATATTTTTTTTTAACGATTCGGACTAAAACAGTATGATTTTATCGTCACATTTAGTAGAAAAGCTTGATAAATGTTTGTACTATTTACCGTAGCCATGTTGCATTTTGGCAATTTTTATTTCACTTACGGAAGTGGGTAATTTCAACAGCATTTCTCTACTTTTTTCCTGTAAAAGCTAAACATAGTGTCCTACTTTTACTCGTTCGTTTCGCGTTCAAATAGCACATTATGTTTAACTTTTAGAGTAGACACAATCAATACGATATTTCAATTACCAGTCTCCGGTTGTACTAAAATGTAAACATTAGTTTTGTCGAATATTTACTTTCGCACAGTGGTTTTGGCGGAGTTCGTCGAGAATGTATGGTGGCCGTTAAGTGTCTAAAATTAAAAAGTCTAGAAAAATCATACCTATCTGTCCTAATTCAGTAGAAAAAAAAACCGTATAATTTTATTACAATTTCATCCTTGCCAGTTTTACTCTAACTATTTTAGTTGATTTTTCAGCTTCATCCTGCATGCCTTCTAAAGGTGTTAAGGCATCTAAACATTCCATTTGGTTTAGGTGTTCTCCCCGCTTCGCCTGGATCCACGCAACGTAACGTTATTGGTGGGAGCTTCCTTGCAAGTGGCAGCGCTAGACGGTCCGCCCGGCGCCCATCTGGAGTGGACCGTTGACGATCCCCATACGGCCCGTGTCGGCGTGGACGGTGTAGTGGGTGGGCTAAACATTGGCGTGTGCACACTAACAGTGCGTGCTATCATAATCCGAAAACACTCAGGTAAAACTTTTTTTTAATCCTGAAAAAACATTGGGTGAAGTCACTTTAGCACCAGAATTAGTTTTTGTTTATATCTTTTCTACGCCACTGTTAATATTTTTTTTTTTTTTTTTTTTTTTTTTTAGCTCGGAGACATAATTCTTCTTTTACAATTAAAATACTGTCATGTCAGGGTTTTAGGAATTTAGGATAAAACATGATTAACTTGACAAGTTTTTATAGACACAAACCATTTGATCGTAACATCATAATGTATTAAACTAGTGCCTGACTTAAAAAATAATCGTTTTTTTTTTTCTTCATAAAAAAAACTACCCAACAGTTTCCTGAGAACCACATCATTAAGAAATGTCAACAAACCAGTATTGTGTGTTGAATCTCTCCATCTTATGATAAAAATATATTTAAGAACAAAAATGTCGAACAGCTTACTAGGAGTGGTACCTCAATGTTGTGATTAATTTTCCTCTGGTGTCAAGAACTTAAAAGTCAAAGTGCCACAGAGTGCCTCTGTCTACTTCCCCATAATGAGTACCTTGATTTCTCCCTTAGGGCAACGCGTTGTGGCTTCCCAGGATCAAATTGAGGTTCGTGTCGTCCCGCTGAAAGGTGTGACTATCCTAGCGCCCATCACGCGTCTCGTTGCGGGAGGGCGGATGCCTCTTTGGGCCGTGGGCCCTCCTGGCACCAATAGTCTCCTCCATCTCGGGACATCGCCTCCCGTTCGGTTTATGTGGGGCCTTAGCCATGACAACTCGGCGGAGATCCGGTCCGCTCTCCATCCGCTAGGGCTCCACGTCCCCGATACGGATATGGTCACCGTCCAGCTCCACGCTCTCAAGCCCGGCCGCGTCACCGTTTCTCTTACTGTCCAGGTATAGGGAATAATCAGAAATAAGAAAAAATCAAATATCTTACAATTTATAAGTTGGGTGAAGTCAGCTCTTAACACTTGCCAATGTGAAAATGGTATACGTGTATTTCCTATTTCAGAAAAAATATAGCTATCATTTTCTAGGAGATAATGCCATTAGAAAGTGTGAGCCAGTTTGTTTTGTATAGCCTCTCTTAAACGTTAGTGAATTATTCTCGCCAGGCAATGTGCAGATGAGTCCCCTCCTCCCTCATCAGAAATTAAATAATTTTAATTTCAGGTGCCTGGTTCTGTTGCTGGTGCCTCTCACTCTGTGGATTATTCAGATACGCTCACCATACAGATCCTGCCGGATATGGGCCTCAGCAGTCCCCGCCCCATGACTCTCGAGCATCTTTTGGTGTCCACCCAGGCAACTACCGAACTGCGCACTACTCGTGACATTCGCAGGTGTGCGTTTTTTATGACCCTCATGACTCATAACTCTCATGTGTTACGTCCATCTCTGTAATTAATAAAGGCGTACATCGTAACCCGGATACACCTAAGATGAGTTATGGTGGATTTCACCACAGAAACTAGTCCATTAAATTGATTTTTATCCATAGAAGTATCCAAAACGTTGCTCGAATTTAAAATCACAACTATATTAACTATGGTTTCTGTCATTAAACAGACATTTCAAAACAGAGAAATATACAGAATTTTCCGCACAAAAAAGTAAGAAAAGGCATTGTGTGGACAGGTCTCACAAAACATCATGGCCTTTACTGCCTCTTATTGAGTATAGCTGTGCTTACGCTCGGAATCGTACGCTTCCCTTAATTACAATAGCTCATCTTGTTGGATTGTGTTGATGCTCAAGGTACCAAGTGACGGTGCTGCGGGGAGGCCCAGAGGTAGTGCGGGTTACGCAAGATGGCATCCTCACCACTGGAGACGCCGTCGGTTCCGCTGTTGTGGCTTTTGGACCTCCGGACCAGCCATGGCGCCACCTCATTGTTTACGTACGTAGGTCACATCATTATTTTACCCCACCGTTCTAGTGGTAAGGTGTTTTTTTATGGAGGCTCTCTCCAATAATTCGTTCGGAGTGTCCCACGTAGAAGTTTTCTACTCGTGAAGGATGGTCAGTCTATTATTTTGCAATCTAAGGTTAGTTCCATTGCCAGTTAGGACCACCTTGGTAGATTAGTGTTTCCCCACTTAAATTATTATCGATGCTGCTGCTGGTGTTGTAGGTGAAGCCCGTTTCGTATGTAATGTTGAACGTGATCCCCCACTGGCACTTGCGACCTCAGGACAACATCCAGGTCCTGCCTAACGGTCTGGACTTGGGGCTGAGTCTCAGCTTCCACGATGACGAGGGTAACCAGTTCGACGCCTTCCGCTCTAATATCATGGTGGAGCCTGATCAAAAGGTGAGTGCTAGAGCCAGAATATTAGAACAAGAACTGTGCTTACAGATAAAATACGAGTACATGGCCTCCTGTGGGTCGGGGACTGACTGATGTATTGATTTGTCCCAGGGTTTAGTTGCCGTTGGTCGGGGTGCGGAGAATGGGTCTCTGACGCTCAGCATTTTGGAGTCTGGTACCACGTCTGTACGGGTATGGGATGCTCGACCTGTGCATCAACCTTCAGATTATCTTCATATCCGGTCCGGGGATGTTTTATTTCCTGCACACGTGAGTGAAAAATTAAGCGAACATATCAGTGAACTAGTTGGTATTTATTACACGCTAACATACGATAAAATATTTACTGTAGAATCTGGAATTGAATTATGTATGTAGATTACTGCTCTCACTGACAGCTGTGATTGTCTTGTTAATTAGCCTACAATTCTGGTGAATTTATTAGGCGCAAGTGAGTGTCGGGGATGTGGTGTGTCTCCGCATGCCTGTCTTGTCTGGCGAAGACATCGCTGCTCTGTGGTCGGTAGATGACCCCGGCAAGTTACGCCTCTGGTCGGACATCGGGGTTGCAGTGGCCTGCGGAGGGGCGGGGGTGGCTACCGTCTCGCATCGCGCCAGTCCTCGACTTCGCAGTCGTATCGAAATTTTACCACTTCAAAAGGTGATATCCCTAAAAATCATATAATTGTTAAATTGTTTTTAACTGTTTTTTTCATGGCCGGTACTTTTTAATATTTATTTCAAGACAAGCTAAAAATATATATTTCAGAGCAAACCAACAGGTATATGCAACAGTTTCCATGGAAAGCTGTTGGCAAAATCTATTCTGGTGACAAATCTTTTCACCCTGAAAGTAGGAAGTAGGTAATGAAATATATTCTGGTGACACTTCTTTTTACCCTGAAAGTAGGTAATGAGTAGTTTTTCTTTCTTAGATTGAGCTTCTACATCATGATGTCCTATTGACTACGGCTCCAGAGTCAGTGGCCGACTACCCGCTTCTGCTTTCCTCCGCAAGTGATACGGACAAGAAAAGCAACCTGGTGGCGAGCAATGGAACTTGTGATCCTACCGTTCCGCGGGACTTTGCCCCCACATGTTACCCTTATACGTGCCGCCTCAACTTCAACAACCCAGCCGCAGCTCTCGACGTCACTCATCTGTTCCACGCTGCGCCTGCCTTTAACCTTGAAACAGGTGAGGCCTATACGCCTATTATCACAGCGATTCGTTAGTATGTAGGCGTGGCAAGCTTAAGCCAGCGGAACTGTTTTAAAGGCTACCTATCAATTTCGAGGGGCCACACCTGAAGTGTATGAGCTTCTGTTTTTTCTAATAACGCCTGAGTTGACACTAGACTGAGTTTCTCCGTACCCTTTTTCGGCCGCAAGGTTTTTCTTTAAATTGCAGTCCAAGAGCCACTGAACCGCTAAACTTCCTAAATTTACGATTTTTACTTGAAATTTTTTATTTCAGTCCCACCTTTGAAGCGGTACAAAAATGCAAGTATGTATTTTATATTTTCAGGCTTGTACTCATGCCGCGTTACGAGCATCGCGAAGGCTTCGTCCAGCACTGCCACGCTGGCCGAGACGGTAGTGCTGACGGCTGTCAGCCTCGATGGCTCCGTACAGTCTCGCTCCTTGTTGCTGCCCTTTGCCCCCGCCCTGTACCTCCACCAGGCCGAACTCAAAGTTACCCACAACAAGCCGCGTGGCGTATTTGTCGTATCAGGAGTCCCTGATGTTTTCAATCAGATGAAGGTATGAGCTGCTTATAGGCAATGCCCGGCATGGTTCAATTTCTTATTGAGTAGCGGATGAATCAGCTTTTGTTTGTGTTGGAATTTAACTAACTAATAATATTTTGACAAACAGTAAAAACGATAGGCTTTCTATTTCAGAGCCATCCAAAGGTAGGTATGTTGGAAGCACGTTGCACAGAATTTTAAGCACAGAATTTTATAGTCGTCTATAAAGATACTGCATTTCAAAACAAAAACAATTCTCTTTTGTGGGAAATAAATTACCACAAGACCGAAAAATATTTTTTGATAATCCCCTTGGGGTTACCTTCAATACCTTGAACGCAAACTCGTGAGTCTTGAGCCTTCAGGATTCAAGAAAATTATGTCCTTTTTGCTTTGTAGTTAAAAGTCACTAGCAGTTTTGCTTACGAGTATCTTATTCCTTTTTAACGCTCTTCTACCCACTCAGGTGGTTACAGACAAGCATCTGGTGTCAGTAACTTTAGCGAGTCAGACTGACACCACTCGGACGTATCTGGTCACTGTCGACGTGACTTGGTGGACACTGGACGAGCCTCCACCACTGACGGTGGTGTTGTGGTCTCCGAAGACGCAACAAAAATTGCAGCTGCAAATAAGGTGTGCGGGACACCGCGTCGCTGCCGACGAACATACCTCTCTTCTGCCCTGGCTAATCGCTCTGTCTTCTTTCGGTGTAGCATTCCTAGGTAAGCGATTTTCTTGGTTTTCAAATAGCATTCGAAGAAATACTACCTGTTGTAGTAGTTACAATGCTATGGTCGACACATCCGAAAAATTTCTTCATTGTTTTTCACGTGATGGTCCCTGGAACCACACTCAATTAAATAGGAGGTATATATAGTTTTTTAAAAATGTGTCTGACTGATAAAATACGTCTTGGATATAAAATATAGGGCAGGTTCATTCTGTGGAAAACCTAAAGAAGGGGGTGAAAGTGGGGAGGGTTTTTCGAAGTATAGAAATTTGGCGATTACTCCGTAGGATACTTCGAAGTCTTCCTACGTTGGTTTCTGGAAAATGTCTGTTCAGTCGTCAGTTATCGACCCGGCACCTACGCAGTTTGACTGGCTTTGATGAAAATTAATACATATGTTCCTAAAATTAATCGTCGATTTTTGACATTCCATTTTAATTTTCAGTGTACTTTTTTTCTACCCGAATCGTGACTCGTGAACCCATCGCAACGACTGAGCATGCGTACATGCGGACCCCCGTCGTCGATCAGACCATGACGTCGCATGTACACAACTCTTCCCGCAGCTCCACAGAGTTCTCACCACGTCGACCCTTCGACGACTATCCCATCTATGGAAGCCCATGGCGACGGCGCATCGACAGTAACTAGTGAAGAGCTAACTTGGAGCTTCCAGCCAAAGAAAGGACCGAAAGAGTTCCAGTTTCATCATTGTTACATTTCGTCAGTATATATTGTGACTTACAGTAACAGTATACCTGGATGTGAATATTTTTTGTACAACAACAAAGAAAAGACTGTTGTACAAGATACAAGTGTTGTTATGTTATAAATAACGAGTGTTATTGAGATGTCAGGTAGATTTGACCCATGGTCGGCTCGTTTGGTTTGTTGCCTTCGCTGACGAAGCAGTGTCCGAGCATTTGGTCAGCATAGGCAACACTCCTAGGCAACGGGATTTGGATCCGACGACTCTCAGGCACTTGAGGTGGGGATTGATACACTGCAAAGCTTTTGAGCTTTTAATCTGTTTACTGCTTACTGTTTACTCAAGTTTTCTTTAAATAAGTTGGGAATAGATGAAAATGACCGAGCAACAGCAGGTTTAATCCTATTCAGTACCATGATTTAATACTAATTCAATACTGAAGCACCAGTACAGTTTCATTTTGTTTAGAATGAAGGTTACCACTTCACATTCAATTAAACCATAAATTAAGAAGTACTGTGTTTATTTGTTTTCTCAGTTTTTGTGATTGAAAACAAATTTGTTACAGACATGACTTGAGGCAAATTTGAGCGAATCTGTGAGAACAGTGAAAACACATTTTTCTGTGCTCCTTTTGACGACGAAATTTAATTTTCACAGAACTAGATTTTTCTGAAGAACAACAAAATGGTAGCTATAGGTATTGCTTTTTTCTCTTGTTTCGAGCGCAAGGACACCAAGCCATTAGCTCTATCCGGCTGTGACGTGTTGTGGTAAAGTCTGAACAAGGTAGGCAATTATATTTACTACTTTATATTTGTTCCCTAAATTACTTTTAAAATAATGTAATGTAGGCGTCACTGAGCAAGATAATTGTTTCTTACTGAATTCTGCGTAGTTCACTGAGACTGTTCAACAAATGAATGCATTTAAATTCGTTGAACATTTTCACTTGCCGCAAGCTTAACATTTGCGTAAAAAAACTGTAAATTTTTCTCTGTGCATTTCTCGCAACAAAACACAAGAGAAGCGTGATTTTATTTTATGACACTGAGACCGTTTCTTGTCACTTTTAGGGCAAAAATTTGGGAATTTATTTGAAATATTAAACGTGTTTTTACGTCAGAAACTTGTTTAACTTACACTCGTTTTACTCGAGTTTTTTTTTAAATTGGTAGTTACAAATACATCCATATCCAAGTTTCCTCAGAAAAGAGTAATTAAGAAACATTAACACACAGAATAATGGGGCTACGTCAAAGCTGGAATAGGGCATACTTGGGACTTCTGCGGGATAAAAGTATCAGCCGACTTCTATCAAAAAACTGTGGCTATAACTATGGGAAATCGCCCCAAAAACCGAAGAAAAAAACTAACAGATCGTGGGGAGAAAAAACGCCTCCAGGTTATCCTCACACCCACAACAATACCAGTTACCCGTTCCGAAATGGCCCATTCACAGGGGTAGGAAGTTAAGGTCATAGCATTTAAAGAAATTAGGGGTCAGAATGTTGAGAAGAAGTTGTTTGCCACGCCTGACAGCCAGCACATCCCGTACAAAACTGTGTGTTTTTATCATCACCACTTTGTTCTCCTGCCCCACGTACCATCCGCACACCTGAAATTAATACTTGTCAGTAAGGCTACGACATGTCTAAGAATGTTCCAATGCTAATCTTACATGCATGAGCACCACGAGAGCAAAAAGAAATTGGCGTTATGGTATGGTATGGTTTCCTCTTCTGTTATTTTTGAAAGGTTGACGTCTTGATATTTAGGTAGTGTAGTAACGCAAACTGAATGGGAGTTAATTGTTTCTTTACTAAAATCTCTCAGGTAACCTATTTTCGTGGTGGCAACAAATGTGACTATATTTTGAACCCTAAATATCAGAGAAAGTGTGACTAACCGTGGAGGAGGCCTCGTCATAAGCGAAGTAGAGGGGGTTGCCTCCGTCTAGAGAGGGAATGATCGTGGATCTGGACAACTGAGAGATCAGATCGCCCCCAAATAGGACATGTAACTGAGTCCAGTATACGGAGCCCTCTGAGACCTCCAACCTAGAACACAAAACAAAATCAGTCACCGCTGTAGAAGTTGGATACTAATATTATTAGTTACGTATCCGCAGCCGCAGCGGGATTCAACTGGGTCAAAAGCGGCACAAACCAGAAGTAGAATAAAAATCCCATGGAAAAGGGGGAATTTAAACCAATTACTTGTTATCAACGGCCTAAGTGTATACTCGGCCCAAGATGTTAGCAGCATGTAAGGACCATTGCCTGTTGATCATTTAGATACTAGTTGCCAGCATTTCACACTAGACTGTTTTTACATACCTAAGTACCACTTGGAAGCATCAACACTTTCTTCAGTGTAGAACTGCAGACATATGGATGACACGCCCTCTTACCAGTCTTACCCACGACACAGCTTACCTGTAGCATATATGCCGCGTCCACGACACAGCTTACCTGCAGCATATATGCCGCGTCCACGACACAGCTTACCTTAAGCATATATGCCGCGTCCGACTGTTTTCACCACGAGGCCGGCAAGTCAAAACCAGAGTCACATCTGAGTTTGCTTCCTCACTAAACGCCATGGCTGAGAACCTCCCCTGCTCCAGTAGTTGAAGACGAAATGAGTCCGATCCTTCCCGGTGGTACGCCGTCAGCGACATAATTCTGAAACATTTTATTTTCTTTAGTATGACAACACTGGGTAATGTCACAGCCTCCAAGGAGGGTGGGGTCTAGAAACTTAGGATTGCAATTTTTACTCATCGCTCCCGTAGCTCCAGACGACAGAAACACACGGTGTACTGGTTTACACAGGGTGGAGGTAAAAAGTGATTCAGTAAAATCTAGAAGTACGAGTAGCTTTGCACAACGTCTAAACAATATATTTCAGTAGCCTTGGTGGTACATGAAGGAGACCAATTATACCTGCAACACAAGATGCATCCGAGTCGCCGAGAACTCCGGAGGGCGATGACTGCCACAGGCTTGACTTTGTCTACAGGCAGAGGTAAGTGATAAGGCGCTGCGCCCGAGACGGTATCCAGACGCACGACACATCCACGCTCTGTTCCCACAAAGACGTGTGAACTGCTATCGGAGTCCCAACAGCAACTCCACAACCGCTGCAGTCCAGCCCATGAAAAGACCACCTAAAAGTAAGGGTGCGAGAATATGTAGGGCCAACACCACTGTAAATAAGAAAATATCAATAGGAAAACGTAGCAGTGAAAAGTTCTAACCTTTAACTACTTCGAATACCTATTACGTACTGATTACATTTGCTTTTACCTTACAGGAGGCTAAGTCGAAAACTTTGACACTTTTATCGAGGCTGACCGACAGTAAGAGGTCGGGGTTGTTGGGGTGGAAGACGAGGTCCCGCAGCTCCTTACGGTGAACAGGGTGCAGCGCGGAAATCTGTGAAAAATCTTTCGATAGGAGGCGAATGCCGAACCCGGGCCAAAGGGGCCCCACATTCTCCTGCGACACGGCCAAGATGTCCCGAGCTGCGCAGTAAGCCATAACGCGGCACACACCCTCATCCAGTCGCACGCTTGATATGATTCTTGGGTTGAAGACCTGAAAAGTAAATTATTTAAAGGTAACAGGTACAATGCAAAACAAGAACGGACGTCACACTGTGGGGATCACATTAGGGATTTGTACACTACCTCTTTTTATACAAATAAACAGTTAATGGATAGCACTAGTAAGCAGTTCGATACGTACCCTTAGTACCGACCTTAGGCATAGTTAACCGAACGGCTGATTTGATTGAAATCGACCGTTTGCAAGGCCCTGAAAGTTACTGCCAACAACGTGCTCTCGTTTTCGTTGAAAAAGAAACACATACGCAACGTTACGGGTTTTTACCCCTTACTTACACGAAGAACGGGGTCGGAAGACGTATCTGACTTCGGATTGCCCGTAATGTTTTCCTTTGTTTGTTCATATTGCTCTTTATAATAAGCAACAAACGCCTTTTGCAAGTTTAGTTGGGTCAATAATTCCTGTTTTTCCTCTTGTAATTTAGAGCAGTGAATGCGAAGGTCTTCCAGCTCGGAGGTATCTAGCGCGATTAATTTTGCAGCATATATTTCACGAATATCTGATTTTCGAGCAGGCGTATTACATGTGGGGCAGGTCTTCTGGTTCCCTCCGAGCCATCGCTGCACGCACCGCAGCCCGAAGAGGTGGCCGCAGCGAAGGGAACACAACCGGTGAGGACCGACACTGGTCCAGGCGTCTAGACAGACAGGGCACAGAAGTCCGTCCTCCCGCTCACTTTCTAAGCCTCGCCCTTCCATATCGTCGTGACTTCGTTTTCGAGACTCATTTTCCTTTCCTTCTTCACTCATGCTGAAAATTTCCCAAAACGTAAAATTAACTGAACGGGATCAGGCTGTGTCCAACTCCGCGACCTCTTCAGTAACATGGGTTGGGGTCCGGGAAAGGGGACCACCGAAATTCAGAGGCGTCCATTTTTTCCTTCTTTGTTTACAACAGACAGGTACGCCAACATGAACTTATCAGCTAGGGAAATTTGTCGCAACGTCTCGCAGAGGATATCCCGCCATAAAACTTTGAGTAAGTTTGTAGACCACTTTATATTTTAAACTTTTTACACCGTAATAGTATATTTTTACTTTCTCGCTAGCCATATATGGCGAGAAAGTATTGTTTTCGTGCAAAATTTCGAAATTGAGATTTTGGGTTTCCCATGATCCTGGGGGTCCCCTGAGTCCAAAAAAGTGGTTTCTGGAAAAAGTCTGTCCGTCCGTCCGTCAGTCCGTCAGTCCGTGCAGTGCTCTAGCGCCTATACCGTTCATCCGATTTTGATGAAATTTGGTATGGACCTGTCTAAAATCACTGCCGAAGGGCATTTTCAAGGATTTTTTGATTGGTCAAAAATTGCGGCCGCTATTGTCAAAAAACCGCCAAAATAATTCAAAAATCGTGTTTTTGGTTAGTTAGACAAGCGCTGACGGTACACTTTTCAATCTATAACACTGAAAATTGGTATGTGTGTTGACAAATAGATGCTTCGAGGTCATTTTCAACTAAAATTGAATTGGTTGAAAATTACGGCCGTTCTGGACCAAAGTTCGATCGTTTCGGCGCCATTCACATTTATTGACCGATTGTCATGAAATTTGGTAAATTTGTGTAGAACCATGTAACTTAAACATTTGTCGAACAGAATTTTGTTATCTTCAAAATTACGGCCGTTTTTGTCAAAAAAGTGTCGAAAATGAGTTGAGAATGAGAAACCACGTTTTTGAATGGTTAGAACGCATTTGGGACTACAGTAATAGAATGACAGCCATGAAACTTGGTAGGAGTGATCTCAGATAGATGCTCTTGGGTCATTTTCAACCGATTTTGGATTGCTTAAAAATTATGCCCGCAAAAAAATCTCAAAAAAATCTCAAAAAAATAAAAAATAAATAAATCACATGGGGCGAGAAAGTTAAGTGCGACTGTTGTCGGACCCTTTATTTGGATGTCTTTTCGCAAACTTGCAGCATTACTTAACTGGAGTATGGAAACCACTGCATTACACTGACGTAAAATAGGGGGGAAAATACCAAATAATTCTACTTTACTGCTTTATTATTTTGGATTTCCCTATAAAATTTCGGGACCCTTCTAACGATAAGCGTACATAATTTTATTTAAGGACTATAAAAATAAGTAAATACTTTGTACCTAAAACTACTTCTTGTGTATAATTATTATAAGGACAATTTGTTTGACAGGTAAAAAGGGACGTAGAAAATTTATGAACCCTTATACCTATACGTAATTAGGTAATATGAAATTAAAATAATCAGAAAAATTTTCCTGCCAGCAGATATAGCGTATGTGCAGGGACATTGCCATTTATTTCTGTTTCCAGTTATATTCTATAAGAGGTCACAACTTTTCTATTGCCCTTGTTCATTTCCAACAGGTTGTATATACCTCCCCTATCCATGCATAAATTATTAAGGATATATAGGCGCTATCAAACAAAAGGATCCAGCAGTTTTATTTGCAATTTGTACGTACGTGTGTATGGCGTAAGTATACTTACCTAAGTATATGTTTAATATGTGCAGGTCAGGTTAATAAGAACACGTCAGTGAGTGGAAAAGAAATCGATTTTTTATTCAGAAATCTATGCTATCTCAAATTTAGAATCAGGATGGTGAGCAGGTATACAATTTTCAATAACAACGTGCGTTTGGTGCGTTTGCGACGCTGCGCAATGGCTATGCGCTGTGAACTGTGAAGCTCCAGCTGGTGGTCGCTATGTACGATCGGTTCCTCTGCTCTATACTGGAATGGTCTCTCACTCCTCAGTCCCTTTATACTTTGCTTCAGCTAGAATTCAGAGCTCCGTACGAGCCGATGGCTGAAACTTCGAAAGTGGTGCTCTGTAGACCTAGAGTACATATGCAGGATGCAGGTTCCAGATCCAGCCAGGATCTGGAAAGCCCATAACTATGGCTCTCTCTCGATTAGATAGGTACCTAGTTATTGCTACTGACATGACTATACACGTGTCTCCCAAAGTTATCCATACCCAAGCTGCTACCTACAGATTCATCTTCGGCCGCATTCGCAGGCTGTTCAGGAGTATGAAAAAATGAAATAGATACTAAAGAGAGTAAAGAGCCACAGTGTCTGTAATGGAATGGCTATGAGTTACAGCTCAGCCCACGCGTGGCCACGGAAGCGTTGCAACCGAGGCCAATCCACACCAAACGAGCAAACGGCAGCCATAAAATATGGGAGATGGAAGCGCCTTGAGCTGACTCGGCCTGCGGACCATGGCTCGGCCAGAGCCGCGGAGCGCCAAGCGGACGGCACTTCTTGGCCATCTTGGCACGGGCCCCGCGGTCGCACCTCTCCGAGGAAGCATTCAAGGTCTGCCGTTCTGGAGCCCATTTCAATGCACCACATTAACACAGTAGTTTCAACATAGCTAAAGCTAAAGTCGTCATCCAAGATGGTGTAGGACTGTAGGTGTGTGGGTATAACTAACGAAGTGTATACAATACAGGTGTATGTGCTTTACCTACGGGTCTGATATTCTAATATACCCGTAACCCGTAGGTACCTATACGCCGATACGCGTAAGTACTTGGGCGGATGAGCGACTATAAAGACCGATAGAATAGGTAGGCAAGTATAGGTACCTAATATAAACGATAAACGTATCGTAGGTATGACGTAAGAACCCTCGTATATATATAAATACTCGTTTCTTACAAATTGATCCCATTTTAGCTTTAGCTAGCTTAATTTAGTTGGTATACCTACTTGAATTTAGATCTGTACAATTGAACTTGGAGCTAGGTATATATAGTAGCTTGGCTGCAAGGTATAAAACATATATATCTGCATGTAAGTCTGAATTTCACCACTTTCCGATAGTGTCTATAACGAGAGGATTTAACGAACGGATTTACGTTATCGTATGTTTAGCTTACAACAAGTGCGATCGCAGAGAAACAAGTGCAAGCGCAAGGCATTTATCGTAAGCTAAACATACAATAACGTAAATCCGTTCGTTAAATCCTCTCGTTAAAAGACACTATCGGAAAGTGGTGAAATTCAGCCTAAAGCACGTTACCAGCTATTATAGGTACCTACCTATATATAGGTACCTAAGTATGTAAGTAATTTTACAAAATTACCCTCACGATTTAGTAACACTATAATATGAATAATAGACTTAGAACAATGAGACCGAAATGAGACCTATACAATAACGATTTACAAAACGTCATGGTTTCTCAGTGTGTGCCGTGTGTGCCCGTCCATGTCCGTATACCCCCCCCCCCCCCCCCCCCCCCCGCACCCCATTTCCAGCACCGAAATAAAGTTTTCAACGAGGGGTTAACTACTCGTTGGGAATCTCGTTGGGAATCATTGGAAATCTTTATGGAATCTCAGGGAATCTTGGAATGTTTTTGGAGTGGTTACCCCTTCGGGGTTCATCTTTCTATGAATATCGTTGGGAATCTTTGGAAATCTTTATGTAATCTCAGTGAAATTTCAAGGAATCTCTGGAGAGGTTGCCCTCTTGGTTTTCAAGAGAATACTACGTTATAATATTTCCCCCTCCCCTCACCCCGTGGCCGATTTATTGACAGGGGCCTGGTTTGTGCTTGTGCCTACCTTCGTGTCAGCAGCTAAATATCCGGGCTTGATATGGGGCATCCTTTGAAAAAATTTACTTGGTCTTCAAGACAAGTTCTGGATGACCTCAAGGTTTACACCCAATGTATGATCAACTAAATCGATGACTCAGTGACAGTTTTACATATCTGTGACAGCCTTCATATAGCCCCCGTATGCACTTGTCTGAGGTGAGCCCCTCCTCCACCCCTTTACGTCCATGTCCATGATATATGTATACATATAGGTATAAGTTGCTATACAATACATATTTACTGTTGGTAAAAGGTGGTTACAGTGATTACTGTTTAAGTACTTGAGTAGTTAGATATACCTAGGTGGTGGGTAGGTCTGATAGCGACTTGTGAACGTAAAAGAACTAGACACTATCAAGGTAAAGAATTGGGAATTTGCCACTTGGCTCCCAAGGTCTGACCGACCCACTGGCCTTCGCCGAGAAGCAAGAGGAGCCGCCTCACGCATAGGTTCCTCTACATAGATACTTGTTCTATGGTACTTTAAGCGCCACATATCGGTGCTGTATTTCTTTTGTAGGATTATTAGTACCTATCATAGTTTGTGCCTTCACTGTCTTCAGTATGCCTACCTACAGCTTATAATATATGGTACTGAAATTATATGGAAGATATACCTACCTACCAACCGTCTTAACTTTCTAATATCCTACGATATAGTTGAAGTTCCAACCCAAAAATCCTCCTTAAAAATCTATATGGTAGCTGCCTCTATATGCCCTTGACCGCTATTGCTCTACAACGGAGGACCAAGACCAAGGCCGAGAACCCATGCACTTCCATGTAGCTTAACTCTAATAAGTAGGTAGGTATATAGGTACGCATAGTGCATTATACCTACCATAGCCGTTTTCACGGGGGGGGGGGGGGGGGGGGTTTAGGGGGGTTAACCCCCCTTGAACGGAAAATTAACATGGTAATGCCGTGAAGCAAAAAAATATAGGCTAACCCCCCCCCCCCCCTTGACACTAAACTCCCCCCACCCCCATGACCGCTTTCTGGATACCTACTTATACCCTACACCTAATACCTACCTACCTACCATCCCGAGGGGTTAACCACTCGTTGGGAATCTCGTTGGGAATCATTGGAAATCTTTATGAAATCTCAGGGAATCTTGGATTTTTTTTTGGAGTTGTTACCTCTTCGGGGTTCATCTTTCTATGAATATCGTTGGGAATCTTTGGAAATCTTTATGGAATCTCAGTGGAATCTCAAGGAATCTCTGGAGTGGTTACCCCCTCGTATACCATCCTATACCAGTGACAGAAAATAAGTGAGTAGACCGGGAAGGGTCCTTGAAGCGGCTATCTTTGGAAAACCACTACCATCTTAGCGTAGTGCGAAACACAAGTAATACTGACACCATATATTATTGTACTTACTTATTGTCTCTTACAGATGCGAATACCTACGCGCACAGATGTCGCATCAATAACAGGGTCAAACCAGTCTTAAGTATTAACATTTCTATATATCTGGGCTGGTATTCAGCGGTTTCCCTAAGTGCCTAGGCAATGACAACGGCAACAGGGCACAGTTCCCAAAGTTCTTACAAAGGTAAAGAGGTAGGACTAGGAGAGATGAGAAGAAGACAGGCCAGCAAAGGTTTCAGTGAATGAAATATTTCATCGAACACAAAACTATAGCGGTGACTTTGTTGCCATGCACCTGTCAAGGACCGACATGCTGCTATACCACCTACATCAAATTATATCACTCATTACTCATTACCTACTCGCACCATTATAGCTCGCTGTTGGCTATACACAGTCAGTGCACACTTCGGACTCGGCATACTCCCCTATAGAAAAATAGAAATAGCTTTGAATTATTTCCAAAATATGCGTCAACGCGGGGAATGGCTTGATGTCAGCCAGATGGCCCAGGGCCCCCACACTCAGCCCGTATACTCAGAGTCTCACAACGCGAGCCTTTTATATGAGTCAACTTTACCGGAAGCTTCGCACTTCAACCTTCAGCATAGACGAACTCCCATTTTAGCCCCCAAACAAGTGCATTGAATTTCCTTTCATGGAAGCTTTTTTCCCGGGGGGGGGGGGGGGGGGGGGGGCAGCAACAGATCTTAAAGGTATGAGTCATCTGAGGCCAGAAAAGGGTTGGTTCGAGCAAGAGACCGAACGTACACAGCGAAGCGCCCCTTCGTTGGACAATTAACTTGTGAAAGTAACCCTAACTTAAGTACCTATGGGTACTTATGTATACACAATATCTATGCTATGAATTGGATCGGGCCTTATGGAGAGCAAGGCGGAGATGGCACAGGCAGTGATCAGTGGTAGGTACATGAGCTGCTGCATGGGCAGCGGGCACTGGTTTATCTGGTAAGATAGTGAGGTACTGTGGAGGTACTGGAGGTACTGGAACTGGCCATTGCTGCCCTGGCCTTTTATGGAACATAATAACAAGTCATGCTGGCTACTGGTCTGCCATCCGTAAATACTAAATGCTCACGACCACGAGGCGACTGGCGACTACTCGACGACGACTCGTTTCAAGTCCAGTCCTATCTGCACGTGTCACTGGCCTCTATTAGGTATAGGTATCCAAACAATTCTTGTCTGAACGCGGCCTTATTGTTTTGATAAAATATATGATACTCATTTTGTTTGTCCCATACGCGCCCTATCGATTATATATACCTATGTATAAATATATAGGTACCTAATAGATAACTTAAGTCATCCCAATGTTCGCTGTACGTTGTGGATTCTCCAATAACGCTTATATTGTAAGACATTCGGTTCATCCTATATCCCTACTGAATCTGTTCCAAACGGAGAGTGGATGAGATGAGTCTCCATGCTCTGAATATTCTATCTTAAAAGTTTATCTCCCCCCCCCCCCCCCCCCCCTTCGCCACTCCCAGGGCCAGGTTTAAACCTTCGTTGGTTTCCTCTGGTTTCATATGCGGGTTCAGGACCATGGTCAATCAGTCACAGAGCGCGCAATCCCCTGCCAATAAGTTCTCCTCATTCTACTGAAGTCAGAAGTCATAGTTATATCAGGACATCTCTTACCTGCACTATGCTTGTCGGTAGATTCCTTAGAATCCAATATCGTCACTTTCATTATTCGTAAGGACCTATAGGAAAACCTAAGTCAATTAGTAACAAAAAAGAAGAACCAGCAGAACGGTGAGAGAAGCTTATAGGTAAAGTTTAGGGTCGTGAATCGTTTGCTCATTCGTACTTCACATCGAGTATCGATCGCAACACCAAGAAGTATAGCAACAGGCCTGTATTTCTGAGTGAGATACGGTACACACCACTCAGTTAAGCATTTTTTCTTTTTTCGTTCTGTATCCAGCCTATATTGTGTATTATCCACGTGGCTATTCTTTGGATGGATTGGAAGGTAACTCATTTTGTCTTTTTTGCGACTGACTGAGTTCAGTAAAAAAAACTGGTCACAATGGGATGGAGAGCGAGTAACCAGACACCTGCGGAATCTCGGCTGGGTGGTGAGCTTACTATACATAACACTGTACCCAGCGGATGTGAAACCTGGCACCAGTTGCCCGTATATCGCTCCAGGCTCAGGCCCTCCGCCAGCTGCTCTGCTGCCACACCTCTACTTACTACAACAGGGTCTAAGGTCTTCTTAATCAAGAACTCGATAAATCATATAAGTACCTATCGGAGGTAAAGGGGAAGATGCGTCTGATACTCCGAAGCCTTTGGGGGAAAAGGGGGAAGGGCGGGAGTGTGTATACTCTATTACGTATTGTAATACAGAACAGTCAGTTGTCAGTTCCATGGTTCAAAATTTTATCTGGATGCCTTTTGGTATTATTTTCTGCATTGTGTTTTAATGATAATGTGCCGTTCTATAAGACAGTTATTCTCATTTTTTTTGAGTTCCATGCAAAGCCTACTTATAGATTTTTCTAGTAAAAAAACTCGGTGCCCTATATTATAGGGCATTATAGCGGGATGCAAGGTCCCACATTCCGTAACTTCTGCACACAAGGGGTGATTTCGTCAAAATGACGCCCGAAAGTCTAGTTTTCCCCCAGTCATGAAGCCCAGGTGCCTATCAGGGCTGGATAGGCCGGGAAAAGAAAACTTTTGACAATTGGTCATCTTGCTTCACAGCTCAGGGCCCAGCCCCTATTACCACTGCGCTCTCTAGTAGAACCCAGAAGAACCCTCAGACGTATTAGCCTGTGGTACCCTGTAGCACCCTGTACGTGGTATAGCTTAACGCTCAACGCAGCCGACGCTGGAACCACCACCAAAATTCAGCATGAGTAGGTAAGCAAAAAATTTGAGACAAAACTTAACCTTGATGTACTTATTATCTACCCTTACAGTACCAAAGTACATCTACTGGAAATAAAATAATTCATTTGCCTCGAATATGTGCTATACGTTATATAACCGGCTCCAGTAAAAAGGAGAATATACACTGATAGAAAGCCAAGGAAAGCAAAAGTACCATGCTGAAAGCACCATTAGTCAAATTCAACAATAAACAATTGGAAATAGTCGAGACAGGATTGATGGTGGCATCCGAACAACCTATTTATTACGTCCTCCCTCTTGGGGATGCAAATGCCCCGTTTTTTACGGGCACTTTGTCAGCAGACGTAAGTACCAGACATAGAGCGAGGCAGTAGGGTTGAATAGAGATTGGCAGCAGCCAGCCCCTGCCCTATCTTCTTAGTGTAGAGTGCTGCTTCCTGCCCTATCTCCTTAACGTAATGCTGTTGCTGCTGCTGTAACGACCGCCCTTACATCAGTGATCACTGATCAGGGTCCTCTGCAAATAATATATAAGTATACCGCAAGCAAAATGTGCGCCCATCACCCCTCCCAACACAGTGGTGGTCACCAATGCACTGTCACCGCTACCCCCCGGACGAGTTAAATTGCCTAAGGAAACCTTCCCGAGGTCCCGAGTAATGTGATTCCCCATAAGAGAAATTTTGCAATCCTCTCAAACTCAGCACATGCAGGAGGAGGACGGGATGCAGGGGGGGGGGGGGGGGGGGGTGCTTGCTTTTTTATTTTTACTTTTAGACGACACAGCATATTTTGTGACCGTCGGGTCGTCGCATCGTCTCCCAAACCTGATTTTTATCAAGGATAACGCAAAAGGGGTAATATTTAGGACCAAAAGAACTATAAGATCTAAGATAACTTACTAAAGTCAAAATTGTTGGACCAAGTGACAATGTACACGACACACTTGTAACCACGTGTTTCACGTTTGCACGTGCAGTCTCGTGCATACACGTATTTCACGTTTGCACTTACCACAAACGTACGTGCACTAGGAACCTCTATCGCAGGTCAATGGGTGCTGACTTCGGTTACACTTACAAGTTGGTATACCAAGGTACTAGGTTTGTTATCTGAAGAGTTACTTGGGTTTCTAGGTAGGTTGGTGTAAGGCAGTTATATAGGTACTGTACAAGGATCAGCGTGGTTGGAGTTAACGTATTCAAAGCGCATCCTCCGATGCCCTGTTCCTGATAGCTCTGCCTGCCGACTTCTTTATGGAGCGCCGAGTCGCGATAGCATCACGCAGTCACGCCACAACCGAGCCTGTCCTTCGCCGTCTTATGTTAGAAATGAGGAAAATCCAAAAAATTTTGTAGTTACCTATAATACTTATAATGTACCAACACAGGATAGGCATACCGTACCTATACCTAGTAGAGTTTTCACTATCATATTATCATACCTTCTTCTCATACAGTGTAAGACAATACGCAGATATTTTCTGACCCATTCCTATTCCTATAGATATACTTTTGACTGCTGACGCTTTTATAGTTACAATGGTAGGTAATCATCACATAGGAGAAGGTATCTCAGATGAACTTTCGAGGTCAGATGAGATAGGGCTAGAGGCCAGCAGCTTTGTGCTATACCCACACATCCCACATCCTCATCCTCTCATGGCAAGTTGCAACCTGCATGGCTCGGATGACATCGCAATGGCTCCAGGAGGGGAACGTTAGGCAATATGGTACGGCGGATGGTTATTTATGTATTTTACGACTTTACAACCCAGCCGGTCATTTGGGTTGCGATTGGATTCGACTTGCAGCATGTTCCTCCGTCCATCTTGTGGTGGCTGTGACTGGGGACAACGGAAAGGCCAGCGATGGGGGATGGCTTACCAGGGTTTAGGTATATAGGTATAGGCACACATTTGTTGAACGTTATGTCCGTACTTACTTAAGACGGTACAATATATAATTAGAACCTTACTTACTTACCCACGTTCGGATTGAGTTTATAATAGAGGTTTCCCTTGGGTTCGAGACATTAGGTTGGGACCTTTCGGTTTCGGACCACCTCTCTCAGTATTGAAGGGTACCTATAGTACCTGCGGTTGTAGCGTTACCCTTCAGGGGCTTCAGGCTCCTCCATCCATCTCTCTATCTCCATGTATCTAAGCTTTAGGACATGGCACGATTTGCCTTAAAACCCTTCTACGGCTTACGGGTCGTATTTAAATTGGATGGCATCGTGGCTTGCTTCGACGCACTGCCATGAAATATGGTACGGCGGCGCACGAAGTCGTGCTGCTTGCATTGGGCACACCACGCAGTGCCTGTGCCGTTACCTTTTGCCACGGAGAACCTCGAACCTCTTGCCAGTTACCACCCCTAAAACGATACCTCAAACCCCACACAGGTGAATCCGTCTATACAGAACCAGACCCAGTCAAACATTCTTAGTTCATATGGAGGCCTTCAAACTACACACCAGAATTTGTTGATCCTTCTTTCTAATAACTCTCCGAGGGGGTAACCACTCTATAGAGATTCCTTGAGATTCCCTCAGATTCCATAAAGATTTCCAAAGATTCCCAACGATATTCATAGAAAGATGACCACTCCAAAAAAAATCCAAGATTCTTTGAGATTTCATAAAGATTTCCAATGATTCCCAAAGAGATTCCCAACGAGATTCCTGGAGTGGTTAACCCCTCAGAGGATTCCTAAAAGAAGGTGACAAAGGATTTCTCCAGCTCACTCTATACGATCTACAGAGCCTGCATGGACGTGCTCACAGCTTGTGCAATTCAATGACGCTGGGCAGATGCAAGGAGATGCAGATGCAAGCAGTGACACAACGTGGAGTCACATATATAGATAAGTGACACAAGGAGTGACTACTGACTACGCAATCACGCATTCCGAGCTCCCTCAAGGCCACAATATGGAAGATTTTGCGCGCAAAGAGCGAAGGTCATGCTGACAGCAGGGTCTATCTATGGGATATGGGCGGATGAAGGTCGTCATAGGGTTGGTGTAGTGTCCAAGTGGGATTCAGGGATTGTTTTTCCAGCCTGGTTTTCTGTGGCTGGGACAGGTATAGGTATAGGTAGTATGCATTTGTAAGTATTGGCCAGCTGTGGCCACACACACCGCACTTCCTGCCTATAGGTATAGGTATACATCCTCGTTATGTTAATTATGGTTACGGTGGTTGGTATGCGCTGGTGATCCTGCTGAATAATTCTGTGACGCTATATAAAATTATTTTACTGAACATGGTGCCGTCCGTGAGCTGCTTCAGCTAATGCCGGTCAAATTAAATTTTTACCGCCAATAATAAGGTAAGTACAACCGCTTCGTCCGATATCCCCCATAAATGAATTTGACCTAGATTTCAGACATTTTTTTTGTTACGCAGTATGTAAGCTTTTTGAAGTGGTTCTGGGGTCCAGAGACCATGAAACGAAATATTAAGAAAATAAAGTGTCACTACAATACATTGGTATATGTATATGACACACTCAGAAGTAAGGGAAAATTTCTGGTTCTGACTCTCTTAAGTATAAGGTGAAATCTTTTGGGCACAAGTACAGGTGATGTGCAGGTATAATATTATGCTTTTATATGGTTACGTCTTACAAAATGACACGATTACGTCTCAAAATATTATAAAAAAATTCACTGCTAGGATTGGGGGGGGGGGGGGGGGGGAATTCCCTGCATGGGTAGGTGGGAATGAAATGAAGTCAAGACTGCTCACTCAACCTGAATTAGTTATGAGACAGTGGGCAGGTTGTAGGGAATATTGAAGTTAGGTCTTAAGTTAGCTCTACTAGGTAGGTACATGATTGTTATAGCGAGGTTTTATTCCAGCTTGGAGCCCAAGCAGGGCCCTGATTGGGCCATTAGAATGGAGCAGCCGCGCAGGGGTCAGAGTTCCCCTGATGTAATGCAGTTCAGTTGGCGTTGACTGAGTGCATCATGGGATCAGCTACCAATTCCGCTTGATTCGAGATTTCAAATTGCCGCATTATTGCGTATGGGAACTTGCAATAAGTATATAATAAGAGGCTTCTATAGCTATAGGTAGAAACTATCTCCTATCTCGTAGTTCTAACAGGTAGGTAGGTAGGTACTTGTACTTGTAGATAGGTACATAATATATTGAAGTTCAGAGCTATATTTAAACTGTTTCCGTTGGGTTGGAGTTCAGAGTATAGGCAGTATAGGCTCTTGGATTATATGATTTTATTTGAGTATATAGGTAACGGAAAAATGTCAAATCGTATAAGTACAAACTTATTAAAATCTGTACAATAATTGCATATACCTACAATAATTTTTGCAGCATGCTTTCACTTTTAAGAGTTTAACAGAAAAATAAACCCCTCCGAATATCCACCTAAAATTGCTGCATGGAGCCTACCGGATCCACTGTAGCTGAAAAGAAGCTAAAATTGGGCAATTATTTTGGAAGCCACATTATAATAGTAGATGAGGGCCTGGCCTAAAGTAGGTGAGCATTCTGCGAGGAAAAACGACCCGTCGCTTCCCCCAGTGCTCATTATTGATGTTTAGATTTTTATATGCCCAGATCCCCCTCTTTACCTTTGGCAACTTACCAAAAATCTATATTGAAGGATGCTACGACTCTTCCGCGTGTTGAGCTGGTGCATTACCGCACGCACCATCAGCTTCGCCTGCATGGATCCAGAATGTCCTCTGTAGGGGACAGGTTTTCAACAGGTTTCCGAGAAGGGGGGGAAAGTTGATATCGGATGGAAATCATCCCCTCCAGGATTCACCGAATCTCACTGTAGCAATGTAAAACCCCAGAGTAAGGGGGGTGGAATTGGGGGGGGGGGGGGGGGTAGGAAACGTCGAAACGTTGTCCTGCATGCAAAAATGAAAGAATAACTTAACTTATGCCCATGTATAATGTATACATATATATGCAACCTGCAAGCTGTAAGTAAGTATGTGTACCTATACCTATACAGTTGGTCCCTATACCCTGATTCTTCCTCTGACGATAAGCAGCTTGGTTTTTCCTGATATAGGTTTGTAAGTGGTAGGTTTTAGTTAGGTACGAGGTATACCTATAGATATAGGGTATATATAGGGTAACTGGAACTTGAGGTATAAGAGGTAGGCATGCACCAATCTACAAGCTGCAGCCACCCAATACCAAGTAAAACGAATCTGAGAACGAATGCGTGACTTAGAAATCCCATTGAAAAGGCACATTTAAAAAAATGGCCATGAAATTGTAATGGAGGACGCTGGCTCGAGCGGCTGGAGCCATTTCTCATGCTGGTCTCGCTGGAAATGTCTTACAGCGGCACACAGGCAGGGCGCAGGCCGCGCAGGGCCCATCGGCCCATTGTATACGTTACAAGTCGTGGACGCCCGGACGAACTCAGGTATGATCTTGATGATGATGTGAAATACAAGGCCAGAGGGTTCGTTGCTGCCCGGACGAACGAGCCGACTCATGCCGAGTGCCGACCAACAACCTCCGTTTACATCACTCCCCATGCTATTTCTACTTAGAAACATCATTGTTATCATAGGAGGATTGCGGCCAATCTGAGGAAATATGGTTTAGGACTTAGGAGGTTCTTACCTGCTACTCCACTGTATTTTTTAATATAGGAACCCATAAGTCGTTTGCATATAGGTATAGGTAGGTAGCAATCTTATCACTTGGGTGAAATTTTTCCGATTCATAAATCTCTCGTACCTATCAGCACTCTTTCACTCTATTAGAAATTTAATATCATCGATTTCGGGTGGGCAACGGATAGTGTGATTGTGTGATAAAGCTCGAGGGCATGTCACGTCGCAGGCCCGTATCCAGAAAGCGGTCATGGGGGAGGGGTTTTAGGGTCATGGGGGGGGGGGGGGGGGTTCGCCTATATTTTTTTGCTTCGCGTTGGCATTACCATGTTAATTTTCCGCTGATGGGGGGGGGGGGGGGGGTTTAACCCCCCAAACCCCCCCGTGGATACGGCTATGTGTCACGGTATTCCACTTTTTGTCAGTAGGTATACAATAGCCTATAGATGCAACGATTGGACATAATACTTATTAGCAACTATGTTTTCTTTATGAAGGGCTTTTTCTTCGTCCACTCTGGGTTTAAACTCCAGAGTACAAGAGTAGAGTATAGTTCACAACTAAAAGTAAACTAAACACTCCGTGTAGAAACAAATAAGTAAACATTTAGGTACATGGTAATAGATACCAATATATCTATCGGTATAAAAAGAACACCCTTTATAGATGGGTGAGGCATACTGGAACACCCTGTAGCGATCCACCGTGTCCAGTGCACGTCCTATTCTTTCCAGGCGGGTGACGGCCCAAGGCCACACGGGCAACGAGCGGACAGCCGCCGCGCCGTGGAGCTCCGACCGCTCCGTGCACTGCGAGCACTGAGCATGCACCCACGGGACTCAATAAGATGTTCAAAATCCAATGGTCCCTATTCCACGGTAGAAGAAAAATTGTAGAGGCATAGGGAATTTTAAATTAAGTGGGTTTAGCTTGATTTTGAGCTCTGACGCACATGCACTCATATACGGAGGAAGATATTATAAGGGTCTGAAAACCTGCATGAAAACTATTGCAATTAAGGGTACCTATTATTGATTGTTGGTAAGTACCTATGTATTGACTGCGATAAATGTCATCCGGGCATTTTGATCAGTTTGGTCATCATCTTTAAGCACTCGCAGGGAATCTCGTTGGGAATCATTGGAAATCTTTATGAAATCTCAGGGAATCTTGGATTTTTTTTTGGAGTGGTTCCCCCTTTGGGGTTCATCTTTCTATGAATATCATTGGGAATCTTTGGAAATCTTTATGGAATCTAGTGGGATCTCAAGGAATCTCTGGAGTGGTTACCCCCTCGATCTTTCCCAAGAGGAGAGATCTGATGTAGGCTATATGCACTCGTATTCATCCCAAATGTAGAGTTTGATGAATAATTTTTGTTTGACTGCCTTTAGGTATGAAAAAATAACACTCGACCTGACATCTCCCGTTTAGTCCTAAGTTGGTAGTGCAGATGCGGTTGTTTTTGGGGTCGCAGGTGCTGGTTGTCTGGCAGCTGACTTGGCAGTGGTTTCGCAGGTGCCCGCAGCTGGTCGTCTCTTGGCAGGTGATAGGACTCAGAAGTTTGATGTCCGTACTTACAGTGACCACTTGAGCCTGACGCGCAGCCTGCGTGACCGCGCGGATACAGACGCACTCAACACAGAGTATCCGGTGACTCTTCTACGTAGGTACGTATAGGTACGAGTTACCCCTCAATGCCATCAGTGGAACGCATAAAATAGATCAGAGGAGGTATAGGGGGTCTCGACCAGTGACCCCGACAATAAAAGCACTGAGAAGAGTGGTATAGGTACCTTTGAGATCAAAACGTTTTATTCAGGGCACCTTACACGTTATAGGACAAGGCATAATAGAATAGCTTGATCTTTTACGTACAGTTTCGGTTCGCGTCATTTTTGTGCAAAAGTGTATTTTAAGATCCGGAGCCGGATTTTCCTGACTTTTCACCGTTTCACCATTTTAAATTTACTAAGCAATTTCAAGATACACCAGAAATCAGAGTACGTGACTATATCTTTTACATAACAATAAGTAATTATGGCAGTTGGACTTCTCCAGAGAAAAATTAGAAAATTCCGCAGTAATTGATCAAACCTCATACCACTCATACATTGGAAGCATGCACCAAGCAGCTGGGACTACATAACAAGTCAACAGTGTGGGATTGTGATTTGGGATTCTGGGAGTGGTGCATTGTCGTGAAGCTCGGTCCGTGTCCGTATACAAGCTGAACGGGGTGCAGGCCCAGGTATAGAGATGGAGAAGGGTACAGGAAGGTAGCGCCCACGCGCCAGGGCCGTACCCAAGTCTCGCTGCTCTCTGCAAACAAATCTTCTCTTCAAATATTATTCCAGGGGCCTGGCCTCTCACTTCTAGGGTCCAGCAGCTACTTCAGTCTTGACGCTCACTATACCTTCATCCCCTGGGAAACAGATTTGTCTTCTGGATTCAGTGAAAACATAATAAGTCGTATTTCTTCGGACGCTTTCCATGCATAAAGGAAATGGACCTTGGGAATACAAGGTATTTTGCCTAGGAAGGCAGATTAAAAGTCCAACTGGGAACTGAGATGGGCATCCTGTATTGTACTTGTAGGCTGGACCGTATCAAGGAAGCGGTCATGCGGGGAGGGGGGGGGGCTATGCTCGTAGGTAGGTATTCACCAGCCCCTCCATAGAGTTTATTTCTATTTTTTAACTGATATTTCTAGGCTCAGCATCTATCTGTTTTGGACCAGTTATTTGGCCAAGTCCCCATTGATGCCTATAGGTACGTCACAACTAGAGGAAGGTACCGACCGAGTTCGTATTGTTGCAGAGTGGCAGTCAGACCACCAGCCTTAAAGGTGTTCTAAAATGTTCTTGCGAAGAATCATATAGTACAGTAGGTACTAAACAATAAGGTAGACAACTATAGTTCCGGAGGTCCGAATACCTCCCTATACCTACCTATTCTGTACCCGATATTATTGTACAGGTATGCCACGCTGAGCATGACGGATCACTAAACTCCAATGGGAATTACCATGGAGCAGCCAAGAGCGCTCAGGCTCAGAGCTGGGGGATCACGGATCACTCAGGCACGGTCGCCGGCCTTGGTTCTGTACGGATCCCAAGTCCCAAGAGCATAATTCGGTACTCATACCTACACAATCAGCTGGAACATGGAAAATGAACAAGTGGTGCAGGGTCGGATCCAGCATCCTTGAACCCTCACTCAGCTCCTCGCGGTCATCAGTGACGTCATTTGGGGGAAGGGGTATGTCTCCCCCCCCCCCCCCCCCCTATGGTTAATTAATCGTAGGAAACACCTTGGGTGTAGGTATACATACTAGGTAGGTACGTTCGGGACATCGGGCACCTTACAGTAAATGTTACCTACGTGCTTGACCTTGGGGCAATAAAATTCGGCCGAACAGGAAGTTAATAATAATTGTAAAGATAAACAATTCTTATAGGTCCTATTAGAGGAGGTAGTCCTGAAATGATGTTCATAAGGTGGGGGGTGGGGGCACTAATGATTTCAAGGGATATGACGGCAGTCCCCCCCCCCCCCCCCCC